>OU026069.1:13750000-15000000 GCA_907269065.1 Crocallis elinguaria
ACCTGTATGTTAGTCCTTGTATTTCCTATTATTTACTTTTTTCCTTTTACTCTCCTGATCCTATTATCCTCTTCCGGTAATCCTTGATATCCCCAATTTTTTGACTCCTATGGTTTCCCCGTTTTATAAAAGTTAACCGTAACATCATAGAAAAGCAAATAGAAAATGAAAAGATATTACGAAGATCGAAGACATGACGCTGGCAAATGCACAAGACGTGCGACGCCAAGTTCTCGAAAAGAGGACAAAAAAAAAAAAAAAAAAAAAACACATACCCTATATAATTTGTGGTAAACACAGCGGTTTGTTTTTTAGGATTATTTAAACTAAACAACGCTCTAAAAGTTGCGTAAAATGTGTGGAATTTTGTGTGAAATATGTTTTACAATGTGCTGCAGTAATTTAGTCGAAGTAAGAGTTGCGTAACTAAAATAATTGTAAGTTTTTAAAAGTAACCTCAATGGGTTAATGTGTCTCTTATATTTTTTATAGGATGAAAATTTACTACAGCGAATTCGAAATAGAGGGCCAAATAGTATGCAAACGATTAAAATTAAACCTTGTGCTGATATTGCTGTTACATTTTGTGGATCAGTGCTCTGGATGCAAGGTCCACAAGTTACACCTCAGCCTATAGAAAATGAGAAAGGCGTACTTTTGTACAATGGTGATATTTTTGATGAAACTTGGAAATCTGATATCAGTGACACCCAAGTCATTATGGACAAACTCAGCCAGCAACCCGTAAGTATAGCTGTATTGTAGAATTTTTACATTGTTTATGTACTCTTTACAACATGAAATAATTGATTTAAATCTTGTAACATAATATTTTGTTTGTTCTGAAAGAATCAGTAAGTTTAATAAAAATGCCTATATGTTGGTCAAGTCTTGGCATCCAGCAAGACAATTCAACCAAGATTTTGAGCATTTGAAAGGACAGAACAGGAAAGAGAGCATCTTAGCTGTTACTAAATAAATAATTGTTATTTTCAGATAGTTCAAACTAACTTACATGTATTATATATACTAGCTTCTGCCTGCAGTTTCACCTGTGTGGTCATTCCCAGAGAAACAGTGCATTTTTCCTATGTTACTCTTCAGTACATAAACCATATCTATGTAAAAATTCAAAGCCACAATAAATTAATTTGTTTTAATAAAAAAAATTAGCTTTTAAGTGAATCACAGCCTGAATAATAAACTTCTCACATTTTTAGATTGACTCAACCGAGGAACATGTATTAAAGGTGGTGAAGTCACTGAAGGGTCCGTTTAGTCTGATATATTTTGACAAAATGTTAAAGCATCTCTATTTTTCCAGAGATAGAATAGGAAGAAGTACATTATTGTTTCATAAAAATAATAGCTCAATTGTTATCAGTAGCACTTTAGGTAATTATTCTTCGTTATATCATCTCTACTTTTTTGTTTTTTTGTCTTATTAACTATAAGTTACATTTTTCAGGTAGAAAATATGATTGCCTTGAGGTGCCAGCTACAAATGTCTACTGTCTCAATTTAAAGAATCAGGAAATAAAGCTACTGCCATGGAGTAACCATGAAGAACCTAATGAGTATAGTTTAGAAACTTGGCTAGAAAACTTACGCTTGCAACAAAGTTTACCCGATGATGCATTTTTATTTAATTTTGATGAAAATGTGGATTTTTCTGATCATGTAAGAAATTTAATTCATTATGATTGAAAATTCATTTCTAAAATTTTCCATGCCTTAATTCCATTTAAATTATGTTTTCAGGATGATGTAATAAATTATATAGAATCAACAGGAAAAGGAACAAAGTGCAAAATTGAATTTATGAAAATTTTAATGACTCACAGTATAATATATAACATTGTATTGAAAGTTACTGAATTATTAGAAAAAAGTGTTCGAATACGCTTAAAAAGGCAGCCAAATAAGTGTAAAGTTTGTTTTATGAATGACACATTAGAATGCAATCATTGTACTGTTGGAGTATTATTTTCAGGAGGCTTAGATTGCACAATATTAGCTTTATTGGCTGATAAATATTTGCCAAAAGAGCAAAGTATTGACTTGATTAATGTTGCTTTCAAAAAAGATGGCAAATCAACATATGATGTACCCGATAGAATAACTGGAAGACAATCTTATGATGAACTACATAGAATATGCCCTTTGAGGTAAAATATTTGTCACATTATCAAAGTGTTTATCTGATAAGTTAGTAGGCAGTTATTTTGAAATTCCATTTCAGGAAATGGATATTCAGGGAAGTGAATGTACCAAGCGAAGAGTTAAAGAAATGTCAATTAACCACCATAGCTGACTTGGTCTATCCAAGACAAACAATTTTGGATGAAAGTCTCGGATCAGCTTTGTGGTTTGCTGCGCGTGGGAAGGATAACGAAACAACATCTCAATGTAGAGTTAGTAACCCCTGTGACTCATAAAGAATCCTGAAATAGTGGAGAAATGATAAAATTAGTTTGTTGTAGTTATTTATTAGGCGATTAACAAATCATAAAAATTACATTTGAATAATAATTACATGGTAATATCAGATAATATAAGAGATTCCTTAACATAACATGGCACATACAGTATGCTACACACATTGCAAATTATAAAACACAAAAGCAATACAATATCAATTTGTAAGTAACTAATTGTTGCGTTTTATGGGGTGAATCAAAGTATTACGACACATACATGTTTTATTTAATAGTAGAATACAGAGAAATACATATTTGTCAGATTCACCTCACCCATAAAATAAAGAGTATAAATCTAGTTAAATACCAATATAAAATATAATTTTACATGACAAGACATATTGTAACATTACAAATTATAACAATGTACAGCTGTGCTGCTTGCACCTAACTTAAATAAACACTATTTTACAGCCACCACAAGTAAGCTAAATCCGGCTCCACACATTGGCCCCAACATCTCGCGTCAGCCCCAAATCTATACGCCCAAAGTGTGGATCTAGAAAATAGCACTAGCCCCAACATTGACGCGTTTGTAGTGCTATTTTCTAGATCCACATATTGGATGAGGGCATTGGGACTGACATTGGGACCAACATGTGGAGCCGGTCTAAGATTCAGATATGAATCTGCGTGGACCCATGCTAAATTCTATATAATTTTGACATATAGAAACAAAACTCCTTGCTTAGAATTGTCTCTGAACCTTATGTGGTGCTTGCAGGTTTTATTATTAGGTTCAGGTGCTGATGAGCTCTTTGGTGGTTACACAAGGCATAGAAATGCATACAAACGCAAAGGCTGGCCAGGACTAGCAAAAGAACTATTACTCGACTGGAACAGAATCTCATTTAGAAACCTATCTAGAGATAACCGAGTAATATGTGATCATGGTCGGCAACCAAGGATGCCATACTTAGATGAAGACTTCACAGAATTTGTATTGAAGCTGAAACCTTGGTTCAAGTTAGTATTTTTTTTTTATGTAGATTAAATGTAAATAAACCTGAGTATACTATACTACTCTACTACTGAGTATACTTATTAATATTTACCAAAATATAAAAACAGCTTAGTAACAATATAATGAAGCCTTTAAATCTTATGGACTGCAGGAACATACAAGCCGTAAATAGTTTTAACATAATAACCATAAGTACATCAATATTGTAAAATAATTTGAAGAAATGTTTGTGCATGTATCTTTTTTTTGTTAATTACTCTAATTGATTACTCAAAGCCTTTGGAATTCCAAACACTAAAGTGTGAAGAAAAATCTACAATTTTTTTAGGAACAATTTTTAGATATTTATTAAGGTATAATATATTATAATATATATAGGTACATTAATTATATTTCGGGAATACAATTTTAAAGAATTTACTAGGCTAAAAATAAATTTAACCTGGAATGTCACGAAAAGCTTGAGATTAATAATAAGGAGCACAAAACTGATAAAATAATTTTGCAAGGCATATATATTGTAAGTACTTAATCAGTCTTTATATACGAGATCTGCTCAAAACGAATATCTGAGTATGACATAAATCTAACTGAAATACCATTAAGATAAAAATTCTAATTACCAAATTCTAATTTAGGTACTAGCATAGAATATTAAAATTATAGGCATTAGACAACTATAAACAAATGGTTATACTTGTTAACCTATTTATTATTTACTAGCTGTGGCCCGCGGCTTCGCCCACGTAGCCTAAGTTACTCCTTCTAACATCAGCTATGTGCCAGTGAAAGTCCCGTCTAAATCGTCCAGCCTTTTCTGAGATTACCCGGAACAAACAGAAAGCTTTTATTTTGATATTACAAACAGACACTTCAATTTTATTTATTTGTATAGATTAAATAATATAATCTTCATTTACAGATGTATACCCAGTGAATGTTTAGGACTGGGTGTTGGAGACAAGCTGATGCTGAGACTTGTAGCTTATAATCTAGGATTATCAGAAGCTGCAACCCTTCCGAAAAGAGCCTTGCAATTTGGTTCCAGAATAGCTAATAACAAGGAGAAAGGAAGTGATAAATCTGAAACATTTTTGAAATGTCCCTAATTCTAAATGTCCTATGGAAATACGTTAGGTATCTATATTATTTCTACTGATCACTTCTTATTTGTAATTAAATTACTGATGAATATAAATTATAAAATTATAAACGAATATTATTTTAAATTGAATCATTGATAAAGGGCTGCGTTCACTGCCTTTAGGCGCGGGTGTTTGGTTGTATTTAACCTTCACACGAAAGCCCCGAACCACTTAGTTTTTCAAGAAATGTCGACGATGATTTCAATTTTTGACACAAATCTTTTGCCGCCAATCGATTATAAATTGATTTCTGAAATTTATTGAAAATATTCCCAAGTTCGTAGTACGAACCTAACAAGATATATTTGGCTTCTCAAATATTTAAATATTATCTATGTAATTAATACTGACATTATTGACACGTTAGACGTCAGAGCATTAAACAACCATCGTGTGGGGTGGTTGTTTGGTAGTAATTAACCGAAGTTCTGAAGGACCTAGGTGCGTTACGATCGACGACAACCGAACGCTCTAATCGAGCCTCTGAACGACTGAGCGGTTGCAACCGGTGTGTAGGCAGTGAACGCAGCCCAGTAGGGCTAACATGCGCACCGTGACAAAATTTTCTCGATGCTTATGTCGATTGTCGTGCATTTGTCTCATGTTCGCGAGAGAAAGAGCGAGACAAAACAGTAGACAAAATTTTGTCGTGGCGCGCATGTTAGCCCTTATGATTCTAACCTATTATGATTCTTCTTTCGCAAAGTAGTTTGTGAGGTGAACTATAAAAAAAGTTGTAGTTGGTTATGGTCGCAAGTCGTAATTTCTAAGTTACCTCTTCCTAGGATTTTTCGACATACCTATTACAATTAAATACGTAATTGTTTTATACTTATTCATTATGTTAAAACAATATTGTTATTGTTCTTTTGAAACAGTTCCAATGCTTTTATGTACTCGTTTTGTCATGGTGATGTTATTTTTTTTATCAAGTTCCCGTGGTAACCCCTGGTAGGTATGATAGGTACTACATACCTAGCGGTTGATAGTTGCTACCATCTGACCATTAGCTTGCGGCTGTGGTACGTGACGCCGGAGGAGGACGCGTTAGTATTATTTGTATTGTCCTGCATTCTTTTGTAACTGTTTACTTGAGGTAGCACTTGTAAAGGAAGGTGGAGTGTGCAGTATCTACCTCTTGTTCCATCAGGAACAACATATCGCGCTGAGTGATACGCTTTAGACGGGAGCGCAATGCCAGCTGACTACGTGCGGTTCCGGTAGTGCCGGCCACGGAGGTATTAGAAGACGCGCAGTCTCCGGAGCCGCCGGGCCCGTCAAGTCGTGGTTTCTTACGTGGCCCAATAGCCTGTAGTGCAGTTAGGTTGGCCTCTCGTTGTCGGAGCTCTTCTAGCTCCACTCTCTGCATTTCTTTTGCCTTAGCCTTTAACTTGGCTTGTTCTGGGTCCTCATTCTTGGAACGCGACTTGACAGCTCGCATCAGTATCTCGCGCTCTGAGTCTTCTTGTCGCTTCTTATCAACGCGATCCAGCTCTTCGAGAAATTTCAGCTGTCCTTTTACGTCTTGAGTCGCTTCGTAACGCCCGTCAGTTTTTATTACTGGGTCGACGCGGTGCTGCGCTATGACGGCAAGTTTCTCTACAAGGTTCTTGAGCCGCTCGTGTAACGCGTGGCTAAGCAAGTTGGCGATGTCTGGCGTTGGCTCCTCGAGGCCGTGACTAGTGGTGATAACCTTCATTCGGGCTTGCATGACAGGCATTGAGACAAGGTACTCATCCTTGCAAGATCTGATATTTGTGCCTATCATCTCGGTTGAGCCGAGGATTCTTTGGGTCTCTTCAGCAAGGTTAACGCCTCCCATAGCGGTTACGTCATTGATATCGTCGTCACCTGCCATCTTTTCGTCCAAATAATGCTGCGACGACATCTGGCTAGATGACTTTCGTTCCTTGTCTTTGAGAAGTGACTTCCCCGGAGTGAGAACCGTGGAAAGTGCAGCCGAAGAGCTACCGACCCGTTGGAAGTTGGTCTTATTGTTTACAGTCATAGACTTCCCGCTGCTCACTTTGTTCACGTTAATCTTTGTGTGAACAGGAATATTTTGCAACACTGCAATTGTACCACCAGGCTTCGGCGCAGGTTTCATTTGTACGCTGTTGGTAGCGATGAGTGATTGCGGTGTGAGCGGCGGTATGGTCGACAAAGACTGTGGCGCTGCCGGTGGGTTGATGCCCTCGATTACTAGCTCTTTATTAATCAGCGACTGCCGCAGCAAGGGCAGGCTTTTCTTAAGGAATCCAATTAAACATGGCTGTGGACTTGCGTTTAGGAGTCTTTCCAACCTGTCACAAAACTCCTCGGGTTCCACCTGAGCATCTATCAGCTCCTGGATGAGATTGCGTACGTTCATTTCAACGGACGGAGGCTCTTTGGAAGAGAGGTCCAGGAGGTTGGCTAGGAAATTCCGGCATTTTTCCTTAGTATTGTCTGATGGTTTGACCGGAGTGCTAGCAGGTTGATGGTGCAGTTGCGGTGGTGCGGTTGCAAAAGCGGCGCCAGATACAGAAGCGTGGACCACAGGCGCAACCTGCGAACTCTGCTGTTGGGCCGAAATGACGCCTGGCGGCGCCATACTCGTCGACACCGTCGCCACACCCGGATGTGCCGGTACGGTTGACAGCCGGATAGTTTGAGTAGATGGCGCCGCTATGCTAGACGTAGGTGCGGGACCGACTCTCAGTAACTGGTACTGACCATTCTCAGTCTTTAACAATAAATGACCCTGCTGTCCGGGCTGAAGACTTTGCAAAGTTTGCAGCGTAATACCAGGAGCGGCCGCGCGTGTTCCAACTACTTGAGGCGTTCCAATAACCACTCTCGGTGAAACTGTCGCAACAGATTTCTGAGCAGCAACTGATGGAGCGCCAGGTCTCATATTTAATATCTGAACGTTTGGAAATGGCATGGCAGCTTGGCCTGCGCCCACATTCTGAGTAGTAACTACAACGTTTTGCCCTCCGGGCTTGTTCAGAGTCGTCATATTGGGTATAGATCCCGACATGTTCGAGTTGACGGTCATGGGTACAGTCACCATTCCAGGCTGCATGCCGACTTGCGGTGTACTTGTGCCTTGCTTTATTACCAGGGGAGTTTGCATGGCGTTATCTCGCTCTTATTACCGGCTCCGGACCGAACTGACGACACAGCTACCGACGACAGTTGGCCGATCGATAATTCATGTCACTGTCGTAAGAATACATTTATCTATGATGGTGTAAGTTTAGAAACAGTCATGGATTTTGGATCAATTTCCCACTGATAATAACGAAAATTCGCTTTCACATTATTAGAATACAATATTATTTAAGTTAAGACACAACAACACTGACGTTCAGGTGAAGATGTGGATGATAGTGTTCACAAATTAATCAGAGATTTCGAGCATAAAGATTCAAATGCACTTCATTTAAAAGCTTTGTCAAGAGTTCACATCCTTTACACATATATTTTGCATTTGCGAATAAGCTAATTTAGATGTTAGGTACTATTTTCTGTAAGGATGTGTTGTACAGCGCTATTTTGTACTAAGCTTACTCCAAAAGCTCCAGAAAAACCCAGCAGCTTCGCGCGCGCGCGCGTTATTAGACTGATCACTGAATACAAAGAGTATATAAGACTAAATCAGTGGTCAGTCTGGACGCGATTGACATTAATAGATTCTATAAAATTACAGATTCAAGGAAAAGTGCGGTCAAACCTCGGGGTCGGGGTGTTGCGACTTGCGAACAGATAGTAAAGTTGCCAAGTTAAGTTTTTGAAAATACCCCATTAAAATTGTTCTGTGTTCGTAAACCAGCGTGCAGTGCAGCGGCTCATCTCATCTGCATTATCTCGTATATTATTTTTCTCTATGATTATCACATAGTCATCGGCAACCTGCGGCGCAAGTACGTAAGTCGGTTTGATAAATTTGTCGAATCGAAAAACCCGATAAATTTATCGAATGTTGAGAGCACCGAAGTCTGATCGTAAAGTATTGTTGTAACTCTATATTCTCTTTGGATTCGACCTAGCTATTCGATAACTTTTTTCGATTGTATCGAGGTTCGTTAAATTATATAAAAAGTCGATAAAACCCACTTTATCGATTTTAACTGTCAATTTTATCGAATAAAAAAGATAGTTCAAATCGATAAAATGTGTTTTATCGACTTTTTTAAAAATTATCGACAAGAGTTGTCGAATAGCTAGGTCGAATCCAAAGAGAATATAGAGCTACTACAATCTTCGATCAGACTTCGGTACTCGCAACATTCGATAAATTTATTGGGTTCTTCGATTCGACAAATTTATCGAACTGACTTCCGTACTTGCGCCGCTGATGAGATTGTGGTCAAATGCATTACCAGTCCGATATAAAAAAAACTGTTTTGTGTCTTTGTTGTTCTTTTACAATTTTAAACTGAATCCAAAGACAAAACTGTAAATATAATTGTGTGTGTCTGTTGTATATTTATTTTAGACTAACATGGAACTCGGATTTCAGTAGCAAAAATTCTTCCCACTAAACATACTCCTTGGTTTGATGTTCTATCGTACCACGCGACATTGGCGAAATTGTGTTGGCACCTCCACATAAGAAGAGTTGAAGTTGAAATGTAGTTTAACTATATACAACCATTTACCATTATCTATTTATGATAAGCGTTCCTTAAATAAAGTGTCTGCTTATGGGTTATGGGTATGACTAAAACTTCACCAGCAAAACCCCACGCAACAAATTCCTTGAAAAAGAATATTTTACCAAATAAAAAGGTACACACAGCTCATCTGGCAATACAGCTTCACAAATTACAAGACGTCAGGTCATGAAATAAATTTAAAAAAAAAAATTACAAGTCGCCACTGGTTTGACGTTTATGACGTTGACGTGCGACCACATTAACATAATTATTGTGTACAGGTGTGGAACTCTCTAGTACAGTTCAAGACAAACTACAGATGCGCAATATAGACGAAATGAGACATTTATTAGAAGTAGGGTGAATCACCCAAACGTCAGCACTGCACCAAATAACAGCACCTTGGCGAAAAAGTGCAAACCATTTATTACTGTGTATGGTTCATACATTGCCAATTGGAAAAAAATACGGCAGAATTCATCTTTTTAACAATAGCAAAGTTTTTAATACGAAAAGGCTAAAAATGGCGCCAACAAAGTGATTCAAAGAAGTCGTTCTGCAGTTATTGTAATTTTGCGGCCATTTTGATTGAACGACGGTAAGATCTTATCTGCTTAAAATTAACAATATATTTGTAGTGATTAGATGATTTTAATGAAATTGTATTTATTAAGTGTTTTATAAGTATGAAGACCTTTTTTAGAATAAAACATTTAAAGCTTTCCGTTAACTAATTGCTAAAAAGAGGATGCCAACAATTGGGTACAACTTTTTTAGATTTTCTAATTTATCAGCACCCATGTTGATATGTGGGTTTAAGAGGCTACAGCTCGCCATACTTTCCATATAAACGCTCGTACGCGATTATAGTGTCCTAAAAAATGTTTCTTTAGAAGTTTTGAGCAAATAGGTATCATGTACTCTATATCTAGGATTCCGTGGGAGCAAAAATTTAAAATTTTGAGATTACAACTCAGCACAAGCCTTCAAAAATCAACTTTTTTGGACACATTTTACCTTGACTTTAGCCGTTCACAGTGTTCTCATAAATGTAAAATTCAACAAAACACTTCCATATAATCCTTGGACATGTAATGGAGATTCTAAATAACAAACATTTATTTTACAAACTTGTAAGGCATTTTTTTTGATAATGCCTTACAAGTGTGCGTGTTTTTACACGTATTTCCTGGAAATGGTTTTAGGAAATTACCACGCACTAATTGTCTTCGGAAATTTTCTTTGGAAATTTATTTCAAAATTTTCAGAATGCGAACCGAAGCCTCTGGCGTTGTCTCTCCTTTTTCCTTAATGCCTGTTTTTCTTCGATGAACAAAAAAGCCTTTAGGCCATTTTTGCGTTCTAGGATTTTTGCGTTAGGCAGGTCATGAAGCGGCACCTTAATGTGTGTAAACTAATTTGGTTGTTTTTCAATAGTTATCTTTGTTGGTATTATGGAATAAGGGTATTTTTTGAATAAATGCTTTGTGTAGGGTATTTTTTGAATAAATGATCGTTCTCCAGAGGATGGCACCATGCTGAAACCACATTTACCATTTATCAGCATAGTGTTCATAGTTGTTTTAATTCTGTGCCAATAACTGGATTTTTTTTACTGTTGGCTCATTAACAAGCTCAAAGTTGCACAACGAGCTATGGGGCTATGCTCGGGGTTTCCCTGCGTGATAGAATGAGAAACGAGGAAATCCGCAGGGGAACGAAAGTCACCGACATAACTCTCAAAGTTAGCAGGTTGAAATGGCAATGGGCAGGCTCCATCGCTCGTAGAACCGATAGCCGATGGGGAAGAAAGGTTCTCGAGTGGCGACCACGAACCGGAACACGTAGTGTAGGTGGGCCCCCTACTATGTGGACGGATGACCTTGTCAAAACCGCGGGGGACCGTTGGATGCAAGAGGCGAGTAGCCGATCCAAGCGGCTTTCTATGCGGGAGGCCTATGTTCAGCAGTGGACGTCTTCCGGCTGATGATGATGACGATTCATCATGATGATGATGATGATGAATTGGATTCACCTAAACCCGATTTCTAACTTGAGCTCTCATTTCGCGCAATAATTAGATTACAATAACAAGAAAAGAAGAAAAAAGTGACAAAGATTAGTAAGACAAAAGTAAATTACTGAAAAAAACTGAAATAAAAAGAGTTTTAACCGTAACTTGTTACGGATATATTTTCTTGGAATACCTAGGTCTAATTATAAATGGCCAATATTTTAATAAAAGCCTTACAACTCTATTTGTAGAAGAATTTTATTTGCTCCAATCTTGGTGCCGATAATTGGGTAATTTCGTGCCAATAACTGGCAAAAAGCATGCCAATAAATGGAGGTACGATCATTTTTCAATCTCTTTTAATATTCTCTCGTATTGTTAACATTATCGTTTCAAAAGTTATACAAATATAAAGATTAATAAATAAGATGTTTAATAATCGCAACAATTTAGCTGATATAAGTTGCTTTTAATTTAAAAAACCAATTTGAAATGAGACTACCTCTTAAAGTGCTGATAATTGGGTGTTTTACCCTATAATATTTTATAATTTCCTAGGCTCATAAAAATAAAACTGCCAAACGGTTGTATGCAGCGGTTTAAAGCATAAATCTGTGGGTTTAGCTATGCCGTAGACCATAAATCTATGCCGTAGACCGTAGACGGACTATCTATAGACGACTGGTTTCCGTGCCGCATGTGAGATAGAACGATATTGGGTGGTGTTGCCATATCAAAACGTTTACCCTGGTTTTTAGCAATGCCAGATTTACTCCATAATTTATCTAGAGATCAGGGGTGCAATTTTTGAATGTCACCGAGTGACTAAATATCAGCGATATGACCGATAGTCACCGATTTACAAAAAGTCGTATTTTTCAATCTCAGCGGGTGACTAAAAATATCATAGATATGAATATTTAGTGCCAATTTTGACGTGAGCACAATTTACAACTTAAAAAATAAAAATAAATAGAATACAGTCACAAGTTTATCTGTGATCAAAGCTGAGAAATAGTTGTATGATTGGTATACAGGGTATGACTTTAAAAAATACTACTTTTGCAAATTAGTAATTTCAAAGTCATCGCTGAGAATTTTGTCATCGGTGATTTCGAAATCATTCGTGACATTCAAAAATAGGTCCCCTGTTTTGTAATTAACTAGCCTACGCGTTACCCTATAGGAACTGGATTTTTTGCGATCTAAAGTTTGCTTTCGTGGTTATAGAACTTAATGCAAATATCATTCAAATCATTCATATTCATATTCATTTATTTTGCATAACTAAGTGTATGTACAAAGGTCTTATTCTACTTATTTGAGATCTTATAACTTAGTTGCCCTTTTTCAGCTACTTCAAGGGAATTGGTGACAACAATTATATTACAGCACTGCAATCAGACGGTTCATTATTAGTTCATTTCTGTATTGCATCTTTCATTCAAAGTCACATTTTCACACTTTTCTACTGGCTACTTTTTACCATAAGGTTGGCGGTTTCACCCGCGCGGAGATATTGGATTTCATGATTTTTATTTTTCTGCGCGGAACCCTAATTCTTTTTCTAAAATAAAAGTAGCCTAAGTTACTCCTTGTAACATCAGGTATCTGCCAGTGAAAGTCCCGTCAAAATCGGCCCAGCCGTTTCGATGATTAACCGGAACAAACAGACAGACAGACAAAAATTTTATAAATGGTTGTTTTGTTATAGGTACCGTATATACTTTCATATGCATTTGGTAAAAAACTGTTATTTTGATATTACAAACAGACACTTCAATTTTATTTATTTGTATAGTCTAATCAGTTCAATTTTATTTATTTGTGTAGTAGTATTTGTATATTGTTTATATATTTATATGACATAAAAATACGTGGTTTGGGGAAAAATAATTTCGAATGAAGGCAACACCAAACTGAGATATTTTTTGGTTGAAGATTCTAACATTGATTGAATTCAACTTTATTGCATATTAATGAACATATTTCTATTCTAAATGTTGTTGTCTAGAGTGTTTATATGTTTAGCAATCAATTTTGAAGCCTAAATATGATCCAAAAGTACTGTACTTACGAGAGAAAAGACAAATCGGGAAGTTTTTGTTCACTGTCACTTTTGCATCCTAACACACTGCACCGAACCATTTTCTCATAGTAAATTTGTTAGGGAAATTGTTATTCACAATTTGGAAGTAATAAAACGTGTTCACAGTCTGGTTTCAATTAATAAAAGCGTCAAAACTGCGGCGAACTCCAGAATATAGGGCGAACTGTCAATGTTTGTTTCGCACAATAGTGTGAATGACCTTGGAAAAACCGGCACGCGACATGAAACAAAAAGTCATATCGTTCTATCTCTTTTCTTTACATGAAGTATGCATAAGTGGTTCTCTTTCTTGTATGAATGAGATGCAAGCTATCTAGTCGTCTATTATCTTCTCTGTCTAGGTTTGTAAGCTAGATGATCCCAGTGCAGTGTGCCTTTCATGTTTCAATATAGGTAGTTATATGCAAAGAGAATGGTTATATGTAGGTAATTTGTAAATTATTTGCTTTTGATCTGCTAACTAGTGGTTATATCGTAGACGGACTATCTATAGACGACTGGTTTCCGTGCCGCATGTGAGATAGAACGATATTGGGTGATGTTGCCATATCAAAACGTTTACCCTGGTTTTTAGCAATGCCAGATTTACTCCATAATTTATCTAGAGATCAGGGGTGCAATTTTTGGATGTCACCGAGTGACTAAATATCAGCGATATGACCGATAGTCACCGATTTACGCAATTGTCGTATTTTTGAATCTCAGCGGGTGACTAAAATTATCACACCTATGATATCGTTTACGAATGGGTACCCTCACTCGTAAACGATATCATAGATACGAATATTTAGTGCCAATTTTGACTTGAACACAATTTCCAACTTAAAAAATTAAATTAAATAGAACACAATTATAAGTTTATCTGTGATCAAAGCTGAGAACCAGTTGCATGATTGGTATACAGGGTATGACTTTCAAAAATACGACTTTTGCAATTTAGTGATTTCAAAGTCATCGCTGAGAATTTTGTCATCGGTGATTTCGAAATCATTCGTGACATTCAAAAATAGGTCCCCTGTTCTGTAATTAACTAGCCTACGCGTTACCCTATAGGAACTGGATTTTTTGCGATCTAAAGTTTGCTTTCATGGTTATAGAACTTAATGCAAATATCATTCAAATCATTCAGCTACTTCAAGGGAATTAGTGACAACAATTATTATATATTACAGCACTGCAATCAGACGGTTCATTATTAGTTCATTTCTGTATTGCATCTTTCATTCAAAGTCACATTTTCACACTTTTCTACTGGCTACTGTTTACCATAAGGTTGGTGGTTTCATCCGCGCGCCGCGCGGAGATATTGGGTTTCATGGTTTTTATTTTTCTGCGCGGAACCCTAATTCTTTTTCTAAAATAAAAGTAGCCTAAGTTACTCCTTGTAACATCCGCTATCTGCCAGTGAAAGTCCCGTCAAAATCGGCCCAGCCGTTCCGATGATTAACCGGAACAAACAGACAGACAGACAAAAATTTTATAAATGGTTGTTTTGTTATAGGTACCGTATATACTTTCATATGCATTTGGTAAAAAGCTGTTATTTTGATATTACAAACAGACACTTCAATTTTATTTATTTGTATAGTCTAATCAGTTCAATTTTATTTATTTGTCTAGTAGTATTTGTATAGTGTTTATATATTTATATAACATAAAAATACGTGGTCTGGGGAAAAATAATTTCGAATGCAGGCAACACCAAACTGAGATATTTTTTGGTTGAAGGATTCTAACATTGATTGAATTCAACTTTATTGCATATTAATGAACAAAGTTCTATTCTAAATGTTGTTGTCTAGAGTGTTTATATGTTTAACAATCAATTTTGAAGCCTAAATATGATCCAAAAGTACTGTACTTACGAGTGAAAAGACAAATCGGGAAGTTTTTGTTCACTGTCACTTTTGCATCCTAACACACTGCACCGAACCATTTTCTCATAGTAAATTTGTTAGGGAAATTGTTATTCACAATTTGGAAGTAATAAAACGTGTTAACAGTCTGGTTTCAATTAATAAAAACATCAAAACTGCGGCGAACTCCAGAATATAGGGCGAACTGTCAATGTTGTTTCGCACAATAGTGCGAATGACCTTGGAAAAACCGGCACGCGACATGAAACAAAAAGTCATATCGTTCTATCTCTTTTCTTTACATGAAGTATGCATAAGTGGTTCTCTTTCTTGTATGAATGAGATGCAAGCTATCTAGTCGTCTATTACCTTCTCTGTCTAGGCCGTAGACAGATTTCTCTGTCTACAAGTTATCCACTGTAGTGTCTGCGGCGCGAGCACAGACTACTGAGTATCCAGACGACCGACTCCCATAGCTCGTTGCTAAGAGATTGTTTAATCTGTGGGAGAGAAAATAGAATTTGACATCTATACTTTTTTTGTAATTGAAGGCCATGGGCATCTGCATATAGCCGCCTTCGCATATTCTGTACTATATTATTAGATTAAAATCAGAATTTAAAACTAGGTAGATATAACATTTTAATAAAACAAGGAAGTATTTATTCAACGATTTATTTTTAGTTTTGTTTTATATTTTTTATAAGCTTTTTCTTGCATGAATGGAAGGTTTCTGTTCTCTAAGTGCTTGATGTCATGCCTCCTCAGTAGTTTATTGATTGTACTACAACAATGGACCGTCTATGCAGTATTGGCCAAAACAGTGAATCTAGTTGTTACATGATCGTAAATCTTTGACAAAGTTTCTTCATCACAATATGATATATGATCAGTATGCCTTTTCATGGAAGGTTCTTCGTAAGTATTTTCTGAAAAAAGAAAAAAAACACTTCTTAAAATTTCTTCATTCTTACAATGGACACATTTTTTTATGTTATTTGGCAACGAGACGAGCTGGTCGTTTGCCTGATGGTAAGCATAACGCCGGCCCATAACAAATGCAGTGCCACCCAGAACTTTGAAACACAAAGGCCTGCGCGGCACTGCAGTGCGCTCGTTACCCTAAGACATTAGGTCTCATAAGCCCAGTAATTTCACTGGATACTCTGCTCATCAAACCGGAACACAGTAATGCTTGCACACTACTGCTTGGCAGCAGACTTCACGAGCAAAGCGGTGGTAACAACCCAGACGGACACTCGCAGAAGAGTTAGTCCTCCCGCTAACAAAATATTATCTTCAATGGGTAATCTTGGAACTCCATTGGAAATTTCCTCAGGGGTGAAGAGATGGGTAGGCACCATATCTCAGACGTGAATTCTGCCGGATAAACCATTCCTCAAAGTATATATGGCATACCAAAAGCCTTGCTAGTTTTTGTTTCGGGAAACTTCCAAGAACCTGAGAGTTAATACAGTTCAACCACTTGTTGAATCTTTGCTCGTCACTTATAGGAAAGTAATGTAAAAACGCGTCCTCTCGCTTATTATTGCAGTCACTAACACAACAGTTGGGCCTCATGTTTATCCAAAGTAAATGATAACCACAATTCACAAAAAGCACTGAAAATGCGTCCTCTCGCTTTTTAATACGTTACTTTAGTGTCCTCGTTCGTATCCAAACAAAAACCATCACAATAAATCACTAAATACAGTAAAAACAGCAATTAACATGGCAAAAAATGACAAAATATCTGAAGTACGAACAAAGTATTACGTAATCTACCACAGACTACTGAGAAGATACTATTATCCAGCAAAATGGCTGCCCGCGGGTGGAGGTGCTGCACGCGGGAGGCGAGGTTCTATTTTCTCCCGTTCCTCTATCCCGAGCGATAAATGTATGGAAGTGAAACGGGGGTGGGCGCGAGTACGGATCTTTTCGATAAATAAAATTCGATAAAATTGACAGTTAAAATCGATAAAGTGAGTTTTATTCGATCCGTACTCGCGCCGCTGTAGGTACTATAGCTAGGGATGATCGATATTTGAAAATAATCGATGTTACCATCGCTTCAACAATATTGATGTTTGATAAATATCGAAAGTAAAACATAGATAGATGTTTTATATATTATGTATTTAGACACACGGTATTGTGTCAGCCAAATTCGGAATGAAAAGGGTGACACTCCGGCCGAGGGTTATACTAGACGAACCGTTTTGGGCCACTTTCGACAATGATTTAAAATCTATTTGATCTACGGACTTTTAATTTGGTCTGTCTTTTAAGACCCCGTTCTAATTACCAAATCCCAAATTTCAATACAAATCTCATAGTATTCCGAAAATCACAATTTTTATCATTGGCTGACTGATTGACTGACTCACTCACTAAACGTTTTGGACTACTTCCACATGACTTAAGAAGTTGAAAATTGGTGTGGAGGTAGATTATTGGACGTATAATTATATAAATAGCAAAAAAAAAAAAAAAACAGAAATTTACCAGTTTTGGTATAGAAAACAAAGTTAGTAAGGTGGTTACTTTCGAACATTATGTATCAACCTGGTAACAAAACTGGTAACTTTGTATTGGTGGCATTGTTACATAATATTAATTGATTAATTGCATGTATTAACGTGATGAGAATACTGCTAAATATTTGGGCTTGATACTAAACTGCGCTGGAAAGCTCACGTCAAAAACTAAAAAAAAGATGAGTTTTTAAATGACTTATTAGCTTAATTTGTGGCTAGATGGTAATGTAGGCTACGTTTCAAAAGGAAACCTAGAGAAAGAAAAAAATGTATTGACGTAAGACGTTATCGGTGACATCTAGTGTAAATCGTGTGAAGGTGAACTAATGATAACAATTTTAGTCAGTACAACCAAATCACGCCAGATTGCCTAGACTCTTGACCGAGAATAATACCGACATACTCTAGGCCCTAGAGTATGGCGATATTATTCTCGTAACATCGATGTGTCGATGTCGGTGTATTCCCGCTAAACGTCGATGTTTGTCTAACATCGACGAATATCGTTCATCCCTATACTATAGTATAATACTAGTCTGTGTCCATAGAGGCATAAAAATAATATTCATTATTATCTGTGTGTCAGTCTCACAGAACACTATTACTCCTGTCCCTTTTATTATAGTACTACTCTATGCTCCTGTCAGTCTGTGATAAAAATGGCCGCGAATCGTCGCAAGTTAGACGATAAAAATTTAGAAATTTTACGTGAACTAATTTCTATAAATGGGAATAAATACTGTTTAGATTGCAACCAAAGGGGACCTACATATGTAAATGCTACGATCGGTTCTTTCGTGTGTTCAAAATGTTCTGGGATGTTGTAAGTACCTATTGTTTTTGCGTTATTGTGGTGGTTTTGTGTCGACGAGATCAACAAACGCAGTGTTATATTTCAGGCGTGGTCTCACTCCTCCTCACCGTGTGAAGTCCATCTCCATGGCCACTTTCACGCCGGAAGAGATAGAGTTTATAAAATCGCGAGGGAACGATTTCTGCAGACGCGTGTGGCTAGGGCTGTACGAGGGTGAAAGTGTGAATTTTACCGACGAACAAAGCGTGAAAGATTTTATGTCGGACAAATACGAAAAGAAACGGTATTTTATAGAGCTACCGTCGGGTAATGTCACCGTGAACGGGGGTTCGGCGTCGAAAAATAAAGCAAAGAGTAAGACCGGAAGTAACGCGCCGAGCGCGACCCCTTTGATATCGATTTCGCCGCAAGGCTCTAAGTCTGCGAGCAACAATAACAATCTGGTGAATGCGGCTAGAGTGAGCCATCTGGTGTCAGCGGTGACCGATGTGAGTCACAGGCTGGCCCGGCCAGTGACTAACATGGTTCAACCTCTGCCTTTAAACAGTTTTAATGTGGCTCCAACACCAGTTGCCCCAGCGCCAGTAGCCCAACCACCTGTACCTGAGTGAGTTTATTAACACTTTTATATATTTCAAAATTCAACTATGTTCAGCTCAAATTAATTTAATTTATGAAGTTACATAGCACTTTTCATTGTAAACTTGAATTTTCATCATGTGTATTTTAACAAAGTATTCATTTGTGTTACAGTTTCCCAGTAGACTTTTCTACTGCAAACATTTACAACAGTAGTCAGTTCAACGCTAACACAATGAACAACAATTTCTCATCACCACCTGCTATGAACACACAGGCTTTCAATGCTTTTAACTCGCCTCCCACTTTAACTGCAAGTAAGTGAATATTATGTAATTATAAGTAGTGTAAGTCTTATATCAGCTATGAAAGTATGTTTATAGTAAGCATTTATTTATGATGTTTCTGTGTGACCTTTGGAATGGTGGTGTCTAATTATGCTAGGTTTTAGTGGAGTGTTCATCATAATGTTTATCAATAGGAATGCAATTGTATCGGTCCTCTTAAAGCAGGTATGGCCAACCTTTTGAAAATTCCAGGATAAACTTTAAAATGTTAGTAAAGTCACGGGCCGTGGACAAAACAGGTGGTTGTGAAAAAAATATGGTTTATTTTATACTTTTATAAAGTGTAAGACTGAAATTACCTCAATCAGCACAACTTAATAAGAAGCTTGAACTTGAGAAACAAGATAATCTATGTTGGAATCAATTCCATTGATATATACACGGGCGCAAAGTATTTTCCAAATTTTCATCTGTAAGCCTGGTTTTTAGAATATAGCTGGAAGAATGCTACTCTCACTCTGATGTTGGCGTGAACTGAACTGTTTTCATGCACAATTATAAAATGTTCCATAGTGTGATGTGGGCCACATCAAAAGTTGGAGCTGGCCGGGCGTTGCCCATATATGTCGTAGAGCAAAGCCTTTCTTAACAATGCCAAAAAACTAAGTACAACCAAGACAAACAAGTACAAACAAGAAAATCAAACTTTCCCAATTATAATAAATATGTATTCGTAAGTTAAGTACATGGAATATTTCTTAAGTACATACATATATTGTATTCTGTATGTACTTAAGAAATAATCCGTTTTGTACGTCATCCGGTTAGTACGACATAGTATCGCCGGTCCCTTGAAGGTCGTTATATCCGGATTCTACTGTACATTAACTATTTCACGTACATATGTGTTTAAAGTGAATTCTTACACTTTGTTCTTTTGAAATGTTTGGCAAACATGTGTCATATCAATAATTATTATAATCTGAATGCCTAAACTTGACATATTATCTTTTATCATATCTCAAATTGTTAATTATTGGGGTAGGCATTTCCACACAAACCCAATTTCAAAATAATAACCTAGTAATTTTCTTTCAGATGATCGTTATGCTGCTTTAGCGGACCTCGATTTAGCTTTAAGACAGCAAAACTTGAAACAAATGGGTAAGCAATGAGTGTTTAAATTTTAATTAAGTTCTGTACTATAAAATCTGTGAGACATTACTACATAATAATTTTATATGCCCAATTTGGGGTTGGGCTGCATTTTCGAGTGAGGGAATTTTATATTCTTACTGTCTTTAATTTAATTGCTAGAATAAGTGTGTTGCTGTTTGTTACTTCAAAAAATTGTAATTCAACTGCAAAAAGTATGAAAGTGATTATTTTCTTAAACCAACTTATTTACTAAACATTTTCTTACAGAGGAAAGTAATGTTAGTACTAAAAACCCGTTCCAAAGTCCTGCTACCAATGACCTGTTTGCAAATAAGAATCCCTTCTTCAATGGAGGATGGAGTGCCAGCGCCGCTCCTGTGGCTGTCAACCCATTCATGGTAAGATTGTTATTGAATTAACCATCATTTCTTATACAACCCTCCCACTTTTGGTTACTCCCACACTGTTTTATTTTTACCTCTGAGCGTAATTAAGGATATCCGATACCTTGATGTTGTTTATTGAACACACACATTCTGCATGACATGATGATAAGTTTTTGAAATGTACAAATATATTTAATAAGCTTCATTTGTCCAAAGTATTGATCTATGATGTTAATTTTTAGCAGAAGAATTACATACAATTTTGCGAAGCTATTTAAACAATTAACAGATAGATACTGACGATTGCATGACAGGAAACTTAAGTTCCCATTTTAGTATAACTGCGCTAGATGGTATGGGGTTAATATTATTAATTTTTTATTGCCTCCTTGGTTTTATGTATTATATTTAGTAAATTCTAATATACTTCTAATGTAGTTTGATTGATAGAGTTGTATTTGTCTAAATGATTTTATCATTACTTCCTGCATAGAAATTGGTTTAGGTGGTTTATTATCATCATGTCTAGTCACAGAGCCATGCAATTAATATTTGACTCACTTCCGCTGGGCCAAGTGACAAGTACTTTCAATTTCGTAACATGTAGTATATTATATTAGGAGTTAGTCAGCTAGCAGATTTTTTTTTATTAGGATTTGGTTAGTGACTGACATTGGGTTTTGGCAATGCAATGCAATGCTCTGTAAATGAGTTTAAAGCAGTCTTCTCGATATGTTAGTGTTTTCTATCTTACCTGTGGCGCAAGTACGGAACTTATCAATACATATCGATCGATAATATGACAGTTCGATAAGAAAAAATTAGAAATAGGTAGTAGGTCGTTTTTGAATTTTGCCGAAAATGAAACACAACCTTTTTCCCGAGAAGGAAAACTAATCTTCAAAACTAGTTTTGCGACAACGACAAGTTTTACTTGTAATCTGTTATCGATTGCATTTCCTACAAAATGACGTTCAATTTTCATTGCATTGACCAAATAACTAATTTTGCGAAGTGATTTTCGTGTGACAACGGTGGCGAACGACGATAAAACCATTTATACATTTATGTTAAAATAGTCCATAAACCAGTCTTTGAATTGTGAGATCCAAATATTCACTTCATATTGAATAAAGTAGAGGCTTCGTTTCGTTTTACAAAACATTAAGAACTACCTATCTCTAATTTAAATTTTTATCGATTCGAACTGTCAATTTTACGAAGTATCGAAAAGATCGGTACTTGCACTGCTGCGGCGCAAGTACGGATCTATTCGGGTCGATAAAGTTGACAGTTCAAATCGATAAAGTGGGTTTTATCGATTTGAACTGTCAATTTTAGCGAATATTATCAAATTTTATCGACCGAAAAGATCCATACTTGCGCCGCTAATCTTTAATGACGAATTGACGATGTGGTCAACGATGATACCTTAGGCCTTAGTCTTCTAAGGGCAGCAGTATGGCAGCTACCTACGGCGACAGATTTTCTGATAGCTAGTCGAATAGTAGAAAATTATCAACATGCTCTGAGTTTCTGTATATTCCGCGTTTATAAAGCACAATAGTAGATGTTTAGGTAATTTAGATAGTGTCCATACAAGCAATTCGTACTACGCGGAAATTGATGATGCAGGATACTCTACTATGTTGTTTAATCAATTTATGGTTGGTATGTTATTTGTTAAACTCAGTAGTAGATACCTACTTTGAAGTACGTCGTAAATGATCGCGCAGGCCACGGGTTTAGAGAATGGATTGGGGAAGGGAAGTGTAGGTATATAATGGCTGTTTCATTTGCGCTTTCGTCTCATTCAAATTAGTTAATTTGTATTCAGTGCTTTCGAAAAAAGTCGCCGCAAATAACAGCTAACTTTACTAGAAGACCGATTTAATTAGACGAATACAAAATAGTATTAAATAAATGTATAGATATTTTACATATTTTTAACCGACTTGCAAAAAAAAGAGGAGGTTCTCGATTCGGTTGTATTTTTTTATGTTTGCTACCTCAGATCTCCGTCATTTTTAAACCGATTTGGAAAAATCAATTTTTACTTGAGAGCATACATTATACTTTCAGATTAGTCCCATGGAAATTTTATCCCAACCAGTTCAATGTTTGTCACTGGTGTCGGTTCGTCGCTTTCTTAAAGCAATTTTTCTTGTTCTAATCTATCCATAATTATCGACCTTGACTGCGGTGTCGTCATAGTGGATTAGCATATTATTATGATGCATGTTTAAATTTGGTGTTGATTGATCATGCATGTGGCTGAAATAATTAATGATGATATCTTGGATACCCAAGATTTAATTATTTCGGCCACGTCCAAACGGACGTTGGACACTCAATGCTCATAATAATGAGTACCTATTTTCTTGCTTCACATCCGACACTAACTCTGCTTTGCAAATTATAATAAGTAGGGATAATTTATCTTACAAAAAAGGGACACCATCATCCATCCTGTCTGGGGGTTTGTAAAATTGAAGTCTCTATTTGTAATGTCAAAAATCTAAATAACAGCTTTTTACTAAATGCATATGAAATAGTTACGGTAATACGCCTAAAGTCAAACACGCAAAATGTCAAGGGACGGTTAAGTTTTCGCAAAATGTCAATATGCAGAAATACGGTATACTATACGATTACGTATAACAAAAAAACAATTTTTAAAATTTTTGTCTGTGTCTGTTTGTCCCGGCTAATCAGACTGATTTTGACGGGACTTTCACTGGGAGATAGCTGTTGTTATCATATTATAAGGAGTAACTAAGGTTACTTTAATTACGTGTGCGAAGCCGCGGCGCACAGCTTGTTAATAAGAATCGAAATCGAAGTATTGTTGGAAATAGTCGACATGTACTGAAACCCTTTAATACGTTGATAGAAACCGTATAAACTCATCTTGCAAATCCACCTCGGTCGTAAACGTATTATCAGGCAAAACGCGATACACACATGCCGTGCTAGCATGCGCGCCGTGACAAAATTTTGTCGGTGCTTATGTCGTGCATTTATCTCATATTCGCACGAGAAAGAGCGAGACAAAACAGTAGACAAAATTTTGTCGTGGTGCGCATGCTAGCCTGGAAGGACTATAATTCTTTCACTTAGGCTAAGATTCAGAGACGATTCTAAGCGTAGACTTTGGCTTCCATATGTCAAAACTGTATAGAATTTTGACGTATGGAAGCGTGAGTCCACGCTTAGATTCATCTCTGAATCTCAGCCTTAGTGTAGTATTATAGGCCTCCTTTGGCTCTTGCCACACTTCGGTCCTTTGCTGACCTCATTCAAGTTTTTTTTATAATTTGACGAGATCATTGACCTATCTCGCCGTCAGACGTCCCCCTTTCTGATTGCCAGTTCTTGGTATATATTTTTCCAGACAAGATTTTATAAAATACGTAATTGGTACTGTAGTCTTGTGGCCACCATCCAGCCCCATCGTCAGGACCGTGGACGTCATCTAGCAGCAGAATACTTGTAGAGACAAATCAAACGAGCCCAAACTCGATGGGTTCCGTCGTTTCGTAGAGTTCCTGTGGCTGCCTTCGGGCTCCATCATCAGACCAGCTCTGTGATATTAGTATATTGCATTATCATCAAAATTTTGGCTCAATCGAACACCGGGAAGTGAGTCAAATTTAGCTTGCCAAAGATTTGACCTAAACAAACAAACCTACATACAGACATTGCAAGCACGCTTAGATCTCGTTTATTATGGGGTTTGGAAGCAACGGTTTATGTGTGGTTATAAATTATTTTCGCCTATAACGGCTATATTCTAACAGCGACCCCTGTACTGGATAAACGTCTAGATGTAAGATTTGTTTACATACGCAAAGGTCGAGCTATTAAAAACGTGATAATATAACTATAAAACTAATAAATTATTGCTAAATCTGTATTATGTAATAGATGTACCTACTTACCTAAACGTACCAGTTTTATCGAAACGATATAAATAAGTTTGTGTTATTGTTGTTGTAAGGGGCACCTTAGACGCTCAAGCAAACGTACGTTTGCTTGTCAGAATAACAACGCTTTTGCGTCAAGCGCGGATTTCGTGATACTCGAAATGCGACAAGCAAACGTACGTTTGCTTGAGTGTCTACGGTGCCCCTAAGGCAAATGAGACGTGTTTTGGCATACATACATTCAGCCTATTTGAACCTCTTGACCTTTTGCTTAGAGATATCTGCTCTAAATTTATCAGAGTGCCACTCATAGATAACGCGCTTCACAATAGGCTTTTGGGATTATAGACTATTCTAGAACGGCTTATTTTGTCTACGGGATGTATATAGCAAACAAAGGATACGAATGAAGCATTGGTGGTAATTTTTGCCTCTTATTCTGCCTATTATAGGCATTTAAGCTTTTACCACAGAATATATAAATTATAATAGCTTTTACGTAGACTATTCTACTAAAACAGTTTAGTATTTAGTCTGGGGGATAAATATAGCAAATAAAGGAACTTTAGTCAAGCGCATGTAAGATAATTTTATATTTTAGGCTCTTATTAATAAACTATATGGTGGTTTAGTTAAACTATGTTTGTCTTTGTTGTTCTTTGATAATTTTAGACTGAATCGAAAGAGACAAACAGACACTTTCACTCGCGTTAAATAAAAACGGATTTTTACTCGATTTCGTTTGGTATTTGGTACCATGTCGATTGCCATACCAAAATGTCACTCTTTTCTCAAACAAAAATAGTATCTTGCCACAGTAAATAAAGTGTACAAAAAAGTTCGTTATAGTAATAATTAAATTTGTCGTTTCATAAATCTCATTCAATATAATAAGATTCGCATCATACAAATGTACAGTTATGCATTAAAAATAGATAAGTTATCTCGCTATCCTTATCAAGAAATAACCCGCAGGAAATTGCGTTCGATGCAGTGTTTTGTTTCCCAATATACCAGAGGTCTGTTTCGCGCGATTCGTGGAACCCGTTATCTCTTTGAAATTGGCTATATTTGGGTTTTTAAACTGGATAATTATTCGTGACTCACGACTTCCCAAAACGATAACACAATGTGTAAATACAGCGCGTGATGACTAAAGCTTACTTAAACATGTATGTGTATTTTTCAGCCTACAACGACCAACGGTGGATTTGTGAACTCGAAGAATCCATTCCTATGATGAAGAAACTCGAGATTTATAAGAAACAAGTGAGAATTCAAAGAACAAATTACGGAACAAAAAGCACAAATGCGCTACAAATGTATTGTTTAAAATTGTAAATTGCGTAGTCAAATATTATTTATAATTATGCCATAGCGGTAATACGGCCTGTAAACAAGCTACCTATATTAATATACAAAGCGTTTCTCGAAGAAGACAAGTTGAATTTGAAAGGCGAATCGAAGTGTTACTCGAGTTTGTTAGTTTACCACTGAACATACTGTACCTTTAAAATTATAAACTTCAGTGCCTCAATACGCCTTAAATTTATTCAATATTTACAATTGAAATATCAGAATTTGTACATGTCTATAGTGGAGTTATAATACTATTTTGTAAGGAATAAGATCTTATAAAATGAAATGCTAAATTCTGGTCTTAGCTTTATCCTGATATTATAAGGTATTGTTACGAGCAGTTGGGTTCGTTTGATAGTAGAAAGTACACACAAACCTTCACATCTTCTAAAAGTTTCCAGAGATATGATCGAGTCTAATTGTCTCTCTTTCACACATAGGCTGTCCTTCTCAGACACCTTCGAGAATGTTCCGGGCACCGGATGTAAGTAGGACTCGAACGCCTTGAAAATGGGTTTTCAGGAAATAGTGCCATGTAATTGTTTGTGTTCTGAAACGGCCTGAAAACATGTTCCAACCCGCTGATAACGTCAGTTAATGACGATAATTTAAATTAAAAAAATGTTTCTGCGAGTTCTTTAAACTGTCTCTGTAACAGTATGTTCAAACAAACTGTCGAATAATTTGAAGGTTAGTATTAATGATGATACAGGAGTGTTAAATTTTAATTATAGCTCAACATTTTTGTGATGAGCGTTTCCGTTTGGTCTATTGAAATGTACCTATTTAGATGCGTAGATGCCTCAATGCACGGCCATGATGTCATAGCGTGACCGTATTTTAGTCAAGTTTCGAGGTGTGCCTTACAGTATTTTGAGATTTTATCAGGGTGGGATCGAAATCCGGTTACCGTCCATATCATTGAGAATATTCGGTTTAGCTGAATATATAAAAAGAAAATATTTATAAAATATATTTACAGTAGGTATACATTGTCATACATTTTACTCTCCCAGAGGCTTTATGAATGTCTCATGCAAAATGATAACATATTGAATTAGTTGATATAGATTTACTTGTTGACCCTATTACATTATTGTCGCTTCGTAAATGTTATTTTAATTTTTTTAATGTTATTTAATATTCTAACAATTTAACTTGACAAATTGTACTGAATACTTCCTTTGTCAGGTTGTTTTAACTATCGGACTATTCTTTTTAACTGTTTAAGAAATAAGTTAGGCTTTATAAATAGACAATTTTATAAAATGAGCTCTCAAATTCTGCGCTTCATCTGTGATTGTAATCAGTTTTATTTTTATTTGCAAGGAGCTAACTTGAACAATTTTATTTTCTAATCAATGCACTTTTTTAATTTATTTAGTTCTTAATGTAATTGTTTTTTTTACTATTTGAGCACTAAGATCTGTTAATTTGTATAAAGAAGGCGAAACTTTAATCACTATTAAATTAATTATTTTAATAAAATTATTTGTTATTTATAGATCTAGGTTAATCCCATTCCTGGTATATTTAGTTACTAACTGGCATATTTTGTCCAGGGACCTGTTTCATAAAAAATATTAGTCTAATATTATGTTTATTAGTCTCATATTTTATATGGAAAGAAGAAAAAAAAACTCATAATATTAGACTAATATTTTTTATGAAACAGGCCCCAGCCGTTATATCACGACACAAACCAAGGTTATTACTCCGGCATGACATAATAACTTATTAGCCTGAATATGGTGCTATGTCTGCAGAGTTACAGTTCTTACCTAGATGACTATGCCTGCTTTAAAAAGTACCCTCATAGGATGTGGTAGAGAAAATGGTTTGTGAAGCCAAAAAAAATCTTCCAGTGAAACATGCACGCATCAATACCACTGAGCTGCAAAATCTCTACTCTATAACATTGTATTTGAGTCTTAAGTAATTAAACAGTGGAGTGTTCGTCTGGGTGGGTATTACAGCTTTGCTCGTGTAATCTGCCGCCAAGCAGTAATTTGCAAGCGTGTTCCGGTTAGATGAGCAAAGTAGTCAGTGAAATTACTGGGCTCGTGAAATGGTCATGAACGTACAGTGGTACCACGCAGACCTTTGTGTTTCAAAGTTATGGGCCGGCGTTATGATGACCATCAGGCAAACGACTTGCTTGTCTCTTATCGAATAGCAAAAAGAACAAGCGGTTACACACTCATACCAAGATATTACTACCACAAGTTAGTTACTACCTCGTTAGTGGGAGGACTAACTCTTCTGCGAGTGTCCATCTGGGTTGTTACCACCGCTTTGCTCGTGAAGTCTGCCGCCAAGCAGTACTGTGCAAGCATTACTGTGTTCCGGTTTGATGAGCAGAGTTTCCAGTGAAATTACTGGGCTCATGGTAACGAGCGCACTGCAGTGCCGCGCAGGCCTTTGTGTTTCAAAGTTCTGGGTGGCACTGCAATTGTTATGGGCCGGTGTTATGCTTACCATCAGGCAAACGACCAGCTCGTCTCGTTACCAAATAACATAAAAAAAAAAAAACAAAACAACGTCTCGGTATTTTGTGCAGTCACTACAGGATTCCGTGTTACCGGAGGCAAATCCAATACAAACCAAAAAGAGCAAGCTTTATGCTCATACAAAGTTTGCCTTGGCCACTATTATCTATTCTGTGCCTTGGTTGGGATCGATCCCGGGGCTTTGCTTTTCAGGCAGGGCTGTAGCCGCATAGCCGACAATCCTTTGTCTGTCTCTCATCTTTAAATACTCCCAGATGCTTTCAAACAGGATCTGTGTCAGCTATAACCTCTGGATATAAACAAAACATGACATTAATTCATATATTCAATCAGCCTGAGGATCCTATGAATATGTTACCATAGACTAAGTATAAATAGTAATTAGTCTATGTTGTTACGAAAGAAAACTACGTACTAATGAATTACACTATTATTATTAACATGATTTACATAATAGTAAACACACAGCTTATATTAAAAGGTCAGTCTCTTCACGTTTTACGTTTTTTAGAACTTGTGTGTCACATTTTGTATTTACTATTTTTCCTTACAAACACTGGGGTTGAGAAGTTGTCTGGGGTGACATTGGGGCTCGGCAGGGGCGTTTTCGGAGTGTCCTGAGCCAGGGACACAGCAGAGGCATTCTTGATGGCTTCTGGAAGATCTTCGGGTAGATTCGACGGTCCCGAAGCCGATGCTGTTAATCGTTTTTCTGATATCGTTTTCAGCATATTTTTGCCAGCTTCTTTAGTCTGAAAACGTAAATACAGCAGTCGTTACATTTTTGTGATCTAATAATGTACCATCACAGTATAGTTAGATATTCTTTTGTGACATTTACGTTCAAACAACTACACGGATTTAGTTGTAATTTTGTCTCGCTCTACGCATCTCCTCTGTAGACTGTAAAAATATTTTATTCTTGGTACAGTCTTTTTGATGGTATTTAAACATAACGCATGGAGAACTTTGAAAAAAAAAGTCTGCGCGGCACTGAATACAGTGCGCTCGATACCCTGAGCTGAGACATAAGACATTCGGTCGTGTCAGAAATCTCACTGATGACTTTTCTTATGAAACTGCAACATATTAATTCATCCACACTATCACTTGGCGACAGCGGACAGACTACATGAGCAAAGCGGAGTAATCCCATCCTGATGATATAAAAATCCACTATAAAACTATCGATACTATATAATACTAGCGTCCGCCCGCGGCTTCGCCGGCGTGATGTGTGACTTATATCTGTATAGCTTGTTTTATTCCAGAACCTAAACAACATTCCAAATTGCATCAAAATCGGTTTAGTAGTTACGTGGTAACAAACATTCACACACACGAACTTTCACATTTATAATACTAGCCCCTAGAGATGCGGTGACGTTTGGTTTGCATGAAATAAATTCCACCATTGTTGCCTAGACATAATTTTCGCTTTTATACATCCATCGAGATACTAACCCCGAGAGATAAAATACTGTATACGATCTCACAACAATGTATTGATTTTGTTATAAATAATATCAGCGCACGGGGAATCGGCGCGAAGCGGTGGCTTAGCCAATCAGAGCGCATTATGTCCAGGCAAAAATGGTGTTTTTTTTTTAATGTTATTTGGTAACGAGACGAGCTGGTCGTTTGCCTGATGGTAAGCATAACGCCGGCCCATAACAATTGCAGTGCCACCCAGAACTTTGAAACACAAAGACCTGTGCGGCACTGCAGATCGTTCGTTACCCCGAGACATTAGGTATTAAGTCTCATTAGCCCAGTAATTTCACTGGATACTCTGCTCATCAAACCGGAACACAGTAACGCTTGCGCACTACTGCTTGGCGGCAGACTTCACTCACAAAGCGGTGGTAACAACCCAGCCGGACACTCGCAGAAGAGTTAGTCCTCCCACTAACATTTATTTATTTCTATTTTGTGCAAACCAAACGTCACTGCATCTCTAGAGGTTAGTTCCTCGATGGTACTCACACTCTCGTGTTCCAGACACTTGTAGGCGTAGTGCGCGGCGTGGTCCAGTAGTGAGAAGCGCAGGTAATACTGCGCAAGGTACCGCTGCGCCGCCGGTAGCTCCTTGCTGCCGAGGTTGGCGGGGTCCTGGCAAGCCGCCGTGTAAGCCGCCGCCGCGCTATTGGGCATATTCGACCGCTCGTACAACCTGGGACATAACAACATTCATACTTACATCTATACAAATAATTAAAATTGAAGTGTCTATAACAATACAACCATTTTTAAATTTTTGTTTGTCTGTGTGTTTGTTCCGGGTAAACTCCGAAACTTTCACTGACAGATAGCTGATGTTACAAGGAGTAACTTAGGCTACTTTAATTTTAGAAAAATAATTAGGGTTCCACGCAAAAAAATAAAAACCATGAATTCCAATAACTCCACGCGGGTGAAACCGCGGGCAGCAGCTAATACCAATTAAGACCAGAGGCACTGTCAGCGCTCTGTCTACCCTGAGTTCTCTGAGAGGAATTTATGCTTGTCATTTCTCTTCAGTATAAAAAGAAACTTGAAGAATATGCATATAAGTACTTACTTTGCTAATTTGAACAGAGCCATCCCCTCGATATCACCTGTGCTGTGAGCCTTATAGTAACATTTGAGTGCGTTAGGTATCTTGTCCATCTTCTCATATGCTTCACCGAGTGACACCAGCATCCTAGAATCATCCGGCTTGAGCTGGGCTGCTCGCGAGTAGTAGTATATGCAGTAACCGTTGAGTCCTAATATCTCGTACGCTTGCCCGAGACCGTTCCACGCGCGATAGTCGTTTCTGTTTACATCTGTAAATATTTTTATTACAATAGTGATGTTGCATGAAACAAAATACATATTTACAGTCATCATGCCAGTTTAAAAACATCACGTTGATACAATAAAAATGATATTTACAATAAATATATAATTTCCACAAAGACATTGCATTATGTCGACTCATTTTTTTTTATGATGGCAATCAATTCGTTTCCTCATGACAATCAAATGTCTATATCGAAAAAACTGGAAAACTAACGCTAGAAACATCAAAAATGAGAGTCAAAGTCGGGCGTTTCTACTGAGCGCTAAAACGCCCCATACAAATTGGACTGAACATCTGACGTCACTTGTTCAATGCGGGGTCGTAAAGCTGTACTAAATACATGCATTCTGTTGATTTGACCGTGAAAAGCTGCGTTTAATTATATAGTTGCCATACATTTTTTATTCATTGAAATGTGAAGAATCTTATTTTACTATTGGATGATAAAAAATCGTTAAAATCGGGAAACTTTTAGATGCAATATCTTTGTGGAAATTATACATTTTTTGTGTGGATATCATTTTTAATGTGTTAAGACGAGGCTCTCAATATAATTTTCCCACGTTTGCTCCGCCTCCACACCCCGCAACGCGCAACAAGCACTGCCGCGCCGGAGCTCACACCCCGCTAATATTACGCGGCGATAGACCACTGCTAGATCGCCGCGGCCCGAGCCGTAATAGCGTGAGCCGTTCTCGGTTGCGCGCTGGAACGTAGATGTCATAATAGAGTTTCCTTACCCTTGAATACTTTATTATTATAGTATATATTATTTTTTAATTTCAATAATAATGCAATGTTTGATGGTTTACGCTAACGCATATATTCCGCCGTTTTAAATGATGGAGAAAATAATTAGGTAAATCAAATCAATAAAAATTGAAAAGCGGGAACCGACTTCGACGAAAATATCGTGATATATGAAACATCCCCCATTTTCCCACACTTACTGATGGTACTCTATACAAATAAATAAAATTGAAGTGTCTGTTTGTAATATCAAAAAGGACGAATTGACAACCTCCTCCTTTTTTGAAGTCGGTTAAAATTGTACTCATGAGAAAAAGAATTAATGATTAAACGAACTTACCTGTAAGTGAAGTTCTATCGTAATTATTCGAGCTGTTTCGTCCGAAGAGATTACCAATAACTATTAATACACATGTAGTTACACCGTACGGTGACGCGAATAATTTTTTTTTTATGTGGGTGCTTTATTTTTGTCCTTACACCAACTAGATAAAACGTCATTTAGTTCAGAGTTTTGAGATTTTTGACACTGGGTTATTAGGGTTGGGAGGGTTGGTAATCTCTTCAGACGAAACAGCTCGGATAATTACGATAGAACTTCACTTACAGGTAAGTTCGTTTAATCATTAATTATCCTCGCTGTTTCGTCCTCGAGATTACCAATAACTATTAATACAAATGTAGATTTTGAGAGAAATATATAAGATCCGTTTACTTTGTGAAAAATCTGGTTTTATTGACACAATAGATCAATTATTATAACATTTGTTGAGATTTACCCCAAATAATTATGTTATTGGTAGAGACTACCTGCTAATAGTAATTATTAATAATGATGAAACTTAAAATATATATGCCAAAATCATAATATTGAACTAGTGTTCTTGTAATACTTCTGATATAATTGTTCTTGCAAAAGACATATCACCTTCAGACACAATAGTCTTATTATAGAATTTTCCAAATGTATTGGAACTACCGCTCCAGCCAGCGGTCTTCCTAATCAAATCAAGATTAATACCTAATTTTTTAGCCTTAGATGTAACTGCATGTCTTTAAGAATGTGCTGTAAAAGTTGACACATCTATACCACATTCATCAAGGGTTTTTTTAACCCACCTACTCAAAGTTTGCGAGGTTACTTTATGGTGTGGTCGTTTTAGACTCACGAAGAGGCTACTATGATTTTTTCGTAAGGACTCAGTCGCATTAAGGTATGCTTGCAAAGTTTCGACTGGACATATTTCGGGTTTCTCGCGAAAAAGAGGTAACGATAAAATAGGTTGTGATGAGCCAATACGGGATGTCTTAATGAGATCAGGCATTTTAATTATTATGTGATCAGAGAAACGTTCAATATTATTAATATCAATTTTAGAGAACGTCTGCATTCGATGTGCTGTGACCAGAGCAAAAAGGGTTATTAATTTTTTAGAAAGATTTTCTAGACTTATTGATTCGTTGGGATACCAGTTAATCATATGATTCAGTACTAATGATGTATCCCATGTTAAATTATATTTTGCTAAGGGGGTTCGTAATCGAAATACTCCTTTAAAGAACCGTTTGATGCTATCATCAGAGCCAATTTGAGGGCCAAGAATTAATGATAATGCTGATCTACAAGTATTCAGTGTACCGTATTGAGCTCCTGAATCAAAAAGTTGCGTAAGAAAGGCTATCACATTAGAAATAGACGTATCAAGAATGTCGTAATTATTAACTTTACAAAAGTCAAACCACTTTTTTAAGCACGTGTCATACTGTCTGATTGAGTTATCAGATAGAGACGCTATTATTACGTGCACAGACGATTGAGGAATTTGTCTCCTTAGAATGGACGCCCTGATAAGACTCCGGCAACCAGTGTAAGCCGGTGGTGCACTTGACGATTGCTGGAATGAGACAATATAAGACTAACACTAGGGTGAAAATAAATTAATTTTGAAACTAAAAATTTCTTATATAAAGGGAACCACGGCTACGTAGGCCACCAAGGAACTACAACAATACCAACAGCTTTTTCTTTCTTAATTTTACGTAGACTTTTAAGTATCATCGTGAAAGGTGGGAAAGCATAAAAAAAAATTGCGACCAAGATACAGTAAAAGCATTTGTAGCGAACGCGTCGGGATCCCTATTCCATGAGATGTATTTGCTGCACTTTTTATTAAGTCTAGTAGCAAATATATCAATTTTAGGTGTTTCAAGTTCATTGACAATTTTATTAAAAGCAAAGCTAGCAAGTTCCCACTCAACATCTGGGTGAATTCGTCTAGACTCTGCATCTGCAATCGAATTCTCTGCCAAACTTATGTAAGAAGCGAAAACTATTATGCGCCTTAATTCACACCACTGCCATAAGTCTCGTGTAACTTGCGTAAGATGTGGAAATTGTACGCCACCCATACGGTTTATGTACGAAATGGCGGTAGTATTGTCAATCCGAAGCAAAATTTGACAATCAGATAAGTCCTTGGCAAAGACTTTAAGAGCAAGGAATGCTGCTCGTATTTCTAAATAATTAATATGTTTTGCACGTTCTAACTCAGTCCAAGCACCGCTTGCAGTTTCCCTACCACACGCGGCGCCCCACCCAGTAGTTGAAGCATCACTGAAAATTTCCAACGAGTATTCATCATATTTAATGCTATTAACAGGTTTATCTAAAGCCCGAGAGAACCAGTCAAAATCGGGTTGCAGTGTGGTTGGTAAATACATATATCTGTAGTAATTGTCTGGGTCATTTAATAGATTTAAAATTTACATCTTTCAAAACTTTTGGTGTAAGCCCTTTTAAGTACAATATCCGATACAGCTGTTTTAATCTCCGGGTTGAGAAGCGGAGCATCAATAAGAGTACAGTTGCTGGGCGGTAAGTATTTACCCTGCAGGTCTTTGCGAAGTTCTTTTGATAGGCCTGTCGTCACAAAGTGTTGAAGCCGTACTGCGAGATCGGGATTAATTTCTTTACCATACGACGTAGTTATAGACGGGTCATCACCTAGTAACTCGAAAATACCATTGTCAGCGTCTGGTTCTACAGCCAATTCCTCCTCCGGTTCGATAAACGGGGCCGGCACAGCCGGCACACAAGCGCTCGTAGATGGCGTGGGCTCGGCACTTGTTGAAGGGACGGGGTCAGTATTTATAACTGTAGGCGCAGACTCGAAAATTTCCACTTCTTCATTCACAAGAGGATCAATTTCGACCGTGGAGTCGTCTGAAATTTTGAGTTATACGAAATAACCGCTGCAATGTGTATTATATGTAGGTAGATATCGAATTATAAGCCATAAAGGTATACAAAATTATTTCTATGACACCTAAAGCCATAGATAAATATGGAGCCGATCTCAAGCAATCTGTTCTTAGAATTGGATAAAAAGATAGGTAGATAACCTATGATACTGTAAGTAGCTGTATTTTTAAAGTTAAAAAATAACTAGCTACATTGCCGCCGCCAGGACGGTGCAGCGCCTACGCGCTGGATGCTCGGTGCGAGCTTAGGCTGTTGCGCCGATAATTTGGTATGCTATTAGTTAACGTGATTATATCACCTAACTGTATACATACATAATTAAATTCTGTTACCGTATTGCCAATGATGTGAAGTGATAACACAATAACACTGGCTTATCATGTAACTGCCTACTAATACTAATTTTATTCCAGTAAAGTGTAGGCCACCCTTCCTCGATTGACCTTGTTACCGTATTGTCAGCGAAATGATAATCCTACGAGGATCGTCTAATCATATCACTGACTTATCATGTAACTGTCTGAAGGGACATTCTTTATATCAAATCATGGAGAACTAACCTTCTTTGTCTGCCAACATTGTGTCGTCGACATTAGGTCCAGAACATGTAGAAGACGAGGAGACATGCCGCTTCTTACGGCTACGTTTAAGTTTTCTTTCCAGTTTTTTTTTAACTTTTTTGCAATGTACTCGTAATTATCGTCTTTCGAGTGTTTCCGTTTACCCATTTTTTACCTGGAAAACTGACACTAATGCTGAAAAATGTACTAACTGGCGGAGCACTGCACTGTGAATGACGTTTTATCTAGTTGGAGTAAGGAGGAAAATAAAGTACCAAAATAAAAATAATAATAATTGTAATATTCTCAACTATCAGTGCAAACTGGCGTCACCGTACGGTGTAACTACATGTGTATTAATAGTTATTGGTAATCTCGAGGACGAAGCAGCGAGGATAATCTCTATCGGTTGACTATTTTATTACGAGAGAAATCGAGAAACATCAAACAAATACGAAAAACTATGAAATGAGAACCTCCTCCTTTTTGCAGTCGGGTAAAAATTGTACTCATGAGAAAAAGAATCTCTATCGATTGACAATTTTATTAGGAGAGAAATCGAGTAACAACAAAAAAATACGAAAAACGATGTATTGAGAACCTCCTCCTTTTTTGCAGTCGGGTAAAAATTGTACTCATGAGAAAAATAATCTCTATCGATTGACAATTTTATCAGGGGAGAAATCGAGTAACATCAAAAAAATAGGAAAAAAGGACGAATTGACAACCTCCTCCTTTTTTGAAGTCGGTTAAAATTGTACTCATGAGAAAAAAAAATCTCTATCGGTTGACTATTTTATTAGGAGAGAAATCGAGAAACATCAAAAAAATACGAAAAACTATGAATTGAGAACCTCCTCCTTTTTTGCAGTCGGGTAAAAATTGTACTCATGAGAAAAATAATCTCTATCGATTGACAATTTTATCAGGGGAGAAATCGAGTAACATCATAAAAATAGGAAAAAAGGACGAATTGACAACCTCCTCCTTTTTTGAAGTCGGTTAAAATTGTACTCATGAAAAAAAGAATCTCCATCGGTTGACTATTTTATTACGAGAGAGATCGAGTAACATAAAAAAAATAGGGAAAAGGACGAATTGTCAATCTCCTCCTTTTTTGAAGTCGGGTAAATATTTTACCATGAGTAAAAGAATCTCTATCGTTTGACAATTTTTAGGACAGAAATCGAGTATCATCAAAAAACAAATACGAAAAACGGACGAATTGTGAACCTCATCCTTTTTTGAAGTCGGATAAAAATTGCCAGGAATATGACTGGGTAATAGGTATATATGCCAAGAAAAATAATCAGACCATAACTCCGAGTAATTACATCTTTGCTTCTCTCATTTTTCTTGCACAATCTACCAAACGGTTCTCTCTTTTGCGAACATATAATTTCTTATTGTCCTTGTTCCCTATTGTAATATCGAAAGTTGCATGCTCGCTTGTGACAAAAACAATCACAGGTCCACCCGCATCGGCGCACGGCGCTATACTGAGGACTGCTCGCTTCGGATAACTATTATAACGCGAGGTGCCAGCGTAATAAGGTCGAATTTAGTGTGCACTGTTTGAACACACTTTAACTCAGAACTAAATGACGTAAGTCTCAAATCTAATTTATTTTATTAACAGGTTAATAATTTTTCTAGGTAAATTTTGTCTTCGTCAGTAGATAGTACAATATATTTTCTTGGTGTGAGTAATTATTTTGAAAATAAAATTTAAGCCGTTGAGTAAAAAAGTGTATTTTACACTGAAAAAAGCATAATTTTTGATAAGAAAATGTATCGAATGAAAATGTATCAATCGTGTTTTTGTCTTCAATCATAGAGAGATAAAGGTCTCATAAAACATACATGTTAGTTTCAAGTTGATCACGTATGTGGTTGACCCAGCATCTTGGTGGAAAACCCTTGAAATAAATGGAGCATCCCCTTAATGTGATGTATCTTAAATCTACAGTAATTATGTATTTTGTTTCAAGCAACATCACTATTCGGACCCCACACTTATTTGAGAGTCTTTATACTACCACTGAGCTATCATCGTTTAAAACCTTTTGATTTAAATTTAGAATTAAATTTTATATTTACTTTTTTAGAGTACTTATTTATTTTTAGAATTACATTTCGAAGATATTAGGTACATATAAATTTTATGATAAATATATAGCAGAAATACTAACCAATAGCTTGTCGATAGCACTGTATTGCCGCATTCGAGTTTTGCAGTTCAATGAACTCATGCCCCATGAGTATCCATGCTGACAGGTACTGGGGGTCCAGGGATAGGGCTCTTTGGAAGTACACCACTGCTTTCTGATGTTCACTTCTTAGACTGTAATAGTTACCTGAAAGGATTTAAACCAAAAATTCAGTTATCAGTACAGGCAAAGTTCAAGTTGATACAAAATAAAAAAAAACAACTGACATAATTCCGGCTTTCTGTTCATGGCAATTTTTGAGGTTTTTCAAACTGCTGAACATTCGTTTTCTGCAGTCGTATGTGATTGCTCATTTACATCATCATCATTTAGTTATTTGCGTATTTCATTAATTGAATTGTCAAATCAAATAACCGGCCTACAAAATTGTCAGTACAATTGGCCAATGCACAAATTTTGCCGTTTACTTACCGATAACACAGCATGTTTCAACCCTGTACTTGTCTATTGATACTGCCTTCTGGGCCAGGTTGGCGAGCTCCATCCTTTTCTCCTTCAGATATAGCAGGTGGGAGTACACATCCCAATTGTCAAGTCGGTATGGATCATTCTGGTAAAGGTCCCTGAATAATGCTAATGATGAGTCCACATCTGGAAATGAGAATAATGACCATGGTTGAAATGTTAAAAAAACAATAGTAAAACTATGAACAAAACGCTGAAATGTTGGGCTTCACTAACTTTTTTCATACTATTGTATAACAAGATGAGCTGGTTGTTTTCCTGATGGTAAGCATAAAGCCATTACAATTGCAGTGCCACTCAGAACTTTGAAACACAAAGGCTTTAAAAACGGGACTTAATCAAGCTAAAACTCTGGCTCCTAATAAACAGTGTTAAATGGTTGAATAGTTAAGCTATGTTTTGTCTCTTTCGATTCAATTTAAAATTGTCAAAGAACAACAAAGATAAAACATAGTTTAAGTAAACCATGGTTTAACTCTGTTTATTAATAAGAGCCTATGTTTTATTTATCCTGAAATTAGAATCAAGTTGCATTGATCACAGTCACGAAAAGTCAAACTTAAATCCTGTTTTTAAACTAAAGAAGAATTTCGAGCAATGTGTCAACAAAGAGAATACAAATACTTGTGTGTCAAATGCATAACATTTTTTGTTTACCCTTTATAAGAAGTTTTCCCCTTTGTTAGTAAATTTGATATGTAAAAAAAATATGTAGTTAAAAACAGGTTACATTTTATCTAAGTATCATAGACCCATGGTATTTTAAATTCAATGTTAAATATAACACATTCGGCCATTTTTGAGAGCCAGAATCTTCAATCACAATATCAAGATCAGTACAGATTATTTTAAAATACTAAACTTTCAATTGGAAAAAAGGCTTATCACATCTAAATATCACAGTACCTACTTACCCCTTCTATCATGATGAGCTATTGCCATCTGAGCTGTCACATATGTACTCTTCTCAAACCCAGCTGCTACTAAAGCCATATAGGCCTCCAGTGCTTGCTCAGAAAGCTTTAGTTCTACAAATGCGTGGGCAGCAAAGAAGTACATCATCCAGTGTTTAGGAAGCTGCAATGAATCCAGGGCTTCATATTCATTGGCTAGACCTGGAATTATATTATGGTAACAATTAAAATAGTAGAGAGCACTGCAATAACGGAGCAACAGATTGATGTTATTTTTTTGCATACCAGATAGTTTACAGGCCAGAGAATAACATATATGCTAGCTTTGATACAAATATAAATAAGTAAAACATGTGTTGCATTCGTGTGTTTGTGTGAGGCAGGCAGTGTGTGTACATAGTAATATGTAGGGTGTAAAATGTAAAAGTGTAGTAACTGATTATGCATTATGCCAAAAAATGCTATGCAAGTTGCATATTATATGCAATGGTCTGCCCTTTGTTGCATTGCATCTATTTTTTAAGACATTATTTATTTTTTCTTCATTATAAAAAGACTAAACAACTCACCTGCTAATTCTACCCAAGCAGCCCACAATATTGGTGTCGCAGCAATAGCAGCATGAAGTACTATGACCGCTTGTGTTCTTAAATCTAGCTTCTTAAGTACAACTCCTTCTAAGTAGAGTAAATATCCATCTGCGTTATTCCGGTTCGCCTGAAAATCAAGATTATGAATTTAGTTAAGTGTTGAATATATTGTACGAATCTCATTTTACAGTATAGTACAAGAGCCCCCATACATGGGCGCTCCAACCCACAACAGTCCATAACAATTGCCCGTGTGTGTAGAATCTCAGGTGGATTATGTGGAGTGATAGGAATATTGGATATCCAAACATTCCAAATCCAACGTCCCAACCCATTGTGGGTGGCTGACATGACAATCTATTTCGCTTTATTTTTTTTAATAATCCCATTTGCTTGCTAAGGGAGGCTCTTTAAAAAAAGGTCGAAGGACCAGTATTTTCCCAGTGAGTGGGCGAGTTGGGAGGGTAGGGTAGTAGCCTCATCCCAAATATGGGGGTGCGGACAATCCCATTTTTTTAAATTTGGTTTTTAACTTTTTGAGTTTATAAAACTATTTCCTCAAAACTTAATTTCTGCACTTTGTAATTTTGGAATTTGACTGCCTATATTCAAGGCTATCTGTAAAAAAAAACACTAAAGCTGAGCCAAAAAAACTTCAAATAAGGCTACTTTACTACTTCAATTCTATTTTCAATATTATTATATTCTATTGGGTGATAATGTTTACAGTTTAATTCTAAAAAACTTCAGTGTGTCATTTGAGTATAACTACAAAAACCAACCTTATTTATCTTGATATGTTACTAATTTGACCACTTCCACACCTAGTGAAAATGATCATTGGTAAAAACTGGTATCATACTAAGCGCAAGTGAATAGGTTTCTTTTAGGCAAGAGTGCTACATTGTCGCTTTACATCAGGTGAGATCGAAGTAAAACATCAACTGCTTAAAAAAATAATGAAGCTTATAAAAGGGACTGAATTTTTTAGTTGCAACATACTTTTAGCAAATGAAATATTACTTACTTTGAAGAAAGACAACAGATCTAACAGCACTTGTGTTGATTCACTATTTTCTGCACCAGTGTCTGTAGCATTATCTAATCGCTTTTTTTCACTAGACATATACTGGGAATACTTTAGTAAGAACACACATTTAGGCCTTGTACAGTTCTCTAAGAAATGAGCCGCTCTGTCGTATTCCTGGCAGTCAAAGTAGCTTTTGGCTAATGTGTAAGCTTCCCTTTCTTCGGGCCCTATGCCGTCGTCGTGGATAGCATCACCATCCGTATTACTTATTTTATGATCCTTTAACGCATGATTCAGCTCTGCAAGCCACTTTGTAGTCTGGACAAGACCGCGATCGGTACACTCTCGGATTCCATGTTTAATATCTCTTCGCACTTGAGTTAAATCAATTTGAATATCACCCTTTGGATGTATGGATAGCGGTGGCATATTAATAAATTTTCGTAAGTTATGGGTCGATTGATGCAAAAATCTGATTTTTAATTACAATTTAAAATTAACAAATCAACGAGCTATAGCTACCTACGCTAGTTTTTTTTTTTTGTTTTGTTTTTGGCTCCACGCGATTAGCGTATTTAGCCAGTGTCGAGTTATATGGATAATAATATATAATAAATCTCTAGTTTTCGTGCATGAAAGTCGTCAAAGTCACGTTAAAGTTTAGTCTAGGCGCGGTCAAGTCTTAGTAATGCTTCAGTAAAGCGGTGGATACTTTACTGAAACTTCTATGGAGTTTTGGATAGAATACGAAAATACACGTTTTTCGTCTTTGTACTATTTGCCTTTCACTCATGCCCGTTTACGAACACTTAACGGTTAATAATCCACCATTATTACACATTAACACTCGATAAAACACAGGTTTAGGTAAATAACACAAAATCAACAACAGCACATTTTCGCATTCCCGCCAAAACCCCTACGCTAGTTCAAAATTTCAAATGTGAAATGACAATTCTTCAACTTCAACAGTCAACTTGCAGTCAACTTCAACTTCCTCATGTCATATGTGGTGTAGCCTTTGCGGGGCTGCCACAATTTTTTCAGTGTCGCGATACCCTATATAATTTGTGGTGTCGCGTTAGCAGAAAGCAGAACAAGCGATGTAGATTTTAGGAATAGTAATGCATTGTGCGGTATTTGAATAAGATGTTTAGTTTCTGAGTTAATCTGAAATAAATAGGACAATACAGAACATACACAGGACAATACAAATGAAGGCATAAATAACATTTATTTACAAAATTAGACTCTTCTTCATCTTCAGATTATGGCTTTTAAACGTTGCTTGACGTTTTTCTAAAATTAGACTCTTCTTCTTCTTCTTCAGATTATGGCTTTTTAGACTCAAGACGAGGAAGAAGACTTCATGACAATGTCTGTTTGACAGTGACAATACAATTGTGAATTGTCATCACAAAGTTGTCAAAAAAATTAACTTCACCCCCCAACCCCATGGCCCCCACGAAAGAAGAAAAAAAAAAAAAAAAAAAAAAAAAAAAAAAAAAAAAAAAAAAAACCCCATGGCCCTCCCCTAGGCCCCATGCCATTGCCAACAGTTTATTTTTTTTAATCATGGGTAGCACACACATATAAAACGAGTTTCGTGCGAGCTACTCTTTTTTAAAATTGTGGTAGTACGCTGTGATAGCACGAATGAGGCGAGGCGACGACGCCTCGCCTCGCCTCGATCTTGCTACCACAGTGAGGCGAGCTGAGTAGGAGCCAATCGAGGCGCACGTACACACGTGACTCACCACCACATCGCCACACGCCTGCTAGACGTGTATGTGTGTTGTGTGTCGGATCGGATGAAATCAAACGTAGTAAAAGACACTTAGAACTTAACTCGCATCATTATAATTTAAAATTCTATAAATATTATAATAAAAATTATGCGATATTTTTTAATCCCTTGCCTTTCTTTTCGAAAATATAATGATTTTTTAGACACTATTGAAGTTTTCATATTCAGTTAGATAACTACTCCTAGCATGTATCGCAAACGCCCCGCGGTCCACGGCTTGTACTCACCTTTTCGATTTCATTCATTCAAATTTCAAATCAACTACTCAGAGACTCATTCACTCACTCGGCACACTGATGTGTGGTGTTCTTTAAATCTGTGGTCTAATTGTGGTGTGGACTGTGGTAGCTGTGGAGTGTGGTGTGGTAACCAAGTGGTAACTGTGGAGTGTGCTGTGGTAGCACGTTGAATTAAAACGAGGCAGTGACTCTTTGTGTGGAAGTGAGTAGATACAAACGTGCTACCACACGTGCTGTGTACCCAAGACTAATTTTTTTCATTTCGGGATTCGGGATCATTTGAGTGGTTGAAACTTGAGTAGGAAGTACGTCGCATAGATTTATACTGTGAATTTCTTGTCGAAGTGTTTTTGTGTATATAATAACTAAACTAGTAAACGAAAAGAAACGGCAATGGCTGAACAAAACATAGATTGCGTGAAGGGTGATGTGGAAAACGCATACTCGACGCCTGGAACAGATCCCAAAAACATGCAGGAAGTGACACAATATGTACGTGCATAGTTAATAACTAAATATAATTATCACATAGATACTATAGTATTTATGTAATTACCTTGTATGTACATATTTTAATGGATCGTAGTTTTGGTATTTTTATTTTAAAGTAGGTACTTCCCTATGAGCTTTGCGTGTGTTTACTATTTTATCTAGCAAAGTAAGTATTCTTCCTTAGTAGTTTCAGGTGTACCATTAACTTTATATGCTGTTTTTATGATTTTAGGTTCAGAGTCTATTGCAGAACATGCAAGACAAGTTCCAGAGTATGTCAGATCAGATCATAAACCGAATAGATGAGATGGGGACCAGAGTGGATGAGCTAGAGAAGACAGTAACAGACCTGATGACACAAGCTGGCATCGAGAGCGAAAAGTAGAATAGATAACCTGAGTCAAGCACAATACCTATGTACCAGAGTATCTTTGTGTGGTACCTAATACACCATCCACACGTTTGTACCATAGAATATACACATAAAGTGAACAAACTCAACTTTGTGCAGTTAAAATCAATATAACACAGTCAAGCTTACTAAGTATGTTCACAATGTTTTTCAAACATGCTTGACTACACAGCTGAAAGCTGTAAAGCTACAACCTTCAAATGACTGCAATAAAGAGCACACAGATAGATTTGTATGGCAAATGTTGGACATGATTTGTTGATTGGAAAATATGTGGTTATAGTGTAACTTTTGGCCGGTGAGAATAATGGTATGAATGCAGCACTGAATCTAAAATTATAGGTCCAGCTGGGTTGTACAGGAGTGAGAGCTGACCATATCCAGATTGGTCTTAAAATTTGTTGTGTAACCTTTGTATCTTTTTCTTACTATGTAAAAAGTCTTATCAATGAATGAATAAATTTGCTTCTAGCTCTAGTTATGATAGTGTATCTATTCATTAGACTTCATGTATCACTATTACTGATAACAAGAATTGCTTGTCTAATAGTATAGGGTGATATCCCAAAGATATAATAAATCTAAAATATCATATTTATACTATTCAACAACCTGTGTTGTTGCTGATTCCAGTTATTTGCTGCTACATGTACACCATTTTGCACTTCTTTGTGGCAATGAATATGATTGAAAATCCCTGACTGTTAAAAATTTTGCTAAATGAATTTTATTATATCTGTATAATAGTTTATAATATATCCATTATTGTAATTTAAATGTATGGTAAATATTGATAAAATATGTTAATTATTGCCTTCTATAACACACATACTTAGATTTAGTTAAGTATATCTTTCCAAAGCATTACTGCAGTTTTACAATACATTGAAATAAATACTATTACAAATTAAAGGTTTTTTACATATTGTTTGTAGAGCTGGCCTCAAGGCTATAAGCATATCTTTGTAACAGCCAGCTTGTACTATACTCTTGTATTCCAAATAACACAAACCAGTGTATAAATATTCTATATGTTACAAACAATACCTATAAAAATATTTTTCCATTTTACATTTTTTTATAGGTGTCTAGATTTGAAATCATATTTGCATAGTGTGTGTAGTCAGTAATGTTTGTGTATGTATTTTATATAGCAGTGAAGCTAGTTACACAATAATTGCCGGGTTAAAATCTCTTGATGATAATTTGCTAAATAAATATATATATCAGATTCTCAAGCTGCTCAGCTGACTGTCCCTTCAGCAATAATTAAATATATTAATAATGGTAAATGAGTTACAAGCTGGCTTTACAAACAGTAAGGGGATATTGGAGCTCCATTATATTCTTCAATGGATGTTCAATTGTTCAATAATTGATTTATTTGAATTATTAATTAGCATTAATATAATAAACTATAGCAATAAAAAAACTAATCTCACAGACTGGTTCATAAAACTCGTGATAACCACCTTATGAATTTGTATAGATAATATCAAACATAATATGTTTGTGTGTGAGACAACCAGACGGTGAATATTGATTTTGATTGTGCTTGGAACAGGCTGGTACAGAAACAGGATCTTGCATGTCCATGATTACAAATCAATAGGTGAGGGGTGTATAAATTTCGCATGTTGTGACATCAAGAGTAGGTTGAAGTAAGTTCAATTTACCAAAATGAATTGAGAATAAAGAATGAACTGTGTAAATAATAAGTATTTATTTTTAAAGTCCATATAGTAGGTATAAAGTTGAAACACACCACACTTAAAAGTAAACTAAGATCGAGTACTTAAATCTAGCGTGATTCAGATTCTTCAGTAGTTTCCTGGTCTTCAGAGTCTTCGGATTCCTGGAAATTAATAAGATGTTTGTGGAAAAACATATTTTTCCATACAAGCTTTTTTAAAATACGTAAACCAATTCTGTAATCAAATACAAATAACGTAAGCAACTACTGTAATCTTGGATCAAATCAAACGAGTGCAAACTAATGGGGTTACGTCGTTTCATTATGAGCTCTTATAGTCGATTTCCGGCTCCATCATCAGACCATTCTGTAACATCACATCGAACACCGGCAAGTGGGTCAAAAGCCGGCAAGATTTGACCTAAACAAACATACTGTTAGGTCCAGAAATGAGACAACTCGGTTTGAATAATCGACACACGTGTATATAATGTATATTCACTCGTAGTGCAATGAGGACTGCTGTCATTCGCCGCGTCTTCCCCTTGCGTAGCGCTGGGACGACTACGGCGTAGCACTGACTTCATGACGTCATAGCGTAGCACCACACTATGTTGTACCTTTATTCTTACACTAGGTAGTAGTTTGATACGTACTGTCGTCTCGCCTCCTTCCCTTGATGAGGAATGATTCATCAGAGCTGCAAGTGAGCTGGATCGTGTTATGCCACCATTGCCCTTATCTGGAGATTTTAGTTTTTTGACACTCTACAACAATAAAAGTTAAGTAATCTAAAAATTGAGTCACAAAGAAAATTAAGCAAATTTTATATTTGTTATATTTACAGTACTTTGTCACCCCCGCTAGGGAAGCCAGGTACACCAACAGAATCTCCTTGTCTCCCCCAAGAGCGACTTCAGGGGAGCCAAGTCTACGTAGGCGTAGCCCTTCTCTTGCCTGCACGAGAAGCGAATAAGCATTCGATCGATCATCACGGGAATCGTTTGCTACATTCACCAAAACAATACTTAAATAGAAAAAAATGTTACTTGTACCTACAAATACACGGTTTTCGGATTTTTCTCTTGTGCTACAAGACATTGTATTTATCTTACCAAATTTCATGATTTTAGGTCAACAGGAAGTACCCTATATGTTTTGATTCCCGGTCTTGACAGACGGACAACGAAGTGAGACTATAAGGTTTCTCCTCTTGAGGTACGGCAACCTAAAAAGAAGTTGCGCTGCGATATGAATAAATAGTAGGTACCTGGTACCACGAAACCACGATGAGTTGCAGAAGCCAGAAGCAAAGCGCAATCATTCCTATTTATGCTTTAACCGTCTTCTAAGAATAATTCGCCTATTCTTTGTTTAAACTCACATCATCATCCTTTCCTGGCGATTGCTGCGTCATCAGAGAAGCCAATGACGAAGATCTTGCAGATATACCGGCGTTCACCATTTTCTCAGGAGATCTCAGTTTTCGTCTAAAGTTCTGAATGAAAAAATACATAAGTATAAATTTTGTTTACTCAGAAATGTGTAAGCAGGTGTAAAATACAAGAATTATTGAATTAATATTTATAGTATTTACCGTTGGTTCCTCATTATCAGAAAGACCTGCGTTTAGAAGCTTCAAAGAAAATATTTTGAATTAATTTTACGTAAGATTCGTAAGAAAATAAATAAGTAATAAAACATTAGGTATTTAGCTTTAAAAAGGGCTTATTCTAGACCAAGTTTTATTGTACAAATTACATTATTATGCCTTAGAAAAAAAAGGATAGGTACAGGTAGGTATTGTCTATTGATTATATACTTACTTACTTATAATTTATGAGGTGTTACCTCTTGATCAGGCAAACGACCAGCTCGTCTCGTTACCAATAACATAAAAAAAATGTGGGTATGCTCAAGTAGATAATAGGTATAAGTATATATATTATATAGGTACCTGCTGACCTGCTACGGCCTTAGGGTCTACGACATGGCATGTAGGTAGGTATAGGTACTACCTACCTACTGAGTACCAATACGTTGGTAGCTCTTGTTTTCTGTGTTATAAGCTTGCTTGTGGCTTTGGTTTTTATCTCCTGTTACCATAGTATTAATTTTAATTACTTATATGTTTGCCTACATTAAGTACTCAGATGTGTAAATAAAATGCGATAGACATGCATAGTTTTACTGTGCATTCACATACGTGCGAACATAAGTAGGTACAGTAGTAACGGTAAAGTTAGCTAAAAGCAGTTTATTTTCTCAGTCACTCATCAGAAAGATAGCGCTTGCTTTCTCTTTGTTATGTTCGGCTGGCCCAGATTCGTTGCGTGTTTTTTACGTACTTATGTGACCTAAAACTTCAATGTCCAAATCACCTACAGTCAGGATTAAATAAAACATGGATGGGAATCTTTCTATCTATACCACAGAATAGATAATAGTACAAGTACTATACTGCCAATTGGGCAGGTAAGTAGGTACCCACCATAGTGTAGGTAAAGCAAAAAGCTTACATCAAGATCAGCCTTATCGTTAATATCCCCGATCTGCTGGTGCGCTGCCGACAACAGTTCCACTGCCTTCGCGTGGAAGGTCATCTCGATCATCACGAAGTCCGAGAGGAGCGTCTTCAGCTGCTGCAGCTTGCGTCTCTCGAAGAACTCCGTCTGTTCACTCAGGCCCTTCGCGGTGCGGGACATTTCTGCCGAAGCTTTTAGTAGCTCGGATTCCGCGTATGTCTAACATCAGATAACCAAAAAGCATAAAACTACTGCGTTTCGGGGAAGCGCACATATCGTGCTTGCCTGGCGGAACATCAAATTGAAAATCTGTAGCCATAAGATCGGATTTTATTATATATATTCTGTATGCTATCGGGTAGTTCCGGCACCTGTACCTAGTTGCAACTCTTCAGAGCCAGTCCTAATCTAAACCATTTTATCGAGTAGCGTATTCACAATCTTTGTCCTTCGACCACAGATCAAGCCTAATGTGATTTTTGCAACCAGTTAACGAGTTCTACGCTGATCGCGTTTACGAAGATATTGTATGAACAAATGTAGTGCCCCTAGGGCCGCATTTATGAACTACTAGCTTCTGCCCGCGGTTTCCATCCGCGTTCCCACAGGAACCGTGCATTTTTCCGGGATAAATGTAGCCTATGTTACTCTCCGGTCCATAAACTATATCTATGTCAAAAATCACGTCGATCCGTTGCTCCGTTACTGCGTGAAAGAAGAACAAACCAACAAACATACAAACAAGTATGTAAACAAGTAAGAGTATTAGTAGGATATCATCGCGTATTTTATTTTTGTATGGTGTTTATTCGATAAATGCCGTCGTTCGCGTAAACGGATTAAAACTCCATACTGGCGAGATAGTGGTATATCGAGTAAACTTAGATACATACCACTTGCTGTCTGTTGAAGGGTTGCCTTTCACGGGCTTTATCGAACACCTTCTTGCGTGCCATTTCTTTTTCACGGACGTTCATGGTGTGCTTGACTTCCTCCCTGGCATGCTTGCAGATGGTTTCGTATTGGCATAGTTCGCCAATTACCTGGGGATTTTACGAATTATGTTGTAGGTAGGTATAGTACAGACCCTGGACAGTATAGGCACCGAATAATTCTAAATAATTAAGATCTTATTCAACATCGCTACGCTATGTTGTCACTTAGGCGGCTCCGTAGCTAAGTTGGTAGTAACCCTGCCTGCAAAGCGAGGGGTCCCGGCTTCGATTCCCGGCCGGGGCAGATTTTGTGTAAGCATAAAGTTTGTTCTCGGGTCTTGGATGTTTGTGATGTGTATCTGTGTGTGTCCATGCCACCTGCAACACAGGGAATCCTAGTGCGGGGGTATGAGTGTAAGCGTTTATTTATTTATTATTTATTCGGTTCAGGTAACAGGATCGTTTGCCCAAAAACAGGTTTGCTAATAGAGTTTGGTGTAATTTTTCGATAGCATTTAAATATTATTTCTAACCTAATTTTTACACGCGAAATACGATTCTATTCGTTTTATAAATTCTAATGATAGTAGACCTACCTACATTTTTTTATAACTTTTCTAAAATTCCGTTATATATTCAGTTTTTATCTACCAGTCAATTTGACAACCTTATCAACCGAATACGATCACCCTCGCTCAATATCCTACCCCTCAGTTTATAACCGTACCTGTTACGTGCCGTACCGTACCCGTACCTAATGACTATGCACGAAGCATAATATAAGACAGAGTAATATGTAGGGTGTAATATGTATAGGTGGTAACTATTGATTTGAACAAATTCTGCCTCTCCATATACCATATAATTATTACTTCATAATAAGTATTTTTTCTGAGAAGGACGCCTTCTCATCGTGTCAATGTGGCGCCTGCGCGCGGTATTATCTATCTACTTACCGGAGACACCTTGTATAGGTATATATACATTATTGTACCTTGTATACCTTTGGTGTAATGGTCAGCTGCACAAACACAGATTTATACACAAACTAAAATCTTACCAATCCTATCCTACAATATTATAAACTCGAAAGTTTGCGAGGATGGATGGATGTATGTGTGGATGGATGGATTTTTGTTACTCTTAGTGCCCACATACGGTACACGAGCACTCCACTCCACAACATTCCAATCCAACGTTCCAAAAACCGCCCGTGTGTGGGGAATCTCAGATGGATTACGTGGAGTGATAAAAATATTAGAAATTCAAACGTTCCAACTCATCGTTAGTGGCCGATACGACGATCCATTCAGTTGGCAGCTGTACTCGAGATACAGAATGAGACCAAAAAATGGATGGCGTGCCTGAAATTGGACATTCGTCCTACTCGATCCACGACGCGCGGAGCGATGGATTTAGAACGCTCGTGTACATATGGTGAACTACCTATACACCCAAAAAGTACTGAACGGATTTTGATGAAACTACAGTAATATAGCTTATTTACCTACATGCGGACGAAGCCGCTGCCGAAAGCTATTATTTACTACTACGTATATAGAGATATTATACTACGTGTTAGCTGGCCTACAAACCTTTGCTTCCAAGCGTTGTACTTCACAGTTCCGGTACTCCTCGATTGCAGTCAGAGTGACGGACAAGTTATCCAATCCAGCGCTTAGAGATTTGTTGACGATTTCATTGTTGGCATAGTCTTTCAGAACTTTCGTCAGCTCGTCTCCCATGTCGCGCAATCTAAGTAAAAACATAATAAAATCGAACTAGGTAATATGTGTGATATGGAGTGCTCACAGATCTCTTAAGCGTGCTATTTAAAACTAAATTCCAAGATAGCCATTTTTCTAGAACGTCTATTTAGCTTTTCAGTTTTCCTTCCCCTAATTTAAGTTCTAGTTTGAAATGGCACGCCAGAATCGCCCCTATATAATAGGTACCTAGGCCTATAATAGTGCTATGCCGATAAGCTCTCTTGTCGGCATCGGATTTCATTATTATATCTATTATAGGAAGTTGATTATATCATTTTCGTCGATTTGAGTGAAATTAAACTCGCGCCAGAAGCGCCACCGCCTCCTGCCTAAGATTGCGAGATATCTTATGCACATATATAGGTACACTTTTACGGTCTTATACTACAAAAAATTAAACACACTCTAAACCTGTGTTAAACAGTATTTAACTTGTAAACATGCTTTAGTTGCGTGTGAATATGAGCAACCACAAATCTTGATTCAGTAGTGTCTATACGTTATCTAAATCTATTCTGTTGTGAAATGTGAAATTTCATCATTTTAGTCATTTATCTAAATAGGCATCTAAAAGTCGTTTTTTGTGGTAGCAAGTAGGTATACACACTTACGCAAAGTTAGGTAGGTACGAGGTGCGAGTCACATTTTTTTATATATTGAAGAATGTTTCGCGCTCACTATCTCCGTCGCCGAGCGATGGCCGGACGTTATTGTTCATAAACACTATGTGACTCTGGATCTTGAGTTTAGAGTTATAAGTTTAGAACAATAGCTACCTATAGGTGCTACTTCCTATTTAGCACTTATCTATACTATAGTCATGTCACTAGTTACTAGTGATATTTGAAAATATGTTCGACAGACTTGTATTGTAGGTAGGTATACTTATATCTACCTACTTAAAAATCGATTTCTTTGGTGATTGTATGTATAGGTGTGTACCTATCGCAAGAGAAAACAAATAGTGATTGTGCGCTTTCTGTTCAGCTTCTACACTTTTTGATTTCATTGTTAAGTCACGAAACCTGGCCTACATTTTTATTCGAAACAATTTTTAACGGTTTTATATTTATCTTTTTACGATATTTTAATTCCTGACCTTTCGATCGCTCTTGCATGGTCGCAAACTGTGTTGTAGAGTACCTAGGTACAAGATATTTTTTTTATTTTAATTTTGTTACATTACACTCTATGGACACGTGGTCCATACTCTTATAAGATTAGGTCATATATTAATAGAAATTAACAATATAAAGAAAAAAAACATCAAGACGGGAACTATGGTCTTAAACTAAATTAAAGGATTACAATTGGAGTTGACCAGACACCACAAGCGGCACCCGTTCACGAGGTTGACCCATGTGCCAGCCATCGCTCTCCTCAACCATTACCGAGGGAAGAGGGCGACCCGCCACACGATGCCGCCGCGAGCAGAATCCTTTTCGTGAGCATGACAACTCAAATGGTACAAGATATTAAAAGTTGTTTAATTTAGGTAGGTACTTATCGCGAAATCCATATTGTACCGTAGAATAGATATACTATAATAGTACAAGATTTTATTATGTACTTCTGTCTTCATAGAATACAAGATTGTACTCTGTCGATGTTTGGGAACACAAGATCAAGGCACCAGTACAACTGATCTCGGCCAACGTGAAGCAACAACCAACAGGTGGCTTCGCAGTCATTCATCAGTATGTTTCAGATTTTCCGTTCGTTTTATATTTCGAACGCTCGGGAAGCCGTATTTCGGTTATCTATGCGTGCGGCACGGCGCGGCGCGCCGTGTCTCACAAAGAGTACTTATACTACCTATAACTACATAAATAGTAGGTCCATGTGTTTCATTTAAAATGAGGTCGATTTACTTAATAAGCCAGTAATACATGGTGAATTGGTGATACATTCATCTATGGCTTAAAAACATAACGCAGAAAGATCTATTTAGAGCAAACGTATATAATTAGTTCATGCGAAGTAGGTACATACGTATAACTACCGCATTTTAACCAACTTAAGGGAATTAGAAATTTAAATTGTAAACCTTGCTGTTTTTCTGGCATAATCACCAAATGCGACGCACAAATCACCGAAATTTTTTTCAACATTTGTAATTCGATCTTGAATAAATTTCGCCTGTTGTTCGTAGCTCAGAGAATGAGAATTTTCACCTCTAAACATTGTTAATGTTCAACAAAAACACAAGACAGTTTTTTTTTGGAACGATCTATATTTTTGTTTATTTATTTCGTTTCCATGGAAACCACAAATTATATAGGGTATGGAAACCATATTATAAAAAATAATATTACTCTATGTCTATGATGGCTATTCTCTTTGTATGGAATTTGTTCTCTTTGTATATGTATGGAAACTACAAATTTTATGGTGCATCTCACACGGTGTTAGTCACAGAGAAAGTAATCACTATTCCTACGTGCTACATATTACAGTAACAGTGAAATATTTTTATTTTCTCCTATACCTACCTACTGAAGCGAAACGGTAATATAAATATTGTTTAATTTATTTTTAGGTACAGCATGTACATAAAACTATGGTTAATTACCTAAATACATCATAATATAATAAGACGAAGTCGCTCCGCTCTACAGAGTGGAATATTTTGTAACTGGTAATTCTAGAACCATGAAGCGAACACACCCGTAAACTCATGCTAAATTTCTTCTTTCGGTATTAGAACGCAGCCTGTCATCTCTAAAAATTGACAAATGACAATTGGAAAACAGCTGTTGTTTTTTGTTGATTCTTCTATTGTGTTCATGATAACTTTTCGCTAAAATGAATGAAGAAATAGACGAGTACGATATATATCACCAAGATTTTACAACCGTCTCTGAGTGGGAAGTGTTTATTGCAAGAATAGAAGAGATCCTAAACGACTGGCGGGTATCTAAAGCAGCATTACCAAAGCTATCATTATCACCAGATTGTACTAAGAAATGGACTGGTAAAACTGAAGAGATCACCTTTTCTAGTCAGAGATTCATACTTTCTTACCATACCTTAGACACAGCTAAAGGAACCGATAACTCAGAAGATGCTGACGTCAAATCAATATCAACTGATCTTCACAATGGTATTTTGGAAGCTACTTCGAACTTCATGGATGACACGGATGGCAGCCCATTTCCAGTATCTAATTGGTACGGACTGAAACGATATGTGATGCTGTACTCAAACATGCCTTTAACTGATGGAAGCTTGATAAAATTAGTAATGAGCTCTGTAAATATAGCTTTTGGTAATGTGGACTGTGGTGTGCCTATTTTTGTTAAAATAAGAGAACATTGGCAGCCTACATACCTCGGATTTTTTGAAGATAATGAATTCAAAACCAGTTTTGATACAATTCATTTGAAGCGGATATCAAACCAATGCTCACACCTCAGCGGACTTGTTAGTTTATTTAAGTCAAAAATAGCTTCGCCAATTGCGCTAGATGCAGTTGTAGTGTCAACAAAGTTTTCTTATGAGTTGAAAGACTTAGAAGCTTTTGCCTGGACGAAAGGTTCTTATACAAATGAATTTCTATCCATAGATGGTTTTGATGTCAAGAAGTTAACTGAACTGCCTTTTGGGTCCGACAGAAATCCTATACAAAGTGTGTTACTGAATGCTATTTGGCCTAAATTTCGAGAATGTACCATTGTTGAATCGTCTACATTCTCCGATATTGACCCACTAATGGCACCAACATGGACTATAATACTTAAAACAAGAGATAACATAAATTGTCAATTATCAGAGACTATTGGTAAGATGATGGATTTGTTAGACAATAACAATTTGCTCATGGATACACTGGGGCTCAGTCGGAGCTTGGGTATTGTGAATCCTTTGCATAAAATTACAGAAGCTCCAATAACAATATCAAAGCTAGTGAAAGCAGCGATGGGGCATAGTAAAAATGTGTCTGATTTTAAAGGACCTATTCCGGATGATCTTCTTATGCCTCTCTTGTACTATATATTCCCTGATGCTGTAGAAGATGACACATTTAATTATCCTGAACAGCTGGAAGTAGAATATAAACAGGTCAGCATACTTCATTAAACCTATATTATTATGATGATGCAGTCTTGAATTGTGTTTTAAAATTTTAGCTCTCGCTAATCAAAAATTGTATCTTAATTTCAGGCAGACGGTGAGCCTAGACTATGCAGTTATGTGAAGACGAGCCCTGAAGGTGGTCTCGTATGGAGGCTCTCTGTGACAGCAGCACGATTGCACCATGCCGGTGGACTTCCGTATCTGGCACATCTGTGGTACGAGCTGACACAAGAACTGCAGTATAGGTGGGAGCATCGTATTCTTGTGCCTGGGTAAGTTACTATTTAGTTGGTTAAAATTTTGAAAGAACTGAAATCCATAATTATTGTTGTCTGAAACTAAAGCTCAATACAAAAACATAGATTGATGATAATAAAAAAATAGCAGACTTGTTGAACCCACTAATCATTCCTTGGACACAAGTAGATTGCGAATGTAGACATATTTTATTTTGTTGATTAAACAATCTCTATTCTGAGTTTTCATCTAAGCGTACATTAGCCACAATTCTACTTTGTTTTGCTAATTATTTCAAATTAAATTATTTATTTGCAAAAAATGTATCGGATGGTTGCATAATACTACATTTTTATGTTACGACGTTTCTGGCGTGAAAACATATTAATTATATGCATTGCATTTATATTATAAAGCTGAAACTTTATTAAACGTTACCTAGTCAACTTGAAGACATAAAAAGTGTTATGTCTGTTCATAACATTTTTGCATAATATTTTATTAAAAACTAGCTGTGCCCCGCGGCTTCGCCCACGTAGCCTATGTTACTCCTTGTAGCATCAGCTATCTGCCAGTGAAATTCCCGTCAAAATCAGTCCAGCCGTTTTGGAGATTACCCGGAACAAACAGACAGACAGACAAAAATTTAAAAAATGGTTGTTTTGTTATATGTACCATATACACATTCGTATAAATTTAGTAAAAAGCTGTTATTTTGATATTACAAACAGACACTTTAATTTTATTTATTTGTATAGATATTGTGTACATACTTATAGCCTAATAAATGAAACAAAATGAAATATTAAACATTTTTATTATAATATTCAACTTATGTAAATAAATTCTATTAAATATTTCTTAAATATAGTGTGTCCATGCCACCTGCAACACAGGGAATCCTAGTGCGGGGGGTATGAGTGTTCTAGCGTTTTTAGCGTTTTAAAAAAAAACAATCCATCTGTGCTGATGGTCTATACAAAAAATGTCATAGTTATTAACTTATTATTTACATTTACTAGCTCAGTTTGGTTCTGCATACATAAAGGAAAATCAGACAAAAACATAGTTTTAGCTTTCCTTACATAAATTCCCTAAACTGTTTATGATAGCACCATTTGGATAATGCTTCTTCTACATTTTGGTTATTGTAATAATTTTACATAATATTAAAAATACCTATTCAAAAACTTTCAAAACCTACATTTATTTATTCACTACTACTATGTACAAAACTAGACATAACTAACTATATTCTAACTAAGTACTTTTACAAAATTATATTACTTAAAAATAGAAAAGATATTACTTTTACTCCAGTAAAATGCCTAAACTTGTTTTAGGTATATTAATACTATAGTATAACATTAATTCAATTTAATTGAACATTGTGCGATGGACAGAAAATAAATTATTGTGACTAGCTTTCACCAACCAAATACAAAAACATTTAGATAAAAATATAGGTGTCCTATATAAATAATGTATTATCTATGTTTCCATGTAAGGAAGTCGCTGGAGTGATACATGAATAAGATTCAAAACCTATGGAGCAAGTGACATATAAAAGCTATACCTATAGTATGTCTAACACAATCATTTACATTATCTTACTCAAAATACATTGATAACTATAATATCTATAAACTATATAAGTGAAAAACTACCGAATTTGTTGTAAGTACATGATTTATTATTTCTCTCTCATCTACATCTATCTAGTTAATTTATGTAATTTACAGCATATAGTGTACATAATTATCGTTCCGTATTAAGCTGTAGGTAACAATTAGTATGCCAACGAATACCTCAGTCTTAGAAGGCACCGGTGAGTCAAGCGTGCGTCCGGCAGCGTGCGCGGGCGCAGGCGCGCGCGTGTCGGCGCGAGCGGCGGCGCGCGTGCCCGCACGGCGCCGCGGCGCAGTGCCGCAGGTTACCCGCCGCGCGCTATAATGGCACCAGACCGCCCCGCGTTGTTGGATTCCGTGCCATATAGATATCCATGTCGTGGTCGGTCCAGTTGTCAGAAGTGTCGCAGTAGCCCATGCCGATGGAACCGACGCTGTACCGGCTTGCGGGGCGCGAGCGCGACCTCGGCCGCCGCCGGGAGCCTCCGGTTGTGCCCCCGGTGGCGCCGCCCGCTGCGCCGCTCAGCGACAGGCGCGACGCTCGCTCCGACGCTGCCCCTAAGGACTGCCGCGATTGCCGTAGATCTAAAACGAAGAGAACGGAGTGATTAGGGTAATTTACTCTATATAAATAAGCGTGCGGTCGGGCGTTCTCGTGGGAAGGGCAAGCGAGAAAAAAGATAAGAAAGCGACAGCGCGACTCACCAGCTCTGGATCCCATAAGGCTCCCGGGGTAGCCGGGCACCCCGTAGCGACCGGATTGCGAGTAGCTGTGCTGCGACTGGCCGTCGGCGAGGGAGCGGGTGCGACCCGGCCGGCCCGGAAGGGGATCTGCGGTAGCGGGTTCCGTATAGGTGCGTGCGCGCGGGATCGAGCGTGCGCTGTAAGCCGACACTTGATCCCACTCACGCTGCTTTCCGAACGCGCCGAGCGTGGCGAGTGAAGAGAGCGGGCCGCTTGGGCTGGGCGTGCCGGCGAGCCCGCAGCACGGCGTGGGCAGCTTGTCGGCCGCGTGCAGGCGGTGCACGGTGCGGGCGCGCCGCCGCGACGCCGCCGCGAACACCAGCACCGCCACCACGATGGTGCCGCAGATGGCGGCGCTGGCCGCGATCGTGATCTTATCCATGTTCGACGCGGCGGCCGATACGGTGCGGACCTCGCGGCACTGCGAGTACGGCACGCTCTCGGGACTTACGTGAACCTCCTCCAAGGAGATCACGCAGACCACGATGCATTCCTGGAACACCGGCAGATGCAGTTGATACGCGAGCTTGACTGCGTTCTTAAAAAGTAATTATAAAGAGAGCCCAAAGTTCAAACCAAAGATGGTACTTAGTTTGATAGATTCATAGAGGGACAAAAAAATTGTTTTTATCTTTTAAATAGGTAACGTTAGGTAATGTGGCTGTTGACTCGACAGCTTTACAAGATAAATAATGAAACGTATGTTTATCACTTAAAATCAGGTGATTGTGGCCAAAGTTATGAGGACCGCGACCTAGAACAGAACGAATAGATCGGTATAGACCGCGATTCATAAAAAAAAATTCAGAGGTCGATATACCACCATATTGCTGCTGCAGCATTTTCTCGTTAATACATATCGAAACTACACAATTATGTGAGGCACTATTACGTCTGTCTTGCTAAGCCACTGCCCGTCTAATATCCGTTCTCAATCACACTTTCGGGAAAGACTGGGCTAAGCTATCGAGAATAATAAAATGGACAAACTAACAGGCGATTTAAATGAAAGTTTAACAAGTTTTTTGTGGAAAAATATTTTTTTTCCAGACAAGCTTTTTTAATATACGTAATTAGGTGTAATCTTGAGACCACCTTCCGGCTCCATCATCAGGACCCTGGACATCATCTAGGATCAGAGTACTTGTAAAGACAAATCCAACGAGCTCAAAACATGACGGGGTTCCGTCTTTTCGTTACTGAGTTCCTATGGCCACCTCCCGTCTCTGTCTTCCATCATCATATTACATTGTCATCCGATTTACATATATATGTATGTAAAATTTCGGCTCAACAGAACACCGGGAAGTGGGTCTTTTGCTTGTAAGATTTGATGTAAACAAGCAAACATTGCAAGTTAAATAAAAGCTTGTAAAAATAACGCTTACCTGAGATGGAACATTTTTAATTTTGAATTCTCGTTCGCTCGCTTCTAGAGGAGGGCCCTGCTTGAAACTCTTATCTCCAAATAGACGATATACGACGCGGAAGCCGAGTATGTTCGCAACATCGGAGTCCCACTGAATGATCACAGAGTTGTCCTGCCTATATGCATTCTTAACGATGACTTCATTGCTGTCATCCACCTTTGGCTTCTGCTGCGGGAAGGTCATTATGACCGGTGGTCGCTGCTGCGGGGGGTGTCGCCAGGTGGGGGCAGCGGGGCGAGCCGTTGGAGTGCGGCTGGGTCGCACCGTGCTGCTGGCGGTCAGACTGGGCAGAGGAGTAGTCGTAGCTTTTGTTACTAATTCGTTATTATTAGTGACAATATTGCTGACGGTCTCTTTGGCGGTGGACGACGATGAAGGTGGACTGCTTGATGTGGTCGTTATCCTTGAAGTAGAAGTGGTAGTGGTCGTTGAAGTTGGACTGACTTTCCAATCGTTACCTCCCAATACGGTAGTTATTGGCTTCTCCGACGATGTGGTAGGCTCCTGCTCGCAGACTAACTCGTTCGGTTCGAAACTGTAAAAACCACGTTCGCGGAAGTGTGACGGGTGGCCACAAAATTGAGGATTTCTTTCACGAGACGTCACTTGCAGCTCACCATTTCGTATCCACTCAATTATCCAACGAAGGCGACAGTCGCAGTTGAGGACTCTTCCTCCGATACTCAGGCCGCGTAGTGTTTGGTTGAGATGTAAAAACGCTTCTTCGGGCACAGTGGGTAATGGATTTCCGTCTAATGCCAGTAGTGTAACTGAGGGATTCTTTAAGAATGCGTCCGCTGGTAATTTATTCAAGAGATTGAATCCAATGTCGAGTACTCTTAAGTCTGTCAATGTTCCTATAGCTGCCGTGGGGAATTCTGGCAAGAGATTATTTAAAAGGCTAAGAGAACTTAGTGTTGTTTTTATTCCGGCGAAAGCGTCTTCTCTGAGATTTACAATCAAATTTCTCTCTAAGTTGAGCGCGGTTAATGAGTCTAACCCTTCAAAAGTACGAATTCCGTCCGGTCCGGGTAATTCTCTAATGCTGTTTTGTGATAGATCAAGAAACGCTAAACTACGCAACCCTCTGATACAATCTGGAACAAATTTTTGTTTCGTACCTTTGAGATTTAGATTTTTAAGGGAATTTTCCAAACCATTAAGTGCATGTGCTTCTAACGTAACGTTGTTGTCGGAAATCTTCAAGGTTGTAAGTTTGCGCAGAGCTACGAAAGAGTGATGCTCGATTTTAATTATTCGATTTTTTGAAATATCCAGAAGAGATAAACTCGTGAGAACTTTCAAAGCTTTCACCGGCACCTCGGTTAGCTCGTTATCTTGTAAGTTTAAATTCTTCAGGTAGGATCCTTGTCCTCTGAAGGCATCGGCTTCTATGCGTCTTATTCTACATCCGGATATTTGCAGGTTATGAATTCTTAGGTTGGCGAACATGCCATCTGTGAGGGTAGGAATCGTTGAATTATTCACGTAGAGGAGATCTATGCCGGTGTTCCGAGTGCTTGAGTTTAATGCCGACATGAGCATTGGGAAGTCAACCTGAAATGCGGAGATTTAGGTTGTCAGGGAAACTGTAATATATGATGGTACTTTTTGTAATGTTCATAGAGTAAGTGTGATTATGATTTTAATTTTTTTTGTCTAACCTCTATTTTCAATACACTATCAGAGGGCACCATCGTGTTGACAGATAATCAGTATAACCGTGTAGTTATGTTTTTGACAATGTCTTAAGCAACGAAAAGAAAAATTGTCCCAAGTCCCTCGGTATAAGCGAGACACGCTAGAGCGCGTCACTTTACAGCAAGATACTCGTACTTGATAAGTTTACCTGGTCACACTGTATGGACAAGTCCCGTGCCATGTTGAGTGCACAGACGCATGCGGCTTGTAGCATCGGAGTCTCCCACGGACACGTCCCGCTTGTGTACTGCAGTGAGGCCGACAGCAGCAGCGTCGGGAGCCAAAAGACGATCCTTAACATTCTGCGGGCCCCCTGAAACACACCATTTATATATTAATCTTCAGTTTGCTGACATATCTTAGGCACTATAGAATTACTTCGAACATATAATTCGTTAGAAGAAACGATTGCGAATTAACGAGTGCGGATTTCATGCCTAAAGAAAATGGTGTGTTTAAAGAATGCTTGCCTTGCATTTCTCTTACAACGTTGAATGCCCGTTAAACGTAAACAAACAACAAAAAAGAGTCGTTAAAATTCCGTCCATTTGCGCAACTGCATTAAGGCGGAGTACGTAGTTGTCACGAATGTAATAATTGTAGTTGACGCGTTGATGGCTACTCGGACCCTTAAATGAATTGGCGCATAACTCGTTTACCGAATCTTCGCCACTCTAAGTAGACAGATAGCCTTAGTTGTGAGCACTCAATGTAGCTACTGTAGGTATCTTTTCCATAATAAAACTAGACACTTGAACATCTTATATGGGAAAGTGTAAGAAAGTCTAGATCTAAGAATGTTTTAATAGTATAATAGTCGAGTGATCATCTCTTACTTTGACATCGTAACGACGTTTTTCCGCTCGTTTGCTTAATGCCTTTCATGGGTAATTAAGTATTATGAATAAGGAAAAAAGGCTTTCTAATATATCATATGTATACCTATTATTACATAATTTAGGAGTATAATTAAAACTATATCAATGCCTATTGAAGAAACATAAATGGTACAAAATTGGGATACTTATTCTGCGTAGATCATTGACTTGTGTTCATGTTTTCTCTTGTATTCATTAATATTGTTAGAAAACTTTATTCAGAACAGTAAGCATAACAAAATGAATGCCAGGAATCTCCCTTTCACTTTTGCATAATTAAAAAAGATTAAATAGGATTTACTTAATTGAATTTAGTCGAATCAAAAACTTTGGTTCAAGATTTAAGGTGAAGCTTCATGACCCGGCCTAACGCAAAAATCCTAGAACGCAAAAATGGCCTAAAGGCTTTTTTGTTCATAGAAAAAAATAGGCATTACGGAAAAAAAAACACAACGCCAGAGCCTTCGGTTGGCATTCTGAAAATTTTGAAATAAATTTCCAAAGAAAATTTCCGAAAACAATTAGTGCGTGGTAATTTCCTAAAACGTGTTCCAGGAAATACGTGTTTTTGAAAATGCCTTACAAGTTTCTGAAAAACATGTTTGTTATTTAGAATCTCCATTACATGTCCAAGGATTATATGGAAGTGTTTTGTTGAATTTTACATTTATGAGAACACTGTGAACGGCCAAAGTCGAGGTAAAATTTGTGCAAAAAAAGCTGATTTTTGAAGGCTTGTACCTACTGAGTTGGAATCTCAAAATTTTACATTTTTGCTCCCACGGAATCCTAGATATAGAGCACATGACACCTATTTGCTCAAAACATCTAAAGAAAAATTTCTTAGGACACTATAATCGCGTACGAGCGTTTGTATGGAAAGTATGGCGAGCTGTAGCCTCTTAAGTAAGTAATTTAAGTAATCCGAGTTTGCGATAACTTTTGATTTTACTTTTACCTTACGAACTTCTACATTATCTGATGTTGTTTTGTAAATGTGGCCGTGGGTGTGAATAATAGAGTTTAGGTAATCCGTACTTATTGTAAATGCGAAAGTGTATTTGTTGGTGTGCTGGTTTTTTGGTTTGTACTTCTTTCACGCAGCAATGGTGCAACAGATCGATGTGGTTTTTTGTATACACCTGAGAATACTCTTTATCCCGGAAAAATGCAACTAACTAAAACTATTCTACTGGTAATATTGCATAAAATCTTCGCCACGTTCTTGCACTTCAGCAACGATTAACGGTGGTGGGCCATTGATTAACGGTTGTTTTTCTTTTTCCACAAGCAGTTATCAAAGTGTGCACGGAGCGTTGAGAGAAGTGGTGCTACGGACTGCTAGCCCGGAAAATATGGCTTTCCCTGCGCTTGTGCCATTCCGTAGACCTAATGAGGTCTTCACTGTGCGTTAATGTTCTGCTCTGTGCGTCGTTAGGTTCGGTGATTAGGTATATCTACGTTTGTCTTTGGTTATGTTAACTCACACTTTCGGATGAAAGTCTTACAACTTCATTAGCAATTGCAAGCTCGTCTCTATCTTTCAATAAATTTGATTTGACATTTCATTAAAGTATCTACCCGTTACTGCAATGTTACCTTATTGTTCTTTCTGAAGCTCTTAAGCTAAGATTCTGAGATGAATTAATATTCATCATATACAGTTTTAGGGTAGTACTAAGTAGTAGTAAAAAACTGGCGAATAGATGTTTACATATATAACATAGATGTTATATATATATGTATAAATATCTCATCAGTTCTCAATAGAAACTATTTTGTGGCTGACCGTAAATAATTCAGCCGTCGTTCCAACAAATATTTGCTTGGTAGATTGTAAACGTTGGACGTCCAGTATAATCAATGACCCACACATCGTATCGGATTACAGACGATTCCAACATCATATACATATATGTAAATCGCGTTTGTTTCTTTCAAGGTTTCAAATACATTGAGAATCGCATGAATTCTGTGCCACTCTCTACTGTAGGTACTACACGTTTAATCCAAGCTGAGTGAGGCAATAATAGTTCATAGTATTTAATTGTGGTTTGCAGTTCAGTTTACCATATGATTAATTAACCCCAATCAGCTTGACTGCGCCGAATTGAAAATAACTGGTTTGGTGCGAAATTCCCAAAAATCGTAGAAAACAAAAGCTGTCCAGTGGTGGATACTCTTCAATTATTATTAAACAGACAATAATACTCAACTTATTATAATTAGTTTAATTCGGAATTTTATGTTTGAAACTTCCAAGTTTAATATATATAGAGTCTTTCCAAATTGACCTATTTTTTATTATGGTACATTACCTACACTCTACGGTCACGTGGTCCATACTCTTATACGATTAGGTCACATATTAAACAAGATAAAAAAACATCAAGACGGGAACTATGGTCTTAAAACTAAATAAAAATAAACGTTAGAAGTAAATTACAAGACGACAGAAGGATTACAACTGGAATTGACCAGATACCACAACAAATTGACCTATTAGTTCAGAAGTTTTACCAATGGTTACCTGATATGTATGAAACTGCTAACCGCACCCCAGCAGTCTAAATTTGGTATAAACTTACACTTAAAATGTTTTTTATTCTCTAATTGGATATTTCTATTGACACCGTTTCGCGCAAGGCGCAATTTAATGAACCAGCGAAATCGTGTTCTGCGTATCATCGATTATAATGCATGTAAAGCACACTAGTTCACACTATGTAAGCAGGTGAACAGAATATCGCAAGCTTGTTGGTCTTCCGAATTTCATCGCTGGAATTAGGACGAAAAAAAAGAAACCCTATTTTGCGTTTTAAAAGACTTCCGTATTGAACATTCTACCTGTACAGACCTATCTACGGCGCAAGTACGGATCTTTTCGATACATAAAATTCGATAAAATTGGCAGTTAAAATCGATAAAGTGGGTTTTATCGATTTTAACTGTCGATTTTATTTATCGAAAAGATCCGTACTTGCGCCGCTAGCCCGATAGATGCGCTGTGGTGAAGATAGCGCACTAATATGGAGTGAGCTATCAAGTGTGGTTGCCGAATCACAACGCTAGGTACTTTGAGACAGATTTTCGCCTACCAGGCTAGCATAATTTCATTCTCTACTACAATGTTCAATAAATAATACCGTCTCGGTGTTCTCGTGCTGCACAAGTTGTAACACTAGCCCAGTTCCATGAGTTTACAAGTCATCCGATTTCGCTGCATAACGGTACTCCTCGCGCTTCGAGTTTGAGGCGGACGGCGTGTAGCTTCTCCGAGCTGACCACGATTGTTGACTGTTTTCACTTTCTAGCTTCGAAATTACCTACTATGTTGAACATTATAGGTACGTGGAACCTGTTCTGAATGGGCATTGCCGTGACCGCAGGCCTTGAGACGTCTTAGATAATTATTGGGTGGTGTGCATGTACCTACTGAGAATTTTCGGAGATTTGAGAATCATCGGAGAGATTTATGTATTTATACTATTTTTTAAATGTGGTTTCACTTTTTTGAATTGAATATTTTTTCCCATATATCTGGTTTTCTTATCTTTTATTGATTTGTTTAGTAATAGCCAGAAGTGATCTTAATTCTTAAAATAGATTATTTGTTTGATGAGATTAGATGATGAGACGAAAAGGACGTTCGAGTGATGCGTCTCGCCTGTACGACTTGCAAAACTCAAAAGAGTGAAGCGATAGTGAACTCACCCAATCGGATCGACTCAGGCCAGAATATTTAAGTCCTTTTACCAATATTTGCCGACCAAAAATCCGTCGGTTCATACTGCAGATATTTTTCCTATAAGTGCACACATGCATAACACTGTAAGTTACGCTGCCGACGCGGAAGCTCTGCTATTTCAATTATCTTATCAAACACGTATTTTTTTTTTTTTTTTTTTGTTGTGTAACAGGCCTGACCTAACTGGATCTTCAGTTACTGAAAAGTCAGTCGTTACTTCAATCATTATGTGATATTATGACTCGTGCGCTTCTTTCCCTTCATACATAAGTTACACACTCTGTACTTGATTTACATAGTACGAAATTCAAATATATGAGTGTCACTTCAAAATAAATGAAACACACTTAAGTGTAAACTAAAGCAGATAATCGACACACTTTTTGGTATGATCAGCTCTTTAGATATGCGGTCACTATTACTCAGTACCTTATGAATATACCAAAAGACAAAGAGAATAATTTATTGGTTCATCAGACGATATGGAGATGATCTTTGCTATGTCGCCTGATATCGCTATTTAAGGGCTGATTTTTCAATAGTCAGATAGCGTCCTGTTAGATAATTCCCTGAATCATCTAAGTCTGTGGTGAAGACAGACGTCAATAAATTTTATGGCATTCTAAAGAAATAAACCTTAGTTAGCTAACTGTCCATTAATTTTGAAATGAAAACCCTGAAAAACACACTAAAAACGCGAAAATTAATCGATTGGATTATTGAATTGAATTAATCAGTTCGTTAAAGTGCAATTGAAAAATCGGCTCTAAAAGGAGTAAAACGAGAGGATAAAAATAGTCTTACAGAGCTAAGGGTAAGTAACGCTTTATTACCACCTCCGCCTCCGCTGTTACAGCTGTCCATATATATAGTTACGGTGATCGCTTTCTAGCAGGCGGACTGTAAGCTTGATTGCTTCCCATAACATAAAAAAAACTAAAGGGGTTTTACTTGAAGTGTATTAAACAGATAATGTCATATATTAAAAACTCCCGAAAAACATTATCATGTTATTAAAAATGTATACTCCGCTGAAAACATCTAATGGACCCACGCACGCGTCAAACGCGTACCTTAACTGACAAAGCTGCTTACTTATGTATAACCAGCAAAATGATACTTTGTTCCCCCAGATAATGTTTGCAAATCAGAAAAGTTGTAATTTCGAGACTCGATCGAGAATGATAACGGTTTCCAAGTGAATTATTCAAAAGCTTCAAACAAGTTTTGCTTCTTCTCAAGCTTTCTAAAATCATATATCAATTAGAAAGATTATTTTTTATTTCGCTCTCTGTAAATAATTTTTAAAATTAGAAAGTTTTCTTACATTTTGCATGTTTTTGTGGAATCAGAAATGTTTTAGATGATATATATCAATTCATAATTGCTAAAACTGGAATGGAGTAATATGTGGATAATATGCCATACAATAATGTCATTTTTACTAGAGATATTTATAAAATGGATCTACACAAATAAAAGTAAAGATTTGTGTATCTGTTATGTTTATTATTAACTGTAATATTTTGGTGATAAAAATGTCATGAGTACAGTTTTGTCACCAAAACATTGTTGGATACGTCACCATTTTCAGTGTACCTATTCCAGTTCATCCTAGAAGGAGTGGGACGATGGCGACGTTGGACGAGTGGGCAAAAATAAATATTATTTCATTAAATTACACTTCGTGCCACCGTGTGGGCCGAGGGGCAATATACCAGAGTTTCTCTCTAGGTATTCATTTCAACATTAAACTCTTGATTCCACCCAGACAGAAATGTCTGTGATAATCAAAAGCCATTTGTTTTCCGAGGGTCTATATTAAATTGTTAATTACCTAAAAAAGATCACCGACTGCTTGACTGACAGATCGATTAAACTTTTTATGATTCTAACAAATCGCAAACCCTCGGGAATTGTTCAAAGAGAACCGTGTTTGTATTTAATGCTTCAGTCACTTGTTAATTTGATACCCTAATTTAAATTTGGATTAAATCCGTCTAGGCCAATCTCCTAATGCTTTGAAAGTTAACATATTTTTTTACACATATTTGTTCACAATTTTTAAACGCTAATTCAAGTTTTTTAATCGTTGAATCTTTATTTAATATTTTTATGTCTTATTTAGATTAATGCCGTTTAAACATATCAAGAATAAATTATTTCGAATTAAATTATACAATCTATAAGTCTTCGTACCTGATTAATGAAACTGAAATATAATAAAGTCGTCAGCTCGTCACCATTGACCGTCGTTTTGCGTCAACGGATTCCGGAATGGATGCCGGCAACGGGCAACTTTACCACGAAATCAACAATGCCGACAAGGCAACTGATGCCATTTCAGAACAATGGTGCGTCATCGGTGACAAAAAAATTTGAAAACGTTCATCGCTAGTCCGTTGTGCGTTGGAGAACTTTTGGATCTGTTCTAGCACTTCTAGCGAGTAGCGCCCTAAAACCGCTTGGCGTTAGTGAGTTTTTAATTTGGTGATAGATAATATAATAGGTATATAGGATCTTTCAAAAATTAGGGGTCAGTTGAATTTAGGTCCACCAAATGCGTAACATTGGCAGGTGGACTTCACGCAGACGCATGTTCAATCCGATCATCATTCCCCGTTTAACCTTTGGAAAGATCAAATTGTGAACGGCAGCGTTCAGATGACGTAACATCGCCTGAACGAAACACCACCGCGTGCTAACTTTTCCACTAACGCCATCTAGTTTCAATCGCGGTACTAACACTGCGCAACACGTATGACGTACATGTTTTGAAGACATAACAAGATCTATGTTAGTATTGACACCTTGTCATGTTTATTTTTTAATCTGATATTATTCATTATTATTAGAGTATTTCTCAAAATAAATGTACGTAACGAAAAAGTTGTAACGAAATATTGTTACGAAATAGTCCAACATGTAACTAAATAGTAAACATAAGGCTTATTACACAATGGCAAAACTTTATTTATTTTGTCAAATAGTCGTGTTTTTTTATGTACATAATTATCTTCTTTTTTATTGTAAGAACTATTAATACATAGTTATATTTTGTTTTACCTATTGTAAGGGTTTTAAAATAAAATAAGGTTATATTCATTCATTCATCTATTAAATAATCATATTAAAAGAGGTTTCTTTGGAAACTTTCTTTTTTGTGTGTATATTTTCCAGTTTTTCTTCATTAATAATAGCCACTCCACATGTTTTGCCTTTGATTTCGTAAGTATCTTCAATTTGCATGATATTTATAACTATATACTTAGTAGCAATGAATGTTACTATGCTTAATCAGGTTGTAACTGTATACACTCAACTTTATACTGTACTTTTTCGTAACGTAACGAAATTCACACAAAACGTTACGAAATTTCAATAAGAATTTAACAAAACAGGGCTCTAAGAAATCAATGGTTTGTTATAATCTGAAACTCCAAATGTATATAGAAGCTTAAATGTATCTTCCACACATATTGCAACATGGTATATAAATCAAGACTTACCGTAATGTGAAAAAGTGCTATGAAATTTCCTGTAACGAAAAAGTAGTCCCACTTACACAACACGTTTTTACTGATTTTCACACTAAAATTTATGGCGGAGACGCCAAACCAACAAACTATCAGAAAGAAGCTAGTGTTGGCCGTGTTAAACTTTAACAGATGCCTTTGGAAATTATAAGGAAGTAGGAATAAAATGTAACTAAAGAGTAGTAACTAAAAAGTAAATGGTTATGACTCATTTTGTTTTTCGCATTTAAATAATTTTTTTATTATGAAACTCCATAGAAAATCACTTTAATACAGAAACTACATTTAATCAAGATACGTAATACATAAAAATTTACAATTTTAACGTGACACATCTGATTTTACGAAGTTTAACAGTACTCGGGAGGTGGGGTGGCAATTTGATTTTTGTATGAAAGGCAAAAAACAGTGTTTTAAAAAGTTGACTAAAGTAAGTTGGATATTTATATTATACTATTTATTCTTTCTTAATTTTATAGCTAAATATATTTCCTTCACGATTATGTTATTTTTTTTATTGTATGAATGAATTAAGACCTGTAACTTTTCTCCAACATCGAGGCACACTTTTTTTTTTGAAGATGTACACTTATTTTGAGAAATACTCATTAATTATTAATTAGGATACGTGTTAGAATTGTGAAATCCAATCTTAGCGTAATACACAATAAGTTTTGAAACGAAGACTTATCGATTTAACCATTATCAGCTCTACCGGCGTTCTTGTCCTCTGTCCATGGTACGTATAAATTAATAGAAAAAATATTAGCACCATCATTAGATTCTTTAGGTCATTTTGAAGTAGCTCACTTGACGGAGGCCAAGAATGCCTGGGGGATGGCTTGCCCGAATACTGATTTCCCTATGGTTTTGTCCTCACAGAAGTTGTGGGATCGACCGATCTGCGACCTAGCACGGAAAGGTCTTTTAGATACGTGCCTTAGTGTCGCAGATCGTGCTCGTCTTCTTGCAGTTTCTGTGTGGGAATCAGGGCTTTGGTTGCAGGCCGTCCCTTCTTTTAATACAGGTAACCTATTAGATCCATCCGCTTTTCGTCTTGCTGTTTGCTTACGTTTGGGTGCGAGGTGCTATGTTGCCCATCGCTGCCAGTGTGGTACTGCTGTCGATCAGCTCGGTCATCACGGCCTCTCTTGTTCCAGAAGTGCCGGTCGAATTTCCCGTCACGCCAGTCTTAATGACATCATCCGCCGGGCTTTTACCAGCGCCAATGTAGCAGCCATTCTCGAACCGAATGGTCTTATGCGTGACGATGGTAAAAGGCCTGACGGAATGACGCTCGTTCCTTGGAAATTGGGGCGGCCCCTAGTGTGGGACGCTACTTGTGTCGACACTTTGGCACCGTCTCATATTTCCGAGACACAAATTAGGGCTGGCGCCGCGGCTTCTTCGGCTGAGCGACTCAAGCGGCGCAAATATGCTAACCTCGAGAGCGGTTACATATTTGAGCCGTTTGGTGTTGAAACATTGGGTCCGTGGGGGCCGGGAGCTCATAATATTTTCAAAATTTTGTCAGAGCGTTTGATTGATGCGACGCGTAACCAAAATGCTGGTAACTATTTGGCTCAACGGATCAGCATTGCGGTTCAACGTGGCAATGCCGCCAGCATGCTGGGTACGCTTCCTACTGGTAGTGGGCTAGAACATTTGGATTATCTATAGGCCTACTAGGGCTTGTAGATTATCCAACTGTTTTTGTAGCTAGCTAGGTTAGATGTAGTGTTTATTTATGTATTAGCTTATTAATAAAGGCATTTAGCCAATAAAAAAAAAAAAAAAACATACTTATAAAAAAAAAAAAAAAAAAAAAAAAAAAAGTATCAGAATAAGGTTCATTATTTCTTTGTTCTTGAGCAACAAAACGATTTTTATTGTTAGAAATGCGACTTTTTCTTTTTTTTCCTCGTTTACTTTCGTGTTCATTTACATCACTATCTACTCTATTTTTTTTAGTTTTATTTATTGAAGTTACAAGTTTTTTTCATATAGAGAAAAACTTGTAACATACATATAGAGAATTAGAGATTTTAATATGATATACTACTTATTAAAAATTGAGTTCAAAGACAACAGTAATTGTAACCAAGTTACTCAAAGAAATAGTTAATAACACCAAAGATGTACAAGTATAAAAATAAACAATAAGTAAGTTATTCATATTATATAAAGCTGGATCTATATCTATATAATTAAACATTCTAACAGTGCCGATGTTATTACATTCATACCAATGTTAGTACGTGACAAGGAATGCAGCACCTACGTGATCACAATATCTAAGAGCGCCGTAGATAAACAATAGTTACTACTACAACATATATCATTCCACAGATTATGTCGCAGTTTCTACTGAGATAAGGCGACAGTTAGTAAGCAAACGGCGACATAAATGAGGGGGAAGAGATGCCGCAAGTTTGCAAAATTCTATACGTTGCGTGTTAAGGTTTGATCCCAAAAACTAAATCTTTTACGCATTTGATACGCATTGAAGCATAAAGTTGATTGATTGTTTAGTCAGCTAACTAGTTTTGAATTTGACAGTTAAGTAAATCAGAAGTAAACCTTGTTTGTACTATCAAACACACACACACAACTCACACCAGCCAGCTGAACTATGACAGCGAGCAAATTGATGGTATTGAGACGAGCTGGTCGTTTGCCTGATGACCTGATGTTAAGCAAAACGCTAGCCCGTAACAACTGCAGTGCCACCTGGGACTTTGAAGCACAAATGCTGCGCGGCAGTTCGCTTGTTACCTTGAGACATTTACCTACTCGTATGCCTAATTTCACTGACTAATTTGCTCATATAACCGGATCATTATAATGCTTGCACACTGTTGCTTGGCGGTAGTCTACGTGACCAAAGCGGTGGTACTCGCCCAGACGGACACTTTCAGAAGAATTATTTATAGCTGGATAAGTTTTGGCGCTCTCAATCTCATGCCGGACAGGTTGTTCAAATTTAAATTAAAAATTCTTTATTAACATTTGTCCCAGGAGAGCATTCATAAGTCACGTCTATTCCGAATTAATCTGTGGTGAGACCACAGTACTCACGCCAGCGCAGCCAAATTAATTCAGAACACGCCCCGTGTTAGGTAGGTCAATAAAGGCTTTTCTTACTTAAGTCTTCTAAATAAATGTTCTGTCTTTTTTAATGATTGAGAAAATGTCCTATTTGGATGTTTTTGTTTTTCATATCTTTTTTTATTATTCTTTTGTTTAATATTTTCTTTTCATTAACCATCCCATACTGTTTAAGAATACGACTACAAGGTTCTTTTTTAAGTAGTAATTTTTATTCAGAATGTTTTCCAATAACGGCTATAACTCATGATTCTAATGAATTTTCTGTAGTATCTGTAGTTTAGTCAGAAAAGGGATCTTATCTTATTCGCCAATGACGAAGAGCATTATAATTAGGAAAGCATGGTCCGTCGTCGACCGCGTCCTCATTTAACGCGTGAAAATGGTATGTAGTCCATACTTACCTACACATCAGTAGTAAATAATAAACATGTGGCAGCATACACGCGAGCGACTCTATACGAAAGCTAACTCTAAAAGTCATTTAACAATTTTTAGCGCAGCTTTCTATCTTTATATCAGATTTAACCATGCCTCGTCTACCAGTTTCAAAATGCACGGCACGGCACGGATGCATATGTGAAAGAATAAAAATATTCCATAAACAATATAGAGTGCGTTTTATAGTTGCAAATGCCGTCCTAAACAATAGACAGGGCTATGGAACCCACACCTGTATACCTGTTTCCTTAGTCCCGCCGCCGTCTACATTGTTTGCCACCTCGCACAATAACCTTCGATATTCTCGAAGCTTCGTCAGAAACCCTTAACCTCGTTTTTAATCTTTCACTAGTGGAATTTTCCAATGAGCCCGTCCAACGAGCCTCTGAAATCCCTGTTATTAAGGCAGGAATGACGCAACGCAAAAATAATTCGACTGCCCCGTTCGTTTCCGTTTTCTATGGAAGTAATTTCACGTTTATTGTTTATGAATGTGTTTTATCGATAGACGGGAAATATCGGGGTGAGGGTCGTGAGAGACCTGTCGAATGCCAGCTTGATGAGCCTTTGATGAATAGTGCCGGATTTTGTTTAGCAGCGACTACGGAAAATTGTTTTTTTTTGTGCCCGTGGAAATGTTAATTAATTTCGGAGTCACGAGCACGAGTCACGTTGCCAAATCAGACTGAAATGTAACTTTGAGCGATTACGCACATTAACATTTCATACAACAATCTCTGCGATTCCCCAGCCGGGTTCTTTCGTACATTTTTGATAACTCAATATTGTTGGACTAAGATTTTTGTAATAAATGTCGAGGATCTCAAACAAAGTATCATAGGAGAGTAATTTTTAATTCATATTGCGACCTTTTTCCGACTGTTTCACGTTGTTGGCTTCAAGCCTCCCGGTGAAATATAGCGAGCCTCCCCAAGATATACCGTCGCCATTAAAGTTTCACGCTCGCGCTGACTTTCCTCTCTACATTCTACAAATTCAGACTTCTAATTTAATTTCACTTCTTGAGCTTTAACTGGGTACAAACTTGCGACTTTGCAACAGTCATTGATTTAGTAGGGATGTTTTATTCAAGGGTTAACTTTCGTATGACGTTTTTATCGGAACCTTTGTAACTTTTTGTTTGTGGATGTACGGGCCGAGGGGTTCTTGTAAATCTTTATTTTTGTTAGGTTAGTGTTTCTACACTAACTAACTAACTCTCCTTATTTTAAACGACGATGTGACTGATAGTGACACACACGGTGTGTTCAACGGCTTTCATTGCAGCTGCCGTAGTGTTTTGTGACAGGCTCGTTAGTGGTAGGACTAACTCTTGTGCGAGTGTCCGTCTAGGTTGTTACCACCGCTTTGCTCGTGAAGTCTGCCGCCATGCTGTAATGTGCAAGCATTACTGTGTTTCGGTTTGATGAGCAGAGTAGCCAGTGAAATGACTGGGCTTATGAGACTTAATACCTAATGTTTCAGGGTAACGAGCGCCCTGCAGTGCCGCGCCGGCCTTTGTGTTTCAAAGTTCTGAGTGGCACTGCAATTGTTATGGGTCGGCGTTATGTCTACCATCAGGCAAACGAGCTCGTCTCGTTACCAAACAACATGAAAAGGACTAAGTATGTACTTGAGATTGGCAGCTAGCTTGGCGAGCGCTAGAAATTGCTCTACTCCGTGCGATGTTTGCATCCCATTATTTTCTTCCACGTTATAAGATTTAATCACTCGAGCTAAGGATCGGCGGTTTACCCGAGCTGCTGGCTAATACTGAACCATCAACGCTTAGAAATAGTCCTCTATTAAAACAGGTTGATTTGTCACATGCGCCGGCGAAAGTTAAACTAAGCTAGCGATTCAAACATTGGCATTGCACGACTACGATAAGTTATGGTTACAGCCGCATCTCATCCTTTCTCCAATCATATTTTCTAATATTTTATTACGAATCATTTGCATATATCATACAAATTGTTATATCAGAACACTTTCATTTTCAATGCGCTTTTAGTTTACTTAGATATGCAAACTCAATGGCGCACGTAGGGTTGTAAACTTACTCAAATACTCTCACGAGAATAGTGTTGTGAATTTGTGACGTGTCTAAAGAATGGGACGAAACATAGTGTTTTACATATGGATGCGGCTAGCCGTGGTCCAACCGGCTTGCTAACTGTGCCGGGTCCCACCCGTGCGGTATGCCCAGCTGCCCCAGTTGCGTCTCCAGCGGTTGGCCATATCGCAGTGGAATGTACATAACCGTGTCTAGGCGACCGCTTTATGGCTTATTTTAGTGTCGCGACTCGCATAGCTTTATCGCAGTAATTGAGAGTTATTATTATTTTAATCGTTTGACTTTCTAATCGAAGACATCAGCTGTAAATATTGTTCCCAGATTCATTAGTCGCTCATGTTTAAAATATTATACCTATGAGGTTTCACCTGTGAGACGAATACAGGTACGGGGAAGAATTGTTTCCTTATGTTCCAATTTGAGAGCATTCTTTGGTAGTCTAAAATTAGTGATTACAATATCATGACTGTACTTAATTGGTTATAATTATATTACGAACGTTTCTTCTCTAAGTATTTGTTCCTTATCTAAGTGGTGTGAGACCATAGGCCTCGTAGTTCGTCATTCCCTAGATACAGCAGTCCTAAGTATGTATATAACTAAAGGTTTAAGGGTCTACGTAGGTATGTGATCTTTGGGCGTTGTTTAATTATTACTTACCAAAAGCTTATAATTACGTGAAATACCAATGAAGTCTTATTTTAAACTTTCAAAGCGTGATTGTTGTATCAACTCCGTCTATAGCAATTATCATTTCATTAGCATTCAAAGCAATCAATGCGCGTTAGCAGTTTAGTTAATTTTAGCAAATAGCAGCCGCCAGCGGTGTTACCACACCGGTGTTTGCCCCAACCAATTCGCTGTTATTGTTTTCATTCAGCTGTCCCTCGCTTTGTGTATCTAACGAGAAATTTCAAGCTCCAACTGTTTTCATATCACCGGTGGTTTCTGTTTTCGCAGTTTCATTTCTGCAGCTGTTATGCTATCCGTAAATAGATTCAAATTGGGTGTTTCTTTTGCATTTTTGGCAATTTGTGGAATATCTAACCGTAGTGGTTAATAATTTAATATATAACCATTAGAAAGCGGTCGCTGTACGTGCGTTTGATATCTAATATGCTTTATTATTATAAGTGGCATCGATAAGGTCTCCAACGCGGCCGCGCGGTAATCGTGCCGCGCGTTTCGCCTTGCCGCAAATTGACCAAAATCAGCGAGCGCATTTGCTGAACAAAATAAAACAGAATTACACCTCATTACGGTTAACGCGGGTTTGTATTATTAGGCGTGAAGTAACAAGCATATTTTTTTGTTTATTCGCCAAATTGTCACGATCGAGCATTCCTGTCCGCGACGAAGGAAATCAACCTAACTCGTGTTTTTATTGTTGGCGGATACTTTCTTTCGGCCCCGCTCGTTTGCAGAGCGGGCGTTTTGCAAAAATATTCTTTGAACAAGTGAAAATTTTGTTGGTTGTTGAGCTGATAAGATTTCAGTGTCAGTGCCCTGCGTTGCGTATCGCCAGTGTGAATGTTTAATGATCCGCGTCGATTAATATTTACAGAGTATTGACTCTTGGCTCGAGTACGTACACATGTACTACAGACAAGAACCGTGTCAGTGTCGTGCCTCAGATGTTCCATTTGTCGCAATACGTCCCGTTACGAGCACCGTGTCTAGTGCCGACTCATGCACACTGTTATCTGCTATTTACGTCTACGTAACAGCAACTCTACCGTAAGTCGGTGGACATGACTTTATGATTTACACCCGTGACGCATGGAACCTGAGCGATTTTAACGCGTCCGTATACACGCGATGAATACCAACATTCCTATTTGAGGTGGGTTGCATCAAGAATATTGATGATTTATCGTCACCGTTCCACTCGAGTGCAATGTCTCTATCAGATGTACTCCAAGGCTTCTTAGTAAAATAGAAAATTGATATAATGGAAATATTGAATGGAATTATGAGTTCCTTTTCATAATAACGTTTCAGATGACGTTGTTGAGTGTTGTCAATTAAAATTATGGTGTCCATAAATAGTTTTATGTACTTAGGTTGGTTCCCCGTAAAGTAAAGGTCGTTAGAACAAAAGCATAGTATTAAAAAAAATTGAATTCGTCTTTGCGAAAATTGAAGAAGCTAGAAACAAAAAGCAGATATATACGAACTTAGTTTTAAAATGAGTTAAGCATGACTTATGCTCCATCTTCATAATTAAACTTGACATGGAATTCATGGAAAACAGTTTGTAAAATGCATTCAAGAACTTCATTGTAAATGATTTGTGTGTGATTTGTTAACATTGTCAAGCGAAACTATTCGGCATTTTACGTAGACATGCAGCGAAAACCGAAACAACGCTCGGCAAAGGAAAGCACGACTAAACCGGAAAATCGACTGTTCATCACGACGCTTGTAATCGTTTATTGAATAATTCAATGTCGCCTCTATTTACATAGACTTACGTAGTGTACGTTTGTCTGTAACGATGAACGTGGATAGAAAGCGTAACGTCTCCTCTAGTATTAGTATGTCTGTGGCAGCTCGTTCGACCGTTCCAAACGAATGTTGGCCACACATCGAGGTATTGACAACATATTAATTTACTTTACGTCAACGTGGAATGAACGAAGTGTAGGTACTTACACCATATTCTGTGGCTCGGATGTGAGCATAGTTTCGGTCAGGAAATTATTTCACAAACTGGAAAATGTCAAATGCTCAACAAGGGTGGCATTTAAAGTGGGGTTCATACTTATTTGTTACAATAATTTATTTCACTGACAGAGAATAATACGCTTGAGCACTTGTTATAATTGTATATAATGAAACTATAGGAAATAGTTAGAAGCGCCAAAAATTTAATATTTTCCTAAATATATTGTTAAAGCATTACTAAGGCAATGCGTGTGATCACTGCAGGTAGCCTAGATGACAGTTGTTATGAAATTATTTAAATGTACCCTCTATCTAACATTTTAATCGAAATATTTCTTATACACACAGTAGTTATAGTAGTTACCTACTTACTCACGGTTTACAGAGGTCTTGAGCTGGGGTTCAGTTATATTAGACTGATAAAATATTGTTCATTTTAACGTGTAATAATCGTGCTAATCGAATAAATTACTGTGTGATAATGCCATATTCAATAAGAATTTAACTTAAGAGGAACCAACGCGCCATACTTTCCATACAAACACTCGTACGTGATTATAGTGTTGTATCAATTTTTTTCTTTGGGTGTTTTGAACAAATTGTTTCTTGTGCATTATATCTAGATAATTATGGCACCAAAAATTTAAAATTTTTACAATCCAATTCAGTAAAAGCCATAAAAACAGCCTTTTTAACCTAATTTTACTATGACTTTGGCCGTTCACAATATTCTCATAAATGTAAAAGTAAACAAAACACTTCCATAGGAACCTTAGACATGTAATGGAGATTCTAAATAACATTTTTTTCACAAACTTGCAAGGCATTTTCAAAAACACGTATTTCCTGGAAGAAGTTTTAGGAAATTACCACGCACCAATTGTCTTCGGAAATTTTCTTTGGAAATTTATTTTAAAATTTTCAGAAGCCAACCGAGTGCTCTGTCGTTGTCTTTTTTTCAGTAGTGCCTGTTTTTCTTCGATGAAACAACAAGCCTTTAGGCCATTTTTGCGTTCTACTTAGGCGGACAGAGAAGGGCAACCTTAAACATGTTTGTATCAATTTAATTTTAATAACGAGAACGAGTATTTTCCTTGTCCCCTTAGGAACACAGTACATTGCTACCGTTTATTTCGCGTTATTTCTACTAACACAGTGTTAATACACAGGCATTCACGCAAACTCATTACCTTTGATCATGTTGTGTACTTAATGGGCTTAATTCAGCAAAGCAGTTACTTTGAAAAAAATAATTATCTTCACAGAATATCGTTTCTGCTTCGCAGATCACAAACTATGTAATTATAAGAAATGGGAATATACATACCTAATATTTTTTTGTATAAGGGGAACAAAACTAAATGGACGGTATACACACGTCCCTTTTGTTGATATTTGTAGAGACAACTTTTTTATTATTTTGTTCTAGCTAGCTGTTACTTAATTCCTTTCCATTCCTTTGTAGACTCTGTTTGCAGTAGTTTAAGAGATTTTTTCTTTTCTATATAACACAAAGCTGAGCAAAGGCCTCTCCCAAATCCCTCTAAAAATCTCTGTTTTACGCCTTCTCGAGCTAGCCTTTTCGGTATGCATCTAAATCGTCTCGCCACAATTTCTTCAGTTTTATAATATTAGTATGGAAGTAAGAATACGCTTTAAGTTTTCAAGGCTGGTGATCTGGTATCAAGTGTGCTATCGACATCAATGTATCACGCACCATTAATTTGTACATACAGTACTTAGAACTTTTAGTGAGCATTTTTAGTATAGTAGTTGTACACAACCGTCGTTCATTGATATGCCAATAAAAGCTATAGTTAAAACTCCAAACAATGGGTTTTTTTACTATACATTGCAAAATTACAAGGCCAATGCTCAAGTTGTGGTTCTACAAATTCGTTCAAGACCATATCAATCTTGAGAGCGCAATGCGTCCCGCATTGAATCTATATACTTCGCGTTCGTAAACCAACCGAGTCGAATGGCAACCCATGCTTACAAACAGTGGGTTTCAAACTACATTAGTGTAGATACGTAGCTAGAATGCAACAAGAGTTATTAAGAACATACTCTAGTGGAAACAGTGGCTTGTACAATTACCGTCAAAGGTTGTACCAAATGGCCACCCCAGAAAACAAACGACTCCGACCTTTGTTGTTCCAGTTTCAACCATGTTTCAACATTCAAATCCATACAGATAAATAAAATTGAAGTGTCTGTTTGTAATATCAAAATAACAGGTTTTTACTAAATGCATATGAAAGTATATACGGTACCTATAACAAAACAACCATTTTTAAAATTTTTGTCTGTCTGTATGTCTGTCTGTCTGTTTGTTCCTGGTAATCTCCGAAACGGCTGGTCCGATTTTGACGGGACTTTCACTGGCAGATAGCTGATGTTACAAGGAGTAACATAGGCTACTTTAATTTTAGAAAAATAATTAGGGTTCCGCGCAAAAAAATAAAAACCATGTAACCCAAAATCTCCACGCGGGTGAAACCGCGGGGCAGCAGCTAGTGTTTAATATAAAATGGTATCCTAGTATCACAAAACAGAGAGCTCTTTTGTTCAAGTATAGAACTGTTGCAACGAACATACGGAAGTAGACTCGGTAGGTAAATGCAGTGCAACGGAAGCGCCGGTTGTGTCTAATGGCTCCGATCCTAGAGAGCTGGAGGGAAACGCCAGCCTGCCTTTCCGCGCTGTTTCAGTATAACATCCTATGAAATGTTACTGTATAATTACCGCACGTTGTTTAAGGGTTAGGCAATACGTGTATAATTTCAAATTTCAAATATTTATTTATTTCTCCATTTTGTTAGTATACACATATAAAACAAGTTTTGTTAGTAGGTGCATAATAATAGAAAATAAAAATAAAACAATTAAACAGGTAAAATTAATATAGCAGCATTCCAGGAGGAGGACGATCAAAAAGGTTGGACCTGAGTACTTACACTCACACCCACCTCACTCAATCATCATCCTCCTGAAATGCCTCGCAAAGGGAGAGTTAAGTCTCTCTGCTATGGTTTTCATGATGCTTTTGTGACTTGCCCGTACTCTCCTCATCAGTGACGCTACTTTTTTACGAAGGACGGCATGAAAGCCGTCAGTTCGGTTTTGTGCGAACATTTCAGAGGCACTACAAAAACGCGGAAGTCCCAAAAGCATCCTGAAAATATTATATTGTACGCGTAGGACATCTAACGATTTTTTGGTATGGCTGATCCACAGACTACCCGTGTACAGACCCTGACAATATAATAATACGAGTATAATGTGAGTTTGTAATCAATGAGCTCACTCAAGGACTGACAGCTCACACGCGAGTTGATTTTAATATGATTATTCATATGTGACTGACTTCCTTTGTAGCTTGGCCATGTAACTGATGGAATGATGCTTTCAAAATGAACTAGATATTTATCTTTTAAAGCTGGCCGATTAAATATTTTAAAAAATAATGCTTTGTTGATAATCTCTATCGTTTCGTGTTTGACGAAGATGATGAGCAGGGTACGCCTATACAGAATGCAGATTGGCTTTCACGTGCAGCTGCACTGCCAGAGCACACCGAATGGTTCTTGACGACAGATTTTCAATTTGAGGACGGTGGCTAGCCAGGCGAGCACTAGGAAATGCCCTAACACCAGACGACTTTCACGTTAGAATAGAAATAGGTGGGTGATCCAGATAAATATTCATTTCAATTAAGTGATGGTATTTTCAGAGCGCAAACGTATTCATCATCTTTGAATACGGTAGAATTCAATCATATGTATTGATGGAAATTCCTTCGCGAAGCTTCTGTTCGATTATTTGAATTTTATGCAAGTGAAAACTAAGTAGAATGCATTTGTGCGGAGCGCATCGCAACGGCAGATGTCCGCAGTAAAAACACATCAGCGCGCGGTGGTGCGTTGCAGATTCCGTCTGGGCTCGGTATGCTAGATACGCGACTGTATTTTATTTTGTGTATAGTAAAATAGACGAGCTGGTTGCTCTCTACACGAAAAGGGTAATGCTTGGCTATAATAGTTTCGATGATACCTAGATTTTTGGATTTAATGAAGATTTCTGCGCGATTTGAAACGTTTAGACATCAGTCGAAACTAAACTCGGTACTGCTTCCCGACAGAATATAATTAGCTAAGTGGTATCTTGTATAAAAATATAAGTATCTCAATTAACCTCCTAAAACAATGATCAATTTTAACGTATATGAAATAATGCAGACCGTAGGCATGTATGCGTTTTGCTGTCAAAATAACCATGCTTTTGCATCAAGCGCGGATTATGAGATAATACGCGTTGCAAGCGCGGTTTTATGCAAAACCATCATAAAATCACGAAATAGACAAGAACGGCAATACGGCCAGAATAGTGCTGTCTCGAAGCCCTGCCTGGGCTCAAAGCGACAAGTGCTCCACTTTATGCTACATACATCACTTAGCACACCATCGCATATTTACCGCGCAGTGGTTGTGTAACAATTTTTTTCAATAGAGGTCGTAAGCATATGTAGAAGCGGGTGCCGAGCTCGGACTAGATTTCCCTCAAGCCCCAACCACAACCACAATAGACGATACGATGTGTCCAGCGAGAATCGTGGTTTTTCCATGGTTTTCTCGTGGTCCGTGATTGATACTTATCCATCCATCATGAATTAGGTATGAGGGCTGCCTAAGGATATTTGAAGTTTGCTTTGATAATTTACCCACGTCGTTGATTGTCTCCGATTCTAATGCCAACCGACCTTCGCCTCTTTTATCTGCCCACGATTACGATCCAAAGGCAGTGTACGGATTTCCTAAATACCTATAGTAATAAATCATATAAATATTATCTCAAAACACTATCGTAAGTTCTTGAGTGTTCGAAAATATAGCTCAAGATCCACTTTAGAACTATGTCTTAGGTTATACCGACTTTATTACTTTGCATCGAGGAGTTCCCACAGTTTGACATGCCATTTATCATAATTGACCTGACGGATAGCGTCACATAAGTGCACATAAGTGTTATAATAGGGATGCCAACGCTGAGTAAACTAGGAGATACGCTCGCGCTGATAGCTTATTGCTATAATGCACCACGTAGTATAGAAATGTGTTACTGGCAAAGTGCAAAGTTATGTACGAACTAGAAAACTTAACTTGAGAATAAAATAGAGTCCGTGTAAAATGGTCATTACGTGCGAAAACAATACACTCGTACAATTTAAACTGAGAAGAAGGTAAATTTTGTTACTAATAGCAAAATAAAAAAAACATTTATTTGACACTCACAAAACAAAACAACGTAACATGAGAACTAGAGATTTTATTTTATAGATAAGTCTTTTCTATAAACACTTGGCTATACTACCGTGTTTTTTTGCTTGTAATATGTATGAAATGGGTGATTTAGCTGCGACGAAAACCGGACGGACGTTTTGCTTTAGCCTCGCCTTAATTAACGCAAACTGCTGAACCTACATTGATGTTGCGCCAAAAAAGGATTTTAAATTAGCTATTTGGCCGTTAATTACGCATTAAAGCCATATTCGAGATTATCGATTTAAAAATTTGCTTGTTGTAATTGATGCTTTGAGTTCTGCCGTCGCTTCGCGCTGTGCCAGTAACATAGATGATTCATTAAGCATGCAAGCCCGCCTTCGTCTCGGCGGCCGCGATGGCGACTGGTGCGAGACCCCCGCTTGACCATCACGATGGCAGGTGGCAACCACGCTCGGCCGATTCCCTGTTAAACGCAATTATGTTACTACTGCGATGATAACTTCGGTTTCAGTGGGCAAGTGTTACCGTCAGATTTACATTGTGAATGTTTTTTCTAGAGATTTTTTCTTAGATATGGAACTATAAGATTTAGAACATGATTCTACGGTTGTTGAGGTTTTTGTAATCAACGCCATCAGCGAATAAGGCTAAGAGTTTAAAAAGTTAAAGATATAAAAACCTATACAGGTATCATAAAAGGGTACCGCAAGTAACCTACATTTGAAAGTGTGCGCGTAGGTACGCTCTATGCTGCTGATGAAATGGACTAACCTACAAATTCCCGTGGCTTCGGATGATTAATCCGATCTCATAAATACTTGTACCTGAAAACCCTGTAGGTACCTAAGTATCAACCGGGTTGTTAATATTTGCTCAGCTGTAGCTGTTGATTCCTGATTACCCACTGAACCATAGACATTAAATAGAAAGAGAAAAATTCAAACTAAGTGCACCTTTACCGTACGAACTTGTACATACAGCCGTCGGTTTCCAATCCATTTTCACACGTCACGGTTCAAGCGTGCCTTAGACGGAATGGTAGCATCTTCAGTGGGCTGAATGCTTCATGCGTGTATTGTGTATATAGCTGGTCCACTGGTCACTGTTGTTCGGTTAGTATTTTGATGCATTTTTATGGGCCGTTTGTTGCGAAGACAGAGCATCACTAATGCACCTATGCTGTAGTACCTGCTCGTATCGGAATCCATCAATCTTCACATGAGTTACGGACTCCAGGCGTGACTTAGACGAATGGATCTCGAAGTTCAGTAACCTTCTACTTGGTTCGTTGTTCTCAGTTGGCCTGTATTATCTCTTATTTGTCCAGACGTAGTCAACATGGTCACGAAATGACAGACAAATGTGAATTTTATTAGAACATCTACTCGTTTTTACAGCGTTTACATTGCAACGGTCTGTGGCGTCCGAGACTTTAGAAACTATTTGTACATAGCTTGTTTACCTAGTTTACTGGAAGTCCTTTTTATGCTGGATAGGTCAGCTTTTGGCCATGGTTTGACCATTATCTCGCTTGGTCTTAAGCGATGATGTCGTTCAAGATGGCGATTAAACTAGACCTCGATATGGGACTTTTTAAGTGCGGCTGCCGGAAAACTGATACTAGTTCGGCGACAGATTTGATCCGAGGTTGGTAGCCGAGGTTTGTCGAGTTAGGCGAGCAATAGACCACTCACTAGGTGGTAGGGCTTAGAGCCCACATACACTCCAATCCAACGTTCCAAAAACCGCCCGCATGTACTTGCATGTACTTATAAAGTTGTAAAAGTACATTTGGCGACACATCACTAATGCATCCGTGCCGCATAATATATATGGAAGCCGATCCATCTTCAAGCGAGTCGTGAGCGTCAGGCGCGATGGACTCGACTAAGACAAATGGACGGACACCTTTGGGTTCAGTAACCGGTTGCTTGCTACTTTGTCCTAGCTATGAATAAATGAAAATCCGTATTATATTTAATATCGTGGATTAGGGAAAGTGTATATACATCTAATAATTATGTTTTATATGTAAACAAAAATAGTTAAAATACTGTATAAACGAAAGCTGTTAACAATCTTGACTTTTCAAATAGTAGGTATGATACTTTGTATATATTTGTAAAGGGATTGCATTTAGAGACAATGACCATTCGAAGTAAGAATTAATTATTGATTTCGTTTTTTATTAATACCCTAATATACAACAAAACGTTTATATAAATGGCAGTTGCCATTTTTTCGTGTCATAAATGCGAAAGTGTGTTTGTACATTTGTTGGTTTGTCCTTCTTTCACGCAGCAACGGAGCAACGGATCGACATGGTTTTTAGCATAGATATTTTTTATGGGCCGGAGAGTAACATAGGCTACTGGAAAGCGGGTGAAACCGCGGGCAGAAGCTAGTGATTAATAAATCAATGGTATGCTTTTATAGAGTAATAACATTATATATACTTACTTTAATAAATTTGCAATTTAAATGTTTCATTATGAAAATGCAAATACGAGCTACAAAATGAACTAACTGCTGTACACACTATATTACATATTAAACAACGAAAAAAAGAAAATAGTTACATAAAATACTGAACAATGAACATGTTTTAGGTGTTTTCATGACTAAAGACGAAAATGACGAAATGACTAAAATGACGAAAGAATTATAATAATAATACTCGTTGTCAAAATATGTAAGGACTTATATTATATTTTATTTTTTATGCCACGATAATAGAAGTAAGAAGTAGAAAGAAAAATCTGAGATAAAACGTAAGTATTTCCTTTTGCATATTTGACATGTACCGAACATGCCCCATTTCTTTGGGACCTGTAAATTCACGCCAGAAGCAAAGTAAACTCGGCGAATCCAAACTTGAAGTTTAAATTGGGCTTAAGTTAAAATATGTAGAGCACGATTCCAAGTTCGTATCTAACTCATTATTCAGTTCATAAGCTTCCCATTCGCAGCTTAACAGCGGAACTATCTCGTGTTTAACTTTTGTGGAGTGTACCGACAAGTCAACACAGTCCTTATCATCATCACCATTTGCCAGCTTGCTGAAGTTGACGATTGATATAAAACTACATGAAACGTAGTTTCTTAGTTTTCCGCACGCGTTGAATCTGAATAAAATGTAATGTCTCTAGAGTCAAGAGTTGGAATTCTACAATCGGCCTTATTACAAAAAACTCGTTAAACTCGACTTTGGTCGACAACCAATTTGTCTTCAACTATCTTTAGAGTCGACCTATAAACCAAACCTTATTACAAAAGATGAATAAAGCCAAGACAACTTAATACCAAACTGTAGCTATGGTAGAAATTATTTCCACAGATAATAAATGTCTTTATGCTACGGATACACGAAATGTAGAATTGACACAATGTACTAATTTTTATTTTGGAATATAAGTAGCTATTTTGTCACACAATACTATTTTCTAATATCGAAAAATATTGTAGGTAATTTTTAAATGACTTTTGATCATTGCGAGTAATTCAAAACATCCTAATTAGGTATTTACGTATATGAAAAAAATGTTAAGGAGATACTCCTTATATATTATCCAACCTATACAATGGCACACTATGGCTAAGTAACCATAGCAACATGTTTTGTTGATTGTGTGTATTGTCAATTCTTGTAATATATTCTGTTTTTACTATGTATACTTTCGATATTATAAGTATTTCCTATATATTTTGCTAAAAGCTATTATTCTACTCATCCACGCTTCCTAATACCTCACCACCCCTTCTTACTTTAATACAAAATATATGAATTTTTTTACGATTTGACAAGTAGAATACGTGGCCGCCATTAAAATAAATGCTTAAACCGTCGCTAAACTAGGTGCCCGACAAGACTAACTTTGACACCATAGTCAACCAAGACCTAAGTGCTAATCTGCTTTTTGTAATAAGAAATTTGACAAAACTACGGTTTAAACTCCAGTTTAGCGTTAAAACTCGTTTTGTAATAAGGCCGAACGAGTCTAATTTTTTTTATCGAAGGAAGGGCCAACTTTTCTCATAGCACCTGAGAATCAGTCCCAAAATAAAACAAAATTCCGCTCCCTTGAAGAGCAGATTCTAAGCGGTTTGATAAATAAGCATCAATCACGTACCACGTGAAAACCATGGGAAAACCATGATCACCGATCGCTTGACGCATCCGTCATCCGTAACCATCTATATAAGGTGATGCTAGGTATAATTCTAGTCCGAGCGCTAATCCTACCTATTTCAAGATTGTAGGTTAACAAAAGTACGAGAGCGCCGCCACTGGAGACTATAAAACGTATTCCTCAGCCGTGTGAAAGGCTAATAGGTACTGCCTACAATTATAAAGGTATAATATCAGGGGCGCGTAGTCTTCGCATCGCTAACCTAGAAATGCTAGTATGTGCTTCCAGTTTCCAGTCAGAAAGCGAATCGTTAAGTTGCAGCTCTCTCGCCACCTTGAATACAAGTACCACTTAGTTTTATTATTTATTTATTTATTATTGTAAGCGATAACTATAGAAGGGTGAACAGAGTCTTTAAAGGTCGGCAACGTATCAGTAGTTGCAGATATCCATAGGCGACGGTAGCTGCTTACCATCAGGATGTTTGCCACCAATGGCACAAAAAAAAATCCATACTAAATACCGTATATAATTCATTGAAATTATTTGATACTACCATGATTTGTAGAAGTCAAGCTCACTTCGAAAACAGTGACCTTACCGTCTAATAGCAGCCTTCGTTTACAACTCCATCCCGATTAGCACCAGATGGTCGCTTGTCTTCGGCTGGTAGGAATTGTCTAGAGTTCTAGCTAGTTTTTTGAATAGTTATTTTAGAAGTTTCCATACTCACAGTCCAAACCAACTTACAATTTGTCGTCACAATCTAGTGCGAGGTAGCAAATTGCAACGTTGCAAGGTGTACAATTCGCCTGCTAACGTTACAATAATGCTCGCACTAGATTGTAACGTCAAATTGTATTTCTGATTGGACAGTGGGTAGGTATAAAGGCATTATGATAACACACCGATCACAGATCGGAGAAACAGGACGCTAGACTTTTAACGTGAATGCTATATATTTTACCCAGTGTCCTTTTTCGGTACTCTAAACGGCGAACGAAATGGGCGCAACTACGACCATTTCACAGATGTACCACACCTACTTTGGTTCAAGCCCCAACTCAAACATTGAATGAGCACATAGGTGTTTCAGAGGGGATGTTAAGCCTTCTTCAGTCCGGTTGTTTTTGTAGACAACAGTCGCTTAAGTCATCTTAGAGATCTTCTATACCATAGAGAATATAATGACACAAAGATTTTCATTTGCTGATACGTGAAGAACATTTAAAAACCCCAGGTTGAAAATCTATCGCCAAGTGCTTATCCATGTGTTCCGGAAGCTGCACTTCGATCATATCGTAGCTTAAGATCAGGCGATATCCCAATGTATTAATCTAGATAAGGGCCTTGAGATAGAAATCGATTGGAAACGTAAAATCAATTGAAACTTTGAAACTATTCTAATGTGTACGCATAGAACTGAAATCCCTATCAGCTGTTTCAACTGAAATCAAAATATACAGTTTTGCCTAACGATGACATGCCGAAGCTCGTGCCAGCCAAATGGCGGGTTGCTCGTAAACTTAAACTTATATATTGTCCATTTAGTTTTCGAAATCTAAGAATCTAAAGTTTTAAAACATTCTGGTTTCTTAGATTTAGAAAGTGACACAGATTTAAGTATCTGTCGTGTTGGGTCATTAACTCTGTATTATTCTCATAAAACTCGTTCATATCTGTCCGCACGATAACTTTTATTTTCACTTTCCAGGGAAATTGTTTTTATATATCTAATCATTCTTTGATGTACCAAAAGAAACTTTTCATCTTTAATTTTTCGATCGATACGTGAATTATGATGTATGTATTTTCTGTTAGTGTATGAAACTAGTTCGTACCAAATTGGTTTTCAATATCAAACTCAATTATGTGAACTTCATCGTCCGGCAACCAATGCTGCTAAGTTTCTAATCGCGCTGCAGGAAGGCGTGGCGGCCGCCCGCTCTGTGAAGGAAATTATGCTCAACTATTATGTGTCTACCTTCGCTTTATTATTTACTTTGTTTACGTTTTTATGTCTTTTCCAGTCCTTGCCTATATCAACCATTCAAGCCGATGGTTGATATAGGCGTAGATACGAGTATATTTCAATATCTGATAGTTATTTTACTACAGTATCACCTGTTGATAATTAGTGACGATGTAGTCGAAGTTAGTAAAATCGGAATGGAAAAGAAAAAGCTTTCGAGTGCAGCCGCCGCGCCGGAACGTTGTATGTATTTCATAGTCAAATTCACAAAACCCACGATCGAAATATTGCTTTTGACAAACGTTTACGGTTTTTATTTTGTGAACTAATCTATAATAGAGTACCATCATGATTATGATCAGGAACATGATCGGTTTTGTGATCGTAACTTATTCAGTTCCACAATTTTGGATTATATAATAGAATAAGAGTAGGTAGAGAAAAAAGTGACTCGCCAAGCTCTTTCAAAAGTACAAGTACACTTGCCATTGAATATAATGCTTAAGGGTCTCATCTTACCCATCTCCTTTCAATATACGAACAAATTCGTAATTAACCAATTTATGTATGTTAAATAGCTGTTTGTTTTTGTAACGAGACAATAACCTCGAGAAATGTTTTTTAGCTAATTGTTGTTGCACACATTAATCTGTGTGGATGAAGGATGTCACGAGAGCCGAGCACAATCCAGCTGAGACAATGGCTCGTCTCACGGGCATGCGCCGTGGGGCCACCTCGTCACCGGCGCAGTTATACCTATTGTCTCGATCCGCATTCGCCGAGCCATCGTTTTTGTCCACTCATTGGTACATCAGAGAAAACCCCCTAAAAACATTCGAGCAGATGACGCATCGCTTTACTAACCGCTTCCTAATTTAGCTCATTCCGTGCAACAACAACAAAGTAATCGAGCTTTTATATCAACCTCATAATCCGCACGTAAAATGTTTCCCGAGGCAAAATCTTATCTTATGAAAGTCAATTTAAAAACTGTTATTTTGTGGGGCTGTATACTCATAATATATTTTTTATGAAATCTCAAAGAATAATGAAGGTTGAGGGCTGATATATATTGCTTGCGAAATTCCCCGATGTGAAGGGGGGCGGGTGCCGATGGGCGCGCAATACACGAGCGCCGGCGGGGTGAGGCGCCGACCACCAACTAGACCCTCGTCCGCATCGCTACTGTCTCGCCTATAAATAGAAGCTTTCAACCCTAAAGCTATTTTCGATTTACGGCATGCGTAAAGTAACGGCATCGCCAGTGCGAAATCGTTAAGGGGGATGGTCAGTGAAGTGGCGCGACATTTGAAAGAAATGTACTTTTGTTGTAACTTCAACCCCGTTGGGTTATTAGCATTGTGAATATATGTAATTCGCGTAAATACCAAACACTTAAGCTACATTCAATGAGTTAGTTTGGCTTTGAAACTGAAAGAAATTTAAATAATTGGTACTTATTTACACCATGTGACCGATTTTACTTTTAAGTTGCCGATATTCAAATTTGGTTTTGTTTCAAAGCCAAACTAAGACATTAAAAGTTAGCCTTATTGTTTGTAATTTACGTGAATTGCAAAATATTCTCAAAGAAATATCTTAAAGTGGTTAAAATCACAAAAAGTATATGTATTATGGATTTCCGGAACAAACCACTTCATGGACCATCCATCCTTATACGTTTTCATCGAAAAAATGGTGAAAGATTATGCCATTTAGAAAAAGAGGCTTTGACGTAAATTCGATCGATAAGTTCATTAAACAGTTGAAAGTTTCTCAATTAGTATGTTTGCGTTACGATTATATTTTACCGAGTTGTTATTCGGAAAAGGCAATTAATAGTGCATGCTCGCGAAGTGATTGGGTAAATTTCACGGGCGAGTCCGCGGGCGCGCAGCATGCCGGGGCTGCGGTGGCTGCCACCCCGCCTCCCGCCGCACTGCAATCAGCGCGCCCGCGCCACCCGAATCACTCTAGTGTAAAAACGCCCTTATGTTTTGTAACTCCTTTTGTCATTACGTGTTTATTTCATAGTTAAGCACGTTTATATTCCCGTTAGTTTTCGAAGAGCTATTTAAAAGTTTATACTTTTCTTTGTAAATATTTGCAGAAAATGATTAATAAATATAACAAATAGTAATACATAGATATTGTTGTTACCTATAACTTTACATTTTTAATGAAGCACTGGAGATTAGGATTTATTATAATGTCCATATGTGGTTGAACGACACAGTTTCGAAAAAAAAACTACCGCACTACCTTTACAGCATGATATGTGAATGAGAGAATAATCCGTTTGTTCTCGCATTAATATACATTTTATTACATTCCGTCGCCGTGTGAATTGTTTTGTAGGAACTCAGGCGGCGGGTATAGCAGTTTGTGAAGACGTCACCTGCGAGACTCGTGGTCATTATTTGCGACAAAAACGTGGAAGTAGTATTTGACTATAGATACATGTATAGATGTTTCAGGAACTGAAATACTTAGCCAAATAAGAAATAATTATGTACTTGAATACTATAGGTATATGTTCCTGATTATAATTTTTCAAATTGGATTGCAATGATATAACAATAAGTCATTGATAGCCGAGTTTAGCTGACTGTAGTGAATTTGCTCTGATCGACGAGGGTTCGTATCTTACGACGTGCCATGAGCTGATAGCCACCATCAAGTTGAAAATCTATTATCTTCCATCGATGTGTTTCGCAAGTTCTCGAGAGCCTTAGCTTATTGGCTTAGCGTATTATCTTCGACTAAAAATCAGGCAAGATAGTAAAACGATAGGATGTCTATCGAGTAAATAAATGAAATAAATAACATAACATACAAAACATAACAACCCTTACATACTATAATACACCCCGGCACTAGGATTCCCTGTGTCGCAGGTGGCATGGACATATACAGATACACAACAGAAACATCGAAGACCCGTGAAAACATTGCATTTCCGGATCGATGCAAATAGTATCGAAAAGAAATACTGAGGAGTTTAGATCGCTTGAAAAGCGGTTTATTTCTGTTTGATAATTATGTATCTTGACATATTTATCTGGATAATTTCGACTTAGTAATGTAGCCATTAGGTTATTAGAACTGCGTATCTTATCTGATTGGTTTGGACTGGTCTTCACGTATTCCCAGTTAGGAATTAAATGCAAATCTGAATTCGCCCCGCGGCGGCATGTCGTTAGTGATGTGACACTAACTCGCTGGCTCATCCGCCGCGCCGTAGCGAGCTGTCTTCACGCTCCTCTGGAGACAATTTTAACTGGCAAATATTTATTTTTGCTCTGCTGAGCGGAAAACGGCAGCAGCAGCAGTGTTAGCACATGTTTTATGTTCTCTTCCAGCGGCGCAAGTACGGATCTTTTCGGTCGATAAAATTCGATAATATTCGATAAAATTGACAGTTAAAATCGATAAAACCCACTTTATCGATATTAACTGTCAATTTTATCGATAAAACACACTTTATCGATTTTAACTGTCAATATTATCCATAAAACTCACTTTATCGATTTTAACTGTCAATTTTTTCGAATATTATCGGATTTTATCGACCCGAATAGATCCGTACTTGCGCCGCAGTTTCGGCAGTTTGCTATTTTAAAAGTAAATAAAATGTTTCAACTGTCGAAATTGGTAATGTTTTCGACTTTGACTATGGAGATTGACTGATAAACATTTTTCGGACTGCTTTGTTCATTCGATAAATAACAGCCGTGCTACCAATGCCGTGGCATTAGTAGTTGTATAAATTGGGAAAGTTCCCAAGGTATTTTGAAGTTAACGTGTATTCTATATATTTTTTAGGTTTATTTAAACTTTATTTATTATGTGTGTTTAACGCATTTTAAACTATCTAAAATTAAATCAGCCGTTACGCAGTAAGTACCAATCGATCGGAAGCGTTATTTTGTTATAGAAACTTAGTGATCATGCAGAAAGTGCGAAGGCTTTTATTTAGATGACAGTTTTTAGTGCCGTAGAGCATAAGCCACGTGAATGTCAATTTCTTTAAACTCAACCCTTATTTTATACTAAAAGTGGGCTTGAATGAATAGTTTTTCTTTCTTGCAATAGTAGCACCAGAAATGTCTGATGCGCAGAGGCGTGCGCCCTGGGCCTACAGGCCCCGCCGCCCTGCCGTCACGCTGGTCAGTATATACGATAGCCCCGCGTCTTGGTGTCTATCAAACTTACACCCACGAGCCCCCACGACCACCTTACTTACGAAAGAAAACAATGTTAAACAGGGGTTTAGTTAAACATAGTTTTTTTTTCTTGCTCTTTGACAATTTTAACTGAATCGAAAGAAACAAAACACAGTTTAACGAAGTATCCAACTGTTTATTAATAAGAGCCTTTTTTAAATTTCTTCTTGCACCGCCCCTCGCAGCCTGCCGCCCCGAGCCATGTCCCTTTTGGCCCTAGGGTAAATACGCCCCTGCTGATGCGTCAGTAAGATAGGGAGTCGCATATTTGCGCTCGGCGCTCAAACGTTCGCCGACGCCAAATTGAAAACGTGCCTTGCGGAGTTTACGCGCTGGGAAAAGTGCCATTTTGGTGTTTACGGCGGCGTTAAACTGAAGTGGAGACACATTTACTCCTTCCATATATTCCGATAGCGATGAAATGGAAACAAAGTGAATTGTGTGTGCTTATTTTGACGGCCTGCGGTTTGATTATATCTTACTACTACAGCCTTGCCCCGCGGCTTCGACCACGTAGCAAAAGTTACTTCTTATAACATCAGTTTCACTTGCGTCAAAATCGGTCCAGCCGTTTCGGAAATTTATAGCCGGAACAAACTGACAGGCAGACAGACAAGGATTGGATAAAAATTGTGTGTTTTATATATGAAAGTATATACATTTAGTAAATGCTGTTATTTTTACATTACAAACAGACACTTCAATTTTATTTATTTGTAGTGATTTAGGTATGATATTATTATCCACACAAAAGTAGAAGTATATGAGCATGTCAAAAATATATCATGCTATAACGAGAGAAAAGTTTCACTTACGGATCATTAAATCGTGGAGACCGAAATCTAAACGAGAAGAAATAAGGTATCAATTCATGATGATTCGGCAAACAAATGGTACGGCCAAATAGATAAAGTTAATGGGACATCCATTTACTAAGCTGAAAGTGGGAAACTGGCTTCGGTGGAGCTTAGAGCTGAAGTCACCCGCCGCAGGGTGAACGCCCTTCGTCGCCGCCTCTACAAATACGCTGTTAAGCCGGCACACAAGAAAACTTTGCCATGTCAACAAACCGAACAAAACTACCTCTATTAAAGAGCCACTTCGCTTCTGTTGAACTAATTTCCTGTCCAAACTCTTTTGTAATTCTTCGTTAAAGTTGTTAGGTCGCTAACAAACCGGCTCGTCCGCGAACCTTCGGCGCAAGTACGGAAGTCGGTTCGATAAATTTGTCGAGGCGAAAAACTCGATAAATTTATCGAATGTTGCGAGTACCGACGACTGATCGTAAAGTATTGTAGTATCTCTATATTCTCTTTGCATTCGACCTAGCTTATCGATAACTTTTGTCGATAGTATCGAGGCTCGATAAATTATATAACAAGTCGATTAACCCACTTTATCGATTTGAACTGTCAATATTATCGAATTATATTGATCGATAAGATCTGTATTTGCGTCGCTTATTCGCCAAAAATATAAAATTCCATCGGGCGGAGAAAGTGCGCGTTTGACATAGCTACACGTGAGCTCACTGTGACACGATGCGTCTCGCGAGATCCATTATGACATACATAATGCGCATTCTGAATATCATTTTTATTTCAAAAGAATGTCTCGACCCGGCTCCCCGGGGGAAATGGACAATTCATTTTGTGGAAATTGCTTTATTCGCAGTACAGGATCCTAATGATATTACAAAAAGCGGCAACGCTCTTCGTATGCGTAACTTAGGATTGCTGTGACAATTCGAATTCATACTTTATGAAGGAGTTGTATATACGAGTACATACTTTTGTTCTTTGTTATTTGTAAAATAGAATGTAATGATGTTTTGACATGCATAAATTAAACTTAGAATAAAAACAGAAAAAATATCCATTTTCGTATAGGACTTGAAGTGCTAATGTTCTTCGATTGACTCTCCGAGTAAAGTCGCATCATGGAAAGTTCTTCCTTATTAGGAAAACATTTTACGAAGATGTATAAGAAGTCAAGTTGCTTATTGTTCGTGCCGGTCGTTGGAGACGCGTACGTTGATTTGCTTTAAGTGGGTCAATGTACGAGATGAGATTTTCTTTCGTGCCCCACCACTACCGGTGCCTATTGATAAATATTATCTTACTACTTTTAAAACTTACCATATTAGGAAAATCCTGGATGAACTGCCGATTAATCCTATATAACTCGCCACTTCTTTCACTGTCACGTTTAATTAATTAATGTACTTAATCACCGATGGCCGGTCATCATTGGGTCACAGAGGAAGAGGGTCACTGTAGTACGAGACCACGGTTTGAGTTCGAGAGTGAATGAGTCAGGGCGGTGTGCGCGGGCCCATGTCTGCCAGAGGATACGCGCGCGGCTGTCGTCGACGTAGGACTGGGCAGCGCCGGCGCCGCGCTCGGGCCCCCACCAGCGCTTCCTGACCTACACCCAGTTGCCGCCGCCGCACCGGCTCCGGTAAACAAACGGTTCACCGACCGATTACAAGATGAGCGCTGTCGAGAAGCACGCACGTTGCCGTAGGCGGCATCAGTGCTGCATTTGAAATTCAATATGATAACGGTTCTGAGAGCAGTCGCGCGTTTGCTCTCCAATTGTAGGTCGCGGCGCGCTGATCGAGTTGGTATATTTTGGCCGTGGACAGGTGTGTGGCTATGCGACGCTCCCGTGTGGATCTGGTGGATAGCGAATCTCGCAGCGCTAGTCGCGCGTTAAAGACTGTAGATTTGCATACTAGAAAGAGAAAATATTTCGTTGTATTGTGTCGAGAGATTCAGCGCTCTCTTGATTTATTTACTTTCTTTTTGACACAACGTATATTTGTCTACTTAAAATTACATAAATTGCATTCTAAGAGAAAGTTTAAAAACGATGTTGACACTAATACGTGACAGTTGTTTAGTGAATGAGAGCCTTATTATATGCTTTGAAAAAATTAAAGACATTTAATAATAGAAGTATAATTTATGAACTAGCTGTGCCCCGGGCTGCGCCCACGTAGCCTAAATTACTCTTTATAACATTAGCTATCTGCCAGTGAAAGACCCGTCAAAATTGGTCCAGCCATTTCGAGGATTAGCCGGAACAAACAGACCGACAGACAAAAATTATAAAACTGGATTTTTTGTTTATGTCGTACTTTCGTATACATTTAGTAAAAAGCGGTTATTTTGACATTACAAACAGACACTCCAATTTTATGTATTTGTATAAATGATTGACAATATCAAAATTAAATATAAATTAATAATGACGTTTCCTTCCTTCTCGTACACGCATGTGGCCAACCGTGGTCAAACATAATATTGACCCTGTTTCCTTGCAAGATATCTGAAATATCTATAACTTGTAATTTTTACTTAGTCTAAGCTTAAATTTAAATTGTCAACAGAGTGGCGGACGGTACGCCAAATGCACGTACTTGTTTGTTGCATCAAAAGCTGCAACTACTGAACTGCTGCATCAAGCGTGCTCTGGAAGGGCCCGGCAACGGGACGGGGAACTCCTCGGACGACGAGTTTTTTGACTGCTCCGAAGGGGAGACCGAGGAGCAACTACCGTGGGACCGCCCCGTAGGACGGCTTCAACGACTCGCCGATGCCACTCTAAAAAATGGAGCACCGCTCTATATTCCTCGAACTCAGGTGCGTTGATTTCACCTTCAAACTCATTTCAGCTGTTCATCGTTTAATCTCACGAACCACGATCGACAGCCTCGCTTTTGAAATGATCTCATTAAATTTATCATCGTAGGATCCCGCGCCAAAGACCGAAGATCAGCTGGAGGAGGATGCCGAGTTGATGGTGCGGCTCGGCGACGACGCGCGCGCGTCCGAGCTACGCGCGCGCATGATGAGCGCGTCGCTGCTGTCCGACATGGAGGCGTTCAAGGCGGCCAACCCCGGCGCCGAGCTGTGCGACTTCGTGCGCTGGTACTCGCCGCGCGACTGGCGGCCCGAGGGCGGCGGCGCGCTGGGCGACCGCATGCTGCTGCCGGGCAACCCTTGGCTCGAGGCGTGGGCCGTGGCGCGGCCCGTGCCCGCCGCGCGTCAGCGCCGCTTGTTTGACGCCGTCCGCGAGGCGGAGCGCGCGCTGCACTTCCTGCGCGCTCGCACCGCGGCCGCCGCCGCCGAGCTTCTGCTGCCGGCGACGCTGCGCGCGGCGGCTGCGCGGGCGCACTGCGAGGGAGCGCGCGCGTGTGGCGCGTGCGCGGGCGGGCTGGACGCGCGCCGCACGTTTGAGCTGGCGGCGCGCGAGCTGCTGGAAGCGGAGCGTGAGGCGTGCAGGGCGCGGGCCGCGCGCGCCGTGCTTGGCTCGGCGGCCGAGGGGAGCGCGCTTGACGCGGCGGGTCGGGCGCGCGTTCTAGACGCGGCAGGCGGCGCGCTGCCGGTGGCGGCGCGGCGCGAGTTCACTCTGCGCGTCCGCGAGGGCGGCGCGGCGCAGGTGCTGCGCGCGGCGCTGGCGCACGACATGATGCTGGTGGGCGCCTTCACCGAGCGCCGAGCGTGCTTGTAGCGTCGCCGAACGTGCTTGTAGCGTCGCTCAGCATTTCTTCTCGCGTTCCCGTGGCGTGCGATCGCGGCCTGTACAAATTGTTGAACTAGTGCGTAGGTTACAGATGAAATCTATTAGGGCATTCAGGATTGTATCCGATTTCGAGGTAGGATCCGGTTCGTGATGAAATTAGTGCAATTATATATTATTATCTTTACAGTACAGGTCTGCTTGTTTCGTGTATACGCAATTGTTAAATTGCGATCTGCTTAGTTAAATTTGTAATTAATGTTTGTAATATTTGTTTGTTTAAACGTCTCGTCATTTTATGTAAAACGCTAGTTCACATTACTGTTATTTTTTATATTTTATATGAAAAGTTTAACTGAGATAAATATAAGCATAAATTATATAAAAATCAAGTAATATTTGGTCTTTGATTCCGATCTGCAGCGGTGTTATTAATTAAATTAATTTAAGTAAACGTATTCATGGATTCATTCAACTTCCATGGAAGTCCATTCGCGATGGCTGTCAGGTAATAATTATATTATGCAGATCTATATCCCTACGACAGCTAAATTTCAAGTTTGCTATTATAACAAATGTTGATTTGCATTTATAAAGTTACGAGGGACGCTGGTCGGGCGGCGGGAGACTCCGCAGCGGTCGCCGAGTCCTTTCATGGAAGTTTTCAACTTATATGGTGCGCAGGAATAGAAACGTTAATTTAATTAATTTGGTTTGTGGTTTCATAGGTATATGTTACACAGGAATATATAACTACCCTCTGAAGAAAGTGCGTCTTTTGTCTTGATATAATTTTACTAAGCTAAGTAAATAGTAGGTACTTAGATGCTTTTTAACCAACAAAAACACGGAGGAAGTACTCAAGTCGACCCGTATTTTTTTTTAATATTTTATGTATGATACATGAATCATAACTTTTTACACAGCAGTTTGATTTTGATGAGTTTTTTTCGATTCGATAGGATATACTTCGAAGTCAATCTCGGGTGAAGCCGCGGGTGGAAGCTAGTAGAGTAATATAACAGCCGTTTAGAAAAACTTCGCCCCTAGATTATTACCGTGTTACCACAAAAAAAACTTTGAAACGTCTGTTCAGCTAGACAGTGTCTGAAAATAAACATCAAAAATTATTAGAAAAGTCACAATAGAATGGTGTTAGACAACGGTTAGACACTTGTTAAATCAGGGTTTGTAGTTACTCACATTTAAATACGCGACTAAGCCATGTTTAGGAGTTAAAGAGTGTTTAACACAATTTTAAAGTGTGTTTAATTGTTTTGTGGTAAGATCGTATTGGTTCTAATTTTAAACTGCTGTTAATCTAACATATTCCTAAAACTAATATGTAGAACTTTATACATATTACTCTAGGGCTTTATACGTATTAATCTAGATATAACCATTATTACCTGGGTAAGTACTTAGGGTTTGTGCGCTGGGTGAGAACTGAGAGCTGTTTGGACCCCTTGTGGTAAAATTGATAGATCAATGGACCTAATTTTTGCAGTGCATAATAGCCACCATACACGAGCGCTTAAAATCCATCGCTCAGTGCGTTATGGATTGAGTGGAATAATGGTCCAATTTCGAGACCACAGGCGGGCACTCCATTCCGAGCGCGCCATCGCTCCATTTTTCGTCGTTCTGCGCCCTAGTACTGACAACTGAACGCGAAATGGACTGTCGTATAGGCCATTGGAACGTTTGGATTTCTAATATTTCTCCACGTAATCCATCTTAGAATGCCCACACACGGGCGATTTTTGGAAAGTTGGATTGGAATGTTGTAGATTGGAGGGCTCGTGTATGTGGGCTCTAAGAATTGTGGATTCGATTTCCGCAACGCAACGAAAGGGACAAAATGTGTGGGCACTACTTAGTTGTTGATTCGCAAGAGTCAGTGTGTGCGTAGGTACCTATGTGATAGTTGATCGTTATAACTTAATAGGTATGTAGGTACCTACCTACACAAATAGCACTTTTCGGTAATCCTTATTTCTGGATTACCTACTTTATGTATATCCAGCAATAATGAGCATTGGATTTATAATTCTTGCGGTTAGACAGACATAGCTCAATTACTACGATAAGTATTATACTATTACATAGTTATGTACCAGTAGGTATAACTACAAGGATAACGGCGCGCACGCTGTCTCTATGTACTCAGGTGTAGGTGCGTGGCTTGTGTCCAGCTATAACGTAAGCTCTGAGGTTTGTACCATTGGTAGTCGAACTGACGACTTCGACATCGAAGCGAGATCGAGTAGGATTTTCTGTGATTAAAGAAGTTCAGCGAATAAGTGGTAATAATTGCATATAGTATTATATACTGTATATAAGTATATTTTGTACTTTGAAAATTATCACTAAAAACGGGATATTTACCATGTATATTATTTGATTTGAGTTTCCGATATCATGACCGTGATCATGGCGTTTGCAACAGCGCCGAAATATCGGAAACTCAAATCAAATTTAATAATATACATGGTAAATATCCCGTTTTTAGTGATAATTTTCAAAGTGTTGATGACCATGACAGTTTAAAAACCTATATTTTGTACTACTGGGTAACGAGACGAATAGTAGTAAGCATAGCAAGCTTACAGCCTATAGCATTTGCATTGCTACTCGGAACTTTGATACACAAAGTCTTGCGCAGCGCTGATTTTTCACTACATTGCGTTAGTTTCCTGAAAAAGTTAAGGCGCGGCGCATGCCTGAGCGAATGATCTTCAGCTTCTGTTTCCCTATTTGAGAGAGGGCTGCCGATTGACGCCTGGCCTTGGCGCACGCCTCTCTGCCGAAAATTCGCATCGATTTATTAATACAAAAAATAAAACAATACCTAGGTCGTTTTAAACGTGTAATAAATCAACTTTTTATCGTTGAATCCATTGATGTAAACCAAATTTTATAACAAGTTTTAATTCAGATGGAGATGCAACGAATCATTGTTTTCTTTTCCAATGTCAGTAGATCTTTAGAAGCTGATTTCTTATGTAATAATTACTATAAAAAAACAATTTAAACGTGCAGTACGAACGGAAAATGTTGGAGACTGACAGGATATTTTTATTTTTGTAACGTCTAAAATAACGCGATGATAGCTTCTCCACATCAGGGTAGAAATGGTTTTGCGATGCATTTGCTAGAGGATTCGCCTTAAACTTACGACGAAAAACTTAGAAATATTAATAGTAAATTTGAAATGCGCATTGGGAAGCTGTCTCGATTTGTTTATTCTAAAGGTAGGTATAAGAAAGGTATCCTGTTTTTTCGATTCCGTGAAAAAATATCATACAATTCTGTTTATACTCTATTATGTGTTTTCGCGTGTTAACAGTAGGTACCCATGTGGGCTAACTTCACCATGACTTTATGCTAACTTCAAGAACATCAAGCAAATTACGGAAAGCTATTTGCATTGTATTGTATTTCATATTGCATTGTAATGAATCAGTCAAATTATAATGACTCCTTAAGTTCACTCGTCGATCGGAATCTGAGGCCATTCCGAAGTCGGTGCGAGCTGAAGCAGCTGGCAATAGTAGTGTCCCCCTGGCGGCGAGGCGTGGGCGTCCCGCGCAGGCGCGCCGCAGCCGCCGGGAGCACGGCTGGCTCAGTGGCGCGCCGGGACGCCCGGTCGATTCCAACTCGCGCACCGCGTGACACCCGCATGTCCCGCACAAATCAAATAAATCACTACCGATTCTTACATCCTTTCGAAACTCACGCGAATAAAACAAACTCTAATAAATTGAATTGTTGAACAACAAACAAGTGAACGACGCGAGGCAGCTTCCCGCAGGGCTCCAGGACGCCCGCTATCATGTGATAACAGAATCTCGTGTGCAAATTGGAGCAAGTTAATCGACGCGATATATTGACTGATAAAATCTGAGTTAAGTGTTCCGTTGTGATATAACAGCTATGAAAGTAAATAAATGCTGGTGGGTAACCGAGTGGTGTTGACTGTACCGTGCTATGATACTTTTACTGCTGAGGAACATGATTGATTGTGCTTCGTTGTCATCAAAGGTAAGATTCTTGTTTTGGGGTCCCGTTGAAGCGTCTCATTGTTTTGATTAATACTAATAGTCATGTTTAAACAAACGAAGATACTATACCCCTATACTTGTTTATGATATCAAAGTGTGTTGTTGATTTCCATAGTCTTAGTTTCGTGTCGCTAAGTTCCTAACCAAATCAAGACACGTCAATTCTGATCTTTCCAGATGGAAAGTATAAATAATACGCTTATTATCAAAAAAATACTAAAACAGGCTTAAAACTAAACCGAATATGAGCTAAAATTTTCCAATTAACAGAAACATTGGACTCACACTAAGCTCTAATACCGTATTGTGGAACCCATAATTTAATAGATTTCTGCACAAATTATTAGAAATATCCTTACAATTTAACAATGGCTACAAAAATTGAGATATGTTTTTCACCATTGAACCTGTCATATCGTGTTTGTTTACTTTGTAAGTGAACGTTGTTTTATATATTGAAAATAATGGTGTTATGGAACCCCTTCGCCCAACGAGTACTAGGTACGACCTAATCATCAAAAATATTTCCAATACAATGCAAGCGTCTGTTTCTACTAGATATGATGAAAGTTTAAAGCGATTGGGATGTTTATATTCGGTACTTACTGGATCTTGTTTAACTTTGCTATCTATCTAATTATTGTTTCATGTTCACAATTATTCAGTTTGAATTGTTCCTATTTTTTTTATGTTATTTGGTAACGAGACGAGCTGGTCGTTTGCCTGATGGTAAGCATAACGCCGGACCATAACAATTGCAGTGCCACCCAGAACTTTGTAACACAAAGGCCTGCGCGGCACTGCAGTGCGCTCGTTACCCTGAGACATTAGGTATTAATTGTTGAGTTGTTTTAATATACAAAAACACTTGGTTATTATGATTAATCTTTGTTCAGTTTAGGACGTGGATTCCCTTGATGGGTTGATAATTATACCTCAAACACAATACGTTAGTGAATATATAAACGGAACGTTTTATTATAATTTTATTCATTCATTTTAGTCTCTTGCTCTATCTAAGCAAAAATAACCTAAAACTGTAGATATAGATATACGAGTATGTACCTACCCTACATCTTCGGTTTATTTTATTATACGAGCAGTTACGTCATGTTAAAATAAAATGCGTCTAGGTAAATATTTTTTAATTTTGGATAATCTAGATAAAAAAATGTATGAGAGCTCATACATTTTTGCTCTTTTTAATAGCGGTCTATTTAGAAAAATTAATCCTAATTTATTTTATTTAACTGTCAAAGTCAGTCCCTATTAATTTTTTTGTTCATAAATCTTATTATAACAGAATCGCTGCCACAGTAAAGCAATACTGGCATTCTTAGCATAGACAGTAAGGAGTCTTAACACAAAACAACTAGGTACTGCGCAAACAAAAATAGACCACCTTTTATACTATACTTACCTACACAAAAACGAATCCTGCAATGTTTCGGTTAATTTGCTGTAGGTAATAATAATTATGGTAAAACTGCCGAAGACCAAAAAAAAAAATTCGTATGTGTTTCAAACTTCAGGGTCGGACTGCAATAGGGATGTTGAGTCCATTTTTTTATGTCATCACTTCATTTTCAGTTTTCTCATGAGAATCAAATGTCTATATCGAAAAAACTGGAAATCGAACGATAGAAATGTCAAAAATGAGAGTCAAAGTTGGGCGTATTTACTGAGCGCTAAAACGGCCCATACTATAATTGGATAGAACATCTGTCGTCACTTGTTCTACGCGGGCCCTAAAGCTGTAGATACTAAAAACATGCATTTTGTTGATTTGGTCGTGAAAAACTGCGTACATAGTAGTCATACTTTTTTATTCATTAAAATTTAAATAATCTGTTGGCATCATTTAAATTACTAGCGGTGATAAAAAAATTGTAGATTTGCGAAACTTTTAGACGATACTGCATTTTTTGTGAATTTCATTTTTATTCTATTAATGTGATGTAAAACTGTATGACGACAGAAATTACTTATGTATTTTAATGTTTCATGCAACATTCCAATTTATGCTTTCAATCAGGCAAACCACCCGCCCGCCTCGTTATCCAATAGAATAAAAAAAAAACCGCCTAAATACTCCATTTCCAACGAGTCCCAAATTCCACCCAACTAATAACAATGCTTCGTATTCAACCCGGGTCCGCTCTTCTAATTACATACATCCTTGTGGTATTTACCTCGACCTCAATTAATATTGTCTTGGTTATCGTTTATTATGTGAAGCATGCGCGTATGTTAAATGGAGCGGCGCTACCGTCCTCCTTGACCACTGAATAGTTCTCAGGCTGACTGGTATAAATAGACAGGCATTATAGTCATGTGCGCTCGAATGGACATGGACGCTCGATACCAGACGGACACTTGCCTCCTGTACACGGTTCCCAACTTCCCAATCATACTAGGTATCCATAGGTAGGTACATACTAGGTTAAATCCTAGTACCTCTGTACACTAGCTTTTTTTTATTATACTATTTTGCTTTGCAAGCTACAGGGCTCGCACCCTTTGTTTGATATTTAAATTATTGTATAGGTACTTGAAAAAATTTCTAACTTATCATCAAATTAACAAAAGTAAACTTACTCCGAAAGCCTAACTAAGTGTCGTACACATAACATATATATATATATATATATATATATATATATATATGTATATAGTTTTATATAAATACAAGTATTACAAACTAGAATACTTAATTGAGTACACAATCGGAGCGGACGAGATCCCACAAGCAGCACCCATTCACGAGTGTGACGCATGTGCCAGCCATCGCTCTCCTCAACCATTTTAGAGGGAATAGGGCGACCCGCCACACGACGCCACTGCAAGCAAAATCATTCCAGTGGCCATGGCCACTCCGGTTGTTCACCCAATTTATTTAACCTATGTACACTAGCTTTAAAACGGTATTGTATTATATATCACTCTCTACCTAATGTTTACTGTTCTATTAAAAAAAAGTATGCAAAATACTGTTCTCACGATCACGGAATTTGACACACATAAAACCTGTTTAGTAAAATTAACGTTATAAAGCATAGGTAAATAAGTTTTTGATTATTTACTAATTTAAATTTTATGAAATATGTAGAGCTGGAAATTGTTAAGTTGTGCAATAAGTACCTACCAAAAATGTGTCTTAAAATACTTGATTTCTTGTTCTCAGATCTTATGATGATAATGTGTTATTTAATTGTTATACTATGGATTACAGAGATTTAAAAATTATGGCTGAAAATATACACGTAGATATTATTATGCATGCAGCTAGTGAAACGTATAAAATCGTACAAATTCTTAGTTCTACGAGTATTTAAAGCCAATAAATAGGTAAACGTTCGTAAGTAGGTCCAAGTTGTCGATAGAACATCGGCTAATATTTGCCTATGTATCAACATAATACGGTATATCTATAGTCTATACCTAAATATCTCGTGTCTATTTATTTATATGATAATATCACCCGTCTGTTATTTGAAATTACTGACTACTATCTACTTATAGTTAATGTCATTTACTATATCATATTTTATTTCTGTTTCAATATTTGTGACCGATTTTCCTTGAATAAAACATGGGACAGCAATGATTTCCCCGATGAAGTGTGCATACAAAAATCTTTAAAAACATGTCTTGCTAGTACCTACCTACTAACTTTTTCAAACTATAGGTAAGTAACTATTTACGAATAAACAGTAAACAATATATACGTTTGTTCATGACTATGCAACAGATTTCTTGTGCGTAGGTAGGTACTTATAAGTTCCTATAACTAACTATAGGTAGACGTCCTATTTAAAAATGCAGTTTCGGTAGGTATAAATTTTGTATCGTCATTTTGTATAATCATCCTTGAAGTCTATCCTCAATCTTACAAAAGCCATTTTCCGCTACGCACCATTCTACATTTCTCATACACTGAAGTGACACGTGAGTAGGTAATATACAAGACACGGCGCCGCACCGTTCCCAGCTGTAACATGTCAATAAGGTTAGTTTCCTTTGAAGTTTGAATAATGTTGTAAATAATGCGTAAAACCGCAACTACGAACGTGTTGTTGCGTCCAACCGCCGCGCACCGCCCGCCGCACGCAGACCGCTCTTGGCGGAAAATTTACGATCTAATATAAAAATATCGGTTTATGCGTTGTGTACAATCAGGAGCGATGTTATTGGGATACCTACTTATAGTGCTACCACAAAAAAACAATTTTTAGTCGCCTGTTTAGCTACACAGAGTCTAAAGATAAACGTAAAAAATGATTAGAAATGTCACAACAGAATTGTGTTAGACACAGGTTAGACACTACTTAAATCAGAATTTGTGGTTGCTCATATTTAATCGCCTGACTAAGGCATGTTTAGGCGTTAAACAGTATTTATCACAGGTTTAACGTGTGTTTAATTTTTTTGTGGTAAGACCCTTAGTCTTTTTGTATAGGTCAGTTCATTGTTTTGTATGAGAATCCTCGTATTCTGGCCATGATATTATTGATAAAAAACAGGCAACTAAGAAAGGTATAATTGCAAGACAAGGTAAAATAACATTTCTTGGCTATAGATTATACCTTGGTTGGCTAAGAGCCACGTAGGTACCTGCTCATAGGTATCTATAAAATCTCATAAATCAAGGATAAAGTTATTTTGGTTCTTCCTTTCCAACTAGAAACATCCAAGTTCTAGATGTAATGCCAAAGATTACTGACACTTCGCAGTTATTCCTATTTTAATAAATGCGCAGAATACCTTCATTAATTAGCTAGTACCACAGAATAACAAAAGTACAACTACGTACAAGTACAAGTACGTAAATAAGTACAGCTGAAAACACCAAACTCTGCAGCAACACAGTTGGAACGTATATTGGACATTGTAAGCCTACAAATAATTCAAATGATCTAGCTATAGCTAGGTACTACCAGTTGGCAGCTTACCCAGCATTATAGTAAAGCTCAAATTGAGATGGTTTATCATTTATCACTAAAGAGATTTTATATTCATCTTTCGGCTTACAGCGATTCATTACTATTCATTAGTCCAGATCAATAGTACAAAAACTATCGTATAAATATCAGTGTGTATAAGTATGTATAGTGTAAACCTTCTTCGGTGATTTCTGGTATAAAGTCGCTTGGTGACGTAGTACCTAGTGAACAACACAAGCGTGGTGTAGAGAACCTTCCAAATAAATAAAATAACTATCAAATGAATCTAAACTATAAGGGTCTTACCACAAAAAATTAAACTCACGTTAAACCTGTGTTAATCACTGTTTAACGCCTAAGCATGCCTTAGTCGCGCGATTAAGTATGACCAACCACAAATCCTGATTTAAGTATGTAGTGTCTATCCATTGTCTAATACAATTCTGTTGTGACATTTCTAATCATTTTTGACGTTTATCTTTAGACTCTGTCTAGCTAAACAGGCGACTAAAAATGGTTTTTCTGCAGTAACACTATAAGTAATTAAGAGTTATCTAAACTCTATATTTAAACTGTACTTACCGCTGTGGTCGACGCGACTGTACGCTCCCGTGGCATGGTATATTTTTACAATTTTACACCATCGCATAAAGCCAACCAACAACCATTGTGCTAGTTATTGCAGTGGAACGAACGTGCCGCTATGAATGAAAGTTCTCATATCAATCCCACATTATTCTATATTAAACGTAATAATAACGTAACATTTAAATAATTCATTAATTAAATGCTTGACCTGCGTATTTTCTTACTCGGATATGGCTCATAAATATTCTCAAATGGCGTTCCCCTCTACATACTCTACCTACCTGTCATTTGAGCGAGTGTTGTCTTTTATCTAAGAAGCCATTAAGTGCGGACATTTGAATCCGTTCACAGAATCTCTTGGCTGTCAGCCAACGATTACTCCGTATTGTAAATTATACACTGATACTTTACAATCACGCAGCAAATTGATGTGAGATTAAAACCACCAATGTATTTAACGGCAGGTAATAGCGTCTACCAATTACAGCATCCGCATTCTGTTAATGTTATTAATTTCATCACTGAAGCTGAGAGGTGTTTATATATTTATATCATCGTTCATACGGTTCTGTTTATGTTAGGGCGTTAATAGACGGGCAGTGAACGCGAGATGAAATCGATGCTTACTATTGATAATGATGAAGCAAGCTTAGCTCGTTTTTGGCGAAGCCTGATGTTACTCAGCGATTTTAGTTTGACATTGTTTGGAGAGGACCCTCCGGAGTGCGACGGTCCAGTCAATGGAGCTCTCGAGTTTAAAGGAATTAACAAGGTAGGTACCCTCGAGTTTAAGTGGTTTGCGGAGGACCGGGTTCATTAAAAAGTGCCCGCCACCATGCAAACTTTTTCACCAGCCGCTTACGAGCGGAAGCGAACTCTACTGTTTACCTACTCTCATTTACTTAAAACAGTGATACTTTATTCTTGTTGTTTTTCCTGTACAAATACTAGCTTGAAAAATGCGGAAAGATTAATAGGTATAAGTTTGTAGGTATGTTATAAGTACATAAGTAAAAGGTCTATTACGTACATATTGTATTATACTTGCTCGTATTATGTTCCTAAATATTGTTATTTAATTCTATTTCCGTATTTTATGATATTTTATTCGTAATTTTTTTTTAATATACATCATTTTAATACGTAACTTAATCTTCATGGTGACTGTAAAATAAAGGCAGCGTAATTGCGTGCTAATTGCAAAATGCAAATTGAAGTGCTAGTTTTATAAAAGTGTGAATAAGACAAGGGCGGATTTTCCATTGAAATTATAATCCGTCTGGCGTGTTCAGGTTCGCTCCGAGTCAGGGGCGTATTTACCCTAGGGCCAAAAGGGCCATGGCCCGGGGCGGCAGGCTGCGAGGGGCGGGGCGGCGCAAGCAGAAATTTTTTAAAAAGCCTACCTAACTAAGTCTCTTATTAATAAACAGTGTTAAACGGTTGAATAGTTAGTTCAACTATGTTTTGTCTCTTTCGATTCAGTTTAAAACTGTCAAAGATCAACAGAGACATAACATAGTTTAACTAAACTACTGTTTAACACTGTTAATTAATAAGCGCCTAAATCTCGTAAGATGCTCGTGGGTGTAAGTTTGATACACATCAAGACGTGGGGCTTTCGTATTATAGATAGATAGATAGATAGATAAACTCTTTATTTGCACACTACAATGAAATACAAAAAAATAAAAAAATAAAAAGAAACATATTTTAACTGTCTAGTAGTACAAAGGGCGGTCTTATCGCTTAAAGCGATTTCTTCCATTTTATATATACTGACCAGCAGGGCGGCGGGGCCTGCAGGCCCTGGGCGCTAAATCCTAAAATACACCACTGCTCCGAGTGGTCGACAATGGCGCTAATGAGGTGGCCCGGAGCTCCGCGCTAAATCAGCCGAAAATTACGCCAAAATGGCGTAAGGCGACGCGCATTGTGAATACACCCTTCGAGAATCTCTTTGTCGGATCATTTAACCGTGGCTGGATTACCGGGCACGTAGAGATTTTGCTGTTTATAATACGTGCCATCATTAAATGCGCCTCTGTAAATCATAGCTGCGCAGAATACAATTTTAAATGCGCCTCTACAGAACGACGTTGCGCAGAATACGATTTTATAACTCAAAGGAATGGTGAGTGACTATATGTCACTTGTACTTTCATATTTATTTTGCGCCCTGTTTTGAATTACAACACACAAGAAAAGCGTCATCCGAGGCGCGGTACACACGGCGCGCGGTACCTACACATGGCGCGTACTATAACTTAATCTACGTCGTTATTAGATTCGGTGTGCTGAAGTATTTCGTTTCACTTGATATTAGACTTTTACCAATATGATACTAATACCTACTTATCCGAATGTCTGTTCAATGAAAAGCACGGGTAATAATCAATTGGTTTATTGTACTACGTTATTCTATGTTATACTATTACGTTAAACTACGGGATACTACGTGGTACTACGTGTTGTTACGTGTTGCTACGTGGTGCTATCGTGCCGGGTGGATGACGACTGCCTGCACCTCTCGCCGCATGCATTGCAATCCCTGGTGTCAGCAGATTACAATGCATGTGCGATAATGTGTCGCTACATCAACCACCCCCTTTTAAAAATTAAAAAAAAGTTACATAAAAAACATCAAAATATGCACTCGCAAAACTCAAGGTAAAAACTAGGCTCTAATAACGGAGCATACTCGTCGTCGCACTACGGTGACATGCTGACCGCGCGGTAATATGATCGCCCGCCGGTCGCCGTATCACCAGGTGCACTCTACTACATTGAATTTTGTGCGCATAATATTATCGTTACAATTCAACACAATTACAAATATAAATAAAAATTGGGGCACGGCACGATAACATGTACACAAAAAAGTTAACTACACAATTAGGGTAAAAAACAAAATCAGGTTAAAAATTCTTACAGTTACACAATACACAGTTACACACTGTCTGGACATGATTTCTGGATAAATGCACAATTACAGTATACCGGTATACTGTGGTTACACACACAAACTCGTCACGCATACTGGGTAGCAACAGGCGCGGGATTCGTGACCGCGGCTGGTGCTGCTACCGGCTGGAGCACCTGTACGTGGGTAAGAGGTGGTGCCGGGCCCGTAGTTTCTTCTCGGAGCCAGGCTCTCATGCGGCTACTGAACTGCCGCCGAACGCCTCTTCGAACCTTTCGGATCATGGAACACCCCACGACGAACAGCAATAACCCGACAATTAGCATTGTCATCATGCTCTGCCGTGACATGTGGGCCTCTACTTCCGTGGAGTTTTGAGCAATTATAATCTGCTCCTCCTTCGACTGAGCTGTGCCCATATTCATAAATATCATGTAACGTGTTACTACCACAAGAATTCACCAATAAATTCTCTTCCAAAAATCAAGTCCATACAGGTAAAATTATCTTAACCTAGATTACATTTTCAGCAACTCTAGGACAAATCTTAGACTTTGACCAGAAAAGAAATAAATAGTGAATATTCACCGATTTGATTTCCGATCAAACAACATCTAGAGTGCTGAGCTTACAATAACATCGCTCACGTGCATGCGGACGTTTACACATTAACTAAGTCTTAACTAATAAAAAAATGTGTAAAGTTAACGCGAGTAAAATATTGTAAAAATAATAAAAAAATGTAAAACAAATTATGTAAGTATATAAATGTACCGTTTTAAAACAAAACTAAAAAAAAATACTTTCTAGACCTAAAGTAAAAAAACATTTAAAAATCATCAAATTATATCGTCGCTAAATCGTATCGGTGGACGTACCGTTCGACCACTCCGAGTTTGTTTACATGAAGTAGAGTTACTAGATGTGGCCTGAGCGTGGTCGACCGTCACGTCACCAGGCTTACGATGAGCGTCGTCGGATTTCTCCGTATGCTCGTTACTAAGTAGGTACGCCGGTTTCAAGCGGTCAATAGACACATTAAGTTGTCTATTAGGTAATTGTACTTTATACACCTTGTCGTTTCTACTAATAACACGAAAAGGGCCGTCGTAAGGAGGCTGTAAAGGCTTACGTACTGTGTCGTTCCTAATAAAAACATATTCGCAGGACTTTAGATCTGGGTGGATGAATAAAGTCCGAGAATCTCGCTGTCTGACTGGAACTGGCCTCAACTTACGTATTCTATCGCGTACGTCATGAACTAAGTTACATGGATCTAAAGACTCGGATCTCGCTGACACAAAAAATTCGCCCGGTAATCTTAATGTGCATCCGTATGTTAATTCCGCGGCGCTAAGATTTGAATCACTACGTAACGTGGTTCTGAGCCCCAACAAAACGGTTGATAACTCATCTACCCATGACGTAGTATCTAGACGAGCTTTGAGAGCGACTTTAAGCGATCTATGCCAACGTTCGATGCATCCGTTGCTTTGTGGATGATAAGGGCTGCTTCTGATCCTATGTACACCCATGCATTTAAGTAACTCAGAGAAAAGCCCACTCTCGAACTGGCGGCCTTGGTCGGTAGTTAAAAACTTACAAATTCCGAACCTAGTAAACCATCCGTCGTAGATAACTTTGGCTACTGTCTCTGCAGTTATATCTTTAAGCGGAAATGCCTCAGGCCAGTGCGTGGCGCGATCTATAATGGTAAGTAAATACCTATACCCATCAGATGTCGTTATCAGTGGCCCGACAATGTCAACATGAAGGTGTTCAAAACGGCCTGCTGGTTCGAATTGACCTAAAAACGATACAGTGTGACGTTGAACCTTCGATTTTTGACACTGAATGCAAGTTTTCGCCCATCTACTAACATCTTTATTCATACCCGGCCAGAAAAAACGCTGGCTCACCAGCTTACGCGTGGTATTAATTCCGGGATGACTTAAATTATGTACCGAGTCAAACGCTAATTTACGAAACGATTCTGGTAAATACGGTCTAATATTGTCAGTTGACACTTCGCAATAAATGTGGGTCGCAATACTAGGTACAGATACCTTTTTAATGTTGACGTTGCTACTTGCATCATGTTTCCAATGTGTCGTATAGGCATCGGCACACTGGGCGGTTGCAATTTCTGCGAAATCTAAGCTACCTGGACATGTTATTGTCTCTATTCTGCTTAGCGAATCAGCAACTATGTTATCGTTGCCTACAACGAAACGAATATCGGTCGTAAATTCACTGATGTACATAAGGTGTCTAGTTCTGCGTGGCGTTTCCTTGTTACTAGCCAACTTGGAAAATGCAAAAGTCAGAGGTTTATGGTCTGTATAGATGGTAAGCGCTCTACCTTCAAACGTCTTCCTAAAATGCATAATAGCCAAATAAATTGCTAATAACTCGCGATCGTACGTACTATATTTCGTTTGTGTGTCCGTCAGTTTTCGCGAAAAGTAACCTAAAGGTTTCCAATGACCTTGAACTAATTGTTGAAGCACACCGCCTACACAGAAATTTGAAGCATCACACATGAGAGCTAGGGGTGTGTCGGGTACGGGATAAGTTAAAGTCGCGGCTTCTTGGAGACTCTGCTTACATTTCAAGAACGCCTCGTCGGCCGTATCATCCCATTCAATTAGTGACTTATCATTTTTCTTCGCACCGCCGACGTGTTTGATAAGCTCGGCTTGATAAGCCATAGCGTTCGGCATGTGTGGTCGGTAAAAATTCACCATACCTATAAAACGTCTTAGTCCCGCCACGGTATCTGGCCTAGGAAAATCAACTATGGCCCTAACTTTGTCTAGAGCCGGCCTAATACCTTCAACAGTGACCTCGTGACCTAAAAACTCAATATTTGACTGACCGAACGAACACTTCGATAAATTAATTGTAATGCCAAAATCATTTAGTCGTTTAAACAAGACTTTTAGGTGTTGTTCGTGACGTGACCTCGATTCACTGGCGACTATGACGTCATCGATATAACAGAAAATGAACTCTGAACTAGGTTCAAAAGTTCCGTCGTCTCGTTCGATTCCTAGTCCCTGTAAAACTGTGTTGTTCATGAAGCGCTGAAAAGATTGTGCTGCGTTACGCAATCCGAATGACATTCGCGGAAACTCGAATAAACCGAAAGGCGTAATAATTGCCGTCTTTTCAACGTCTTCTGGAGCAACAGGAATACAGTGATAAGCGCGATTTACGTCGATTTTGCTGTATACGCTCTTTCCTGTCAAGATATAAGTAAAATCATGTAAACGGGGAATTGGGTAGCGATCGGGCTTCGTAACCGCGTTCAGTTGTCTGTAATCGCCACAAGGACGGATTTCTCCGTTCTTTTTCGGAACTACGTGCAGCGGACTGGACCACGGACTCTTCGAAGGTCGACAAATTCCTAATTCCTGCATAGTACGAAATTCTTCACTAACCTTTTTGTACCTATCGGGAGGCAGCGGGCGGGCGCGTGCGTGCACGGGCGGCCCGGTCGTCTCTATATGGTGAAACACTGAATGCTTAGGGGCATCCTTGAAAGAAACAGGCTTCGTTATATCAGGGTACATAGACAAAAGGTTAAAATACGGATGTGACTCATTTAAGGTGCTTAAAGTAGGTTGAGAACAAGACACAATAGAGGCTACAATATTAACATTTGTAACTTGATCAATTAGTCTACGGTTACTCAAATCTATTAAAAGTTTATGATGTTTTAAAAAGTCTGCACCTAAAATAGGTTGATTAACAGCTGCTAACACAAATGTCCAACGAAACGGTCTACGCATTTTAAAATCTAACACTAGAGTCTTTACACCAAAAGTATTTATTTCCGTTCCGTTAGCAGCGTATAATTTATAACCGGCACTGTTAACACAAGTCACTGACCTACGGGCTGGAAGAACCGAACAATTAGCTCCCGAATCAACGAGGAAGCGTAAACCGGTTGTCCGGTCCGTAACACAAAGACGGTTATTACTGTCCGCGCTAGCACAGGGCTCCGTCGTTACCTGCACTTCTTCTAGTTTCCCGATTTCCAGCTGCACGGGGGAACGCACTTGTGCGCCCTCGCCCCATACCGGAAATGATAGAAACACTTCCAGTCCGGCCTCCGCGATTTCGCTGCGGTATCCGCTGCGGGAGTAGTACTTCTCGCCTGGCTGCGGCCCCTGGAACGCGATGGTCGAGCGTTGCCGGCCTGCCAGGCAGACGTCTTCTGCAGATTGTCGATCCGGTTATTGATTTTTCGTATTTCATTAATGATCAAATCCGTTGGGCTGGTGGAGTGGGCTGCCGACGCGACGGACTTGATTTCTGCCACGCCCGCGGGCACGGCCGTTTCCATGACCTTGTCCGCTATGCGAGCTAATACATCCAGCTCGCTGGTATCCGTCACAGCGATGATACCGCGCACTGCCGCCGGTAGGTGGCCTTGCCACAAAATTTTGAGGGTGTCGTCCGGTACTCGCGAACGAGCTAAGTCCCTCATTCGCCGTAATAACTGCGAAGGCTTCTGTTCACCCAGCTCCATCTCGCCGATAAGTTTTTGTACCTGGCGCGTCTCCGATTCCTCGTATATCGCCAGCAACCGTTCTTTTAGGGCGTCAAATTTTTTTGATTCTGGTGGTAACATTAAAATGTCGGTCACCTGCTGTATATTTGATTTCGACAGCTTCGTGATCACTACATTATATCTCGCCTCGTCCGAAAGTTTTTGCTGTGCTAACACGGCCTCTGTCTGGAGAAACCAGAGCCTCGGGTGATCAGCCCAAAACTCCGGTATTCTGGACGTGACAGATATCGCGGCCACATCCGACTGCATCTCATCCTTCACCTGGGTTGCGGGGGCGGGCGCCGGACCAGCCATCGGCCCGGGCGCAGGGCCCTGTCCCGGTAGAGGTGTAGGCAGCATTGTAGTTTGTAAAAACCACACGATAAATGTCTATCACAGCACGAACAATCACTGGTACAAAGTCCACCAACACAATTTAATGTTCGCGTGTTACGTTAAATGTCCAAAGAAAATGTCCAAAGAACGGTTAATTGACCGGGCACGATAGCAAAAAAAATTACGAGCCGCCACCCGAAAATTGCGGGGTCACCAGTTTACCAATATGATACTAATACCTACTTATCCGAATGTCTGTTCAATGAAAAGCACGGGTAATAATCAATTGGTTTATTGTACTACGTTATTCTATGTTATACTATTACGTTAAACTACGGGATACTACGTGGTACTACGTGTTGTTACGTGTTGCTACGTGGTGCTATCGTGCCGGGTGGATGACGACTGCCTGCACCTCTCGCCGCATGCATTGCAATCCCTGGTGTCAGCAGATTACAATGCATGTGCGATAATGTGTCGCTACAGACTTATTAGTCTAGACTCTACAGGCACAACAGCAGCTGGCGCTTCAATAGTTTGAATGAATCACGGAAAATAGTGAATGAGACGCACCGCAGCTGCTTCTAGGATCGCTACTCAAAAAAATATAGTTTGACAACCACTGCGTGTTCAGTGCAGGAGCTGCGGTAAATACGCTGTGGTGGATGTATTGCTGTTCTTGTCTGTTTCGTGGATTTTTGAAGGTTTTACTTCAAGCCGCGCTTGCGCGTGTATTACCTCGTAATTCCCGCTTGTTGCAAAATAAGCAAAACGCAACATGCATATAAGCGTCGGATTTACTCTCGCTGTAATTTTGCTTGATCTGCGGCGCAAGTACGGAAGTCGGTTCGATAAATTTGTCGAACCGAAAAACTCGATACATTTATTGAATGTTGCGAGTACCGAAGTCTGATCGTAAAGTATTGTTGTAGTAGCTCTATATTCTCTCATTGGCTCATTGGATTGGACCAAGCTTTTCGGTAACTTTTGTCGATTGTTTCGAGGCTCCATAAAACCCACTTTATCGATTTGAACTGTCAATTTTATTGAATATTATCGCCCAAAAGATCCGTACTTGCGCCGCTGAGATTGCGTGTGCATGCGCTCGTTTTCGCACTCTAGAGTAGCGTTTCTGTTCTTTCTATAATGTATGCCACGAGCCTATTGACTGCGTTATCATTCCATAATCTCATTGTTTGGTTTATTAATATCCTGAAATATTGACTTAGTAGACACTTCAGATTTTTAATGAAAGTATAAGTATTGATATCAATAACTAGTTCATAATTAACATAAAACCACTTTAAAAGTACACTGTCATCCGTTATTATGCGATATTCTTTAGTGTATTTGGTTCAGCCTATCTACATTTTATTTCTTAGTGGTGGTTACTAACTCTTCTGCGAGTGTCCGTCTGGGTTGTTACCACCACTTTGCTCGTGAAGTCAGCCGCCAAGCAGTAGTGTGCAAGCATTGCTGTGTTCCGGTTTGATGAGCAGAGTATCCAGTGAAATTACTGGGCTTATGAGACTTAATACCTAATGTCTCAGGGTAACGAGCGCACTGCAGTGCCGCGCAGGCCTTTGTGTTTCAAAGTTCTGGGTGGCACTGCAAATGTTATGGGCTGGCGTTATGCTTACCATCAGGCAAACGACCAGCTCGTCTCGTTACGAAATAACACAAAAAAAATAAAATTATTCTACCACGACTAAAGGTAGGCTCTGTAGTTATGATAATATGACATTTTTAATTAATTTGCCATCAGCAGTGAATCACGAATGTACATTATTTGCAGATGACAAACTGACAACATCAAATCGTGCTCAATTAATGAACTTAGCAAGTGACTAAATAATAGAATGGTTGATGGTAAACAGTTTACGATAAAATCTCACAAAAACTAAATATAACTATTCATTTCTGTAATTATACTTCAATAAATAGTAATTTTTACGTAGAACAGACGTCAAGCAATAGAAAAATCCAAAATGTAGAAGTTTCTTGGTATCACTGTACCTAGACACTACACATTATACATTGTTACACTGTTACATATCGACAGTGTCACACGCAGAGCAATTAGATATCCCTACTTTATCTTTACTTGTATTATTAATTATTATCTGTACTGTGTCTTTACTGTAATCGTTGTGGAAGTTGGACGGGCACTTAGAATCATTTTACTTTCATGAGCGCTGTTTTGGTGCTCTTGCGAAAAAAGTATTTTGAATTTATTTTTGATGGTGTCACGCTTCTCAAAAAAAGAAGTTCGATGGGGACACTCGCAGAAGCCCAACCACCTGTGGTAAAACCTGGTGGTTTGTATAAAATGACTAAGTTTTCATAGATATTCTACTAGACTAACCAAGCTACTACTACTAGCCAAGCGCTAATTTACTAGACAATAAAAAAGAAAAAGCATAATTATGTTAAACATATATAGGTATAGGGTGTCCAATAAAGGCCGGGCTATCACTTCGATCGTTGGACCGTTGTGCAAACAATCGACCGAGTTAATTGCTTAGCTTCTAATACTCAAATCAATTTCGTAAATCCTGTTCTTTTATTGGAGTTGTTTGGCGGACCATTTATTTTATGGCGTTGTAGCGTTTCTATCGATTGGAATATCCAAATTGGCTTTTCGGTCAAAGCTATTTACCGTTAGGTAATTTGCATAGATTTCCGAAGTTATATATACAGTTTCAAATGTTTGATCTTATGTAGGTTTTATTATTGTTATACTTTTTATTACTTTTTAAACGGACCAAATATCTTTACTATCTAAATTATTAATTGGGTACTTAAGTGCTAGGTACTGATATATTATTGCTGTGTAATAATATCTTCCAGACAAACTAAGAATAGAGAGAATAATACATTCATTAATAAATATATTGAAACGCTTTTATTTTCATTCTATTATCATATTGTAAGTACAATACAAGTAATTCTTAACTAGCTTCTGCCCGCCGCTTCGCCTCCATATTTATAGCCTATGTGTTATTACAGAACTTAAATCTGTCTACATTCCAAATTTCATCAAAATCGGTTTAGTAGTTACGGAGATACGTGGTAACAAACATTCACGTAGATATACACACACAAACTTTCACATTTATAATATTGGTAGGAAGGATACATTATCAATGTCCTCGAATCGTCATCGCAGTAGTGTTGGGCTGGTATTGGTGGTCCAGCTCTCGCGTGCGCAGCATCTCCTTGTAGACGAAGGCGGACTTTCGTGGCGTGCGCGTGCGCGCCGGACTCGAGAAGTCCACCTCGTACATTCCGAATTTTTTCCTGAAACATTACTAGAGCTTAGTCTTCCTTTGTTACATAATACTTACTGCAGCTAAAGCACCTAAATAATCTAAAACAAAAACTTTTGACACATTATTAGCTATTCCATTTCGTAAACTCTACTCACGTGTACCTAGTCTTAATTCAGTCAGCTTAATATTTTATTGCAATCTATATAAAACTATATATATTTCAAATATCCGTACTATATAAATGAGAAAGTGTGTTTGTATGTTTGTTGGTTTACCGTTCTTTCACGCAGCAACGGAGCAACGGATCGACTTGATTTTTGGCATAGCTATTTGTTTTATTTGTTTTTTGACCGCAGAGTAATATAGGCTACTTTTTATTCCGGAACAAAGCACAGTTCCTTTGGGCACGCGGGTGAAACCGCGGGCAGAATCTAGTACATATATACATTTTATATACTACAAGCTGCAGCCTGCGGTTTCATCCGCCTGATGATTGCCACAGAAACCGTGTATTTTCCGGGAAAAATATAGCATATGGTACTCTCCGGTTACATACCTCTATGCTCTCTATAAAGAATCACGTCAATCCGTTGCTCCGTTGCTGCGTGAAAGTAAGACAAACAAACCGACACACTTTCGCATTTATAAAACTTAGTAATATCAAATAATGTAGGTATCGCTTACGTGTAACCATTCGTCCATTCAAAATTATCCATGAGACACCAAGCAGTGTAGCCAATAATATTAGACCCATCTTCCACAGCATCCAGAAGTGCATCCAGGTAGGCCCTGTGGTAGGCCACTCGTTCGTCATCGTCAAATCCAACACGAGTTGCGAATCCATTCTCAGCGATAAAAACAGTAGGGTTTTTGTAGGTCTTTCTTATCTCAGTCAAGACCTTATAAAATCCCCACGGTACACTCTAAAATTGAAAACGGTTGAATTAACAACTTTAAAATACAAAATTTATGACATATCTTACCTACATTTACTACTTTTACACTATCTCAGCTTAGACATCATTATCGCTTTGCTAGTTTTGACCACCACCGAACAGTAGGTAGGTACCACATACAGTAGTGGCAAGCATTATTGTGTTTACTATTGTATTTTTGGTTGGTTTGAAGAGTAAAATATAATAGTTAGTAAATTTTCTGGACATTTAGAAGAACAACTTCCACAAGTGTGTTATTTTACCGCGAACGTTACGCTTCATTTATACAACGAACGGTATAACGCTTCACATCAGGCAAAGACCAGCTTTACTAAAACTAATATGATAACATATTTATTTACCTGAATATAACTGTAGCGGGTACCGTTTTTTGCTAAAATAAAATTGTAATGTTACGTCATATCAAAAATACTTATCTATATCTATACAAATAAATAAAATTGTGTATAAATAAAAGTGTCTGTTTGTAATATCAAAAAAACAGCTTTTCACTAAATGCATACCTATTATGAAAGTGTATATACGGTACCTATAACAAAAACACAATTTTTAAAATTTTTGTCTGTCTGTTTGTTCCGGGTAATCTCCAAAATGGCTGGACTGATTTTGACGGTACTTTTACTGGCAGATAGCTGATGTTATAAGGAGTAACTTAGGCTACGTGGGCGAAGCTGCAGTACACAGCTAGTTATTTAAATATCATAATATTCATCATGGATATAATTCCTAAAATAAATTAAGCCTTGCTTATACTTGGCTGACGAGCAGTAATGCACATGTAATAGCATATTCGACTGAGCTAACGACTGATAGACGTAGTCAGTCAGTACTGATCACCTAAACAGGTCATCATTGCTAACTTAGCTCTAAGGTATTCAAATATGTCTATGTAACCTTTTGAAACCCATTCATCTTTAGGATACATTAACAAGACCCCAATATCTTCGGCATAAGAGTCTTTGAATACATTAATCGACTCGTTTCTGTAAGCCATGTACGTTGTGTAATGGATCAGTGCGAAGTAATCAGAGGTTCCTTTTACATAGTTAACTTCTTCCGCTGTGAACTCTGGTAGCCTGGATCTAGGGAATCCTTGTGCAGCACTCTTTGCAGCCACTCTCTCTTTCAATAAAGGCGGGTAATCGCCAGTTTCAGAGAAGATAGGATGAGCATATTGGCCCCACTGAAAACAAACACTTAATTTAAGTAGGTACCAATAATAAATAATCAAATTAATATCAATCAATGGATGCCATCACATAATAATATAGTCGTTCTCGACAACAATAATATTTGACTCTATAAAATCTAATAATGTCTCTACATGGCAAATATTATTATGTTCTTTATTAAATAATAAATTATATAGGTATAAAACAAAAGTGCAGAAGAGTATCACGTCAACTTACTGAAAGTAATCAAAGTGGCACAGATGACAGAAGACAAAATAACGAAAAAATTATTGTTTTTTTTACATCTCGATCGAAGGAAAAATAACATAAGTAAGTACATAAATCTGAGTAGCTGTTACTCTATGTTCTTCCTTGGGCATGTGAGGCAACAGATAGACATTGTTACTTTCAGATTTAAAATGTTTGTATGGATTTAGTAAATAACTTCAATGACACAAAAACACTTTGTGCGAATAATAAAAATAATTAATTAGGTAACATTACATTGAGCATATTGGCTTCCTTGGCTGCATCAACATGGTCTTCGCTTGCGGGCTCATACCAATTTGCATTTATAGCAATAGAGATGTTCCCACCTTGAGATAATCTGAATTCTTCGTTATAAATGTGGTAAGCGTTTGCGTGTGCCAAAAGCACGTTCTTCGAGCACAAGTAATCTGCTATTCCGGAGTATTTATAAAAAGGTGCTAATTTCCCGGCAGCGTATCCGGAGAAGCAAACTTCTCTGGGTTCATTTATTGTTATCCAATATTTAACTCTGTCTCCAAACAGTTTAAAGGCAATCCGTGCGTAGTCCGAGAACCAATCTACAATATTAGGATTGGTCCAACCTCCTAAATCCTGAAGTTTCTGTGGCAGCTCCCAGTGATATATTGTGACCAAAGGTTGAATGTTGTACTTAAGCATTTCGTTGATCAAATTGTTGTAGTAGTTAACTCCAGCTTGGTTAATGCGATCAGAGAAGCTGGTGGGCAAAAGTCGCGACCAGGAGAAAGAGAACCTGTGATAGTCGAGCCCCAGTTCCCGCATCATTTCCACGTCTCTCTTATACTGGTGGTACGAGTCAGCGGCAAAGTCCCCATTTGATTTGTCCCGAATGGGGCTTGGGACTTGGTGGGTGCTGCGGTCCCAAATGTTTTCGCTTTTTTCTGTAAGAATAGATACTTATTATATACGTGATTCCTTAAACAAAGCCTAATCCTCAAGGCTGGAAAGGGATCAAAATCTTTACAGAATTCTGATTAAATGTTTTACCATCTTCATCCCAAGCCCCCTCCACTTGGTAGGCGGCAGTGGCGGATCCGAACATAAATCCATCAGGAAACCTCCTCACGCTGCCGTGAACGCTGTGACCAGATGCCGAGCCTGCGCCAGACGTCTTGCACACGTGAATCGCAGCGGTTGATAATATTATAATACTGAAATTGAAACTATTCTAACTAATACTTTCGTAAAGACTGGCCCGGGATGTTACAATTAATCTATATTATTTTTGTATTATAAATATTCAGTATGATCAGCCCGTAATCACTGCTGATTTAGCTACTCTCTCCGGTCTCGTTCTACTCGCATACCTAACTAGATCTAGGGTATATATAGTCCGAATCCGAATTAGTAGATCTAAGTAGGATTTTTTTTTTCTTTGTTTAATTATTTTTGTTTATTTTGTAAATGAGTGAATGTATTTTGTAGGTACCTATTTATTATGAAAAATATATATTATGGATACGGCTTTGTATGAATAATGATCAACGGTTACTTACAGTGTTCCCGAATAAGAAATCATGTTGACTCCAGTTTGCCACAAAACTAAAGTGCGCCTGTTACACACGCATTTCTTATCAAGCGAGTGATGGGCGTCAGTGCTGAGTAGGTAACCCTTTTCCTGATATTTTTCACTTTGGTTGCAGTTATTTAGACTAGGTACCTACTCAGAAGGACACATCATAGAAATCTCAGTTACTAACTCTCCAAAACGGGAGTTTTATCATGGCTGGCCGGTGCGTCTAAATAGAAATGCTACTCGCGGGGACACCGCAGGCCGAAAAGAACCGGGTAGTATTTCCGGGCGCTAAACACGCAGAAGTGCTACTACTATTCGTCTCTAACGCTGACGCACTAGAGTACAATTTCTAAGCTAGTTCGCTATTAAATACACTAGAAACCCTCATTCTTTTCCTGACTCTCAAATGACGTATTGGCGTAGGATTTCTAGCGGCCAGGACCTGTAAGTACGCTACCCCATTTTTTTTATCGTCCTAAATACCACCAGCCGCGGGGGCAGAGTGGTGGTTATGTTGGACTCCGGCTAATTAGGCCGACCTACCAACTAAAAAACCGACATATGAACCACGTATTGATGCTGTAATGCCAGGGCTGCGGGCCCATGCGTCCCCGGTGACGCGCTGGTCCCAGCGCGTACTTTCCAAATGTTTTTACACGAGACTATTCTAGCCACACATAAGGCATTTAAAAAACACTTATTGATAGATTTTTTATATTTTGAAGTATATAAGATAGATAGATTTCGAATAGATTCATCATCATAGAATAGTTATTTTGATTCGCTATAATAGGCTCTGCGGAACCGACTAAACTATTCTGCACCTCATCTCTACTGATAGGAATCCGAATAGACATTTTGTATTTAGTTAGGTTGTTGTTGTTATGATATAAATTGAGTTTATCAGCTAAAATGACCTGCTAGCGGTCGATAAAAGGGTAAAACTTAGTTTAGAGTGATCTCTAAACTATGTCTTATTTAAAATTTATCGACGTCAAAGTTATGCATAGCTTTGACTTTACCTATTTAATGTAAGGATAATTTTATAATCTAGTGAGATTTTATATTTAGTTAGTAGAAAATGCGTGTTTCCGTTTTAATTTTTATCGTCGGCATACAACAAGTCATTGGCAAGTTTACAGTGTTTTTCAGCGTCCTTCTTCGATGTTCATAGTAGTTGTGTTGGGCTGGTAGTCAAAGTCGAGCTGCCGCGTTCGCAGTATCTCCTTGTACACGAATGCGGAATGGCGCGGCGTGCGCGTGCGCACCGGACTCTCGTAATCTACCTCGTACAGCCCGAACCTTTGCCTGAAATGTAGCAATTCATCTTAGGGTACGTTCGTATGGCTCTTCACTTGTGCTTAAAATGACGTCGTTGTGGACATGGTTACTATAACTTGCCACTAATATTTATGCACTTAGTAAATTAATTAATGGATTGTTTCCTCAAACTTACTATAGGTAGTAGTGATTATGTGCTACATCAGATCTGATCTATTTTACAGAACAAAGTTCACTTACGTGTAGCCCAACAACCATTCAAAATTGTCCATGAGACTCCAGGCAGAATAGCCAATAATGTCAGATCCTTCTTCCACGGCGTCAAGGAGTGCATCCAGGTAGTCTCTGTAGAAGGCCACTCGATCGTCATCGTCTAGTCCACCATGAGTTGCGAATCCGTTTTCAGTTACAATAACAGTAGGGTTATTGTAACTCTCTCTAATCTCTGTTAAAAGACTGTAAAATCCCCATGGCACACTCTAAAATAAACCGAAACAGTTTCAGACAATTTAAAGGTAAGAAATGTAGGATAATGTTGTTTTGATTGAAAAGTATAGACTATTTACCCGAGTCATAGTCGTGGCACCTGCCTTTGACGTAATCCACTCGTCTTTTTGATACGTTCGAACCTCAATATCGTCGAAATACGAAGGAACGTTATGGTATCCGTAAACAGACTCGTTTCTGTAAGCCACGTAAGTACTGTAATGGTTCAGTCCAAAGTAATCAGAGGTTCCTTTAACGTAGTCTACTTCTGCCGGTGTAAATTCTGGTAGCCTAGATCTGGGGAATCCTTGTGCCGCACTCTTAGCAGCCACTTTCTCTTTCATTATTGGTGGATAATCGCCGTTCTCGGAGAAGATAGGATGAGCATATTGGCCCCACTAGAAAACAATTAAATTTCAGTGATAATGCTTTCCTAACTGATATTGTAAATCAATAGACTAGCATAAAGGTCATCTTACATCGAAAATAATCATTTCCTTGGTAACATCAATATCGTGTTCGGTTTCGGGTATAAACCAACTCGCACTTAAACTTATGAAGATTACTCCTCCTTGAGACGATCTAAATTCATCATCGTAAATGTGGTAAGCCTTCGCGTGCGCCAACAATAAATTCTTCGAGCACAAATAATCTGCCAGACCAGAGTAAGTATACAAAGGTGCCAAATTCCCGATACCATATCCCTGGTGGCACACTTCTCTCGGTTCGTTTATCGTGATCCAATGTTTGACTCTGTCTCCGAACAGTTCAAAAGCAATCCTTGCGTAGTCTGAATACCAGTCTATCATGTTAGGGTTGGTCCATCCACCCAGGTCCTGTAGTTTCTGCGGCAGGTCCCAGTGGTATAACGTGATCATGGGATTAATGTTATACTTTACCATCTCGTTGATTAAATTGTTATAGTAATCTACGCCAGCTTGATTAATATGATCAGGGAAGGCAGTGGGTAGGATTCGGGTCCAAGAGAGAGAGAACCTGTAGTAGTCAAGCCCTAGTTCACGCATCATCTCTACGTCTCTCTTGTAATTGTGGTAGGAGTCATCGGCAATGTCCCCACTCGATCCATCTGCGACCGGACTCGGTACTTGGTGGGTGAGACGGTCCCAGATGTTTTCGCCTTTTCCTGAAAGAAAGCGACACTTGTTACATATTAGTACAGTTGACAATCACGTGTCTTCCTGGAAGAGTATTAGGCAAGTTTGATTTATTTATGTTGCAACACTTGCTCATTTGAGGAGTTTAGCGTCAGTATTTGTTTTACCATCTTTATCCCAAGCTCCCTCCACTTGGTAGGAAGCAGTGGAGGTCCCGAACATGAATCCATCGGGGAAGCTTCTGATGTTATTTCGGGGGCGACGAGGGCCTGTCTCCATGCACTCGTGAAGCGAAGCCGTTGAGATTAAGAGAATACTGTAATTAAATAAAACTATATCAAAAATCCACCAAGCCGCACCGGGCCCGCGGGGTGGATTATGGCCCATACCTCTCTCTCTCTCTCTCTGAGAGAAGGCCGGTATCCCAGCAGTGGGAGCGTAAGAGGCTGCTAATGTATATAAAAATACATTTTGATGAGTATTTTGTAAAAGTTTAACAGTCAAAGAATAAACAAAAAAGATCTCATTGATTGCAATGTCAGAAAGGAGAAATAAATTGTGTCCCATATCACTGAAGCCATTTCATTAGATTTTATTTCTCGGTCAAATCATCAGTCTTCAAACGATACTCTATCGAGAATACAAGATAAAGTATAGTTTCCTTAACTAGGATTAAACGTGGACAATCAAGCCATATTTTTAGCATTAGCAGTTTTAGAGGTAAATTATTATGACGTAGGCAGACAGACACAGAAATCACAAATTATATAAGATTATTTTTAATTTAGTTACAAAACCCTAAAAATTTGCGTTAGGTACTTACAATATTTCACAATAAGAAAACATTTTGTCTACTAAGCAAAACGTGAACTTGCTCTAAAGCGGGAATCTTGCCATTTTATACGCCTTCTTATCGTAAAGGTAAGCTCTTTATCCAAAGATGATGATATAAGTATGAGGTGTAAGTACCTCCTCGTACGTTGTACAGATTGTCCTAAACTAAATGAAGATTGTGAGAGTGCAACCGTACATTGTGCCAACGAACGCAGCCACTAACGCGACTACAAGTTGCGGACAAGATTTTTCATACATTTTTTATAACATCGTTGCAAACTGAGCGTTCGAGTGGCCACGACCGAGCCAAAAGCTGAGGCGGTGCCCGCTTTTGTGGCTCGCCTCCCGCGCGTACTGGACCATAAATGCCAGCTTCTTTTTCTCGCACAAAATAGAGAGAGAAAAGAAGGGGCGCTTGGGCGGGTCACGATGACTAAGCGCCCGAGTGTCCCTTCTGTTCTCTCTCTTTTGTGGATACACAGTGGCTGCGACTGGAGGCCGCACCCAGCCACTGATGGCTGCTTCGGTGGTCCAATGTTTAATACGACTGGACCGAATAGTCACGGCCATAGGTACAGTTTGCGCCTCCCATTCCCACAAGCTAAAGTTAAAAAAAAACATTGTCTTACTAGTGACCCAAACGAAAATAATTGAAATGTTTACATATATAACAATTGCAATGCAATTAATCGTATTGCCCTTATAGATAAACTTAGCATTACTTACTTAGGTAGGTACTGTATAAATGTAGATATTTGTTCTTATAAGTATAGTATGGTATTTGCGTCAACTATTGTACGAATACATTTTGTATGAATATATTTTTCCAAAATCTGAGGGCAGCAAAAAAAAAACTTTAATAGTTATATACAGCTTCCTAAAAGTATTTCTGTGGTTAAGCTGCCTTTTTTTGGCGACAGGAAATGACTAAAGCCTCCGCCATCAAGGACTAAGCTGCAGTTGTTGATGCGGGCCCGGCCTCACTTGCGCATATAGAGTACATAATATCTTTACCCGGTCTTAAAAAGACACTCTGTATAAATTGTAAAGTGTTATATCTGAAGTTTTATCCACGCGCTCAAAGTAAATAATATATATAGATAGGAATATAGATGTGTCCTAGGTATTTATTATGTTATATAGCGAGTAATCGGCCGGTATATACTTATTATCCGGCCTATCTTTACATCTTTGCAATCCGGTTGGACGAGTAGCATGAAATGAACATTTCAAAAGATTTATCCGTCTTTGTTCACGACTACTGCTGCCGTCACGTTATACGATTTACGTTTGTATTTTGATGAAATCGGGCTCACGACTCCTTTCCAACTGTTCTTTATTTTTCATATCTTAAATTTACAGATAGCAAGCTCCTCCTGGGTTGAATTAAACAATTTTAATAATTAGGTACCTAACGTTTTTTATCGCATTTTCTACTAACTTTTAGCAGTGTTTGTGGTCACGAAAAAGGTAGCTGTTGCCCGCGGCTTCGCCCACGTTGAAAGGGGAAAATTAAGAACTTAGTTTAAAACTTTCATATAAACTTAAGATAACTCTTCGACCCCCTTAATTCGGCCCTGTCGCAAAGTCCATTCTTAGCTGACATCTCCTGTCTATAAACTACCTACTTGCCAAATTTCAGTTTCATTGGTCAAGTAGTTTTCGAGATATCATGTTTATTCAGTGAGTCAGTAACCTCTCGACTTTATATAATTATAATATATAGAATAAGAATTCTGTCACTCAAAATGACAAACTAACAAACATACTTTTGCTGTTATTTGTAGGTAGGTGTATAGATAAACCTAATATTTAAAATAGTAAGGATTCTCCTGCTTATGATATTCTTCTCCATCTTTTTTTTACATTATAGGGTTGCGTTTGACTTATCCCACCCGATGGTAAGTAGTCGACGATGAAGAACGCCTACCTAGAAGATATCTGTTCACTCGAGACTTGAAGATACCCAGGTTAGGGGCAGCTTAGACGCTCAAGCAAACGTACGTTTGCTTGTCAGAATAACAACGCTTTTGCGTCAAGTACGCATTTCGAGTACACGAAATCCGCGCTTGACGCAAAAGCGCTGTTATACCCCTTATAATGATCAGGAAACCCAAACTCGGGCAGATTTCCACTTCTAAGCGGTATACCCCAAACGAATGTAGAAGCATAACGCTAAGAATATCAACTATGTATCGATGTTGCTTCGCCGTTTGTCTGGTTCTCTGATGAATCATCAATCATAATCACTGATGATGAAAAGGGATTTAATTCAGTGTAGGTATTTATAAACCGTGAAGACATTATCGACTTCATCTATAAATGATAGGCATCTGATTACATTCTTAGGTGTTGTTTTGACATGTTTGGGGATAACACCAAACAGATAACTGTTGGAATGAGCCAGTGGGGGTTGATAAAGAATTCAAGTGTCAATTTGATTGTGTTATGACATCGGTTATCGGAAGGAAAATTTTCTTTATACGAGTACCTGCATAAGGAGAAATCTCCGTCCTGATAAAAATGCTTATGCTATACTTCTACAATAATGTACCTACATAACACTTACTTAACTAGAAAAAAAAATTGCTTTAAAAAGTGACGAACCGACTTCAGTGACAAACTACAGGAGCCCAATTCTCGCGATATAGACATTATGTCAAATCTGACATTATCTCTAATTTTAAATATCTACGAAAAATGTCACCAAAATGTCTGTCATGTCACCAAACTGCATTCTCCGTCCCTATAGAGATTTTGTCATAGACTTTTTCGTAGACTTCTCAAAATACGTTCCGTTTTCTCGACTGTGCTTATAAACTTGACCCTTATATTAAATGTAGAAAACTGCTTTGAGCGTTTTAGGGTTCCCTGGCTAACGGGATCCATTTTTACGATTTTCAAACGGAGCCGTAAAATGATTTTTTTTTGTTTAATAATTACAGAACACAAAATATGTGTGGTGGCAGGGAATCTTCGGTGCGTGAGCCCGACTCGCACTTGGCCGGTTTTTTCATCTTGATCAATTTTCATCATTTTTAAACATCTGAACAGGTTTTAATGGACGTAGAGGTAGCTTGAACCTTGTGATAGGGGTCCATAGGGCACTTTTATCATCATCATCACTTTTTATTATTTTCGAAAAGCTGAGCAGATTTTGATGGTGACCGAGTCAACTTCCACTGTGACGCAAAGATACTATGTAATACTAGTTGTGCCACGTGGTTTTACCCTTTTTAACAATGATGAAAATTGATGATGATGATGATGACAGATTTTAGTGAAATTTGGCGTGGAGATTGTTCTCACCCTGAAAAGGTCAAAGGGTATTTTTCATCATCATCACCATCGTCATCAATTTTCATCATTATTAAAAAGGGTAAAACCACGTGATAATTGTTAACAAACAAGAACAAAGTTGCAAAATTTTGTACGAATATAGCGACGAAACAGTTCGACTTCTCATTCGACATCAAAAGTCTACTGCTTCAGACCACTCGTTGCATGTCGAGCGCTAGGAGTAGACATATCTCTAACGTGACATTCCAAGAATACGAAAATTAGGTTTCAATCGACATACGCCATTTTTTTCGACATATCTCGAATCCGACATGATGTCATTTGCGCGAGAATTGGGCTCCAGAACCGTTTTGATGAAATTTCTATGGGACCAATCAGAGAGTATATCCTTTCAAATAAAAAAAGAATTTTCCAAATCGGTTTAGAAATGACAGAGATCTGAGGTAACAAACATAAAAAAAAATACCCACCGAATTGATAAACCTTCTCCTTTTTTGTAAGGCGGGTCAAAATGTAAAAAAGTAGATAGATATAAAATAGTGGCTAACTAACATAATAATGCATTTCAAAATTCCACAAAATTCGAACCCGCATCTTGGAAATCGTTTTACATAACATCAAAATATGAATAGGTGGTCCATGCCAAAGGCTGCTCAGTCTGTTCCATTAAATTCAAGTAGTTTCAAGTTCAATGCAAGTTATTAGGCATGAAAATATTGAAGTATACCTACTGTTAGAGGAATCCATACCCAAGTAACAACAAACAGCTAGGTATATATATTTGACAGAATTCGCATATTCTTAAAGCTCTTTCTTTAGAGCTATGTGGTGCTACCGAACACGAAAAGTTGACTAATTTTATAATTCCTAAAGCTATATAATCCTCTTTTTGACTCTTTAGTGCTAACAGGCATCCTTTGGCTTTGATCCGGACTTTTCATTTCCCAAACTTATACTTACCTCCTTCAGCAAGAAGAGCTCACAATTATCGCGTTTACTAAGTTTGTTTGTTTAATAGATGATGTACCTAGTCTAAGTTGTTAAAACATCTGTCTGTTTTTTATTTTACCCTCGTAAGCTGAAAGTTGGTAAACACGAACAGTGGTGGATCCAGGGTTTTGGTTTGTAGTAGCCAGTGAAATTACTGGGCTTATGAGACTTAACACCTAATGTCTCAGGGTAACGAGGGCTCTGCAGTGCCGCGCAGGCCTTTGTGTTTCAAAGTTCTGAGTGGCCCTGCAACTGATATGGGCCGGCGTTATGCTTACCATCAGGCAAACGACCAGCTCGTCTCGTTACCAATAATATAAAAAAGGCTTTTTTAGCTCATTTAACGCAAAAGCTATTTTCTTCGGATACCTAGATAAACGATTGGATAACGAGACGAGCGGTTGTGACGCGCGTCGTAGTGGTACTAAGTACTAATACTAACTAACCAAAACACGTTAAAAAACTAACTTTCTTGGAGGACCCATAGAAAGTTAGCTTAAAAAAATTCATAACCAAGCAAACCCGATGATTGATATAATATATCAATTACTTTCTTTTCTTTACATATCCGTAGATGAGGTTCTAATAAATAAACAGTTTGGATTTTTCCCATTGGGAATAATTATAAATTTTAATAAATTTTATAATGCATTTTTCTTAGTAAAATATTGAGCCGTTAAGTAAGTGTAAATCCGTTAATGTCCCTCATCGATGGTCATGACTGTGGTATCAGGTTCGTAATGCCAGTCCAGAGTGCGCGTGCGCAGGATCTCTTTGTACACGAAGGCGGACTTGCGAGGGGTTCGCGTGCGCTCCGGACTCTCGTAGTCCACTTCGTAGAGACCAAACCGTTCTCTGAGGAAGAAAATAAAGGCTTTACAATAAATACCTACAAACTTTTCATCGCTTTTGAATGCTGAACTTCACCATTAAAAAATGCTACCTACGGTATTCTGAATATAATAATCTAGAAATTTGTAAAAGTTTCAGGAGCAGGTTGTGGGCCACGCTAAAGGCTGCCCATTAAATGCAAGTAGTTTTAAGTTCAATTAAAACACTGGTACAAAAACCTATCGTACTTTTAAAAATGTAAAATATCTGATCTGAATCACAAGTGACTGAGAGTAAGAACGAGAAGAAATCGTAGTGCAACATTACAATAAAAAAAGTTTGATTATAGCAATGGATAATTGTTCTTTAAACAATACGCAATACTTACGTGTATCCTTCCATCCATTCGAAGTTGTCCATGATGCTCCAGGCTGTATAGGCCCTGACGTCAGCTCCATCTTCCATCGCGTCTAACATTGCGCTGAGGTACTGTCTATAGTAAGAGATTCGTTCATCGTCCTCTAGACCACCGTATGTGGAGTAGCCATTCTCAGTGATCATCACTGGAGGGTTGTTGTACTCCTCTTTGATATTCATCAGGAGCTTGTAGAATCCCCAAGGCACGACCTATTAAACACATGACTAATTATTTCGACATGCATTGTTAAAGATTATTTTGAACATGTTAAACTGGGGCCTTACCGGCTAACAATATCGTGTTCGTTTTCGATTCCAAACCGATTAAAACCAGCGGTACCAGTCTTCGGCTGAAAGGAATTATCTATAGACTTTTCGCTAGTTTTCGTTTTGTAACAACTCGTTTCCTTAATAATATTAGTTCTAAAATGATAACAAGCGAAAATTCTAGACTATTCCTTCCGCAGCCGAAGATCTAGACGACCACTCATCTTAATCGGGTTGGAGTCGTCGCACGAGATTGTTAGCCGGTAAGACCCCTGGTTCTGCTATTAAACTGCGGCATTGTTAAGAAAACTTATAAACGAATCTGCATTGATTTAAACTTCAGATGCTCAATTGAGAAATAGCCACGCGGTGTTCATATATAGAATATACATTTTAGTGTTGAATGTGAAGACATCACTTCGTAGGTATCTATTATATTATTTTGTTCTCTGCTAGTACACACAGTACCTTAAGAAACCCGGATGCACCATGTTCCCACTCGGATGATTGATAAATTATCGCATCTATATCATCATCGTAAGATGGAGACGGATGGTAACCCACAGTTGACGCGTTTCTATACACCAAGCTCGAGGAGTAATGGTTTATACCAAAGAAGTCAGAAGTGTCTTTGATATATTCCACCTCCTCTGGCGTAAATTCTGGCAATCTGGATCTGAAGTAACCTTGTGCTGCGCTCTTTGCTGCTATCCTCTCTTTCATTATAGGAGGGAAGTCACCAGTCTCGGAGAATATAGGATGGGCGTATTGTCCCCACTGAAACAATTTTTTATATATTATAATTATCCGACTTGCATTAATAATTACAATTTTAGTTTTGAGCTTTATATACCTCAAAGTAGACGGCTTCTTTAGCCGCAACTGCATCTTTGTCTGTCTCAGGTTCATACCATGAAGCGCTTAGTGTGATGGATATGTTTCCTCCCTGAATTGATCTAAACTCATCGTCATACATGTGATATGCCTTCGCGTGAGCTAACAACAAGTTTTTGGCGCACATGTAATTAGCCACGCCTGACATATTAAGTCGTGGGGCCATCGTGACTGAACCGTAACCTTGGTAGCACACCTCTCGAGGTTCATTTATAGTAATCCAATGTTTGACTCTGTCTCCAAAAAGCTCGAAAGCTACGCGAGAGTAATCAGCGTACCAGTCGACGATGTGGGAGTTCGTCCATCCTCCAAGCTCCTGCAGTTTCTGGGGAAGGTCCCAGTGGTACAGCGTGACCATAGGTTCAATGTTGTACTTGAGCATCTCATTGATCAAATTATTATAGTACGCTACTCCCGCTTCATTGATTTTATCAGGGAAACTGTTGGGGAGTATGCGTGGCCAGGAGAGAGAAAATCTATAATAATCGAGTCCAAGTTCTCTCATCATTTCTACGTCTCTCTTGTACAGGTGGTAGGAGTCGTCGGCGACGTCACCATTAGAGCAGTCAGTAACTAGGCATGGCTCAACGTGTGTCATGTGATCCCAAATGTTTTCAGCTTTTCCTACAACAGGCACAATATTTGTTAAAATGCAAGTCAATAGTACAATCAGTGATGAAATTAAATACTAATTTTTTGGTCATGCTCTAACCTAAGGGCAAACTTTAAATGCACGTAGTAACTGTAACTTACCATCCTCGTTCCAGGCACCTTCGACTTGGTGTGAAGCGGTGGCTGTCCCAAATATAAAACCTTCGGGAAAATATCTTAAGCTACGTCTGTCACTAGTGAATTTAGGTTCGACTAGAGCCGTAGATAGCAATATAAATCTGCAATAAACAAAAGAGCTAATAACTTTAAATTGTAGGTATAATTTATTTATTTCATTTAATACCTATTAAATTAAATAAATACAACGGAAATAAAAATGATGGTTACTCACAATCCTAAATGAAGTAACATTTTAATTTGTTTTTCTGAAATAAAGCAAAGAAGTACTAAGTATATATTCCACCAAATATGCTAAAGGTTATACTGAAATTTTATTTCTCAAATTGTTCTACTAAATTGGAACATTAATATTAATGTGCCAAATTAAAAAAAAACCTGCCACAGCCACTAGAACTAACTTAGCACTTTCTTGACAGACTACTGCTTACCTGCTAACTTTGGAAATACCAAAAGATTGGCAATGTGCGCTTCATTGAATTGATAGTATTGATACCTACTTGTATTTATCTTAACTTTAATCAACTTCTCCTTGACAAAGAACAAAATTTTGCCTTAAAGTCTTCTTTACACTGTCAGTAAAATCGTCGCGTTTTTTTTTCAACTCCGTGTTTGGGACGCACGTCAGCGGACATAATTACCTAAGAAACAAAATAAAGGATTTATCTGCACTTACAAAATACTTAGACACAAGTGCTTTACACAAAATGGCAAAATAATAAAACGCCAAAAAATTTATAATAAGACCAAAAGTAAAAAAATAGAATTCCTACGTTAATAACCAAACTTGTAATAAGTAGTCAAACTTGTAAAACTTAGTAGCGTGCCCACTCCTGGACTGTCTTCTTACAGTGGAAACTGTCTCGGACTGAAAGTGGTTTGGTTATTTATCTGCCGATTTATTGATATGTCTCATCCTGACAGATTAAAGCCGATACGGGCCGCTAGTGGGCCTTGCAAACACTTTACCGAGTGGGGTATTAACATTTTTGTTGATATCTGTAGTGTAGACATAAAAAACTTTATTTGTAATTTTTTTTATTTTATTCAAGAAAAATACTTATTTAATGGAGATTAAATATAAAGAAGTAAATAAAATTTAGGTGTCTGTGTAAATTCTTGTCTATCTACAGGTATTTCTATACAACTCTATTACAACTTAAAAATGATTGCACAAATAATCTTACATCCTTTTAACTGTTTTAAAATTAATACTAATAGGAAAAATATAAAAGGCCCATAAAACTAACACTGAAATTCTTGATGTTACAGAGTTTGTGCGGCTGCTGTGGGCGCGGCAGGTGAGCTATGCGGGCGCGGTGGGCGGCGTGGGCGCTGGCGTGGTGCGCGTGCGCCGCGGCCGCGCCCGCCGAGCCGCGCGCCTCGCCGTCCCCGCCGCCACCCTGCGAGCCGCTGCTGCTGCGGAACCCGCCGCCCCTACCGCCGGTAACTAACGCACGTTTATATTAAATCGGAACGATGTACGCACCGAGAAATAATCAACGTTACTTTCTTTGTGTGCAGAATGCTCGAGAGCATGAAGCTGCAGCTGTTCACACGGCGAAAGCTTTGGCCGAGTTGGTCGAACAGGGCGTAGCTGATGAAAACCGTGCCGCGGCCCTCGCTCGGGCCGCCGCTCGTGCTCCGTTGTCGCCGCCTCCTGCTGCCGTCGCGCTCGGCGCTCCTCAGCTACATCTTGGCGTGCTATATGTCGCAGAACCTCCGCGACTCATCGTCTTCCAACAAAACAACTCTGTCGCGTTACGTCGGTTCTGGAAAACGTTAGCGTCGGCGTGGAACGCTACCTCGGTAGTTTGGTCAAACGCGTGGTTCTCGTGTGACAATGATGGCGAGGGGTGGTGGGGCGGCGTGGCTGCAGCGCGTGGCTTGGGTCCGGGGAGAGCGGCCGCGGCAGTATTTCGGCGCTGGCCTGCCGTGCCTTGCGAGGAAGCAATGTACGATTGGTTCGAAGCGGTACCTCTCTGTGATTTTGCTACAACGGACTGCGAGGCTACTCCGTCTTTTGGTGCCACGGACCGGAGAATAGAGGTAGATATTTTAGTTATTTTTAATTATAAACAATTGGCAGGCTTACATTTCTTGACGATTGAAGTCGTCGAAAGGATACAAATAAACGTTCCGAGTCCACATTCTGTTTTAGTACCGGTGCAGATGCCGCTCCGGGCACTGGAACACGGGTGGCGCGGGCTGGCTGAGCGAGGCGACTTTGACTGCTGACGACAGTGGGCCACTTACGTGCACGCCTTGCGGAATGGGCAGCGATGCCAAGGTCTGTCACTCAGACACGTTCAGAGTGGCGCTCCTCGCGGCTAACCTGGCGGGCATGTTGCTATGCCTAGTCGTGGGGATTATTATATTCAAGAAGAGAAAATGCAAGGTGAGAGAGAGTTATAAGTCAGTATAATGATACGACCCATCTAGACAGTGTAGCGCAGCGTGGCGGCCCACAAACTAAGTAACACTTAGCTTATGGCGAGCGCAGAGGAAATAATACTACGTAGGATGGCGAGAGCAACGACATTTGAAATGTAAAAAAAATCATGATGTCAAAAAGCGAAAGAAAAATTTCATATAAAGAAGGTGTAATATAATAATAATACGGATTTAGAAATAGCTAAACTTTACGTAGATTAAGGTGTTTGAGTAAAATGGCTTAATGGATATTTAATTTGTTTCAGGCAGTTGCTATGGGGATGTGGACTGTTTTAGAAGTGGTATTACTCGGTGCATTACTAATATACGCCTCAGTAAGTACATTACCAAATAATAGATAGCAATTGTTTTATGGCCGATATGTTAGCATTTGACCATTATCTCGCCTGATCTCAAGTATCGATGTGGTGCGGTGGAAGATTGTGAATATGCTAAACCTACACTGAAAAACTCAATAGTAGACTTGCGTTTATGATTTGCTGTGAACGACGTCTCCGACGTTGTTTCCAGGCGGCATCGCAGTACATCTCGGAGGCGAAGTGGCGCTGCATCGCGGGCGCGTGGCTGCGCGAGCTGGGCTTCGTGGCGTGCTACGGCTCCGTGGTGCTGCGGCTGTGGGTGCTGCTCGCGGAGTTCCGCACCAGAAAGGCGCACCGCTGGACGCCGAGAGATTCTGAGGTAGATTAGTAACGATGGTCGAACTAAAAAAAACTAAAACAAAATATTTTTTCACACAAAAAATATCCATTACGCACATAATCACTTAACCATAACCCTTCAAGACCCTTTTTAGACCAAGCAGTATTGTCCTTTATACGAAATGTTGTTGTAAAGGTGATGTGGCACGCTGCCCTGGTTGTCGTTGCAGGTGCTCCGCGTGGTGGGCGCCATGGTGCTGGGCGCGGCGTGCTACCTGGCGGCGTTCACGGCCACGGCGGCGTGCGCGGACGGCGCGGGGTGCGCGCGCGCCGCCTGGCACCACGTCACGGCGGCCGCTGAGCTGCTGCTACTGCTGGCCGGCGTCCGCATCGCGCACGCCGCCAGGAACGCCAACGTGCCCTTCCAGGTGAGCTCCCAAACTTACCTGATATCATGTACCTACTGTAAAAAAGAGAAATAATGAACACTTGATTACGGATAACAAACAAGAAGAAGATAAAGAACAATACAATGTTGTTAGGTATACATAGGTCGATCCTGCACACAACGAAGGGCAACCAATAACTACTAACTTGGCTAAACTGCTATACATGTCGAGTTTGCATGGGTATGTTATCCCGAAAGGGGATCAACTCCTCGAGGTCAACAACATTTGTTTTACGAGTTTTTGATATTCGGAATGTTTCATTGAAGCAATGGCATTTAAAATTTACGTCAAAATTCTACAAAATATCCGGGCATCCTTAGATCAGCTGATTCACATGAATTATGTTTCACTTTGTTAAATAATGACGTTGATTAGAAGAAACATAGAAGCGATTCCAAAAAACGCCGTGTACTTCACGTTTGAAGTTGAATTTAGTTTTTTGTATGGAAATTTAGAGTTACGTATTTCCAAAGGAGGTTCTCACAACCATGGTCCTACTCACCACCTGCTGGGCTAACATACCAATTCAAACTCACTATGTAATATATGCTTTGTATACCACTGGATAAAATTAAGTATCTTTCATGCTTTATTCTGCGTTGTTTTATAAAAATAAAGAGTTTATCTATTTATCTTGGTATTACATTTTGGAAGACTTAAAACGTGAAAATTCTACGCTTGTGCCCCAAGATCGCTATTCGTTGTTAATATTTTAGGAGCGTCGGTGGCTATCAGCAGCGTTGTGGATAGAAGGTCTGTGTGGGGTGTGGTGGCGCGGGCTGGCGAGCTCCGCGGCGGCCGCGGCGCCGGAGCGCTGGCCCGTGACGGCGGCGGCGCGCGCGCACCTGTCGGCCGGCGCCGCGCTCGCCTGCGTGCTGGCGCCGCGCCTCTGGCACGGGTACCGCGCGCGCTCGCTGGCGCAGGAGGTACGGGTTTTGGACATGTTTATCATAAATAAAACGCAAGACCTTGAATCTTGTTGCCAATTCGTCTGCCGTATTATGGCGTCTGCCTGCAGTTTCACTTCCGTTCCCAAAGGAACCGTGAATTTTTCGTAATAAAATGTGGCCTATGTAACTCCCCGGTCCATAAACTGTATCTATGCCAAAAAACACGTCAATCCGTTGCTCTGTTGCTGCATGAAAGAAGGACAATCCAACTGACCAACAAACTTACTCGCATTTGTTACGGATTCATATTATTTTATTTTCCTTATTCAGTACGATCTACAAAGTGTACTTATTATGCACGCTAAATAAAATAGTAAAACGTAATTCCCAGGTATCACGCCGCGGGCCGGCCGAGGGTTTTGGAGTGGAAGGCGAGGAAGAGCCCACGTCCGAGGAAGTCCGCGCCGAGCTCAAGCGGCTGTACGTGCAGCTGGAGATCCTGCGCAACAAGACTCTGCGGCGCGACAACCCGCACATCAGCAAACGAAGGGGCGGCCGGAAACCGCCCCATAGACGCTTCTCTTTGCAGGTATGATAGGTACGGTTTGACGAAAAGCGACAATAATAGCTTGAAAGTAACAGTCACAACATCAAGCTTACTCGAGCTAATGAGAGCTTACTAACATTTCAAAAACTGCTTACAATAATTATTATTAATATTTCAAAATTGTGTTTTATCAAAAGTTTGTCAAGTAAGTACGGCTTGCTATGTTTGTATACTACTAAAAGATTAATTTCAACCGATAGATCGATTACATTGGTACGTGAGAAATACAGAATATAATATCTCCAAGTAGTTTATAATTTGCCTCGCATTTAAAGTAGTATACAAATCTGAAAAAAAACATGACCATTCTCACTATACTTATGCGACTTTGAACAGTATTACCTATATACTTAGGTAGTGAGTTGTGTGCAAGTAGCGTCCTATGTACCATCAGCATTTTACCGTTTTGTACCTTTCCTTAGTTCGTGTTCTGACTTCTGTCCTTACCAGCAGCGTGATTTTAATTCACTCGGAATGATATCCGTGTCGGACGCGACAGTCTTGATCGTTAATATTTCGGAATCGCATCCCGTCAGAGAAATTTCCCGTTTAGATTCGACAACTCAGCTGCATAAGCACGTATATATAAACCCGACAATATTTCTCTGTCGGGATGCGATTCCGAGATATAAACAATCAAGAAAGTCACTTCCGACACGGATATCATTCCAAGATAATTAAAATCACCCTGCAGTATTCTTTTTATTTTATAATCACTCGACGACAAACCACACCTTTGATTGTATTATTTAGTATTTTATTTCAAGATTCAATCCAATTCCGTTTCTTCTCCTGATTTAAGTAGGAACTCATAGCCCAGTGTCATAGTATTGTATAATTAGTCACGTCTTCAGCTATTAAATCTACTTACAATGATTTCTGAGTAGCGTCAGGTTAAACATGTCCACCAGAATTTGAATGTGTAACTATAAATTTACTATTTTCACTACCATTAATTGAATGTTTCATCTTCCATCCCACCCCGACATTAGAAAAAGGGCAGTCGCGACAAGGTAAGGAGATCTGTCTGGTATACGCATGTGCCTGATCGTGGAGCACCCGCATGCCCCCCGTGGATGTCCGCCCTGGTAGCCGAGCCCCGCGCCAGACTTTGCACCGACCCTGTGACGCCACCGCTACCCCACTCTCGCATTAGATGGCTTATGGACACACGTTATTACTACAAAACGCGCCATAGCTTCGCGCGTGTGTTATGCGAGAATGAGCGGGGGAAAGATCACGCGAAACTATGAAGTGCGCGAAAGAGCGTGTGTGCAAAGCCAGCAAATGTTTCCAAATGCTTTTTTTGTCGTATTAACGGGTGCCAAATCGGTAACTATCGATTGTGAAATAAATTATAAAGCACTTCTATTGCTGTCGCCTTCTGGCTAAACCTTCTCACGCTAAGGATTTTATTATGTGTCACAAAAACTTCTTTAATCTATGTCGTTCGTGGCACATTATTTTAATGCGGCTTTTACTCCCAGCTACAAATATTTACATTTTGCTATAGAAGGTATATTTAATGGAGGAAACTTGTTGATTTTGGTCAGAATATGCGTAGACAAAATTTTTGATATCGCTTGCCAAAAAAAAACCGGGATGAAGAACAAATTTTCTTCCTTACTTTTAATGTCAATCTTCCTTACTTTTAATTTTTAGTGGTAGGACTCTTCTGCGAGGGTCCGTCTGGGTTGGTACCACCACTTTGCTCGTGAAGTCTGCCACCAAGCAGTAATGTGCAACCATTACTGTGTTCCGGTTTGATGAGCAGAGTAAAATTACTGGGCTTATGAGACTTAATACCTAATGTAACGTCGCACTGCAGTGCCGCGCAGGCCTTTATGTTTCAAAGTTGTGAGTGGCACTGCAATTGTTATGAGCCGGCGTTATGTTTACCATCAGGCAAACGACGAGCTCATCTCATTACCAAATAATAGCATAAAATAAAATCAGCAAGTTTCCCATGCTAGCCTCAAACTACCGGCAGCTGACATGTTGCTTTCACACAGGCGCTGCAGGCACGCCGCGGTGGGAAGAGCAAGTCCGGCTGCAGCGGGGTGGAGGCCAGCGAGGCGGGCGGCGACGCGTCACGCACGCCCGAGGACTCCGTGTGCTCGGTGGAGGGACCCTCGCACTACACCGACGGAGACACGCAGGCATGATGCGAGGACACGAGGGGAAAGGCCAAGTCTAAACGCACAAGAAAGCCGCGGAAGTGTGACTACTGCGACGTGCGGTTATAGAATGTCTTCTAAGACTGCATTGGTTACGTTTAACCCTCATTACACTGACTGCGATGGGATGGACTCCGAACGGAGCGTGCGCTAGTACCGAGAAGGAAAGTCTAAACGCTAAAGAATGCAAAATTGCGACTTTTACGTTGTATATTTGTAGATCATGTTGTTTGTTATTCGATGTGGTTAAGATTTTGACGGATGGGTAATTTTTATCCCTATGAATAGCGTATAGCTATTACTTGCTTGCATATAAAATAATAAGTGGAAATAAGGTGAGAGATAGTAACAAATACATAAGAAATAGAAATTGATTTCAGCTAACTTTTGGCAGAATATTATGAACCTATAGCTTCTCTGCATTTATTTTTCTCACTCAAAACAACAGTATTATAGTTGTTTGTAAATATATACGCTCAAGGTCTAACACTTGTAAAAGTACTTTACTTAGTTTTTTCAGAATTTAAAATTAAATTTTCACTGTACACTAAGCTCTCGCGTTGAGGTGTTTGAGTAACTTTTTAGGTTAGATTCGTCTTTATTCTTGTCTTTATTCTGTCCGTATTAGTAAAGTCTGTTATGGTATCCTTAGTATCATAGGTTATAACTTAAGACAGGTCTAGGTGATTATTTGTATAGCCTGTATAGATCTAAGGCTACCCTGTACATGTAAGCGCCGTGCAAATTGTTTACTTGGGCCTCGGATCGGTGTAGTCCTCCAGCGCTGTGGCAGTCTAAGAGAACCGAGACCACCGCCTCTACAAGGGAGGGTTTTCAGCTCGTTTTCAATTCATACGATTGCTGTGAAATCATGTGAACAGAACATTTATATTGCACAGCCTAGATACAGAACAACAGTACCTATAGGTACACTTTAAAAATTGTTTAACAAGTCATTGTAAGAAAAGTTACATATAAAGAACACGACTGCTCTAGCCAGTGTCACTTGTGATGATGTAAGGATTCTAACGTTACGCCATACATCCAAATCTGTTCAGACATTTACAAATTATGGTAGAAACTCTCATACATTGGGGTTCATGTATGAACCCTAAAACATATACACTCCTTTTTGTGCAGTCGTGTAACAAATATAGTAAAGTACGCCCAAGATCCATGACTAAAAAACTCTTTAGTGTGTATCTTAAAGATACAAAATAATGTTATGTTAATGTTTCAAGTTAATATAAATATTAAGTAGATAGGCAAATACATATAAGTTTTATTATATCAATACTGTTCTTTAGTCGATTGTTATTCTTTGGTCCAACTCTTCGTATATCTGTCTATAATGTACCTATTACCTTATCGAACCAGCTTTCACATGATAAGATTGAATAGGAAATATACAATGTACATATTATTGATATAATACGTTCAATAATATAGCTTTAAGTTGTTTTTTGTTTAGTGCAATTTTCTAGTCACATTTTTATAAAGTACCTAGTTATTACATAAATATAATTTAATAAAAATATTATCGTTTAAATATTCTGTGATCCTGTAACTAACTTATTCTTCCTATAAATTCTCTCTATAAATTATAATGAAACAAATCCAAGAGCTGGGACGCCAGTGTAACCGCGCACCAGACGTAGTCGCCGTGATCAACTTTTTGATCATCGAATCAAAACTACCTAACAAGTTCATTTATTTCAATTATTAGGTGTAATCACATTATAGTATACAGACTATGTCTAACTCACTACAAGCTAAAACTAAGGTAGGTTAGAAGTACTTACCGTAACCAGTATCATTAAAATTACCTACATCTAAGTACTAGCGAGCATGACTTTGAGTAGCGGCATGACCTGAAGGCGTCATGAAATACGACTCCTGCTGAAGAGCAGCTGCAGGTCGGACCTGAAGGTCAGGAGTGTTGTGAGTGCAGGTGCTGGTTACCGATTCCAGTCATATCAAACCTTGGTATATGTCTTGTCTTTTTTATCTATGACAATTTTAAACTCGATCAAAAAGGCAAGTGTGTATCTCGATATACGCTATTCTATATACCTAGAACGTGAAGGACCTTAAATTATATACCTTTACAAACAAGTAAGTTGTGATATAACTAGCTCCTGAAAATAAATATCTAACCAATTACAATGCAACTCATTCCTATAAATACCTTTAGACTAGAACTTTGCCGTCTAATAAACCATATAAGTAATTTATATCAAGCCACTTTACTTATATTGTGGGTATTTATTTAGTTGTAATTGTTTAAGACATTGTATTTTCTTCGCATGTTAAGAAACCAGATTAGTTTATTTCCCACTTTTCAAAACAACATGATTACGTACTTCCTTTAAATTTTATTTAATAAAAGTTGAATCTTAAAGCGTTGTGATGTACCTACGTACCAAATGTTTACCTATGTTATCGGCCCGTTACCCCGATTTTGTCTGTTTGGACATGCAGTAATATAAAATGTAAATAATAGTTTTTTTTTAATAAATGTGAAGCGAATGTTCTTTTTGTTAATCCGATATTATTGTAAGTTGAGCTTTTTGATCAATGTTCGCGAAGCGTGAGGCAGACAATGCCGACATTAATAGAAATATGAATTATTGTATATTATTTATTAAATAAATGACAATATTCATATCTAATGACGTTTCCTTTAAATAAATCAAATCAGAATGTATCTATTTGCATAAATATGGGATGAAAATAACATTGATGTAAGGTAGGACATACATTTCAGAGCGCCATATTTTTGGTTCTTTCCTCGTGGGCTAACTAGGTTGCTAAACCAATTTTTATACCGGTTTGCAAATTCCGTTTTGTTATATACACAAGTAAGTGAAGTTTACCAGTCAAATCTAAATTTGAAATAAACTAAGTTGTACAAATAGGTTTCATCATTAAAATTATAATAATTTCACTTTGCCTCACCAAGCTGTCCCATTGTCGTGGGGTAGAGTGGAATGTTCAAAGTTTTCCAGTGCAATTTGGTCTTTGCCCCACTAAATATTCTTGTGGGGTTCTCGTAAAAATACTTGGTTGACTTTCCTCCGCTATACTATAGTCACATCCATATCACCGAAAAACTAAAACTAAATATATTTTAGGTGGTAGGACTACCTCTCTGCGTTTGCCTGTTGAGTGGGTAGATATCACCGGTTTGATGAGCAAAGTAGTGAGTGAAATTACTGGGATTATGCGACTTACAACCTAATGTCTCAGGGTAACGAGCGCAATGCAGTGCAACGCAGGCCTTTCAAAGTTCTGAGTTGAACTGCAATTGTTATTGGCCGGCGTTATGCATACCATCAGGCAAACGACCAGCTCGTTCCGATACCAAATAGTATAAAAAAATGTAATACATTTTTTACAACATACGTGAATTTAGATAGGGGTTTGAACAGAATCCATTAAAAAAATCGTGTTTTTCTTACTGCCGGTATTAGTTAGTCTATTTAATTTGTTAAGACGCGATCAGTCAAATAGGATAATAAGCTTGATTTAAAACCTTTCATAGCAAAACTAAAACCATGTAAACTAACTATGTAGTTTGTGGCGGCAGGAAAGAAAATGTTAACCTTAATCATATTTCTGAATGCTATATATTGTTTCCATTTATATACGTTATCACACTGCATTGCATGGAAAACAATCCTATAGTTACCTCTTAAACTAGGTCGTACGTTTGGGACCTAGATATGTCTAGTATTTAACATCGTGTGTTGATAAAATTAAGGAGAATAATTTATCATGATTTATTTTAAACCTTCATTGTTTTATATTTTCGAATAAGCAACTAGTTATAAGGATATATATTTTTCTTTCATGGTTTTCACACTTCAACCCTCCTTGACGCAATAGTTGCTTCTCTTTCATTCCAATGCAGACTGACAGTGACAGCGTTTCTGCTGTTGTCAGCGTCTTAATGCCCCTCATCGATTGTCATTGCCGTGGTATCGTGTACGTAGTGTAAGTCCAGAGTGCGCGTGCGCAAGATCTCTTTGTACACGAAGGCGGACTTGCGAGGGGTGCGCGTGCGCTCCGGAGTCTCGTAGTCCACTTCGTAGAGACCAAATCGTTCTCTGAGATAAAAATAAAAAACAAATTTCAAGTTATAACGTTTTGAAAAATTACCTACCTACTACTGGGTACTCTACTGTTTTAGGCGAGGACGTGGTCCGTATTTAGATAACAAAACTGACTACGACATTTGACTTAGAGTAAGAACGAAAAGAAATCGTAGTAGAAGCAGCATTACAATAAAAAAATGTTTGATTATGATCTTATTGATTAAAAAGTTTGGTTATAACAAAGTTGTTCTTCAAACAATACACAATACTTACGTGTATCCTTCCATCCATTCGAAGTTGTCCATGATGCTCCAGGCTGTATAGGCCCTGACGTCAGCTCCGTCTTCTATTGCGTCCAACATAGCACTGATATATTGCCTATAGTATGAGATCCGATCATCATCGTCTAAGCCACCGTATGTGGAGTAGCCGTTCTCAGTAATAATCACCGGAGGGTTGTTGTACTTCTCTTTAATCTTGATCAGGAGGTCGTAGAATCCCGAGGGCACGACCTGATAAAATGTATTACTATACATAAAGTTGTAATAGATTAGTCAAAATTCTTTTCACGATCACAAGATAAATGAATGATAAAAGTAGCAAGAGTCCGTGGAATGCACAAATAAATCAAAAATATTATACATAAGCATTGTAATATCATAAATCTAAAATAACAATTTCTGTGTGTCTGTTTCTATTAACGGCTAAACTACTGAACTGATTGAGTTATTTGGCAGAGATATTGTTTATAGCCCAAGCAAGGAGACAGGAATACCCAATATACCCTATATCTATTAGGGTAACAGTTATTTAGGAATAAATACTTAAGGGTAATACCATACCTTAAGGAATCCAGACGCGCCATGCTCCCACTCAGGCGATTGGTAGGTTATTACATCTCTATCATCATAGTAAGATGGTGACGGATGGTACCCGACGGTGGACGCATTTTTGTACACCAAATAAGTGGAATAATGGTTTAGACCAAAGAAGTCAGAAGTGCCCTTTACGTATTCGACCTCCTCTGGTGTAAACTCTGGCAATCTGGATCTGAAGTAACCTTGTGCTGCGCTCTTTGCTGCTATCCTCTCTTTCATTATAGGAGGGAAGTCACCAGTCTCGGAGAATATAGGATGGGCATATAATCCCCACTGCAAAAGATATTTTTATAATAGAATAATTAGTGCCTAAATAATTTAGTTCGTACGTTTTGAGCTCTTCTTACCTCAAATTGATTTGTTTCATCAGCCGCGACGACATCATTTTTGGTCTCAGGTGCATACCACTGAGCGCTTATTGCGATAAATATGGTTCCACCTTGATTTAGTCTAAACTCATCGTCATAAATATGATATGCCTTCGCATGAGCCAACAGCAAATTTTTAGCGCACATGTAATCAGCAACACCTGTCATATTAAGTCGTGGGGCCTTTGTGACTGAGCCGTAACCTTGGTAGCACACCTCTCGAGGTTCATTCATAGTGATCCAAAATTTTACTCTGTCTCCAAAAAGCTCGAAAGCTACGCGAGAGTAATCAGCGTACCAGTCGACGATGTGGGGATTCGTCCATCCTCCAAGCTCCTGCAGTTTCTGGGGAAGGTCCCAGTGGTACAGCGTGACCATAGGCTCAATGTTGTACTTGAGCATCTCATTGATCAAATTATTGTAGTACGCTACTCCCGCTTCATTGATTTTATCAGGGAAGCTGTTGGGGAGTATGCGTGGCCAGGAGAGAGAAAATCTGTAATAATCGAGTCCAAGTTCCCTCATCATTTCTACGTCTCTCTTGTACTGATGGTATGAATCATCAGCAATGTCACCATTGGAGCAGTCGGCAATTAGGCAAGGTTCACTGTGGGACATGTGATCCCAAATATTTTCTGCTTTTCCTACGAATGAAACCATATTTGTGTAATATTTATTATTATCAGTACAATTTATTCTTGTGTAGTATTTGTTGTTGTGTAGTGTCTTGTTCCAGTGGCGTAGCTATGCCAAAGCAACTAATGCGCTAATGTGGGGTCCCAAAAATTCCCTAAATTGGGCCCACGTGATTAAAACATTACTGGAGGGGCTTTAACTATAGCAAGGTCTAGTTACGCCACTGTCTTTTTGTACTTAAAGTAGAAAAATGTGTTATATAGGTCAAATTATGAACTGTGACGTACCATCCTCGTTCCAGGCACCTTCGACTTGGTATGAAGCTGTGGCTGTACCGAATATAAATCCTTCTGGGAAACTTCTCACACTGTGTCTCACAGCGGTTACTTTAGATTCGACTAGAGCCGACGTAGCCAGCAATATAAATCTGCAATAAACAAATTTGTTACCAATTATTGTTTAGAAACTTATATTTATATCTAAATACAAATAATATATATAAAATAATGAGTACTCACAATCCTAGCTGAATAAACATTATGATTTAGGATCCTGAAACAAAATTAAAAAAACAATCAAATATGTTTGCATCTTTTCTTTTTTTAAATATCATTTATTTTAGAATACTATTTTTAAGTTTCATTATAAAATCGTAAAAGAGACTGTTCTTACTTACCCTAGCTCTCTCTCCGTAGACTTCTTCTCTCCTTTTGCACAAATAAAATATTTCACTAATGCTTATATAAAAACCAATTGATCGATAACAACTACAACTTATTTGAACTTTGATCAACATACTTCACTATAAAGGCTATTTTACATTATTTTCAAAAATGATGCGAGTAATTTCGATCTAAGTACGACAGAGCAAGTTATTCGTGCGCCAATGTAGCACACGATATTTCTGCTTCGGTAGTAATAAAGGGCCTTTGACTAAAAGTGGTGTGTTTATTTATCTACCTATTTATTGATAAAATATGTCTTGATGTGACAGATTTAAGCCGATACTGCCAATCTCCACAAACACTTTACCCGTCATCAACTGATGTTTTTAGGTATTTATCCATACATTCAGATCAGCATGACGACTCGGGTAAATACCTATTTGAGTTAGTTTCTAGTATTCTATTAATAACTTTCATAATTGGTGCCGAGTAGAGGTATTAAAAAAAGGTTTTGTCTGAATCTGGCCTGCGAGAATAAAAGTAAAAGTTTTATAGTTATCTGTTCAATACGTACTAAAATGCAACTAAGGGCCGATCTTTCAATTGCACGTCAACGAACTGATTGCTATTCAATCAATAAATTTTCGTGTTTTAGTGTGTGTCTTCGGGACTTTCTTTTCGAAATTAATGGACCGTTAGCTAACTAAGGTTTATTTCTTTAGAATGGCATAAAATCTATTTACCTACGTCAGTCTTCACCACATATTTAGTTGTTTCAGGGAATTATCTAACAGGACGTTATCTGACTATTGAAAGGTCGGCCCCCTTAGAAGAATAAAACCTTTGTAAATTCTGCTAAGAGTTAAACGATTACGAAAACGTAAGGTAGTATACAAAAGTACAAGTAGTTGAGTGTCCATAAAATTATAAGTAATTTAACTCAAGTAATCAACTACATAAATAAGTATTGTTGTATATTGTTGACATTTACATTTTGCAACACATTTATAAGGAAAACATTTCATAAATCCATGATTAATAGAATCCGTAGATTCTTTACTTTTGAGATCAAATCAAATTTTCACCTATCTCGTGAGATATTGAACCTTATTAACAATACAGAGTTACAGACTAATCAGACTATAACGTATGTAGTGTACGGGCTCACCCGTAACATCATATTATTTAAGTTTTAGTATCAATAAAGCATTCGACCGGAAAGCACGTATCATTTCCGCACCTGCCCGGTCCCGTTGGTACTCAATTAAACAATCAAGTTTATGTAGGAGTCTAGCACAAGACCCTACATGTAGTATTAGTAGTATGTATGTACATATTTTTTTATCGCGTTGTAAACATCTGAAGCCCAATTCTCGTGCCTAATGTTTAATAACTAATAATACCAAATTTTGTAAAAAAAATGTCGTCCAGGCGTGGTCGAGACTCGAGTCGAAGACCGAAGTGACGATTCAGTAAAGCGGTGGATACTTTACTGAACGCTTCTATGGAGTTTTGAATAGAATACGAAAATACACGTTTTTCGTCTTTGTACCATTTGCCTTTCACTCATGCAAGTTTACGAACACTTAATGGTTAATAATCCACCATTGTTACACATTAACACTCGATAAAACATAGGTTTTAGTAAATAACACAAAATCAACAACAGCACATTTTCGCATTCCCGCCAAAACTCCAAAAATGTTCTTTATTAAAATGTAAATAAATAATAAATAGCCAAAAGCGATAAAATTGAGAATATAACCTTCGTCTATTAGCAAATAGGTTACGATAGTCAAATTTGAGTTTCAATATAATTTTTTCGTCGATGGATTTACTAAAAAAATTATACAAAAATGTATGTCAATAAATACATATCATCACGGGTATAAATCTGTCTAATAAAAACACTAGACACGAGAAACGTCACAGCAAAAAGACATATGACATTTTGCACCCCCCGCTCACTTCACTCCCCACCTCTTGACGTCATCTTTAGAGCCGCCGCCATATTTGTTACGATTTGAAGTCATTGTCGTCGTCATAACACATTAAAATCTCTTTGCAGACCACTCATACTTATTGTCATTGTACTATCATTATTAGATAAATTATATCTTAAATTTCAATATTACATATTTTTGTCGTTGTGTTGAGTGAATTGGTAGCTGTGCATCGATTAATTTTCGTCTATTTTCTTTTCCACATCTAAAGCAATCAACTTGTTTGATTAATTTTTCGAAATGTATCACAAATGATGTGTACCGGGCTGCGTAAGCCCTCGAGATGCCTGTATTTTACACAAGTTACCCAAAAGCGAGGAAAGGTTCCAAAAGTGATTGGTTGCCATCAACTGCGATTCTTTGCGAGTGCGAAAGAGCTCACTGATCTACAAATGTGTCCCAAACATGTTGAGGCACGATTCGTGACATGAAATCATATCTACTGAGCAGTGCTTATCCTGCTTTATTTATACAATCGGCAATTCGCAGTGGGATTTCATTATCTCTTGAAACTAATGGTAAGCTAGTACCCACATTTCAGTTACGTTCCTAATAAATCATTCATATTATATTATACATTCAATTTTCGATTTATTAATCTTCGTTTTCCAGAACCCATGCACTGTACTGATGACCATCAATACGCTGAGAAAAGGACTGTAATTCCAGCAATGCAAAGCAAAGCTCTGAATAAATATAAGAAAACATTGAAAAAGAAAAATAAATGATTGAATACAAAAACGTTGTTTTACTGAATTTTAAAGAAGTAGGTTAGGTAATATTAAATAATGTAGTGAAGGCTGCTCTTTATTAGAATATTGCATTAGCTTAGGTAAACGTAAAATAAAAAATTAAAAAAATGTCAAACATCTTTTTGCTTCAGCCAATCAGAGACGAGAGCTCGTGTCTAGCGACGGATGTAGGCGACATGTCTATCTGATACCCTATATAATTTGTGCATATCATTTATTTTAAAAGTATTTTCACACAATTATGCTGAGTCTCCCGAACTTACTGTTTAGCGTTATATTCTCTTTGTCACTGTTCAGAAGTCAAGAGACTTCTCCTATACATTATATTTTACTTTTTTAATTTTACTTTTAACACAAACAAACAACATAACACGGTATTCGAAATGCGAATGATACTGAAATGTAAACTCTATTTTGATGTGATTGTGATTTATGGTAATTAAACGTGATTTTGATCCTTAGAAAAGATATCAACGATCACAAAACTGCTTCAGCTAGAATGCTACATGCCTACGGCGTAGCGGGTACGCTACCTTTTAGTTCTGTTGCCATGGTAGTTTCTCGATGGTTACCATCACAGATTATTTAGGTTACCATCAATGATTCACAAAAACGCTCCGTGGAAGGCTACGGGCCTACGGCGTAGCATTTATTTATTGCCAGACAAATAGACAATTTCCATCAAAAGCAAATTAAACAAAGTTTTTTTTACCAAGCATTACACATTATAAGCAGAGATATTAGTAGAGATTATAACCTAGAGTCGGGCCTGTAGCAGTGCAATCTCGAGTGGCCATGCCTACTTCAACTGTCGATAGTAATTATATTGGCTCTATATTAGCATTATGATTACTACGATTCAACAGCAGCTACGCCAGTGTCTGTATACGCTAACAACTGGTAGTGGGCTAACAAAACACAAGTTACACCACCTTTTAGTCCTTATGATTAGTATGCAAAACAAACTCACGTGCTCTCTGCCTAAACAGAAACTCCGACTGAGAGAGGTTTACAAACCAGCTAAGTTACTAAGCAACGGTAACTAGTGGAAATGAATAACGTTATACGCATTCAAGCAACATAATTTTAACTTTTTGTTACTAATGGATAAAATGTCGCAACGCGGCGTATCGTGGCAACCTTCCGGAGTTTGCAGGAAACAAAGGAGAATACAAAATGCGGAAGATAGTTGCAGTTTTGTCACCAGAAGTGCGGAACGCGTGTTAAAAAGCTGCGCATCGTTATGGAGTTCAATATCCTTTGCTAGGATGAAGCGGAAATGAAAACATGTCTGGTAAGGAAATTGAGGAATTTAGGAAGACTCTAAATTCCTAGTCCTCTTAGGAATTTAGGTCCTCCTAAATTCCTTAGAGGAACTAGCTCAATTTGTTTATGTGTCCTACTATGACTGCCTGTGTTGTTAATAGGTCCTGCTTGTCTTATAAGGATTAGGTACCTATAGTTAAAATAAGGCTGAAGTTTTCGATACTTTTGTAGCAAGAAAGTGTGGTTGAGACAATCATGGACGATATTTTAGGAACGAATCAGAAAAACGGCGTCTTGTCAAAACTGAATAAATGACATGTCACATGACTAAATTAATTTATTGCATGAGTTTAGTTTACAAACATTGATTAGGTTAAAACAGTCAGTAAAATTTGAGTCAGTGAGATTTGAGACCTTTAAAATATGTCCGGGTGAAGAGTGCAGTGCAGTGTGTGCAGGACAACAATATTTGCACGCCTGCGAGATCTGTCTGGGTGGCAATTGGCAAGGCAAAACTGCAGGGATGTGGTTTACTACGATTCACACGAATCGTTCTTCTCGACACTAACCCGAAAAATAATATTCGCATTATACTGATCTTATTTTCATTATACTTCTTTTAATGCTCTTGCGAATCCTTTTGTCATGTACCATAAACAAACAGAGTCCGATTGGAAAACAGCCCTCAAGTGCACACATAATCCCGCAAAGTCAACCACACTCATGTTTGCAGAGTTCGTGGTTTAAATCTAGAATGGTCGTAAAAAAACGTTTTTACTATAGAAAACGGTAGTACTTCAGATTTTTCTCTGCGAGAAATCAATGTCGACTGCGTGAAATAAAATGTAAAATTTTATAATCGGTGTTTGTAGGTGTCAGGGTACTTTCCTGAGTTCTAGGCACTGAGCTAATCATCCTCAAGTAGAAAATCTGTAGACAAGCACCGCGGTCGGTGTGTTCCGCCAGCTGTGCTTGAGAGTGAGTGTTGTTCTAGGTTGTAGCGCATTCACTATTTTTTACCAGTGGCGTATTTTAGGATTCAGTGCTCTGAGCCTGCAGGCCCCGTCGCCCTGCCGTAGTTGCACCCGTCAGTATATATACGAAAGTCCCGCGTATTGATGAGTATCAAACATAAGTTTGATAGTCGTCAATACGCGGGACTATCCAAGAGGAGCCCCCACGACCACCTTACGAGATTGAATCTGTTATTAATAAACAGTGTTAAACGGTGGTTTAGTTAAACTATGTTTTGTCTTTGTTGTTCTTTGACAATTTTAAACTAAATCGAAAAAGACAACACAAAGTTTAACTAGGTATGCTTTTTTAAATTTCTTCTTCTTGCACCGCCCCTCGCAGCCTGCCACCACGGGCCATAGCCCTTTTGGCCCTAGGGTAAATACGCCCCTGTCTTTCACCACATCAACCGAGATACTCAACAAACGCTAAACTACGAGTAGGTACTTACCAAACATTTTTTTAAACTATCTTGCCAGTTAGAAACTACAAACATTGAAAAGTGCACGTAGTACACATACAACGCATAGCTAACGTAGCGGTCGTATATATGGTGTACATAATGTAGGTAGTGTATACACCTAACCTACCCATAAAGAGCATAAGTTCCACCGAGCTGGTAACTTTAACATTAGAGTCTAATACGTTCCGAGGTATTGCGTGACTTCGGGCTCCTTCGAGAAGTCTTTAAACACGTAAGTTGTTACGGAAATAGGGCTAAACTAGGCTAAATCGAGGACGGTACATAATGATATGTGATTACAGACTGACGTTATTGTTATATAGGTCACTGATGTGGCATGACGATGACGTCCATCTTTAAGTTCCAGGAAAAAGCATGGATAATGTTCGAAATTCGAGAAGTGTATGTAAGACAAGTAGGTCTATGTGACCAGCATCAGATGAGTTTAAAAAGATGAAGATGTATAATGATGAACCATTTTGTAAATGACATGCTTTTCTGTTGACAGTTTTGGAATATAGATTCTTCTATTCTTGTTATGCAACCGTTAGGTGCCGAAGTTTATATATCGGAACAAAATACAAGAAGAGCAGCCAAATGATATTAAGGAGGGAGGTTCGAGATTTCATGATTGAAATTCCATTACAATAACCAGTGTACACATATAGTATACCGTATGTCCTATAAGACCTCAAGTTTATGAATAAATAAGTACCTACTACAAAAGAATCAGTATAAAGGAACTTTTTTCTTTTGAAATTCTAGGACAGCGTAAGATAATCTCTAGGACAACTGAAAACAAATATTAATTAATCATACATTTGGAAATGTAGGTACTGGCACCATTAAGCTTGTGGATAAGGAATGTATGTGTGTCGATATGTTATATAGAAGCCGTGCAGTAAATCGCAGAAACTTAACATTTCAGTTGGCGAGGTGGCTACAAATAAGTGTAAAAGGAATTCAATAGACCGATGGCGTGTCTTAGTAAACGGTTCCCTTCACATTCTCGCACTTATCGGCAGTATTGCCATCAATCTGCCTAGCAATCTAGTGCATGCCCGGCCTCGAGCTAGTCGCGCTTGGAGACTTCACGGGTTAGTCCGAAAATGCAGCCAGAAAATAGATGGCCGGTTACACGTACAACCCCGAACACACCACCATTTACAATCGCAATCTTGACGGTATACCTATTAGTCAAAATGTTTTGTGAATGTGATAAATCGCTAAAATTATATAAGACTAGCTTTTGCCCGCGGTTTTCACCCGCGTTCCCACAGGAACCGTGCATTTTTCCAGGATAAAAAGTAGCCTATGTTACTCTCCGGTCCAAAAACTATATCTGTGCCAAAAATCACGTCGGGCCGTTGCTCAGTTACTGCGTGAAAGAAGGACAAACCAACAAACTCACTTTCGCATTTATAATATTAGTAGGATTTTCTGAAATTCTATCTATTAATACAGTAGAACAATTTCCGATTCAAAGATAAAATACACGATGCTGTTTAAACATCGTCCGTTCCCAATCTAAAAAGCATCCGTCAATCATTATTCCATCGTATTTTCTAAATATAAACATGACCTATAGCAGCTGATTGCAATTATGTGGCTTTTAATCATAGTTTACGCATACATATTTTTTTTCATATATCTCGTTTTTTAAACCCATCACGGAAACAAATCCGTGTTTAAACAATAGGTAAATTCAATGAATATTAACAGGACGGCTCCGTAGCTAAGTTGGTAGTAACACTGCCTGCAAGGCGAGGGGTCCCGGGTTCGATTCTCGGCCGGGGCAGATTTTGTGTAAGCATAAAGTTTGTTCTCGGGTCTTGGATGTTTGTGATGTGTATCTGTGTATGTCCATGCCACCTGCGACACAGGGAATCCTAGTGCGGGGGTATGAGTGTGTAAGCGTTTATGTTATGTTTATGTTTAGGATGAACCTAAGGTACCCACCATGTAATAATATCTATGTAAATAATGTCACGCAAGACGGGACGCCAAATGGCAGTTCCGGAAAAGAGCCTGTGCACCAAGTGTCATGATTTGTATAGGGTGTCTATATTTCTGGATATCTTATTATGTCGACACGAATGCAATTCTCGTCTTCCAGATAGCGAAGAGAGTGATGGAGAGGGAGGTCTCGGCAACTTGAACCGTCTGATCGTGCGCCCGGCTGGCCACAGCGGAAAAGCCAAGCGCGGACAGTTGTGCTTCGACGCGGCCTTCGAGTGCGGGAACCTGGGGCGAGCTGATCACATCACGGACCTGGAATATGACCTTTACGTCCGGCCAGATACCTGCAGGCCGCGGGCTAGGTTTTGGTTCAATTTCACTGTTGAGAATGCAAAACAGGACCAGGTTTGTTAAGTGTTTCTTTATGTATACGCATTACGCCTGCTGCGGTAGTAAAGTCATTTAACTCGCTTATATAACCTTCCTTTAAACCGCAGTCGAAGTGTAAACATATTTTACCCACTACTACCACCACGTACTTTAGAAAAGTATCTTAAATCTGTTTGTTTTATAGAGGGTGATATTCAACATCGTCAACTTAGGCAAAGAAGTAACGCTTTTTGACACCGACATGACTCCTCTTGTTCGTTCTACATCACGAGGAAAATGGTAAGTGGACTATAGCCCTAGAGAGTTTGTAACATATGATTTACTATCCTGACTTCCAAAACGGAGTTTCTCAAGATAACTTTAATCGATCTTATGCATCATATCAACTGATCATATTGTAATAAAAATATATGCGTATATACCTACCCAAGTAGATACAATATTATTTTTCATACAAGTCAAGTCCATCCAAAGATTTTCCAGTAGAAATCGCTTGAAAGCGATAAGGACGTCCGCTTTTGGTGAGCTACAAAGTACCTACTATAATAGGTAGAAAAACATTTAAAGAGCACGTAAACCCCATAGTTAAGTCGGCCACAAAAGCAGTTTTTCGCTCTTAGTTTTTAAATATTATCTTCCAGGGTTCGGTTTCCCAGGCGCCTTATATTCTACCACCGTTCAGTTCCACACAGGGGTCGTAAGATCCTCAGCATGGCGTTTGCTTTCGATCGAGAGGAGGACGTGTACCAGTTCGCGGCGGCCGCTCCGTACTCTTACTCCCGGCTACAGAAACACTTGGCAATTTGGGAGAAACGAGCGCAAACTTTCGCTAAAAGAGATTCTATTGCGCAAACTACTGTAAGTTGAGTCTGTGATAAACTTCGACGCGGTAAACTTCAATGTGTAAATAAACAAGACGGTCTCGGGTTAATATTTTTGATATTTGCAGCAAAAGCGTCGAATAGATCTAATAACTATAGGAGATTTGAAATGCCAAGATAAGGCGGCGACGGAGGAGCCCGCCCCTAAACCCAAACTTAACGAACCGAAGAAAAGGGTACTTATGATATTAGCGAGAACGCATGGGGGTGAATCGCCAGCATCCTACATTTGTCAAGGTATATACAACCATTAATTTCAATTGAAACTTACTTTGGACTTTTTTTTTCATAATATTGGATAACGAGACGAGCGGGTCGTTTGCCTGATGGTAAGCGTAACGACAACCCATAACAATTGTAGTGCGGCCTGGATGGCTTGCGCGGCAACGCAGTGCGCTCGTTACCCTGAGACACTAGGTACCTTTTATGTCTCATAAGCCTAGTAATTTTACTGACTTCATCTAATATAATGCTTCCACATTACCTTACTGCTGTATTTTCATAAAACCAATCATTATACAGGGTGTGGCGTAAAGAGTGGATAATCCTTAACCAGCGGGTGAGGGCCATCATGACTGCCCTGTGCCATGAAAGTGTTTAGTAAAATTCACATGATTTTCGAGTTTTTGAACATTTTGAAAATTTAAAAATATCCACTTTTGCTCACTTTTTTCGGTGTCTTGATAGCAAATTAAGGATTTTTTTCAATTTATTGTTTGATAAACGTACTATCAAATGTTAACTTCCTTCTTATGTTTACTTCTTGTGCCGCGAGATTTGGTTTTTGTTTAGTTCGAAAAATTTCGAAAACCATGCAACGGTTAATATACATAACTTTCAATTTTCTGGATAGTCATGATATCCCCCACTCACCGCTGGTTAAGTCCACTCTTTTCCTATATATACAGGTAGTCTTACAATTTCCAGTCTCGTGTCTTTGCTTTAAATGAATTAAACTTTAAATTACTTACTTTGTGTATAAAGTAAAAACGAATTTTGTCATTTCTAGAAGGCTATCACGTTTCAGATCCGAATGTCGGCAATTGGTACATTTCCCAACAAACTTCTTCATTTGTACTGCTTCAGTATGAAAGTTGCGAAGCCTTATAGCAACTCCAGAGCCCTTGTTTCTATTATGTAACAGGCTGGAAAATGATTTCTTTTTCTTTGTTTTATTGCTTCACATTGTGAAAAACAAAAACAAAGAATTAATGTTTGCTTAAATATTTTTTGCTGCCTTGACAATGACATCGGTAAAGTGATATTGAAAACTTTTAACTAGGTACTTAATTAAAATTCCCATTGTGTTTCTTCGAATTTAGAACAGAGTAAAGTTTACCTACTTGCTAAGGAGGTATAGGTATGTAGGTAGGTAATAGGTACATGGTAATTGGTACCTACAGCTGTTCTAATCAAATATTTTTTTATTCTCGATTAGTTAGCAACGATCTCTATCTCGCTGATCTTAAGCGACGATGTTGCCAAAGATGTTGAATATTAGGTATATACCTGATATATAAGGTATACTTATACCCGAGAGCCAGTTCAAATCTAGGTAGTTTCGCTCTCTCTCTTTCCAATAATGAGAAAAAGACGGCACTAAATTAACTGCCGTTATTACAATCGACACAAGCAAATGGATTAATTTGATAGGTCTAAAATGTGTCCCATCTCTTTTTCATCTACTAATCGTAACCTATTTTGTAACTTCCACAGGGTTCTTGGATTATATTGTAAGTTCTTCAGAAAAAGCTTGTGCCTTACGAAACGGTATCATTATTCATGTGAGTGGTTTTCTTATGTTCATTATGTTTTTAATCGTTTCTTTTCCTTTTCTACGATTGTCAGTCTACCTAGGTGACTACGTCACTATAACTTCGAATTTCGAAACATCGTGAATAATCCGTCCGTACCTACCTACCAGGCTAAATAATATGTGCTAGGTACCTACTATAGTAAATGCGAAAATGTGTTTGCAAGTAGGTATGTCCTTCTTTCACGCAGCAACGCGGCAACGGCGCAACGTATCGATGTGATTTTTTGCATAGATATAGTCTATGGACCGTAGACTCGTAGAGTAACATAGGATTTTTCACAGACTTAACAAATCTGTGGGATTTTTATCCCAGAAAATGCAATGTTCCTGTGAGAACGCGGGTGAACCCCGGGCAGAAGCTAGTCTTTTAATAATTAAATTTAAAAACAATACGATACTAATTTATATATACCTACGTTCGAAGCGTTAGTAAAAATTAAAAACTAAAACAGAACTAAGTTATAGTCCTATTAACAAAAAACTAAGAAAATAATTAAATATCATCTGACAACAAAACTATTAGGTTGGTAGACGATTTTTTATTCATTGACATAATTATTAACCCTAATCACGTAAGAGTAAGTAGGTACAACAATCATAATAAACGCACAATGCCAGTTAAAATTTGTATTTTCAGGTGGTACCAATGTTGAATCCTGATGGCGTGTTTCTCGGAAATCAACGCTCGGACCTCTTAGGGTCTGACCTCAACCGTTGCTGGCACAGGCCCACAACATACGCTCATCCAGCTCTTATTGCTGTTAGTGATTTAGTCGATAAAATTACAGCTGAAAAGGTAAAATTAATTCAGTACCTAAACAGCTTGGTTTTTTTTAAAATCCTAAATATAATAAATAGGTCTCCTTTGGCCCCGGCTAAAAATAAAAGATAATACCTACATCTCTTCCCGTGGGTGCCGAAAGAGCCGGCTAAGGGAATATCTGTGATATGGGCAGCAGTATTCTCCTCGGTCAACATCATAATCTACTGTGACCAAGAGTCGTTTATCAACACACTTTTATTAGCTTTGTAACTAACAATGTAATAAAATCTTAGTCAATTTTAACCTATAACATTTGTTTCTTACAGAGCCTACAGTTGGATTTCATCATCGACCTGCACGCGGACATAAGCCACGAAGGTGTCTTCGCACGTGGGAATTCTTATGATGATGTTTACAGGTGGGTACCCAAAGATCAATATTGTGAAACGGTCATGGAGCAATGGTAGTGATTTCGGCACCGATTTGTGGGAGTGTTCGAATGGAAAGTTTAAGCTTTCGGTGAGGAAAACGTCATGACCCCATCACCCATTTGCCTGTATTGTTACAGCAAGTATAAATACTTGCATGGCTAGCTAGCATCACGTTGAAAATCGTCGGCTAGCTTCTATTACTGTGTTCCGGTAGCTGCACCAGAGAACCAGTCCTGCTGCCTTACCGGCTAACAAAATCGGAGTCCTCTAGACAAAAGCCACACGCTTCGCTCACGCTAACGCCAACCATACAGTAAAAAGCCAATTAGACCAATTACCATCCACCAATTTAAAGACTTTCACGTGACATCTCACAAGCTAATGTCGGTTGAGATTTTTCCCTTTACTTGTGCTATAGGACATTGTTTCTTGCCTAATTTCATGATTCTAGGTCAACGGGAAGTACCCTATAGGTAGGTTATGATTCCCGGTCTTGACAGAAAGACAGACAGACGTACGGACTACGAAGTGAGACTATAAGGTTTTTCGTTTTGGGTACTGAACCCTACAAAAACCTCAAATAAGCTTTGTTGCATAAATTCGTTTTACTTCAAAAGAATGCGTGCCTTTTTATTATCCTTTTTACTAGGTTTGAGCGTCACGCCGTGCTTCCGAAGTTCCTGTCAGGTCGCGTGGAAGCTTGGCGGCAAGAAGCCTGCATGTTTAACTCCGACGCCGGACTGGCCGGCACCGCGCGCAGAGCCCTGCCTATGGGAAATGTTGACGCCTATACCATACTGGCGTCTCTTGGTGGAAGGAGGCTGAATGCTAGAGGGCCTTATATACATTATACTGAAGACGCCTGTATCCTTTTGATTACGTTTTCGTACTGGTTACGCCGTTTTTTGATATTTATCTAAAATTGCGATTAACTATGTTGAAAATTGTACATCTAGGTAGGTACTTACAGACCAGCACTGGCAAGATTAAAACGTCACGTTTCCATCTGGTGATTTGCTATGCTAACCTCAATAGGAAAACGACCTGCATGTTTGCATACCTTTTCAACAGGTACCTATATAGCTTATGCAGTGTGAGTTTGAATTTATCAATTAACATATCTGTTATCCCTAATCTATTCCTGGAGGTCAACAGCATTTGTTTTTACGACTTTTTTAAATTCGGATTTTTTCATTGAAGAAATGTCATTTAAAGTTTACGTCAAAATTCTACTAAAGAATTTCCGGACAGCCCTAGATCAGCGGAATCACTTGAACTATGTTGAACTTTGTTAAAAATGATGATGTTTAAACAAATACAGAAAATGCCGCACACTTCACGTTTGAAGTTGAATTTATTTTTGTATGGAATGTCGTATTTCCAGCGGAGGTTCTCACAACCATGGTCCTAATCACCCCCTTCCGGGATAACTTACCAATTCAAAGTCATCCTGTAGAAATATTGAGCCGTGGATAATTAAAATCATGTAATTCAGTGCATCAAGTTATTGAAATTACCGGAAATATATCAGACATCACCACAATGTACTTTTTATATGGACATCACCACATATTTAGGGACTTCCAGCAAAGTTTTTCAACTACGCTACCTGCTACTTTCGGTCTTATCTGAAACTGCTGAAATAATGCCTAATTAGTAGGTGCTGATGAAACATCAAAATCGTATCCAGATTTCCAAAAGACAGAAGTCTATCGATGCCTTCTAGGTCTTTTTTAAATTCTTAACTATAATATCCAGATTCCAAAATAGGCAGGTCTCTAGTGAAAGCCTTCTGCGATTACTACCGGCACATCGGAGTCATTCCACCGCGCATCGGTCTCTCAAGCAAGAAGAAGGAATCGAGGGGAAGACGCAAAAGAAGACGGCCAGTCACGGCAAGAGAGAGGTTAGGGCTACCTATTCCCGACGTCAATTTACGAGGAAACGAATAGAGCAATCCTTGGATCGACTGCAAATGTAGAGCCTACCGACATCCTTACTAGTAGATACGTATACAACTATAGATGCGATTCTTTTTTCTTTATTTCCTTATCTGTCAGGTCGCCCAGCTCGTCCCCCGAACGACGCGTGCTGCCTCCTCGGGTGCTGTCGCCGTCGCTGCCGGCCGCGTCCCCCGCGCCCCGCTTTTTCCCCCCGCGGACCGCCAAGCACCTCCGGACGGCGCGCCCGAGGACAATGCCAGAAATTGACCATGTGCTGCCGATTATCACCGGTTCTTACTTCAGCATTATTTTATCTCTGGGCTGTTAAGAACGTTGTTCATGTGTGCTGGACTAAGTACCTGCCTTCACAAATCCTATACCTACTATCCTCTGCGACTGGTTGTCTGCAAATCGCTTGAATCGGTTAGACCATCTTCTGCTTTAAAATAAGTTCTTCAACAATGTAATTTTTTGTTATTTGTCACTCATTCTTTTGATTGAACTTATTGCATATTTTTTTAAGTAGGTAGGTACAGTGCAATTTATTTTAATTCACACATTGTAACGGGATATTTAACGTGATTATTATTGAGCGATGACTACCCGATATTTCGACGCTGTTGCAAGCATCAGGTTCACGGGAATAATCACGGTAAATATCCCGTTACAATGTATGAATTAAAACAACTTGCACATGTAATGAGTTCAAACAAAAGAATTGGTGACAAATAAAATAAATTACGGTGCTGCAGGTTTATTTTAAATTATAGGATATTAGTAGGTATAATTTGTGAAGGCAGGTACTTAGTCCACCGCTCTAGCTAGTCTAGCTCACATGAACAACGTTCTCAACGTATCAATTAGTAAATAACAGTGAAAGTTTAAAAAAGTTGTTTTAAATTCTTCTCAATCACACGTCAAATAAGTAGATTCCTCTACTAATAATTGTTCCCATTTCAATATGTTGATCGGCACTGTTGTCGTGTCTCGCAGGCACGGCGGTGCGCACCCCGCGGCTGTCGGTGGTGGACATGAGTGCATACATCCGCGCGCCGGCGGGCGGGCACGCGCGCGAGCGCGGCGCCACGGCGCGGCCCGCGCGCCCGCCGCGCCCGCACCACGCGCGCCTCACTAGCGACGAGTACGACACGCACGACTCCGACCGCAGCTGAGACAAGCGGAACCCACTCTACTTACTATCCTCGTCGCATCATGGATTTCCTTTGTTAGAGCCCACATACACGAGCACTCCAATACAACGTTCCAAAAATCGCCTTTGTGTGGGAAATCTCACATGGATTTCGTGGAGTGTTAGAGATCCAAACGTTCCAAATCCAACGTTCCAATTTATCATTAGTGGCCGATACGACGATCCATATCGCGCTCAGTTGCAGTACGCGAAACGGAGGATGACCGAAAAATGGAGCGACGGCGCGCTCTTAGCCACACACCCCCCAAGGCCAAGGTTATGCATTATCACTGCGCATTGCAAATTCGGTAAACCAATTACAACACGCCGACTCACCTCGTCTGATATATTATGAGCTTTAAACTGACCAATCACAACACGCCGACTTCCCTCTTCCCCCGCCAATATTTTACGATTGTGTTCTAATGCAAAGTTGGATTATGCGGCGTCTAGGTTTACTGGTCTATGGTGGGCTCGAAATTGGTCCATCGTTCCACTCAACCCACGACGCGCGGAGCGATAGATTTGGAACGCTCGTATATGGTGCACGTTAGCGTAAAAACACGATGATTGTGAATCTCCAAATGTAACACTAGGAGAATGTTGCCCCTCTTATTGTATACTGTGTACCGATTATTGCACGATTTATACCATGTATTTTTCACTTTACGCCAATAAAACAACAATTTTATTGAAACATTTTAATGTCCAAGCTTCGTATGTACAATCACTAACATCTAATCATTCAGTCGTCTCGTTTTAGAACAAACTTATCGAACACTATTATCACTAAAAATCATCAACCATAACTGCAAATGAAAAACGAGACTTGAGTATCGTCACGAGATTTATTATCTGAACATTGTTTAGTTTTACGATAATTTGGTAAACGGTTCAACTTCTACGCGTACTAAAGAGGTCACAGGAGCATCACAAATACATTCGTCGGATAGGGGTAAGAAGCGCGGGCGCCCCGTAACGTTCTGCGAAGCGGCGCGGACCGAGCGCGAAGCACCTCCCTAATAAATATCTTTGGCATGAACCGAACAGCTCGCCGAGGATCACACGTGGTCGCACTCTTCGACCGACAGTCATCGCTCCGATGCCAAGCGGGCGGGCTCGGCGCGCGCGTCATTCCCACGCGTCGTGGTCGTCGTCGGACAGCGTGACGAGGCGCAGCGGGTCGCCGGGCGGCGCGGCGGGCGCGGCCGGCGCGCCGCGCGCCAGCCGCTTCAGGCGCAGCGCCTCCTCGTCCGCGGCCGAGCGCGGCTTGCGGAACTCGTACACCAGCGGGAAGATGCGCTCCACCGCCGACTGCACGTCGTTCACGCTGCGGGCTGCAACCGCGACAACATTCAGAACCAGGGGCGTATTTAACCTAGGGCCATAAGGGTATGGCTCGGGGAGGAAGGCTGCGAGGGCGCCGCAAGCAGAAGAAATTTAAAAAAGCCAACCTAAATAAGGCTCTTATTAATAAACAGTGTTAAACGGTTGAATTGACTACTAGCGGGGGGCCTCACTCACCTCTGGTGGTGACAGCTGTCAAAATCTCATTTTTTATGCTATTTGGTAACGAGACGAGCTGGTCGTTTGCCTGATGGTAAGCATAACGCCGGCCCATAACAATTGCAGTGCCACTCAGAACTTTAAAACACAAAGACATGGGCGGCACTGCAGTGCGTTCGTCACCCTGAGACACTAATGAGCACAGTAATTTCACTGGCTCCTCCTGCTCATCAAACCGGGACACAGTAATGCTTGCATATTACTGTTCGGCGGCAGACTTCACGAGCAAAGCTGTGGTAACTAAATTCGACTTTTACTATGCAAACAAATTACTCTAAATAAGTATCTATGTAGTATACCTTCTGTGACACAGAGAATGCGGGGTAAGGAGTGTTAAGTTTACGTTTATGTTCTTTGATACTTAATTCTTTGTGCGTTCCGCTGCACAAATGTTCACGTAAAGCTTGCCTGCATGTGCGCCAAACAAGTGACAATATATCGACGATTTCATTTCTTGTAATTATTTATTTATGCCGGGGTATATTGCAGGTATTTAAAAAAGATAACAGATCCATGTCTTTGAAAAACAACTTATTATCCAGTTCATTGGTTGCCTAGAAGAGATCGCTATGAGCGATAAGTCCGCCCGTTGGGGCACTTAGTTTTTAAATTTTATTTGTACCTTGGTGTTTCAATAGTTTCTTTATCTATTGGTCAACGCCTGTCAGAATACTATTAGTTAGCAAACTAACATTCTAACATTTATTAACTTTATTGAAGTGCGCCTTAACTATAACACACCCCTCAACATCTTATTTACTATGCCTTTCACCATTCAACATTGCCCTTTACATCACCAATAATGGTAGTAATGGTTTAATGATTGGGGCGTTTAGTGGACGGCGAGTCAACGATTGACACAAGCCAATTACATAATCAAATTCACAACGAATTTTAAATAAATATCAGAAAAAAGTATTAAACTATATAGCAGTGGTGTAGGGTGGATGATTTCTAGGAAGCCAGTTTAAGAAATCTCACCAAAAAAACTAAAAACATCCAAGCTATATGAAAATATCGTCGTCGTGTATGTATGGTGTCGTCGCGAGGCTCGGTTGAATCACGTAAGTGAATCCAGTTAAATACATATAGGTATTATGTATATTCATACAGATAAATAAAATTGAAGTGTCTGTTTATAATATCAAAATAACAGCGTTTTACTAAATGCATATGAAAGTATATACGGTACATATAACAAAACAACCATTTTTAAAATTGTTGTCTGTCTGTCTGTCTGTTTGTTCCGGGTAATCTCCGAAACGGCTGGTCCGATTTTGACGGGACTTTCACTGGTAGATAGCTGATGTTACAAGGAGTAACATAGGCTACTTTAATTTTAGAAAAATAATTAGGGTTCCGCGCAAAAAAATAAAAACCATGTAATCCAAAATCTCCACGCGGGTGAAACCACGGGGCAGCAGCTAGTATGAAAATAATTCTTGCAATAAAAACCAAACAAAATACGTAAGTATAAAGTGGATACCGGAAAGGAAACCGATGGGAATCGGTTTGTTTGCATTCTTCGTCACTGCTATATACTTAGATAAAATGTTATAGATAAATCACACGTCCATCTCAGAAAAACGCTAGCATTTCGATAATGATTTCGGAACCCAAACAAATCACATTCAAAGTTGACCTCAAGGAGAGCCTTGAGGGCGTAGGGTGCGCAGTATAGGCGAGTGGGCGGGCCACAGTGCGGCGCAGGGTGAATAACCGGTGCGTTCTACTGGGAACACTATTATTACTTCTTCAGAGGCGCAAGTACGGATCTTTTTGATCGATAAAGTTCGATAAAATTGACAGTTCAAATCGATAAAGTGGGTTTTATCGACTTTTTATATAACTTATCGAACCTCGATACAATCGACAAAAGTTATCGAATAGCTAAGTCGAATCCAAAGAGAATATAGAGCTACTACAATACTTTACGATCAGACTTCGGTACTCGCAAATTTCGATAAATTAATCGGGTTTTTCGATTCGACAAATTTATCGAACCGACTTCCGTACTTGCGCCGCAGTACATAGAAGCACAGATAGAAGCTATCAACAACAAGGCGGAGAACGGCAGCGTGGCCGTAAGTTAGTGGAAGGTGGGGAGATGAACTTGACTCATACGCGGATTGGCGGACGCAAGCATTATATTGCGAGCAACGGAAGAAGGGAAAAGAAGCCTTTACACAGACATAACAGGCTAGAAATAACAAATAAAAAATCAGTTCATCGAGCATACCTCGTGGATAAAATTCACAATGTTTATTTTTGCACATTACTGTAAGTTAATATTTGTTCCATCCGACTTACAATGATTCATATCCGAGACAACCCGAAATAAATTTCTAGTAGTGGATACTTTACAACTGATTTCATTCATTTCAATCTAAGGAGCAGGACGACTATTGGACGTTACTATTACAGGGTCGTTAAGTAGGTAGAGCGAGTGTGGCCGACCGGGAACTTGTGCGACTTTCAATCTGACGCACCATAGTTTGAATCTCGACTCGGCCCGCACCAATGACTTATATCAAGTTATGTGCGGATTAATCACACTCGCTCTAAAACGGTGAAGCAAAACATCGCGAGGAAACCGGCATGTTCAAGAACCACAAAATTCGAGGACATGTGACATGCATCAAGCCGCACTGGGCCCGCGTGGTGGATTATGGCCCATACCGATCTCTCTCTCTGAGAGAAGGCTATTATCCCAGCAGTGGGAGCGTAAGAGGCTGATAATGATAAGTAGGTAGTTTTCAAATAATTTACCTGTGATTGTTACACCTCCCGTTGAGAATATCTTTAGTGTGGCTTTAGGATTATATAGCTTATACGTAACACCAGGATGAAGCTCTGGCTCATAGCTGAAAATGAAAAGAAAAGAACTTTAGTTTCACTTTATTAGTACAAGCTTTCTTTTTCATAGCTATTAGAAAAATACTTAATTTAGTTACATATGTGTACATACAATGCGGTTGAAATGAAAATATGATAGGCCCTCGGCTGACTTACTTCAATGTTGAAAAAAATTGTACAGTAAACACAGAAAAGCAATGAACTTTGCACTGACATTGAAGTGAAGTTAGCTATAATCGCATTGTATACTATACAATTATCTATATAGATTTGAAATGTCTGTTTGTAACGTTAAAATAACAGTTTTTTTACTAAATGCATAAGAAAGTATATACAGTACTTATAACAAAAAAGCAATTTTTAAAATGTTTGTCTGTCTGTCTGTTTATTTGTTTGTTCCAGCTAATCGCCGAAAGGCTGGACAGATTTTGACGGGTACTTTCACTGGCAGGTAGCTGATATTATAAGGAGTAACTTAGACTACTTTTATTTTGGAAAAAGAATCGGGGTTCCACACAAAAAAATTAAAACCCTCCTAAATCCAATATCACCGCGCGGGTGAAACCGCGGGCAGCAGCTAGTCATTTATAAGCATACAAAGCGATGATGGCCAAGTGGATGGATCTGTAGGTCATCTTTCGAATCGAATCTCTATAATAAGAAGCTTGAGCTGTCGTTGGAGGACAACATCTTGATGCAACCATATCATGATACTAGTTAGGGCCTAGCGCTCCCTGGCTAGCTGACATCTACAAGTTGAAATTTTGTCACCAGACACCTAATCGGTATGTAGATTCAATGGACTTTTGTCTTGACTTAGAGTCTTAGACAATACATTAGTGTGTTTCTTGTATGTGAATATTGTTACATGAGGCTTAATGTGTTTCCAAAGCGATAAGGACCACCTATTCAAGGAGCAGAAACAACACACACCCTGATACTGAATCACATTACTACTATATTGCTTGACTCAAGCAACCTGATCACAGCTTGAATATGGCTTTAACAATTTCACACTGGCTATTAGGCAAGTCTAGAAATCTGTCTGTCTAGGTCTCTTCTTCAAGAAAGGTCGAGAAACTAAAATAAATTTCTGGGCAACCGATGAATGAAATAGAATTGAATGGCACCCACTTATACTAAGTATACAGTCTATACCTTTATATATTATATAGTACAACTTTTCATCAGGGTGTTGGAGGTCGTGACGTGACCTGTACACGTAATAGGGGGGGAGGGCGGAGAGGAGGCAACCAATCTGAGTTGACGACCTCGCGAATAGCAAAGGTCGAATGCGCGAGTGGAGCGAAGGGATGCCGTAGCGAGTCTTACGGCAGAATTCGCTCGTTATCTCGTCATACGACCCATGCATTTTTTATGACGTGTCGAGAACATTTTTCGTGTGATGACAACGGTCACGCCTACACATAACAACTGCTGCTGCCAAACTAGTTTGTCGTGATAATAGGTTTGACCATTCAACTTAATTAATATAAGGCCTTTAAATAATCCAAATATTTTTGTCGACTGACAGATGTAATTAGCAGTACTATTTTATTAGTACCTAAACAGTCTATAAATTCATTACACCCAACCCACTTTTTAACCGACTTCCAAAAAAGGAGGAGGTTATCAATTCGGTCAGTATTTTTTTTCTTTTATATTTGTAGATCTCCGTCATTTATAAACCAATTTGGAAAATTCTTTTTTTATTTGAAAGGATATACTTTCAGATTGGTCCCATAGAAATTTCATCAAAATCGGTTCAGTAGATTGTCACTGAAGTCGGTTCGTCGCTTTTTTAAAGCAAGTTTTTACTAATTCTAAACAAATTATTATATACAATATTATGTACTTCTTATTGAGCCATGACATATTTTAGTGTTCAGATTTTTATACTACAAACTCGAAATAATGAGGATACATTTTAAATATTTTCCATAGAAAAACACAGCAATCAGAACCTGTTTCTGCAAACGAGCTAAGCATCGTGAACTAACACTATACATCTACAATAATAGTTCATCCACACTCCTGCTAAATAAGATAATTTCATTTGCTCAGTCTGATGAGAAATGATATGTAAAATTAATAATTTTTTGTGGTGAGGTAAATGAACTTAAATCTCGAGTGATCAAGTGAAATGAACACAACTTCTAAAATTGTATACAATATCAAGAGGTAAATGAACTAAAGTTTTATCTCATGTCATGACTCAATAAGTCATATTTAAATGAGAGCACTAATTGTGCAAAATGAGGCAATTCCTGTTTTGTTTTTACAGGGAGCCGCCAAGCTGGCGTGGTAATGCAATCTTCTGCTGAGAAGTTTTAAGTAATATGAAAGGTCTATGGCACAGGGATAGGTACTATAAGTAGGTGCTTGAATAATTAAATTAACTTTTTAAATATGAATGCCACCCAAAGATAATTAATAAGAGTGCAATTGACATTTAACTTCTTGAGTTTTGTATGAAATAAAAAATATTTTTAACATTGATGCTTGCATGTTGTACAATTTTTGTTTTTTTCATTGTAATTTCACCATGTTTAAGATTTTTGTACTCTTTTGTATAATAGCCATTGACGCTTGTTGAATAATCTATTAAAAAAAATTAGCTATCCAATATTAAAATCAATAACACAGCAACAAGGGTGGTATTCCACTCATCAAATTTTAATATCTTTGTCCAATTTTTGATCAATTGACACATGCCCATTCAACTCATTCAAGATTTCTTAGTATATTTTGCACAGTATTTTCTGTAGATTGAGAATATGAAGGAATTTCAACTTTACGTGCTGCTATTATAATTGTCATAATCTTTGATCAAATTATATTGTTGCTAGGTGATTCGATGAAGTAATCTAATTTCTTTGATCAAAATGTGTATTAGACAAAGATTTTTAATGAGTGGAATACCACCCTAAGGTAAAGAAAGGGTACTCACTCTGCCTCTTTATATGTCTTGGAGAAGGATATGATTCTTATACCGAAGGGCATCCTACAGGTTCCTAATACATTGACTACGCGGAAGTTCTGAAAGCGCGCTTCGAAGCCAAGCTTCTGCAGCGCGCGCGCGTATCGGCGCGCCGCTATCTTGGCCTGGTCCTCGCTGGTGGCGCCGGTGCACGTGACGCGGCCCGACGACCAGATGGACGCCGTGGTGTACGGCCGCCGCAGCTTCATTGTAACCATTCCGTTTTCGCGGCGGAACTCCACGTTTACACCTTTCAGAGCTATCTGTCTCAGATTCAAGTGGCACTTAACACTAAAACTGCACACGACATTGTTTATCATTATGTCTATTTCGGGAGTATCCTCCTCTTCCGCGCCGCCCTCCGAGGCTACGAGCGCGGCGTCAACTGCCGCCTGGGGCGGGCCCGTCGCGCCCGCTTCGCAATACTCGTGGTCCGGGATCATGTGGCTCGGGACGCCGTGTGATATGCTGTGGTTCGCCGCCACGCCGTGTGATATGCCATGGTTTGCCACGACGCCGTGAGATATACCATGGCTCGCCACGACGCCGTGTGATATGCCATGGTTTGCCACTACGCCGTGGGTGCCTTTGCTCAGCCCTTTGATGCCATTCTCTTGGATGAGTGTAGCCATGTCCGCCACGGCGCGCGCTGAAATCACAATGTCATATTATTATGAACAATGGTATTGTTGTTGACTCATCACTCATCTGCTCCATGTATACCTAATCTATACTCCATGTGTATACTGAAAATCGTTTAGGTATCATCTACTTGTTATCTCTTGTTTCATTATAATGTATGCTATCACTGTGTGATGTTTATCGGTTTGTCTGGGTACCGCCATATCATATATCCTGAGATCTTGACTTTATTTTTGGATTATTGAATTTATTGCAGTCAATGGCTACACAGTTTAATTGCAACAAGTATTATTTAACTGGAACTGAAATAATATATTTTGGAACTAAAATGTTTTGGTTTTGAGTAAGGAGTAACTTACGTAATGTTTTTTGTATGATTGTGTGGATGCTATCAAGAACAAAGGGAAGTAGTGAATTAATATTTTTAATCAAGCTTTGATTAAACAGAGTACACACATGTGAGAATGCTATGTTAGTGGGTGTTATCGTTAGCTTGCAGGAAACCATGCAGAGCCGAGGGTTTATTGGAAATTGTTGATTGCACAACAATGGCAAACACTACACAATCTTGAAACAATGAAAACATCTTACATTAGCCCAAGCTTTAACCGTGATTATGTAAGGTTTGTCTATCTTAAATTTCTCTGATTTGAATTTCATTAACAGCATGGTGTAGGTATTTACAGCTCAGCTGACACTAATATTAGAAAGTTTGCTTAAGAAGCACAGGCTTTGAGGCTAGTCTTAGATATGATTTTGACATAAGACTGGTTTTAACTCATTATTTTTAACTTTTATTCTCAGTAGGTAATCTTTTAAACACTGTCTTACTTGAAGTGAAGTGATAGTGTGATGGAAGAAACATGCAAAGCCTTAATAAGGACTGGCTCTCAAATGTAGTCACTACAACACATTATTTGATCCCCTTCTTATATTGTGTAAACTCTGTTTGTTTTTAGCATCCAATCAACACAAACCGAGTTGTTATGATGATAAGAGTAGAGATAACTCTATAAGCCCGGTTTCCTATAAAATGAATGTTTCAAATGAAATCTCTTCCTGTGAAGAAGCGTGGATGGCAAAAAAGGGTGTTGAGAGTTGCAATTTCACTGAGGCGCTACTCCCATGCATTATGCTTTTTATCACTACCAACATGGAGCTAAGTATCTTAGCTATTTATTATTACTCATATGGGCTTTTATTTTAAACATTAAATTTGTTAACAAGAAATTACAAAATAATCTATGAGATTTGGCAGACACAAATTGTAAAATTTCTACGTAATTCACATCCATTTTAGCTCTGTAAAAGTAATTTCATAGCAAACTTTATAGAAGCTTTTAAAATGGCTGATTCTATAATGAAAATAACCTGAACCGAGAACACTTCAGTGCAAGTTGCATCTTCTTTGAGTATAGGTTCAGGTTATTTTATATTTTTATAGACCCATTTATTATTTTACTGCATAATAATATTCAATACCCACATAATTATTGATCAATAACTCCCCACATGTGAGCCAAACAAAGACTTCAATGGTATTATAGCCCAAAATTTCTATAAGTTGATAATCTCAACTGTTCCATTGATCATCAAGCTGTCACCTCAAGTCTCAATGTTAGTATAATAAGATAGAAGGTGTACTCACAATAATTTTTAAATTCTTGCACACACTGAAATGTACCATGCATCCTAACAGTAGTACACAAAGGAAAGAAGCATTGATTCTGTAACAATGAATAACAACTGTCACTGCTCTAAAATGTGATCCACTTTTAGAGTAAAGTGTAAAAATGTCCTTCAAGTGGAGCTTGGAAACTTAAGAATGAATTTAGTGGAGATTCAATGGAGGGGCGCAATTTAGGCCACTTCCCACGGCACGCAGCACGGCGGCGAGGCGGCGACGACATGACACTTTGCACAGCTGACTGCCGGACGGACCGCGCCCCGCGCACCGCGCGCACCCCACGCTCCCACCCCTGCGTCCTCCCGAGCCTGCGCCCTGAGCCTACTTTTGCACTGCACTTGCACCCAACCCAATAAAACATCTATTGCGCACTTGCGCGACTCTAAATTACAAAATGTTTCTGTTGAAGGGCCAATTGGTACTGACTTCAGAATCAACATGTTAGAACAGCTGACAACTGGTAAATGTTTCTATGATTAAGGATTTTTGTAGGGTGATTATAAATACATAGGCTCTAATGTAGTCAGGAAGTTATTGACCCCATAACGACTTGCAACACACGTGATTTTTTTATTTTTCTCCATAGAGAAAAATTTCATGAGATCCAGGGTTAAATATTTTCGATCGGTACAAAATGTATTTTATAGAATTTTGTTAATAAAATACAAATTTGTATGTACTGAAAACAGCAAACTAAAAATAAGTTAGCAAAATAACACGAGAGTGAACTTGAACCAAAATGGGGCACACAGAATACAGATTCACTCTCACCTTTTTATTGAGAGCGAAGGAAGTCACCTGCCTGCGAGTTTTAAAGGTAAAAATTGAAATGCTGTGATGGGTAGAAGTTAATACATAAAACACCAATTTACCTGAAAGAAGTGTTATATTTGTCACAATTATTTTTACACCAACGAAGTAATAATTTTCATTGCAAAACTATTGTCCAGACAAAAGTTATATGGACAAATATGAACTTTACACTTCTGCAGTTTTAGTAGCGCACTTAATACAAAAAACTTGAAGACAAATTAAGCCAATATTTGCAATCTGATTGTAATATGCAAAAACCAAAAATTAAATGCACATCCTGCCTAGCACCGCCATGTTCCATTGAAATGAAGGATGACTGATTGAATGATTTTGAAAGAAAGAATGAATCAATTTGCATTTTTGGATTTTGTTGTCTATGTTAAAATTGTCTATGTCCTTAGTAATATACAGTACAACGATTGTTTAAAAAAAAAACTATTTATAACGTAATATGAACGTAACCACGTCAAAGGCCACTGGGGGGTCATTGTTTTTGTCAGTCGATTAGATAATTCAAATCGAAGAGTATTTAGGCTGATATTCAGAGACGACAGCTTAAAACGATCTAAGAACTGTCTTAGCCAAGCATCGGCTAAGCCGCTCAATCGAATTCGTATTCAGAAACAAAGTTCGTGCACGGTCTAAGCTAAGATCACACTCTCGTTATCTATGGCTGTTAAGTTTTTAATTTTTTCACCGGAACGTTTACCGGTTTTATCATTTATGTATGAATAGCAATACAACAAAGATAGCGATATACAAAATGTCACTGGAGTGAGTGAAACAACAATATTAATGCTATAAATCTATTTTGATATTATAATAAATGAAACATGTTAGTTTTGAAGTTTGACATTTCAATGTTTGGTTATTATGGTTTCTACCGTTATCATTTGGTGGCGCCACTTCTGTTTTTTTTTTTTTTTTTTTTTTTTTTTTGTTACATTACACTCTATGGACACGTGGTCCATACTCTTATAAGATTAGGTCATATATTAATAGAAATTAACGATATAAAGAAAGAAAAAACATCAAGACGGGAACTATGGTCTTAAACTAAATTAAAGTAGAACTAAATTACAAGACAACAGAAGGATTACAATTGGAGTTGACCAGACACCACAAGCGGCACCCGTTCACGAGTATGACCCATGTGCCAGCCATCGCTCTCCTCAACCATTACCGAGGGAAGAGGGCGACCCGCCACACGATGCCGCCGCGAGCAGAATCCTTTTCGTGAGCATGACAACTCCAGTTGCTTACATAGATGAACATAGTTTTATATACATAGGTACCTATATACTAGGGGATTGCAGGGTGATCGGTGACTGGGGATTATCGGCCGTGGATCCCGCATTTCCTAACCTCATAAGCGCTTGAACCACTTCTTCATTACGGTGTTGTATGGCTTTTCGGAGGTTGTAGTCCACGATCATCTGTGGTGTCGCAATCATAGCCCGCTTCACAAATCTGCCTATCGCGTCATCACTGTCATCGGTGTAGTAAACACAGCTGACAGTGTGTCGTGATACTGCTACTACTGCGTGTGGAACGCTATCGTGAAGCTGTAACTTTTTCGATCTTGTTTGAAGGACGATAACCGACTCGTAAGTAAGTCCCTGAGCTTCGTGTATAGTTAGAATGCGTGACCCTTCACCACTTCCATATCCCTTGCTGGTCAGGGATTCCTTTTCTTCCTGGGTGTTAACCAGAAACAGGATGTTTGGAAGAGAGATGGGTATTTGGGCATCCTTATACATATTTAGCTTCAGGGAGCGCACCTGAGGTCTTGAGGAGTATATACCGGAGTATATCTCACTAAGGGCGTACGCTACATCCATTGGATTCCGATGCGTGCACAACAACTCCTGGCTGATGGTTGCAACCAGGCTTGGGCGATTGTACCTTAGCTCGAACAGGTTTTCTCTGTCGATATAAGGCAATTGGTTGAGATCTCCGACGAGGACAACTTTATTAGCACCTGACAGTCGAGTCGCCATGACTATGGCCCCAAAGTGGTTCATAAGAGCCTCATCAACCATTAAACGGTTGCATTTGTCCGGCTCCTTAAACCCATTTACTAAAATTGAGGCCATAGTCCGCACCTTAGTTTTTACAGCGTCTCCAATGCGGTGTGCGAGCTTCTCTCTTAGATCTTTAGCTGCCTCAGTTGTAGTGGTGACTATTACATCATTGTCTACGTCGAAGTTCCCAACTAGCCATGTTGTTTTGCCGCATCCAGGAACCCCATTTACCCAATTGATTTCCGGTACTGCCCAGTTTTCCAATGCTGGTCCAGAATCAAGCGTCTTTGAGATGACATCGGCCATCTTCAGGATCTTGTCATCCAGCATTATCCTCGTACACCGGGCTGTAACTACTATGGGATCATTTGAATGGACGTTAAAGCGTAGTCGTCCTGTCCGTTTCAGCTCTACCTCGTCCAGAGCCACAAAGCCACTTGTTGCATTGTATCCAGCCATATACTGTCCTGTCATTGTTCCCATTATGAGCTGGGATGTTTCATTATTGTATATGGCCGCTTCCGCCTCCTCGAGTCTAGTCTTCAACATGCAGTCCTTCTGCTGGAAGGACTTCATGATGTTCCGGCAGGTGATAAGATTAACCTCCTTGGTTGCTCTTATGATAGCCTGAAACTCAAGAAAAGCGTTGATTGCGTGGTCTAAGGGCGTCGACGCTGGTCTGAGATTGGGTGGACTGACCTCTCCCTTGTCAGCTCTCGTCCGGGTGTCTTGGGGCTGTTTAGGACCAGAGGAGGGATTCCTCAAAAACTCAACCAAAGCGGCTGCCTGTCTTTCCAGTGGTTGAATATTTCGTGATCTCGTTCCCTGTGTCGCTATGCTGATTACGTTCAGAAAACCCCTAAATCTCCTTTCCCGGTTCCTCTCTTCATGAATGCCTCTTTGCTGTTCTGAGGCTTTCTCAACTGCTACTTTCTGTTGTAAGCGTTCTGAGCCACTCTGAGTAGTCGAGTTCATCGCCGCTGTGTCGTGTTTCGGTACTTTGAGGAAGCTCAAGTCTTCCCCTCTGTTCTCGTACACGACCACCTCATGATTTACAGAGGCTTTAATGCAGCAGATGTGGTCAGCGACTTCGCCTTTTTCATACTCGACTATCATTGCGTCTACGCTCAATTTGCGGGGTGTGTTGACCGTACCTGGTTCAGCCTCTCCGAGTTTTGTGAGCACTGAGCTTGCCTGAGCAAAAGGAGTCTTCTCACCCCATTCGAATAGTGCGATCGTCTTGTTTCTGAATAGCACTAATCGACATCGGTGGTCTCCTATTTCCGTTACAGGTAACGCGTTATATGTTTTACGTTTCATGCTCATTCGGGTGGTGCTTCCGTTCAGCAGAGAGGCTAAGCCTGGTGATATTGCAACATGTTTCCGTACCCCCGCATTGCAGAAGCTTATGCCGAGTCTCTCAGTGCAGTCGTCCATGAAGAGTGCTACGCTTCGAAGTCTAACACCTGGATTGCCCCTCTCTCCGCACGCCAAGAGGTGATGTATCGCGCTGCGACGCGGGGCGGGTATTTGTTGGGTCAGCTGTTGTGTTGCGCTTGTTAATGGTTCGGTTGGGGGTAAAGTGGAGGGATTGGGTGGGTGTTGTGGGTCAGCAAGAGTACTGTTTCTCCGAGTTGCTATGCGGAAGATGTTCTCCACGTAGGTCAGGAAAAAAGGTCTACTCTCACTGTCAGCAAGGATTTTATTAAGATTGGTCAGTTCCAGGTTCTGGTCAATTTTCGTTTCTAGGTCATTTCGAGCTGCTAGGAAGCGCGGACATTCGAGGATTATATGCCACACCGTTTCACTGACATCGGCATCACATTCGCATCCGGGGCTGTCTTTTAGTTTAAATCTATACAGATACTCGGCTATTCCTCCGTGTCCTGTCAAAGCTTGCACCACAAGAGGCGAAAACTTAGTTGCCCTCACTGTCCGGTATGCCTTGTCGACATCCGGGAGGAGCTTTCTTGTTATTGCGCCAGTGCTGGAAGTATCGTATCGGTCCTGCCATTTGCGAACCGATTCCTCTCTGATCTTTCTTTTGACATAAGACAGGGGGATCTTGTCATAGTCGTGGGCAGTGTTGCTGAGTGCTGCCGCTTTCGCGAGCTCATCCGCTCGCTCATTCCCGGCTGTACCCACGTGTGCCCTCAACCAGAACAGCCGAACCTCCCTCCCTTCTGCTCGAATCTCTCCAATATTTTCCTTAATGGCTTTTGCTAAGGGATGGTTTACTCTGGGATTTTTTAGCAAATCGAGCGAGGATCTAGAGTCGCTCAGTATGTTAACTACTAAATCGCCACTTCTGTTTTGAGAGCGGCTCAAGTAGTCGATATTGACTACTCAGGCTTTGCTTAGCATACGCTAAGTTTAAGTAGTGTTCCAAATGTCTCTGAATACAAATTAGAGCGTAAGCACTACTTTTTGACATAAGGAAGACAAAGTCCACGCTTAGACTCGTCTCTGAATATCAGCCTTAGTCTAGGCATTAAAGTGAGGCAATCAGATTTTGCAAGTAACTTAGATACCTATATGTTAGGAATTTTATTGAGTTTTCCAATACACAAAAAACAATAAGGTATTCGCTGAAGGTCATATATTAGATTACATACGCACCAACCTCGACACACACAGAGGATGAAGTAGAAGCTATGTATGAGGATATATCAGAAGCCATACTATATTTCCAATACCTACTTTACCGTTGAAAACACAGGAGACAACTCAGTCAGCACAGATCCTCAGAACAATAGCTGAATTACCCTCCGGGCCACTGGGTTTGTTCACGTCCAAATTACGATTATATAGCGTTTTACCAATCTCCAACTGACGAATATGAAAGTTCGACATAAATGCCACGCATCCATTTCGAGGAGTTGGAGGTATCGCGCTACCAGCACTTAGACGTAAATATTCCGCAAAAAGAGAAGCAAACAAGTTTGTTTTCTCTTCAGGTGTGTGGGCCTGTGTCCCATCAGGTTTCAGCAGTGGAGGCAATGAGGGGCGGCAGAAGTTCATTTCGACACACTTAGCCAAGGACCAAAATACTTTACTACTGTAATCTATTGTGGGTACTTCGAATTAAAATGTCCATTGCCGCTAATATCCATTGCCGCGCATGGATGAATTTCTTGCGCCTAGAGTCACGCCACTGTGTCGGAGGCGCAGCACAATCAAGTGGTGCATGCCAGAGGTTCGCCGTAGGAGAACCAGCTTCAGTAAAAAAAATTCGAAATATGAGCCTAAATGGAAAGAGGGATCAGTACTAGCGGAACGGACTGGTTCCGTTACTTACAAAGTTACTACCAAATGTAGCGAAACCAGCACGAAACACACCGATCAGCTGATTTCGAACAAACAAAAACGTTACTAGTGGGCGATAGGGTCATTAGTGACGCGGCAGATCGTGACGCTGAAGCGCGAGATGCGAGATGAAGATACCATTGCCTTCATCATCCTCTCCTGCACTTGCAGACGACGTCACGGAGACCTCGTCGACCTCGTCCCCGGCTCAACTCTCACCGCCACTGCAGGGCCCAGCCCCCATGTATCGACCACCCACACTATTTCCACGAACAGCCAAGCCCAATAAATTAAATTAAGCTATATGCTCTCTTATTCATGTTAGATAATAATTTTTTTCTCTATTTAAACTTACTACTCCACTTCTCTTCTCTAACTAACTTTTAGTTACTTTTCTCACGGAGGTAACATCGAGTAGGTATCTACTATCTAGTACCTACCTACGCACGTACTTATGTAGGTATACGTAATACCAATGTAATGAATATAATAACGTGATGCCAAGTTATACATTTTTAATGTGCCTATTGGTACTGATATAGGTAGGATACACGATAGACGCTGTAACCAACTATCTATAGGTAGAGATGGACTAACATGGCCTACCTAATGTACCTATAATAGCCGTTGCTTAGGTACCTACCTACCTATATATAACATGGACAAACGATTACTTATAGAAATTTGCTATTTTGGATTATATTATAATCTATCTACTTGGCATAAGTTCCATACTACCATGTTAAATTGTATCACGTGATACAATTTAACATGTTAAATTGTATCACGTGATACAATTTAACATGGTAGTATTTATATGGTAATAACAAACGTATGTTTGTAACAATTTTCAAGTACCGCAATTCGTATCATCATAAATTATGGAACGCTTCGAAGACGTTTCAAACAACGGTCTTACCACAAAAAACTTAAATACACTCTTAACACGTCTTAAACAGCATCTAATCCCTAATTTATTTATTTATTTATCATTGGAAAACTTACAGCCTATCAATTACAGTAAATACAAACGTAGAATTATAAACCGAGCCAGTTACAAGTTTTCACCTATAATATAACACATTCAGAAATTACCTTGGTGATTAGTGGCAAGAAACCAAAAATAAAAATCAATATAATGAACGATGATAATTACGAAGCTTGACATTAATGAAAAAGATGATTAATATGGTGAATCCAAATAGCTCACTAAGTTACATTTACTCAGTTACAGTTACTTTTACCAAGTTACAAGCCTTAAATTTGCCTTAAACATGCCTTAATCGCATATTTAAATATTAACAACCACAAATCTTGATTTAAGTAGTGTCTAACCGTTGTCTACAGAAACCTATGTTATTTCAATATCAATGTTGGCTTTAGTCATTTTAAAAGACATTTTAAATGTCTTTGTAGGTTGAATCGTTGAATCTCTTTTTAGTGCTGATGCACAGACTAGGTAGTGTACTACGCTGATGGTTTAGTAAAGTGACATGATCACCGAAAATTTGAACTTCATTCACAGCGCCATTACTAGATCATTTCATTCATTCTTGACTGCCAACTTCACGTTCGATGTGTTCATCCATGTCCATCAGTCAAGGAAGCGGTTTTTATTCTCAAATAAAACAATAATTTTGCCATGTTGTACCAGTATTCGATTTATAATAGTGTTCGTGCATAATTCAAAATCGTCGGATACCAATAAATGTGATTAAGCAATCGGTTGTGCGTACAACGGTGCATATGCTTTGTTGTGAGAACCACCTTTATCTGCTGTCAGTCTGAGTTCTGTAACAGAATTTTTCTACAATGAAACATAAGTTGCCTGTGGAATCATAGTTATTCAGTGTTGTACGGTATGAGAAAAGCTAAGAGCGTCGTTGATGTTTCGTGATGAGATTGGTGTTTTTCTACGACGCCGTATTGGGGAAAATGCACGGTGGTGTTTAGCCTCAGTGGCAGTGGCAGCAGACGTCAGTGTTGCGGTTCAGCATGGAGGTGGCGAAGGACGAGGAGCGCATGCGGCGGCTGCGTGCCCTGGAGGAGCGGCTGTGCGACCCGCGCTCCACCGGCAACGTGGACTGCCTGCTCGACACCGTCACCGCGCTCGTGTCCGACTGCGACCACCCCGCCATCCGGCGCATGAAGAATGTCGAGGCGTACACCAGCAGATGTGAGTACCCTGCATGTTACAGGAGTGAGCCCTGATGCTTATAACTCTTCTACCACCACTCTGTTTCCCTGGCATAATGATATGAATGTAGTAATTTTTTCACAATAATTTATACAAGTGTCATTATGTATTTTGTTTACATATTTTATCAATTATGATTGTGTTGGTTATCAAAATGTTATCAACTGTGATTCTAAAACATTACTGTTGTAACTCGGAAAGGGTAGCCTAGTTATGAGAAGCTTTAGCTCATGATATGATATTATATTTATAAAAGTACTTAGAAAAATCAACTCAGTGAATGTATGAGTTATCAGAAATATCATTAATAAAAATACTGGATCTCATTTAGATGAGGTACAATTTTGAAACATTTTTTTTAATTATGAAGAAAAAAATTATGAGAAGTGGGACAACTCAATTATTATTAAACATACAAAATATAAGTTTTCATTGGGAACATTAGCCACAATCCTGGTAACCTAGGTAATAATTCCAGATGATTATACATTTTACAACAATACACCAAAACATATAGTATACTTTAAAACCAATTATGAAGATGGTTCTTTATTTGCTAGCTGTTAGTTTAGTTACTCTATTTCCTTCCTTGGAGCTTTTGAGCTATATCTCTGTCAAAGGAAAATGGGGAAAATGTATGGACTTTGGTCTACCTATTCAACATTAATACCATATTATATTAAAACTAGCTTCTGCCTGTGGTTTCACCTTCATTCCCATAGGTGCGGTCCTAGAGACTAGTAATCATGCTATGAAAAAAGCCTGTTTAGTTTTCAAAAAATCAAAAACAATCATCCTTCTAATTTTAACTGTACTTTGATCTGATAATTTTATTGATCGCATAATTCCGTACTTGTACATTTGACTCAGCAAATTAGTGTCACAATTCCATAAGGTAACACAGAACAATGTTGCTAGTATGCTGAGTATGCTACTGGTGGTGGGATAGAACAGTTGGATATGGGCCTACAATGGCCAATTCCTCATCTAATAGTTTTTATAGTAGATCAAGTTAGTTGTAATTACTTCAAATATTTCTAATAATAAATTAAACTAAAAACCCTTTTAACAATGGAAGGGCCCAAGGAATTGTTGGTTTAATACTTTGTAAGCTCTAAATTTCCTTTTTACTTATTCATACTGACCCTATAAAAGCGTCTTCAGATCAAAGCATTATTCGCAACCCCCTGTGGTAGAGAAAACGAACTGGGCACGAGAATTTATACATATATTGGCAATATAAACGCTCAATATCCCTCTACCCACAGTTGTGGCGAATAACACTTAGGTCTAAACAGGCCTTTTTATCATATTGTATTTCATATAAGTCAAGTAACTTTGTTCCTATCTATTGTTATAGATGAAGAATTTGCATCAGATATTGTTAATCTTCGTATGAAAGCAGCCGACTTTGACCTTATAAAAGTGATTGGTCGTGGCGCTTTTGGTGAAGTTCAACTAGTCAGACACAAGTTCACGCGTCATGTTTACGCTATGAAGCTACTCAGTAAAGTAGAAATGATAAAGAGATCAGACTCCACATTCTTTTGGGAGGAACGTCACATAATGGCACATGCAAACTCAGAGTGGATTCTAAAACTACACTTTGCATTTCAAGACCATAAATATCTCTATATGGTAATGGATTATATGCCCGGTGGAGATCTTGTCAGTCTCATGTCAAACTATGATATACCTGAGAAATGGGCTAAATTTTACACAATGGAAATAGTCCTAGCTTTAGATGTCATACATGGCATGGGCTTTGTGCACAGAGATGTGAAGCCAGACAACATGTTGATAGACAAATATGGGCACTTAAAATTAGCTGACTTTGGCACTTGTATGCGAATGGGACCAGATGGACTTGTACGAGCTAGCAATGCAGTTGGTACCCCTGATTATATCTCGCCGGAAGTCCTGCAGTCACAGAATGGCGAAGGTGTTTACGGCCGTGAGTGTGATTGGTGGGCAGTAGGAATATTCCTTTATGAAATGCTAGTAGGCGACCCTCCATTCTATGCTGACAGCTTAGTTGGAACATATGGAAAAATTATGGACCATAGAAACTCATTGCAATTTCCTGATGATGCAGAAATCACGAAGGAAGCAAAATCATTTATCCGAGGGTTGCTCACAGACAGAACCAAGAGATTAGGTAGAACCAGTGTCGATGAGATTAAACATCATCCATTTTTCATAAATGACCAATGGAGTTTTGAAAATCTTAGGGATTCTGTCCCACCCGTGGTTCCAGAGCTGACTGGAGATGATGACACTAGTAACTTTGATGATATCGAGAAGTCTGATGCTTTAGATGAATCTTTTCCTGTGCCAAAAGCTTTTGTAGGAAATCACTTACCTTTCGTTGGCTTCACATACAATGTTGATTATCAGCTATGCAGTAGATTTGGAAAAGAGGCAGATGTGGTAGATACAATTCCTAATAATCACATAAATAACGTCGGATCTGAAGCGATATTGCAGCTAGAAAAACTCCTTGAAAGGGAACGCGACGGAAAACGTAAACTGGAAGATGCACAGGTGTCTCTCTGTACTCAACTAGACGAACTGGCGCAGAGAGACGCCAGAAATAAAAAAGTAATCGCCGACACCGACAAAGAGATAGCCCTTCTCCGACACGACCTGCGCGAGATACAGCGGAAGGCCGAAGTCGAATGCGAATCCAGAAAGAAAATGGAGTTCAACTTCTTCGAAGCCAAACGTCGGCTCGAGGAAGAACAAAGCAAGCGATCGAAGGAGATCAGCAATCTGCAAAATTACAATGAGAAATTTAACGCCCTCGAGAAGCAGCTACAGGAGCTGCGCGAGAAGCTGAAGCAGGAATCCGAGGCCGCGGCCAAATCACGCAAGCAGGCGGCTGAATTATCAGCGGCGCAGGCCGCCGCGGCTGCAGTCAACGACGGTACCGTGGCGGGGTTGCGCGCGCAGCGAGACGCGTTGGAGCGCGAGCGGTGTGCGCTAGCGGACGAGTTGGGCGCCGTGAAAGCGGCTAAGCAGCGGTCCGACGCCGCCGTGGCCGAAGCCACCTCGCGGCTCAACGCGGCGCACACGGAGCTGGAGCGCTCGTCCTCGCGTCTGGCGCAAATCATGGCGGACAACCGCCAGCTCACGGAGCGCGTCTCCTCGCTTGAGAAGGAGTGCGCGGGGCTGGCGCACGAGCTGCGCTCCTCGCAGCATCTCTACCAGCAGGAGCTGCGCGCTCACCAGGACACGCAGCGCTCGCAGCTGCTCTCGAAGCAAGAGGCCAATCTCGAACTCGTTAAAGGTGAGTCATTTTTAAATAGCCCTCCGAGGTACAGCTCTTGCTAATATCCTCTCATATTGTTCTGTGCTAAACTGTCTGTAACATTCCCGATAAGAATACATTCCGAAACCTTCACTTTTTGCATGCTTCAGGAGTATTGGAAAAAATATTTAAAGGTATTGTTCAGTTTGCTATATATATGCATACATCCTCTAGTATTATGTGTCGATGTCGTAGAAGTGTCCTGTTCCTGTTAGTGATCTTATTCATTTTCTATACACCTTGCATTATTCTCCTAACTTCCAGCACCTCATCAACCGTTTATCAATTGCACCTATGCTCTCTATCCGTACCTCTTCATACTTTCGATTTCACTTAGGTATAGTACGCGCCAAATATAAATGCACGTCGAGTAAAGTCAGCTGCTTTGTGCTTTTTTGTTATTTTACAATATCGCCGGATGTGTTGCGGAAGCAGGACAAAGAAATATGCGAGCTAAATAAGTAGTCAATGCATATTGCCGTTCATTTCAGCTCATAATTTTCATTGTTTTTTATGGACTATAGCATTCAAGTTAAGCGCGTACCGTGTATTCGGTATCATGTATGAGATGACCTGTTGCGTCGATCACGGTTCCCTGACGGTTTGTTGTACGACAGCGCTGCAAAACAAGCTGAACGAAGAGAAAACGGTGCGGCAGCGCTCGGAGGCCGGCTGCCAGGAGAAGGACCGCCAGATGTCGATGCTCAGCGTGGACTACCGACAGATGCAGCAGCGCCTGCAGAAACTGGAGGGCGAGCACCGGCAAGAGACAGAGAAGGTGACATTTTCCTTGTTATACAGATTGCCGTATGCTGTTGTGCGACAGAACGCTTTGTGTCAACAGGAGATATAATATTAGCATCTTGTTGTTGTCCCTTAAGTCTTACAGGCGCTTTTTATGATTAATTAAATACATAAATATATACATCACAAAAATTTCGCTTCCAACAGGATTCGAACCTGCGTCTTCTGGCTTGCCTGTTGGAAGCGAAATTTTTGTGATGTATATATTTATGTGAACATCCGCTAGTGTCGGTTAACACTATAAAATATATTTCATAAAATAATTCAATACATTTTGAAATTGGGTAAAGGTATTTTATGCCCTTACATAATCTCACATCAAACCGTACGAATCCTGATGAGATACAGCTCGCTACAGACCTATAATAACGCTTTTAATATTTATGTTTTGTTTTATTAAAGCCCTGTTGACTTTTTACATCGAGGAGCGAAGAAGTTTCCACTCGGTCGCTGGCCGAGTACCTATACTCACGCAGTTATGATTATGTGTCACTTCTGTCGGAATCGATGCACGCCCAAAAGATACTTTATGAAGCGATGATGGCTGGAAGAATGGATGTCGATCTGTAGGTCGATCGGTCGATGAAATTAGCTTGAGCTTTCTGTGAAGCAAATATCGTACCTAATGCAACCATTATAGGACTCGCTTAATCTATATAGTTTTAGCGTATTTGCGATGTACTACCACATTGTCGCAAGAGCAGAGGATCTAGAAAAAGTAACTTGCTACTACCGTTATCGAATAGGTAGTTACCATTGTTATCATGGCATGTTAACGAATCGTTGTCGTTTAACGAAAACGGCTGTGGAAAGTGACTGTCCCAGGGACAGAGTGACAGATGGTTCACTATTAAGCTGAAGTTAAAAATGTATCGAACTGACATACTGAAAAATGATACAAGTACGCCAAGTAGGTACAAGGTACATACTTGTTCCCGTACTTCGCCTCTGCTGTGTGGCACTGCTAAGCGTTCGTGGAGCTGTGGTAGAGATGCGGTCGCGATGCTGTCGTGTTTTTATGCTTATTATTTTAGAAGCGATAAAGACCTGCACCGATGTCTCGCTTGAAATGTATTGTGCGTGCTGTTGCATTTTTTTTGCACTCGCTAGGTGATCTAATTCATCTAGAGGCCACCCTTATTTGATTAAAACTATTAAGTACACACTAAACAATAACGCCTTTCGATATTTTAGACGGGCTTGCCTTTAGGGATTCTCCGTTCGTCGCTAGTGCGGCCTATTAAAGCTGCGTACAGATCACGCGTTCCGGTGTACGGGTTCACGTGCGCGCAATCCGTGCGCAGCTTGATAGTTTGTTGTGCAGGTGCTGGGTCTGGCGGCGGCGCTGGAGCAGGAGCGCGCGGCGCGGGCGGCGGCGGCCGGCGACACGGCGGCGGCGGAGGCGCTGGCGCGCGGCGCGGCGGCCGAGCGGGACGCGCGCGCGCGCGAGCTGCTGGCGGTGCGCGCCGCGCTGCAAGACGCTGCGGAGAAGCTCGCCGCCGCCGCCGCCGAGCGGGACATGCATCTGGCCAGGGTCAGTACTCACTACCACTCTAGCACTTTACAAGTTATGCGGAGCCGAGCTGGGAAATTTTAATCACAATATAAAGTTTGTGGGGACCTTATACCCTATAGATATACCTTATACCCTAGAGATACACCTATGTAGCCTATAGATACACCTTATATCCTATAGGTACACCTTATCCCTATATAGTCCTTAAACCCTATATATACTCGTTATACCATATAGATACACCTTATACCCTATACAGACACGTTATAGCATATAGATACACCTTAGATACACTTTATACCAAATGGATAAACCTTATACCCTGTAGAATATGCTCTATAGATTCCCATCAGGTCCACTAATTTATGGAGTGTAGCCGATGTGAATATAAATTCCCAGCGACCCCACAAATTATGACAAATTAATCAAATAGTGACAATGATCGAAGCGAGGAGGATCATTAGGTCACATGTGGCAACTCGCCGTTAAACTAACTTTAATGTGGTAGTTAATCGAAGAAAATGGCAAAATGGCATATACTCAACTATTTTTGATTTGAGCCAAGTCTACATTTGCCTGGCTTGATGACTTTTGTATTTTATGCTGTATAAACTGTCACTCAAGCCGGTTTGTTACATAAAATATAGTATAAATAGTATAGTTAGACAGAAAATTCTCTATTGTATAAACAATATTGTAGATCTTAAGCAGAGATGTGTAATACAAATTCACAATACCATTTTCCTTCTAAGACAAAAAAAAAAAAACAAAAAAGATAATAACGTTCAGATACTTGACAGACACTAGTGGACCCGCTAGTGTCGGTAAACACTATAAAAATATATTTCTTAAAGTTTAAATAAAGCTAAATCTCTCGCCATTTGATTGGTACTGTAACGTATCACAATGGAGTAGGCAATCGCTAAAAAGCGAGGTCTGCTGGATGGAGCTACGGCTTGAAAGAAAACATCATCTCAAGAATTTCGCAGTCAACATTGATTGCTCGCATAGCCTAGCTGGTTAAGGCGTCTGGTCTAGATAACGAGAAGACGCAGGTTCGAATCCTGTTGGAAGTGAAATTTGTGTGATGTATGTATATATTTGTGTTTCCATTTTCAATTCAGAAATGTGTCCATTAATGCAGATTTACAAAAGAAATATTGTATTGAAGAAAATTAGCTAAGTATTCGAAGTGGGTCAAACATGAGCCACATGAAACATAATTATGTAGTTTTCACGATGAGGTCTTATTCTATTTTTTTATTGCCTATGGCTTGCTTCTCTGCGAGTACCATTTACCATAATATGACGTGGCGCAGGCCAAGCTACCTACGTCGTATGATCACAGGCTTAGTTAGTATGACTATTTGTTCTTAGATCGAGTCATCGTGCCGTCATTTATACTAAAGATGTTAGTTGAGGTCATGTTTACAAATGTATTCCATTGACCTAAGGTAATATCTTTTTAATTACTAATTTACGAATAAGCATTCGTAAACGAGCAAGATCTATTTTCAGCGATAAAGAAAACTATTTCTAAAAGCGGCATCTTACATTTTTTTGGATGAAAATCACGGGAAAACAACCGAATGAACATCGAAACATAATTTTGTGACTAATCTGGACGTTTCGATCAAGTTGCGTTAAGAGTTTTCTTCAGTAAAACACTTCAGTTATTTTGATATCAATTTGTGTGCGAATTGACCAGTTTTGGTCTAAACACTATGAAAAGTACTTAAAAAACATATCGATATAAATATACATAAACAAGAAGCGGCTAATAAAAGTTATCTATAAAGTATAGCAATGCCTTATCAGAACGGTGAATGAAGAAGCCATAGTCAGCACATCCTACCGCTACCCGTATCTTATCTAAGTAAATTATAAACATGTAGCGCACGCATATTACTTTAACAAGTTCCCCAACTGTTTCTTGTGAATTAATCATAATCTCATCGCGCCGAAATAGACTGTCCTCCGGCATTACGACATAGTGACTCATTGTCGTCCGCAAACATGCACACATTCACGCGCACCACAACATTTGCCTTATACGAGAGCTATATACCTGCGCGTGCGACGAGATGCTCCCAAATAAATAAATACAGCTTCGTACCTACGCAACAGTTTCTATACACCTTGAATGCGTAATAGCGATGCGATTTACTCAATTAACGGAATAATTTATTCATACTCTTTCACGGAATAGTAACGTGCGTTTTTGGGATTTAACATAACAAATTATATATAGTTCTCTTTGATAAGGTTTTTGTTTTACCGCGAACTATTTGAGAAGTGAGTTGTTTTAAATGGTTTGTGGTAGTAATTATTGTTCTACGTTTAAAATGAGGATGAATAAACTAATTCATAATTTGTAACAACACCATCAATGTACGCTTATGTACATAAATTAAATTTATGTACGGCTCGGTGGAGTAGGTAGGTATATTTCTAGATGGAACATGATAAATACATTATGTATATTGCATTCTCGCAGCCGCCTCACGAACACAAAGTATGAAAAATTATTCATTGTTGACCTTGATATTTATGGCTCTAACTTTTGAGATTCATTTTTAGATAGAATTATTATTATCATACTGTGTACAAATACACAATAAAACTTTTTCAACGGGTTATTGTTTGAAAACGGCGTGCCAATGTTAATAAGGATTTGAAAAAAAAAAACCTGATATAACGATCTCAAAATTTTATACACCTATTGATTATATAACCCGACTAATCGTCTACCGATGATTTCATTTAAAACTAGGATTATCACTGGTCGCAAGATAATTTGATGCCATCGAATTTATTTATGAAACGTGCAAGTAGAAGGTTGGGCGCCTGTTTCTTAGAAAAGTATACACAGATGCTTTGTCAATAGTTTGATAAATATTCTTGGAAGCAAAGTGGGTCCTGTGACTGTGATACTTCAAGTAGGTATCCAGAGACTGATAAAATGAAGTATTAACTTTAATTTACAACCTGACACACTTACTAAACTTTGATAAGGTAGCTAGTTTCATCGCAACTTTATTGACTTAGTGGTCAAACACTATGTAACAATAGTTGTATGAATAAAGAAAAGCAGTTACATAATTTAATAAAAAAATTAGGTTCGTCGCTGTAGATTTTTTAAAATTAAGGGATTAATAAAACAACATCTAGGTATACATAAAGATAATGAAAATTGAAGTGTCTGTTTGTAATGTCAAAATAACACATTTTTACTGAACGCATCTAAAAGAATAAACGGCATTTGTAAGAATAATATTAAAATGTTTGTCTGCAGTCTGTTTCATCCGGCTAATCTCCAAAACGACTGGACCGATTTTGAAAGGACTTTCACTGGCAGATACCTGATGTTATAAAGAGTAACTTAGGTTACTTTTTATTTTAGAAAGTTACGTGGGCGAATCCGTGGGGCACAGCTAGTTGTAAATATTTATTGTTTTAGGCAAGTGTAGCGTTTTCCTTAAGATAAACGATGGCTTCCTCATTCCTTTTTTTAAGCTAGGTTAACAATGAGAACTTGAACTAATAAGCAAGAATTCGAACCCAGTTTTAATGAACACTTGCAATATTATACAAAGTATAGGTAAACCGTAATAGCTTTTTTTTATGTTATTAGGTAACGAGACGAGCTGGTCGTTTGCCTGATGGTAAGCATAACGCCGGCCCATAACGATTGCAGTGCCACCCAGAACTTTGAAACACAAAGGCCTGCGCGGCACTGCAGTGCGCTCGTTACTCTGAGACATTAGGTATTAAGTCTCATAAGCCCAGTAATTTCACTGGATACTCTGCTCATCAAACCGGAACACAGTAATGCTTGCACACTACTGCTTGGCGGCAGACTTCACGAGCAAAGCGGTGGTAACAACCCAGACGGACACTCGCAGAAGAGTTAGTCCTCCCACTAACAAAAATCTGAATCAAAGTTGGTATCTCCAATAGGAATGATATAATTACTATCAGAACACGTGTCTTCGATCAAACACTGGTCCTTGGCAATGAAGTCACGCCAATAAAACACTCCCGTAATGAACCTGACACCCATTAATATACAGGAATGCGTTATTGTACTTGTCGTAATTTCCTGGTCATCTTCAAGTGGCGCCGATATTGTTGCAGAATAAAATTGTACATTACACCATATTATTTACGATTATTATGGTTGCGTGTAGTCGCGCTGTAAATTCTTAGAAAGATTCACTATTTCTGTTACGAACAAGCTAATAACACGTTATACGTACGCAATATTATCGAATGCCTGCATAGTCGGAGCGAGCGATCAAATAATCGATAGTAACCTAAATGGCCGCGGTCCGCTATCGTTTCATTAAGGTGGAAAGTAGAATTTATTTATTTATTTATTAAAAGACCAACATCACAATTGATAAATACAGATAAAGTACATAAAAAGTTTCGAAATACAGCCAATAATAGGTCTCGATAAGAGTGTTACTTTTTTGTTGAACATTTTGAAAGGGACAAGAAAAATAAAAACATGCATGTGTGTATCCGTGAATGTGTGAGTGTGTGTGTATGTGATGTATGCGTGTGTGTAAATGGAAGGAGGTTTAGATTAAATTTTGTCGTCTCACTCAAAACTGCAACATACAGATGTATAATGAGTCGTATTGTTGTCACCAGAGCGAGGAGTTGCGTTCTCAGCTAGAGAATGAGCAGCACTACTGCCACCTGTACCGCAGTCAGGTGAACGAGATCCGCGCGCAGATGGATGAGAGCACGCGGTCCGCGAGGGATCTGGAGCAGGAGCGCTCCAGTCTGCTGCACCAGCTGCAGCTCGCCATCGCGCGCGCAGACTCCGAGGCCATCGCCAGGTGAGGGCACTGCAGGGGGACGAGACGTGGATCGCCAGTTGGCAATGCCTTGAGAGATCGGCATCAAATCGTATAATTATGCTTCATAGGGTACTAGCTGCCGCTCGCGGTTTTCAACCGGCTTTCTACAGACACCGTGCATTTTTCCGGGATAAAAAGTAGCCTATGTAACTCTCCGGTCCATAAACTATATCTATGCGAAAAATCAAGTCGATCCGACAGTCGGTTTAAAACAAAAGAAAACTTGTTTTTACACATCTATTGACCTAAAAATGCAAACAAATTACTTCCTGATACATAAAATACATCCTGATGCAACATGATGATAGAGTATGCTCTAGTACTTGACTGTCTAGCCTAAATTCTCAAGATAACAAGACAATAAAAAAGAAAATATGTCGCTCAACAACTATCGGTTTGTTTAGACAATCGCGCTTCAGCCAGTCTCCATTCTAGGCATTGTATTACCGAACGCACAAAATGTTATCAGAATTAAATTGAGTAGTAACGTTTGCGTGCGGTTGCAGGTCAATAGCGGAGGAGACGGTGGGCGAGCTGGAGAAGGAGAAGACGATGAAAGAGCTGGAGATGCGAGATGCGCTGGCGCAGCACCGCGCCGAGGTGGCGGCGCGCGAGGCGCTGCTGCAGGGGCTGCGGGACCGGGACCACGAGTCACGCGCCACCATCGACCTGCAGCGGAAGGTACACACACACGCAGACACACATACACAAAAACACACACACACGCAGACACACATACACAAAAACACACACACACATACACACGCAGACACACATACACAAAAACACACACACGCAAACACACACGAAAACACACACACACACACACTATATGAAGGAGCTGTCGGTGAAGATTTACAAATCCGTCGTTTACAAAAACGTACTTTTCCCTCAAATATAACACAAACATTAAACCTATTATATCACACTACACACACTTATATTAAACACATGTTAACGTAAATGTTACCGTGTTTAGGAGGTGGACGAGTTGCGGCGCAGTGGGTCGGCCTTAGCGGAGCGCGTGGCGGCGCTGCAGCGGCTGCAGGACGAAGTGGAGCGACTCAACAAGAAGCTCAACTCTGAGATCATGCTCAAGCAACAAGCCGTCAACAAGCTCGCCGAGATCATGAACAGGTGAGAAGATTTAAAAAAGTTGGTTTAGTTTGAAAACGTCAAGTCATGCAGCAAGTTGCAACCTGCCAACTTGAAAAACTTTTGCCAAATTACCACCTATCGGTGTGTTTTAGACTACTGCGAAACAGGTTTAGTGTATTCACCACCTTCAATGATTTTGTCACTTAAAATACTAAACTTAGGACTAACTCTTCTGTGAGTGTCTGGGTTGTTACCACCGCTTTGCTCGTGAAGTTTGCCGCCAAGCAGTAACGTGCAAGCATTACTGTGTTCCGGTTTGATGAGCAGAGTAGCCATTGAAATTACTGGGCTTTTGAGACTTAATACCTGATGTCTCAGGGTAACGAGCGCACTGCAATGCCGCGCAGGCCTTTGTGTTTCAAAGTTCTGAGTGTCAGTGCAATTGTTATGGGCCGGCGTTATGCTTACCATCAGGCAAACGACAAGCTCGTCTCGTTAACAAATAACATAAAATAACAAATAAGGTGAAATAGTCGAGGGAGAAGAAAAACGATAATAATTTTGGACAACATGCGAGTAGAACTCAGTGTGTGCAACATATGCTAACTGGCCTCAATTAGGGACTTCCTGAGCCATTGACGGACGCCTTATAATTATAAAAGTACTCTATGCTCACCACGCTTCGACTTAGTTAATTATGTCGACCACTGTCTAAGCTAGCCGACACTCGATCCGGTCTAGCCGCTAACAGCAATCTATCTCCTCAGAAAAGACATGAACCCCACGACCACAAAGAACAAGAGCAAGATGTCGGTCCGGAAGGACAAAGACTACCGGAAGCTGCAGCAGGAGCTGACGAGGGAGAAGGAGAAGTTCGACCAACACGTCGTGAAGCTGCAGCGGGACTTACAGGATGCGGCTCAACAACTGCTCGACGAACAGACCACGCGACTGAGGCTCGCCATGGAGGTATGGGGGGCTTACTTACATTTATTGAATGAAAGAGTGAGTGAGTGAAACTTACATTTGCCACGATCGAATGAATGAATGAAGGAATGAGTGCGTGAGTAAACCTTACATTTACATTGATTGAAAGAATGAGTGAGTGAATGAATGAATGATTTTTTGTAATAAGTAATAACAAACTGTAACTAATGGGTTGCTGAGTATGTTGGTAGTAATCATGCCTGCACACTGCACAGCAAGAGGACCCAGGTTTGATCACCAGGTGCAGCAAAACTTTGTTTTGTGGGCATAAAGTTTGTTTTTAGATCTTAGATGTTTGTTTTGTGTATCTCCGCGTCCAAGTCACCTGACACAAGGAATCCTAATGCAGGGATATGAGTTTGTAAGCGATGTTTATTTGTTATTTACAATTTAATTAGTTATAATAATAGTAAGAGTTACAGAATTATCAGATGTTGATACCCTAATGAGGAATATCACAAATACAAATTACCTTCTGTTGTATATTTAAAAAATTACAATCATAATAAACATACATAGTTTTAAAATTTAAACATCATAGCCAATATGTTTATTCAGCTAGTTGCAGTAGAATAAAAATCGCTTTACGACCATAAATAAGCTGTTAAACAAACGAATGGGGACAGTTTCTCACTGACCGACACTAATTTCAAATGTTACTCGCAACAAACTTTATGACCGGATCGGACTTTAGTATGCGCACGCTCCACCTGTCACACTACTATTCTCATTGGTCAAAAACGTTAATTATAAGAAAGTTTCACAGCAGCCCTATCTACCCGCAGGTTGACAGCAAAGACGCAGAAATAGAGCAGCTAAAAGAGAAGCTTGCCGCGCTCACCAGCGAGACGGCGTCGCAGTCTTCGGCAGACGCAGAGGACGGCGAGACAGAGCAGACGCTTGAAGGCTGGCTGTCCGTGCCCTTCAAGCAGAATATCCGCCGACACGGCTGGCGCAGACAGTACGTCGTCGTCTCGTCTAAGAAGATCATATTCTACAACTCTGAGAGCGATAAGCAGAACACGACGGATCCTGTCATGATTCTAGATTTGAGGTGAGTCTAATTCAAATTTAGAATATTTGATGGAATCAGGAGTTACTTTGCGGAATTACATTTTAAATAAAATTATATAATGTGGGTCATTTATAGTTTTAATTCCGCGATAAGGAATGTCTAAACTAAACTGAATTTGACCAAACGTAACGCGCGACGCTAGACAACGAAACCTGGGTTAGTTTGTTATAAAATAAAAAACTTTCTTGAGCTCGCAACGATGTACTGCAAAATCAACAATTAGTATTTTTTGGTATTACCCTTGGTTGGAATATGTGAACCACCCCCAGCTCGGCTGGAACTCACAATGCAGAACTCGCAGAGTTTGTAATGTATGTAGTTAATAAGTCATCGAAATCGGTCAAGCCATCCATATCTGAAACCCTACTAAAATATTTCGGAATATCACGCAACAAGACTATATTATACTCGGCTTTTTAATCGACTCAATGCTAATTTAAGATTTTATTTTCAACACTGATGAAGCTCGCAGCTTCTCCCTTCGTCGTTTCCATACGTTGTCCTTTGTTTTAACTCGTAGCTCGTGTGTGTTGCAGCAAGGTGTTCCACGTGCGGTCGGTGACGCAGGGCGACGTGATCCGCGCGGACGCGAAGGACATCCCCCGCATCTTCCAGCTGCTGTACGCGGGCGAGGGCGAGGCGCGCCGCCCCGGCGAGGCCGACGCGCCGCCCGACGGGCCCGACCACACCGGTACTGTGCAGTGTACACGGTTGATCAAAATTATTATTAAAACAAAACAAAATAATCGAAGTTATCGGATGTATGTGATTTAGGTCCGAGTTATTTGATTTAAATCAGATTTAGGTCGGATTCATTCGATTTAGGTCGGAGTTATTTGATTTAAATCGGACTTATTTGATTTAAATCGGATTTATATGATTTGGGTCGGAGTTATTTGATTTAAATCGGATTTATTTGATTTAAATCGGATTTATATGATTTAGGTCGGAGTTATTTGATTTAAATCGGATTTATTTGATTTAAATCGGATTTATTTGATTTAAATCGGATTTATTTTATTTAGGTCGGAGTTATTTGATTTAAATTGGTTTTATTTGATTTAGGTCGGAGTTATTTGATTTAAATCGGATTTATATGATTTAGGTCGGAGTTATTTGATTTAAATCGGATTTATTTGATTTAGGTCGGAGTTATTTGATTTAGGTCGGAGTTATTTGATTTAAAACGGATTTATTTGATTTAAATCTGTTTTTATTTATTTATTTATTCCAATCAATTTTTATTTGAATGTCGGTTATTATTAAAAAAAATATCTGTTTATATTATTTATTCATCATATTCACCAAAATAAACCAATATAGCATACATTTTTCCACCAGCCATTTTGTTGTATTCATGCTTTCACTAATAATAAAGAATGACCAAGCGAAAACACATCAAGTAGCGAGTTTACATTTCGGTACATACCCGAACTGTGTAGATAAATATAAGCATTGCATGTATGTGTGCGCCGTAGTTTATGTTGGTATTTTGTAATAATATATATCATCAAATTATGGATTGCACAGTTTTCTATCGATTTTTTCGTTCTGTCAACCCCTTTGTTTACATAACATATCTAAGATTTTGCCACAGAGTGTATTAAAAAAATAGCTGCACTAATACTATACCAATAAATAAGGAGTGCAATTGTAATGTTCCAGCGAACACAGTGCAGCACAAGGGCCACGACCTCGTGAGCATTACGTACCACATTCCCACGGCCTGCGAGGTGTGCACGCGCCCGCTGTGGCACATGTTCCGTCCGCCGCACGCATACGAGTGCAGGCGTGAGTATACACAACTAATAATACCTAGGGTACAGTCAAGATGGGTAACTTTGAATACTTTTACAGATTTTTACGGACATATAAATAATTTAATAATAATTTTATAAATAATCTATTTCGGATCGCTTTTGTTGCATGAGGGAAGGTACTGTTAAAGCATCGAAAATAAAAAACAGTATTTGGAGCAAAATTATTTGTTTATATCGGTTGAGCTTATAAAATTACTTGTTTCGTTCAGGTTCAATTCGATTCTAATGAACTTTTTTGGATTCAAATTCGCTACCTGACCGTTAATACAGTATTTTCCATCCTTGGCTAACTTCTAGGTACCATTACTTTACCTATACTTAACGACTCAGAGCGCTCGTATGAAGTCATGGACGCTAGGTGCACAGATATTTTGCCCGGGATATAAGATCCGCTGGCCTGTTCTGATCCGCGCTCGTCCGCAGGGTGCCGCATGAAGATCCACGCGGAGCACGTGTCGGAGGGCGAGGGCGTGGCGGCGTGCAAGCTGCACGCGGACCGCGCGCGCGAGCTGCTGCTGCTGGCCGCCGGCGCGCCCGAGCAGCGCCGCTGGGTGGCGCGGCTGGCGCGCCGCGTGCAGCGCTACGGGTACCGCGCCGCGCACCACCCGCACGACCACACCAAGCTGTCGCCCAGGTAACCACCGGGGCACGGGGGGCGCGCCCGAGCAGCGCCGCTGGGTGGCGCGGCTGGCGCGCCGCGTGCAGCGCTACGGGTACCGCGCCGCGCACCACCCGCACGACCACACCAAGCTGTCGCCCAGGTAACCACCGGGGCACGGGGGGCGCGCCCGAGCAGCGCCGCTGGGTGGCGCGGCTGGCGCGCCGCGTGCAGCGCTACGGGTACCGCGCCGCGCACCACCCGCACGACCACACCAAGCTGTCGCCCAGGTAACCACCGGGGCACGGGGGGCGCGCCCGAGCAGCGCCGCTGGGTGGCGCGGCTGGCGCGCCGCGTGCAGCGCTACGGGTACCGCGCCGCGCACCACCCGCACGACCACACCAAGCTGTCGCCCAGGTAACCACCGGGGCACGGGGGGCGCGCCCGAGCAGCGCCGCTGGGTGGCGCGGCTGGCGCGCCGCGTGCAGCGCTACGGGTACCGCGCCGCGCACCACCCGCACGACCACACCAAGCTGTCGCCCAGGTAACCACCGGGGCACGGGGGGCGCGCCCGAGCAGCGCCGCTGGGTGGCGCGGCTGGCGCGCCGCGTGCAGCGCTACGGGTACCGCGCCGCGCACCACCCGCACGACCACACCAAGCTGTCGCCCAGGTAACCACCGGGGCACGGGGGGCGCGCCCGAGCAGCGCCGCTGGGTGGCGCGGCTGGCGCGCCGCGTGCAGCGCTACGGGTACCGCGCCGCGCACCACCCGCACGACCACACCAAGCTGTCGCCCAGGTAACCACCGGGGCACGGGGGGCGCGCCCGAGCAGCGCCGCTGGGTGGCGCGGCTGGCGCGCCGCGTGCAGCGCTACGGGTACCGCGCCGCGCACCACCCGCACGACCACACCAAGCTGTCGCCCAGGTAACCACCGGGGCACGGGGGGCGCGCCCGAGCAGCGCCGCTGGGTGGCGCGGCTGGCGCGCCGCGTGCAGCGCTACGGGTACCGCGCCGCGCACCACCCGCACGACCACACCAAGCTGTCGCCCAGGTAACCACCGGGGCACGGGGGGCGCGCCCGAGCAGCGCCGCTGGGTGGCGCGGCTGGCGCGCCGCGTGCAGCGCTACGGGTACCGCGCCGCGCACCACCCGCACGACCACACCAAGCTGTCGCCCAGGTAACCACCGGGGCACGGGGGGCGCGCCCGAGCAGCGCCGCTGGGTGGCGCGGCTGGCGCGCCGCGTGCAGCGCTACGGGTACCGCGCCGCGCACCACCCGCACGACCACACCAAGCTGTCGCCCAGGTAACCACCGGGGCACGGGGGGCGCGCCCGAGCAGCGCCGCTGGGTGGCGCGGCTGGCGCGCCGCGTGCAGCGCTACGGGTACCGCGCCGCGCACCACCCGCACGACCACACCAAGCTGTCGCCCAGGTAACCACCGGGGCACGGGGGGCGCGCCCGAGCAGCGCCGCTGGGTGGCGCGGCTGGCGCGCCGCGTGCAGCGCTACGGGTACCGCGCCGCGCACCACCCGCACGACCACACCAAGCTGTCGCCCAGGTAACCACCGGGGCACGGGGGGCGCGCCCGAGCAGCGCCGCTGGGTGGCGCGGCTGGCGCGCCGCGTGCAGCGCTACGGGTACCGCGCCGCGCACCACCCGCACGACCACACCAAGCTGTCGCCCAGGTAACCACCGGGGCACGGGGGGCGCGCCCGAGCAGCGCCGCTGGGTGGCGCGGCTGGCGCGCCGCGTGCAGCGCTACGGGCACGGCTAATGTGGCCGACTAATATCGCTGTGTGGCCGATTGGCTTTATAACCTGCTCTGGATGACACTGGACATGCTTCGAATTTTATGCAAAAGTTGACGATTGACTGCGTTTGTTGGGGTATCTTCATTGACCGATATGATACAAACAGAAACAGTTCGAGCTCAACATTGCCATTCGTCACAGCGAATTTAAGTTACCGAAAAATTAATGATCTAATTGGAACCGTAACAAAATGCGTCCCAGTTCATTCATTTTGATGCAACAAACAATATATGATACCCTCTACACTGGGTGAATTTTCCTTGGTCCCAGGTAACAGCGCCGCCGCCTGCCGCCGCTGTAGCTAAACGTTTGCCGTTTGCAGGGACTCGATGCGATCGAACCTGAAGTCCGCGTACATGAATGCCTCGCAGCGCAGCTCCACGCTGCCGGCCAACGCTTCGCTGCCGCGCCAGTAGGCGGCGCTGCACCGCTCGTGAGCTCTGCCGCGCCGCGTGAGTAACGCCGATGGATTTCCTTATGTCTTCTCGGCCTTCCCACGCGGCCCGAAATGTGGCTTCATTCCGCGCGGACGATTCTCTCGTTGTGCTTGTGATGAGCCGGCGCGAAGTAATACAGTGAAACGTGATAGTGCTCCGTTCCTCCGCGCCTTGATCTGTCTTACGAAATTGGTTTACACTGAATCTATTTACTGTTTTATACCTATTTTTATTGTATAAATTAGCTAGTCGATGTAATTTTAGCGTGTTCTGTCCAAAATTGTGTTGTAATCAGAGCGGCGTCGCGGCAGCGGTTGTTTCCCGTTTTTTTTTATGATTTGTACTTACGGGAGAAAATTTTCATATATTAAAAAATACATATTCACGATGGGAATTGACTATTTTGTTTGTAAGCTTTTTTATTGACGAGATATAATTTTTATACATGACTAGAGTTGTAAGTGTGGATCGCTGGCCTGCATGTAGAATAGGTGCTACGAAGAGCTGTAAGCTGGAACAATCGTGTAGAGATGTAAACATCCCGCCAGTGGTCTTGGAAAAAAAAAACAGAAAAAAAAACCAAATCATTATCATGGACTAATAGGATTGTTTCCTTCTAATGTTCAGCTCCATTTCCTTGGTATTATTTCGCGTGTTAAACAAATCATTATTTTTATAAGTGAAGTAAAAATAACATACCGCAAGAATGTGATGTGATGTGCCTAAAGTCCAATTTTGTGTGGCAAATAAAACTTGGTGACGCTTACGTTTCCGATGAGTTGAAGATTCGCAATTTTCTACATCTCATTCCACATGATGCACTAACAATCGTCACCAAAAATGTGGGTCTCTATAGCAATAGGCCTAAATATTTTTAGTAATTACGTTGTGTAACAGCTCATAAAGCTATTACATTATTGTATTATGTAATCCAAATTAAATATAGGATCGATTTATACGTTGTGATACCGTAGTAGGAACTGAGATATCACAGCAACCTCGTCTTAATTGCTAACCTGTAAAGTATGGTGATATTTTATATTTATAGTTTCTTTTAGCATCGAATATTGTGTGATTCCCCATAATGTTATCTTCTTACAGTAGAGAGAAGACAGTATTTATGGTATTATAATATCTATTTAAAAAGGCAACCTTTCATATTAACTCACTGTTATACACACAATTTGCACTGTTATTGAACGTTTAGACTAATACATGGAGAGTGTATTAAGTAAATAAAACTTTAATGAAAGTAATTGTTAAAAACTTTTTGTTCGAAATAATAATAAATCAAAATGTACAGCTGCAGAGTTATTTTAATTCACTCGGAATAATATCCGTGTCAGAAGCGACATTATTGATAGTTTATATCTCGGAAACGCATCCCGACAGAGAAATATTTTCGGGATTATATCCGTGTTTGTGCTAAGTTGTCGAATCGAAACGGGAAATTTCTCTGACAGGATGCGTTTCTGAGATATAAACGATCAAGAAAGTCACTTCCGACACGGATATAATTCCGAGTGAATTAAAATATCTCTGCTGGTTTTTGTTAATATGTGTGTTTTACACTCTGCTTATTGTGATATAGAACCATGCAGTAATTGATTCAGATCTATTTGCACTATATGTTATTATTAACCTCATATTACACACTCACTGTTACACTGAACACTTTCACTTGACCATTTGCGTATTAACGAATAAACAGTGCCATAAGTGTGTTATTTTGTAGAAAAACATTTCCAATTATTGCTCAAATGGATTATAACTATCACGTTACTTAAAAAAAGACTCTTTAATGGGCTTCCTGTACTTGCGATCAATTGTAGAATGTAATGAGGAATTATGAAAATGAGCTTATAGTTAAGTTACGCAAGATATAAATAAAATAAAACTGCCTTATTCTCTGTACACATTACAATGTTTTAACTTACGAGTTTATTTCCGATTGGAGCCTTAAGAGCAGGATACTCTGCGCCGCTTTCTCGCTCGCGCATCTCAACATCTTTGAAGATAATCAATATTTTCATATAATTATGAAAAATCGCATTCGGTGAATTTGCTGGCAATAACATTACAAAGGTACGGCAAAAGTATCATTTCGATCCGATCAGGTTTCATACATGAAAATGGGCACAACATAAAATCCCATTTTTAGGGATCAAAACTTAAGTGGATCAAAATTAAATTTTTGTTACACTTTTGTAATGTTATTGTCAGCAAGTTCACCGAATGCGATTTTTCATAATTATATGTGATTATTTATCTCCAACAATGTTGAGATGCGCGAGCGAGAAAGCGGTGCGGAGTATCCTGCCCTTAAAGCCTTTAAACCGTCTCGCAGACGCCAAAAAAGGCTTGTTGATGCAGATATGTATTGTGTAGAAATCAGGAGTAAACTGATGTGTACAAATTAAACGCGTACCTTGAAATCATTTGGCTAACACTGGTGTCGATTCTGGCCTCTCATTTCTAAACCTAATTTTAGTTTCGCTCTCTCTCTTTCCAATAATAAACGAGTAAGGGCTAGAAGATGTTTGACAGGTCTGACTTTAGTTTTACTGCCGTCAAATATCGTCCGCTTTTGAAATATTAGATGTCACTAAATTCATGGCCGTTAAAATTACACTAGATACAAGCATGTGGATTAATTTGACTGTCTAAAATATATTCCATCACTTTCTAATGTATTTGTTTAGAAAGTGAGAGTGAAATAAAAAATAGGTTTAGGTTTGAGACACCAGAATCGACACCAGTCGCCTTGCAGTAATTGTTTACTAATGTGATTATTTTTACAATAAAACGCAGACCCAATGCGACCCTTTATGTCCGCAGAAACAAATCTTCGAATAGGGAATTTCTAAAGATTGATAAGTAATTAAAAGTAAGCTGTGAAAGAAATCTAATGGCCTTGTATTATAAATATGTACAATAAATCTTTATGTAGTGATTTGAAAGTACAAAGTTTGTGTCGGCAGAGTGCACAATGTTACGCGAAGTACTAACTACTCATGCGTTTAGTGAAAGAAGAGTGCGGAACATCGTCCGTGCCGGGCCTCGCCCGTGAAGCAGCAGTTTTATATTATTAATAATTATTAATATTTATGTGACGTAGAGAGGGTTTGGTGACCGATTCGTATTGAGTATGATTAGGGCATGCAGAATCGGACCATTTTGAAGAATCAAAAATTTCGATTTCGATACCTGGCTCTGAATCGGGTACCCGGTTTTTTCGATTTCTTTTTGTTTTTCATTCAATAATTTTGTTTTAAGTTAAATAAATATGAAACGCGTTTTTTATTTTTTTTAGAAATGAATGAATTGACACATTTCAGTTCACTTGACAGTTGACACATTTGTTGTTCAATCTCCCAATATTGAACAGGCAAACAAATCTAATACCATACAGGCTAATCGGATGTTATTATGAATCTTGATATTATTTAATAGTTGAGATTGCTGCCATCTCAACAGCGAGCTATTGCTTAGAATTGGGATATTTTTAAACTGCAATCGAAAGGAATCTGAAAGAATCGGAAATCGATTCTTACTGATTTAAGAATCGGTTCTCACAGGTAAAAAAGAATGAGTTTTTCCCGGTTATTTTGGAATCGGTTAAAACCGGTTGCATGCCCTAACTGTGATAGTGGGCGCGCGTGCCAACACAGTGGTGCTAAGGTTGACCAGGCCTTCGACGCATTGTTGTTACTCGCGATTCTTGTTGAACATTTATATTAAACGCTGTTTATATACATTTAAACATTGTTTACATTCCTCCAATTAAAGCTATGTTGAGTTTTGTTTATGTTAGTTTTATATTGACGCTGGCTCACTTTTGCGCTTCAATAGTAAATTTTAAGCCCGGTGCAGACGTCACGTAGGACTGGACCGATATTTGATATTATGGTTTATTTGCGTATTTTTGGAGATGTCCCGGTAATCGGCCTACGATACCGTGAAATGTCCGTGCTCGCAGATTTAATATGGGCCGCCGATCGTCTGCCGTCTGCGCCTGGCAGTATTGCTTCGTTTAGGTTAAGTTCGATACAATCTCTAATTCATTCGCGAACTGAAATACGAATTTTAAATTAACGTACTTAAGTGTTCGTTCATTAACGTCATCGTAGGTATACTAATTATTTTTGAATGCATTTTATATTTTATTAGGCAGCTATTGCATTTTTATGTTTTGTCATTCCATAGTGTGTCGTAGTTATTTTTTTACATCTCATACGTTTGGATATGGTTATTTACCAAAGAAATTTTGAAATAACAGAATTAACAAAACGTTTGTAATTTGGAAATTTCATAGTCTAATATTATTTCCATAGTTAATCATTATCACTAAAGTTAATATGTAAATTAATATTGTTATTGATTGTGCATAATTTTTATAAACCTGATTATATAGATGTCGACATTTATCGAGAGTATTTTTCCGTAACATCGCCGATGTAAAGAAGCGGTTAGAAATACTCCCAAATTGTCGTCAGCATAACAATAAATAAATCAATGTTGAAACATTATGTAAAGTATTTATTAATGAATTGCATCTTGTATTTTTATTTATCTTGCTATAATTAGAAGTTCCTAACTAGCTAGCTTCTCATTCTATAACAAATGTCTCAAGTAGCTTCTCGTTAAGACATACATATTTCATGCAGTTTAACGGTTCTTAATTTAGCTAAATTAATTTTTCGTATTTTGTTATATGATAATGAATCTAATAAATATCGCGATCTTGATTAGGTAGGGTTCGTGTCGCTGCAAGTTTGCGTGTGGCGTGCGGCACGCTGCGGCCCGCAGCGGCACGCAGCGCACACGCAGCGCGTCATGCGTTACTGATACCTGTACGTGCCTTGGCTCCGGCCCTTCATATCAAATAGGCATAAAATATGTATCAATAGTGATTTTATTGTACATATATCATTCAAACAAACCAATATTTTATTGAGTTTTATAAGTAAAATGTATATTGTATAAAGTAATTGAATTTATCATTAAAATAACGCCTAGCTAATAAGGGCTACATTTGTGAAAAAAAAATAAACACTTAAAAAAACCATATTGTTTTATTTCTCAAACCAATTCATTAAAATAAGTGAGTAACATGTTTTACAATATTTTTGACCATTTTGTGTGATCATGATTTAAAGATTGAATAAAAACAACATTTTAGAGATAATTATGCAACAAAGATAAAAAATCAACGAAAAACAAATTACAATAACAATTAAAATAAAATCATTAGTTACATTGGTAAAATTGTGCCCATTTTAAATATTAGTGTTTTAAATTGCACTACATACATACTGCTAGTTTCAAAATTGTTGAATTAACATAGATTTAATATTATTTATACGGAAGTGCGTTTATATCGGTGTAATATATATAATCATATTCTAGGTATTTATAATTAGCAAACAGTTCCTTCCCAAAACATTAAATAGTAAAATGTGTTTTTTTCTTTTCTCTGGCTATGATATGGAGTGTGACGCGCGTAAAAGAATAAAACACATTTTTAGCTGAGGTAAGAGAGTAAGAAAACTTCTGAAGAAAAGTACGAGTTTGACCTGATTTTTCCAGGGAAATATTTCTTACAAGAGCCCGATCTGATGCCAAAGAGGACGAGTATGCGAGCGCTTGAAGTGACTTTTCTTGTTTACCGACGTCTTTTCTTGGTGACAAAAACATACTTTTTGACGAGTCAGATCAACCATCAACTCTCTGTGCTCAACTCTCTAGCACAATCACATTAAAAAAAACCCTTTTTCTGAGAGTTTCTCTCCTTTCAAATTCCTACTTATACGTGGCCACAATCTTAATTAGGCTTTGATTTGACGGGAATATCGTTCTTTTTGCACATTGGAACAAACTATTTACTAAGAAGAACTTTCGAGAAAAAAAGTCATGGGCGAGGAGGCAGCATTCCTGATAGAAGAACCTTCCTACGTAATCGTGGCCACAATCTTAATTTGGCTTTGTTTTGACGGGAATATCGTTCTTTGTGCACATTGGAACAAACTATTTACTAAGAAGAACAATCGAGGAAAAAAGTCATGGGCGAGGAGGCAGCATTCCTGATAGAAGAACCTGCGGGGAAGCTTCAGCTGCATCTAACGTCCTTTTCAATCCATCTCCAACCGATCAATGCCATGGCTTAATTCTCAATTTCATCGTGCTTATTCAAACAGTGTTTATTCGGTCGGTCATGAATAAAACATTTCGATCTTAAAACTAGGTAATAACATTAGAACAGCCCAACTACTTTCTTCATGACTTTCTGTTTCCACCCTGGGAGACCGCGGAACTCGCTGTACGGTACGCCAAATGTCGCCACGAAGTCATCATGGGTTAGGTACAGCTGAAACATGGTCATAGGTTTTATTTTGAGGATTGATGCATTGACTAGACATGGTCGAAGTAGCAACTAGCAAGGTGGGCTCTCTGTGTAGGTATACAATGGTGTCAATTCTATCATTACATACCTAAACTAATTTTAGTTTCGCTCTCTCTCTTTCCAATGCATAACATGAGAAAGAGACGGAAGATATCTAACAGATCTAAATTTTGTTTTAGAGCTGTCAAATATCTTTCGATCTTGATAAATTAGATGCCACTGAATTCATTGCCATTAAATTTACACTAGACACAAGCAAGTGGATTAATTTGACAGGTCTAAAATATATTCCATCTCTTTCTCATGTTATGCATTGGAAAGAGAGAGAGCGAAACTAAAATTAGTTTAGGTATGAAATGATAGAATTGACACCAATGTACTCAGTGTTTCTCCAGGTTCCACCCCTCATTCGTTTAAGTAGGTACCTACGTACCTAAGGCGGTTTCATGTGAGCAACTTTGCGTCTAGATTATAGCTGTCTGTGGAATAGTACCTATTTAATGTGATGAGTTCATGACGTCATAATTATGATATTGGAGATCGACAGCTGCTCCGTAATTAGAGGGTTCAACTACGAAGCTGTAGAACACTGTATTTCTAGTCTGGATCATCGAGGAAGGCAAAAAAATACTGTTTCCCAAGAATATATTATTAGAAGAATATATTATTAAAGATGACAGAACAGTTTATAGTACCTATAGATTAATTAGATTTAGCTTTTATGAATAAGGGGGTCAATTGATTTAAAAAAAGTTTTAGCTATGCTTACCTCCTTAATGAGCGGGTCGACGTCGGGCGGCAGGTGTTCCTTGGGCCCCCGCAGCACTGTGAGAGGGTACTTCTCGTACTGATCGAACCGGTTCGCGCTGTTGCCGCTTTGTAGCGCGCTGTTGCCGCCTTGCACTATGGCCTTGCCTTCTAAAGCGCTGATGATGGCGCCGAAAGTTTTGTGACCCTAAAAGTTAATAAATCGGTGAAGTACGGTCTTATATATCCGGGGCTTTATGAATTTGTTTTGACAGGTAGCAAAACAGTGTTGTGTCCCGATAAATATATCTACGCGGTCGGTCGATTGGTTTTATGACTGGCTTATATAGGTATTTTTGTTTTAATTGTTTCTAGGCAAGAAGTACTTGAAGTAAAATTCTAAATAAGAAAACACATTATAGGTAGATAGGGGTCAGAGTTTATGTAGGTATCTATAAACAGCCGCTCCCCGCGGTTTCACCCGGGCTGAGATTCCCACAGTATCCGTGCATTTTTCCGGAGTAAAAATTGACCTATATGTTACTCTCTGGCCCATAGACTATCTGTGTGCAAAAATCACGTCACCAACAAACAAACTTTCACATTTTAGTTGTGCCCCGCGGCTTCGACCACCTAGCCTAAGTTACTCCTTGTAACATCAGCTATCTGCCAGTGAAGGTCCCGTCAAAATCGGTCCAGCTGTTTCGGAGATTACCCGGAACAAACAGACAGATAGACAAAAAAAAAAAGATTGTTTTGTACCGCACAGTATATACTTTCTGCATTTAGTAAAAACCTGTTGTTTTGATATTACAAACAGATAGGTACTTCAATTTTATTTATTTGTATAGATTAGACGGGCTATGTGTTGTCATTTACCTTCCACAGGGAGTGTTTCCAGTGCGGGAAGAAGCCGGTGAAGTGCGGCGGCTCGCGGCCCTGGCTGATGGCCACCACCGGCGTCTCCGGGTCGCGCGCCGCTGGGTCTGCGGCGCCGGGACGTTTATTATACACATACATATTATATTACCTATATACTATTATTTCTATTGTAGGTACTATATATCGAAATCGCAATCTCAGATGGTAAAAAATGGATTGAGTTCGCATATTAGGACCGGCCGTTCGTTAGAGAATCGTTCTCAAATAATTAGGTAGGTAGGTAGGTACGATAATGTAGAGATCTAAGATATATGAATAAACTAGCTGCTGCCCGCGGTTTTACCCGCGCGGAGATATTGGATTTCATGGTTTTAATTTTTTTGCGCGACCCCTAATTCTTTTTTAAACTAAAAGTGGTAGATGTTACTCCTTATAACACCACAGCTACCTGCCAGTGAAAGTCCCGTCAAAAAGCTGTCCAGCCGTTTCGGAGATTACCTACCCGGAACAAACAGGCAGACAGACATACAGACAAAATTTTTTAAAATGGTTGTTTTGTTATGGGTAAGGTAAGGTAGGTAGGTATCGTATAATAATATAATTTCATATGCATTTAGTAAAAAGCTGTCAGTTTGATAATATAAATATTACAAACAGACACTTCAATTTAATTTATTTGTATAGATTTTTGTTAGTGGGAGGACTAACTCTTCTGCGAGAGTCCGTCTGGGTTGTTACCACCGCTTTGCTCGTGAAGTCTGCCGCCAGCAGTAGTGTGCAAGCATTACTGTGTTTTGGTTTGATGAGCAGAGTATCCAGTGAAATTACTGAGCTTATGAGACTTAATACCTAATGTCTCAGGGTAACGAGCGCACTGCAGTGCCGCGCACGCCTTTGTGTTTCAAAGTTCTGGGTGGCACTGCAATCGTTATGGGCCGGCGTTATGCTTACCATCAGGCAAACGACCAGCTCGTCTCGTTACCAAATAACATAAAAAAAAGATGCGAAGATAGGGCGATTTTAGTTCCTCTTTATTCCGCAGGACTTCGCAGTGGCAGCGCGGACTCTACACACTCATGCTGTTATTATAAGAGTGCCTCACCGTGCGCGAGGTAGGAGGCGGCGAGCGCCCGCGGCTCGTCGCGCGCGCGCGCGCCGGCGTGCGCGCCGAGCCACACGAACACGGCGCCGTGCGCGTCCAGCACGGCCGCCAGCTCCGGCGCCAGCTCGTGCTGGCTGAACGACACGATCTCCTCGACTGCGGGGACACACACGAACACTCATCACAACGAAACTACCTACTGAAACTTTAAAATTCGAAAAGGAAAAATACAATGGGCCACACTGGTTACTTATTTCGCTAGGTGGCGCATTATCGCTGGTGTTGATGCACTATGAAACTTCACTATAAAATTTTAGTAACTAAACAAAAAATCGTCTTTGCAATAAAGTATGCCTCTGTAAAGTGCAATGCAGCGTAAAATAAAGGTACACACGTTTCCCTTCTGACGAGAAAAAACGGATATTGAGGATCAAAGCATTGCTCATCTAAAATTATTGGACACCAATTATTCTTCTAGGTTCTAGTGACAATTTCAAATTTAATGATTTTAAAGACGCAAGCATGTTTACTGGTTATAGTTTAATTCATGAACCCTCGAGTAAAAATCAATGACAAGCACCAGCGATGGTGGCTCCATCTGAGATTATTAAATTAGGTTTAGCTGTGCCTCCCCATTGCGAAGTGCCACCCTTGCTCTTCGTGGTGGCACAATTCAGAAGTCCCACTTCGCGACTGTATCTCAATGTTGTATTTTTCCCGCAACTAGTCGCTAGAAGTCGATACTAACAGGAGTACTGTCCGGGCGGGCCGACCGCGACGTAGAAGAGACGCGGCGGCAGAGGGCGCTCCACTTCTTTTAGTGGAGACGGCACGAGGAGATGGCGCCGGTCGCCTAGCGCCGTCCAAAAGTCTGGCTTCTCATTTCCTGAAAACATATAGGATATTATCATAAATCTTATAAGCGGTTTATAATAAGATTTGGCCAGCATTTAAAATAACATCTGGGTGTTATAACTCAATATTAAGTCAAACGTGGCACCATCACAATAATTATATTATCTCGTATTGGAACTATGAAATTAACATTCGCAAACGACAAACGGCTGATGACCATCAATCAGGTCAAAATAAATGTGTTTTACTGTCCTATATGTACTTTATTCCTAGTATAAACACTAATATGACAGACACCTAGACTAAAATTTTTGATTTTGCAGTTCGCATTAATTCAAATGTGATGGCGAGTAAAAGCTTAGGTCTGCACCACAGACAATTAAACCTATCGACTCCGCTTAGCCGGACACCACTGCTCGTCAAGGTTAAGGATTATCAATGCTTAAAGCCCAGCCTAACCAATCACAACACGCCGTTTTCACTCGTCTGATGTATAGTAGTAGTAGTAGTTTTAAATTGACCAATCACAACTCACCGTCTTCTCTCGTCCCCCGCCAACATTTGACGATTGTGTTCTCATGCAAAAATGTGATTATGCGGCGTTTAAGTTTACTTTTCTGTGGTCTGCACACATTGAAATTCCCGCCACCCCAAGCTACAGTAAATAGAGGTGACTCACCCTGCATGACAAGTACGTGTTCAGCGGCGGCCATGTTCTTGGCGACCTCTCGCTCGTCGCCCGTGGCGCCCGCGCCGCACCACACCCACACGCGCGCGCCGTCCCGCAGCACGTAGCACGCGCCCGCGCGTGCGTGTGTGCGTGCGCCCCCCGCGCGCACCTCCACCCCGCGCGCCTCCCGCGCGTACTGCCCCGATACAAGGACTAACGCGCGCGCCGGCGGGACCACGCGCCGCCCGCTCGCTGGAAGAACATTCTTTATACTATTTGATAACGAGACGAGCTGGTAAGCTTGATGGTAAGCATAACAGCGGCCCATAACAATTGGGATGTTGACTGTATTCAAATAAAAATATAATTTTGCCGCGAAACGGTAGTTTTTGTGACAGAAATCCTATAAAACACAATATTTTTGTTTATTTTTAAGGAATTTAATTTTAATTCAATAATCAAAATGTAATCACATCACTCGGAAGTCACGTGACATAAAACGCGCGTGACGTCACTTGTTCAATATATATTTTTTTTGCTTTTGGCTCCACGTGATTTGCGTATTAGTAAATAACACAAAATCAACAACAGCTGCACATTTTCGCATTCCCGCCAAAACTCCAATGAGTATATTGCTCGTTGTGCTTAGTATTTTAGAGTGATTTCTGTGATTATTTATCTGTGCCGTGAATTCCGCGCCACTTTTTCGAAATTTATTTCGACTCTTGGATATTCTCCCATGATGGAAAGTGGCTTCATAAAGGCAAATAATTCCAATTTGCCGAGAATTGATTGTTTTACGGTGGCCAATTTCTTTTCGACAAACGATAATATCTGCTCTGCTGAATTTAGAAATGTGAAGACCTCCGTATAAGTACTTATTATGCCAAAAATCATTATTTCTATAACCAACAATGAATATATAATAGTATCATAGATTCAAAGTGTATTAATTAACCAAAGCATACCTATATATAAATCAGTAAGCTCAAAAAACTTTATTTTAATACATAACAATAGGTACATACACAGAAAATATCGAATCAACTTGTCACTAAACGTAGCACAGACTAGGTAGTAGTGATTATATTCTCTTTGCTTGTCACTTTACAGTGTTATAGAAAAGTACTCTGTGGTATTGAACAAGTGACGTCATTGGCGTTTTGGAGCGAAATTTAAAACGGCATTTAAAATACATGAAAATTAAAATAGTAGTTGTTTTAAAAAGTAAATTAAAATATTTTGGGTTATATTAGGCCCATACGCATCGTTTTAAACACTTTCCCAAAATCAGTCAACATCCCAATTAAAGTGCCACTTAAACCTTGAACTCGATATGCGCGCTTGACGCAAAAGCGTTATTATTCTGACAAGCAAACGTACGTTTTCATAAGCGTCTACGTTGCCCCTTACACGAAAAGTGTAGGTACTTATAGGTAAGCTAAAGTGGCTATTAAAACTAGAGCACAGTGCACATATTCTTATGTAAAGTATTTTCTTAAGTAAAGTATTTTCTTAGTTTCTTTCACGCGTAGACTTACGGTCATGGTCGGCCGCTCGGCCGATATATGTGATCATTCGGCCTTTGAAAATCTGCAGGAAATGCGCTGGCTCTTTTCCTTGGTACACCCATGACTGTAACGAAAAACTAAAAATGAAGACCCGTACATAGGTACGGTTATAGAGGTTCGGTAATAGTACCGAACCTCAGTGAAGTCTACGCTACGCCAAGTCCTCTTTTCTTCCCTCAAGGAGATACTAAAATAATAATTAATGATTGCAATAAAAAGTTGCGTACTTGAACGGGAAGACGTCCCAACTTCGTGTAAAGATCTTTGGCTTCTCTGGCACCCAAATTCCTCAGATCATTTGGCGCAGAGCCACCCTGAAACAAAATAACACGATATCAATGAGTTTGAATTGATGTTGAAGAGAACGTGTGTCAGAGTTCAGTGGTATGTCATTTATACTCACTACTTGTATAGTGCCTGTGTAGCTAATAGATATGTCAAGTGGCAACTGTCATCAAGCGGTATATTTCAGTAGTTTAACTACTGAAATATAGCCAGTCCTATATAGACTTAGTATGTTAGCACTTTCAACCATATCGTAACTTAACATCAGTTCCGATTTGTGGCCGAGCGGTAACTTGTGCAGCGACTTGATGATCTCGTCTCGGCCTCGATCCAACTACTTATAAGTAGTTGAATCGCACATAACTTGATATATCAAGTTATGTGCGGATTTACAACTCGCCATAGAGCCTATAATAAGGCCGACGATGATGATATGTCAAAGGGGCATCGACCCGCATCAAACGGCGCGATTTTGTTTTCAAATGTGGGTCCGCAAGGCAAGTCCATAACAAGATCTGTTGTTGTGAGAGATATCAGGAAATAAATCCTGAAACCCTCCACGTGGGGATAGCCATGGGGGATTTTCGGAACAACCCTGTGAGAGTAAAAGTACCTAATATAGAAGCTTTGTGTTGAGTTGCTCACCATCCAGTAATAAAGCAGGGTCTGGTCGCCGGTGGGCGCGTGGTACGTGTACAGCACGAGGTAGCAGTCTCCGTCGTAGAAGGCGGCGGCCTGCGGGCGCTCCACCTCCGCCAGCCCGCGGCCCGCGTGCTCCGCGTCCGTGCGCACGCGCCACACGCGCAGCGCGCCTGAGCCGTCGTCCGGCAACTGAGCCTGGTCATAGATAACACGCTCTCTTTAAGAACACCTGGTTTGTGATCGAACATATTTCATCATCATCAGCCGGAAGACATCCGCTGCTGAAAATGAATGGCTTCCCCCATAGAAAACCACTTTGATCGGCTACTTACCTACCTCTTACATCCAACGGGTCCCCGCGGTTTTGACCAGGTCGACTGATCGTCGGCACTTTTCCTTCCACAACTTTTCAACAAGCTTTTGAGAGCTATGTTAATCATTCCGTTTTTTTTTTAAAATGAAATATCTTTCTAAGGCGACTTCCCCCCATTATTGAGGAGGCCTAGAGGTTTTGCATATGCGCTTTTCCCAGAATTGTATCTATAGCATAGGTCTTTTTCAACAAAGTTATAAGATGTACAGCTGCTTCGATTATTCTTACCTCAGCAGCGAGCCAAGCATTGGTAGCGAGACTGACGGCGTCGAGCTTCGTGGTGGCGGAGCGCGCGCATCGCAGCCGGCCGTCGCGGCGCGCGTCGCACCAGCGCCACCCGTGGAACAGCGCCGCGAACTCCAGCGGCTCGTGCGCCGCCGCCGCCACCGCCACCGCGCCCGCATGCCGCCGCGCGCGCGCCAGCCCCCGCGCCGCCGCCAGCGCGCCGCGCGCCGCCGCCGCCGGCGCCGCGGCCCCCACCCACGCCCACACGCCGCGGCTGCCGCTGTCTACTATGTACACGCCCTGTACGTAGAAAATGGGTTACGTGATATTCAGTCTGTCGTACGTACTAAGAGTGTCCTTTAAATTGTGTAGTGTAATAATAAGAGACAGCCTGTTATTCAGTCATATTAAAAAAAGTAGATTGTACGATAATCTTCGTAACGAATGACGCATGGTAATAAGTTCATTTATTTAAAACTTGCCTCGTTAGTATGGTTCAAATCTTGCAAGCTAAATTTAACACACATCCCGGTGTTCTATTGAGGCGAAATTTTACATACTTATTTAATCAGATGACAATACAATTTAATGATGGCGTAGAGTTGGTCTGATGATATAGCCCGAAGGCAGCCACAGGAACTGTGTAACGAAATGACGTAACCCCCATCGAGTTTGGCCTCGTTTGTCTTTACAAATATAGGTAGGTACTTTAGAACTAGAACTCCCTGCTGATGCCGGAACACACCAATAGATGCTTTGCGACGGATTTTCAGTTTGATTGTGGTAAATAGCCAGGTGACCTTTAAAAAATGAGAACCTACAACCTTGCAAAGATTGTCGTGTTAAACGGTTTCCTTGGCAAAAGTATTTTTTTATATTAACTTCCTATTGAATTTCAATGGTGATTCGTTGATCCGAATAATCAGCTATTATACGCGTCTAGTCACGCTTTGCTTCAACGGGACGATCTAATTTAATATAAGATACCTAACTAATATACGACGATCTCCTGCCTAACGGACCCATTTTATGAATTAACAATACGCAGAAGTGATGTCTAAGGGCGTCAAGTGTTGTATTATGTATGTAGGTGATACCAGAAGGTCCAGAGTTATAATTCAAACATGTATAATATTTGTAGCCATATATTTATGGAGAAAACAATTCTTACATTTACTTCAGTATTTTTTATTTTACACACTCGACAGTAGATGACATAGGAAGAAAGTATATCGAAACGTCTCCTCTATGCTTTTCAGCGAAGATTGTTATTGTGTACAAAAAAAGGTTACATACCAACATCAAGTGCAACAAAATACCGTAAATTGAAGTTGTTTATGGCTGTTATACACTGTTTTGTGTTTTTGTTTTTGAAAATATGCACAGTTTTGAAAAGTATGATAGGTATCTTTTGAATGTAATTCGATAGCAACTTACATCATCGGATAAGTCGTCTCTGAAGAGCGGCGCACGTTTGATCTCCTCAAGCCTGGCCGCTGGCTTCTGCGAGGGGATGGTGATGGGCGCCACCCGAGGGGGCTGCGTGGCTCTGCAATTTTCACAATTACAATGTGTAAACTGTAAAGTAGATGAATCAAGCTTAACTGTTGCTAAGAGTATACCGATAAAATTTGAGGTAAGAAAATTATAAAGTTGTATAATTTCATGAGAATATCTAGTACATATTCTAGTAGGTTTTGTTTCTATACCATTCCATGATATTCAATACTAATCCTAGAATACCTATAGATACCCATTCCAAAGGGAGTACCTTTTTAGTTTTGAGAACTCCTATATGATTCCCCAAAATGAAATCCCCAGATATTTTTTCCCAGTGAAATTACTGGGCTTATGATACCTAATGTCCCAGGGTAACGAGCGCACTGCAGTGCCGCGCAGGCCTTTGTGTTTCAAAGTTCTGGGTGGCATTGCAATTGTTAGGGGCCGGCGCGTTATGCTTACCATCAGGCAAACGACCAGCTCGTCTCGTTACGAAATAACACAAAAAAAATAAAAGCCACAGCTCAGATCGATCGATTTTCTACCTGCTTTATGTGAGTACCTGTAAAGTCGAGCGAGTCTCGGCGGGTCGGGCGCGGCGGCGACGGGTCGCACGGCGCGCGCGCGTAGTTCTAACAGCGCGTCCAGCAGCGCGCGGTCCTTGGGCGGCAGCGTCTGCTCGTACCCGTCGTGGGCGATGGCGATGCGACGGGCCGTCATGCCTTTGTCTGCGCCCCGGGCCATGCGATATGCGAACTACATTCAACAAACCAAGTAGATAACGTAATTATTTTTTACTTAATAAAAGGACGATTAATCAGACTTAGTTTTTGTGCATATTACATGGTCTTTTTTATAGCAAGTAGTCTTGCGTTTGACCGCTATCTCCACCTTTTGCGTGGAACGATTTGTTTTTTTTACATCTGTAAGAGTATAGATACTGGGTATACCTACTTCAGGACATGTTGGTACTTCAGGTCCATCACAGATAATTAAATAATACTTAGGTCTACCTACTTAGATCTAATGACGTAGTCCTAAAGTAAGGAGATATACTTAAATCGTTTCGGCAACTAAAGACAACAGCGTCTGTATCGTTAGTCGTTACGAAACCGACGCTGAAATTCATGCAACATTTTTTTGTAACACAAGTAGTTATAAAATTTCACGGTTCTCATAAATCTGTGCAACCTCGACATCAAAAGCCGGATACAAGTGAGCAGTGCTAAAGCACTGGTCACTTGTGTCTGTAAGCACCGTGTAGATTTTATATGGGTATCACACGGTTCTCCGAAGATATACCGATGGAATGCGGTGTTACTTTTATTATGGTGGTTTCCCACACCATGCCGTCAGTTTTCAATTTTTCGAGAATCAGCCTTTTCTATAAATGACATATAAGTACAAACCTATCAATGTATTTTTAATAACGGGCGCTCTGATGCCTCTGAAAATATAATCAGCTAATCAGCTAGTCACCTTTGCTCCGAATATCTTTTCAACGAGGTTGGCAGCTCGACCCAGCCACAGCACGAGAAGAGACGAAGTGTCAAGCACGAAGACTCCGTCGGCGGCCAGCTGCGACCACGACACTGGCTCCAACTGCACGAGGACTGGTCTGCGCCCGCGCACTCGGTACAGGCGCCCGCCGCCGTTCAGGTGCGTGGCCCCGCTGCGGAGGATCCTGGGAACGGAGAACTCATTGGTAGAAGATGTAAAAACTTTTCTAGGGCTTGTAGATTATCCAACTGTTTTTGTAGCTAGCTAGGTTAGATGTAGTGTTTATTTATGTATTAGCTAGTTAATAAAGCCCGTAAAATAGCCGTAATTTAGCCCGTAAAAAAAAAACTTTTTGGACGGCACGAATGTAGATTCCTCCGCAGCAGAGGTCGAGTGCGTATACAAGAGTGAGAGGGCCGGAGCGTGCGCACATGCGCATATTATTCAGACCGGTCATTATGAGACGAGCTGGTTGTTACGCTGTTAGTAGGCATAACGAAGGCCCATAACAATTGCAGTTCCAATCAGAACTTTGAAACACAATAGGCCTGCGCTACACTGCAATGCGCTCTTTACCCTGAGATGTTAGGAATTAAATCTCATAAGCCCAGTAAATGTTAGTGCAGTTAGAAACGCAGATCTTACTTTTGCTAGTAACAAAGCACTGTTAATAACTTTGCAAGACAGTCATAGATCGAGTAGAACAAGTGGTAAGTATAATTTACTTTTGCTCTAGAAACTAAAACACTGTTCTAATTTTAATGCGTCTTGAGTCGGATTAGCTGCTGAGCGGCTTATTCTTTTCTGATATTACCGGGTACATCCTGCTTACGACTAACGGTCACAATGCCCCTCCCAAACCCTCTGAAGTTTTCTTAGGTAGGTACCTACTAAATAAAAACCTAGATTGTTGTTCATAGATAAATCTTGCAAAAATGATGTCAACTTTTGTATATGGAACAAAAATGGACCACCAGCGATAGAGATCACAGGTTCCAGCTTTATAGGTGGAATTTCTTTTTCTTTAAATTATTTTAAACTAGCTGTGACCCGAGGCGTCGCTCATGTAGCCTAAGTTACTCCTTGTAACATCAGCTATCTGCTAGTGAAAGTCCCTTCAAAATCGGTCCTGCCGTTTTGGACATTACCCGGAACAAAGACAGAAAGACAAAACATTAATAAATTATGTTTTTGATTTAAGTACCGTATATACTTTCATATGCATTTAGTAAAAAGTGTTATTTTGATATTACAAACAGACACTTCAATTTTATTTATTCGTATAGACAAATTTTAAATTAGTACCGTGATAATATTATGAAACTTACCGTATGCCATCTCTAAAATACGACAGCAGCCTCGGTGTTTCCTTAGCGGCAGCTTCTCTGTGTATAACCACCGGGGCCCCCAAGTACGTCCCAAGTTGGGTGCCCCTACGTAATGCCAAAGTTGCCAAGTTGCCACTACGCTCGCCTGCCCAGGCGTGAATGTGGCGTTCTGGACATTCTCCATTGCCATTTTCTTTTTCTTTTATTTCGCGACGCTAACAAACATGCAAAAAAAAATTAGTTTGGCGCGATTTTAAAACCTGAAATGTAACTTAAAATTGGCAAAAAGTGTAATATTATAGAAAATTCTAGCAGTTGCATCAGAAGCAATTCATTTTGGTGAGCAAGGAGGTGTAACATCATGAGTTTTAATATGTTATATTATGGAATAAGTACTCACAATAACATCAGGCCCCGAAGGCTGGCCTGGTAGTGATGAAGAGTATACCAGGTACGCTTCACCGTCATAGAAGGTGCCGTAATGGGTCCGCGGCAGCAATTCTGTGCAGGATTCCTGCAAAAGCGTTTTACATGTTACATGACGTTGACATAAATAATTGTATTGTAAAAAACGATGACATGGAAAATGGGCATTATATTAAGTCTATATAACTTAGGAAATTTGTCTGTACGGAAACACTGCATTACATTATTTTTAACCGACTTCCAAAAAAGGTCAAGGTTCTCAATTCGGTGTGTATTTTTTTTGAATATTTGTTTCCTCAGATCTGCGTCATTTATAAACCGATTTGGAAAATTCTTTTTTATTTGAAAGGATATACTTTCAGATTGGTCCCATAGAAATGTCTTCATATTCACCGACCAAATTATTCTCTCCAAGCACTGAATCTCCTTTGTTTGATCGTCTATCATAGTACCTACTTGACATTGGCGAAATTGTGGCGAACATACCACAGAAGCCAGGAAATAAAGAAAGAAGAAGAAGAATAGAAATGTCACCAAACTCGGTTCAGTGACAAATCACTGAAGTCGGTGTAACGGACCTAGCTATCTTAACTACATATCCTGGTTAAAGGCACCACTTTGTACTGCTCCCTAACTAAAGATCTTAAGCAAATATATAAAATAAATAGAGAGATACTGAGATACATAAATAACATAGATACATAAGTACATAGATCCTAACATTACACATCCTGGTTTACGGCATTAAATTGTACCGCTAGACACCTCAACCAAAATCCTGGTCTACGGAACCATATTGTACTGATACCCTAGTTATCCAAGCTATAAAATACAAAGATAGAGAGAGATAAACATAACCTATCCTAAATACATCCTAAGCACTACGGTACCTACATTGTGATGATGCCCTAACCGAGTATGGATGATATATGATAATAATATGTTGAATAGAATATTTTGGCCATCCGCATCGTCCGTCCGTGTCGTTTCGTCTAATGGTAGAACCCTTTTACGTTGTGTTTCCATAATAACCCTTCTTTTCAGCCGCGTTTTGAAACAGTTCCTAACTAAACCTAATTTCCTACTTGCAATAGTTACTATGAAGATTTCCTATACCTATCTAATCACTAATGAAATAATCCTATCTTACGAATATGAGTGATATTACAGAATACTTATTACTTGGTCTATCTTGGTGATTACCTAATTTAGTATAGAATCTAGATCTTGATGACATTTATAAGTTGAATTTACTTTCAATACATACTCAAAATAAGTTAAACTTTGCGGCATAGAATCGAAGCCCCACTCCCGCTTCAATTGGTGATTTTCGACTTCCAAACTGGATAATCTCCCCCGCATTTCAGATGATAATGAAGATCATCATAGGGAATTTTCAATCTATCTTACTACTAGTTAATTCAGTTCGTTAGTAATGTTAATTAGTCAAATAACAAGAGATAAGAGGACATTGTCTTTTAGCAAAGGTAAGTTTGTTTGTTTGTCTAATCCATTCAAGGTATCTCTACTTTAAAATTATAATCAAAGCTAATCTTCATACTACTCAGTCAGAATAACAAACTAAGTAAAGAGCGCTGGTCACTCTCTCCCGTCTATCGTTCCAATCTGAGTTTCCATCCTTCATCTCAACACTGCCTGGTTATGCCCGAATCTAGTCCATACTTTATCTAGTATAGATAAGATTCTAATGTAATCCGTTTGCCTACTACTCTACCTAGCCCTATAATTCAAAAGCCTACGTAAATTCCTACAAGACCATAACAATAGAATTCCTTCCTAACCCTTCATTTTAGTATTGAACTAATTACTCGTTTTCACGTAATTATAATTTGTAATTCCCTACATATTAGTAATCTTATTTTATTATAAGGACCAATATTTTCACGTAAATATGATATTAGGATTCACTATTAGTAACCCTATTTTAACGTAGAGATGAGACTGATTGCTTCATCGTAATTATATAATCTCCCTATAGATTCCTTGTTAGTAATCTCGTTTGAAAATACTGTTACTACTTAGTTAGTTAGTAATGAAATTTCATTATAGATTTATTTGTAACGATTTCGTGCTTTTTATAAGTACTAGATATTTTTAATCTTATTTTGTTTCGTTTATTCGAAGTAACAATTTTCCTTTATTTAGAGTTTTATATTTCTTTACTACTTATAGTTTATTAGTTGGTACCAACGTTTTATAGTTTAACTCTTTATTAACAAGTTTTGTTCAACCTTCGTGTCATTACAGATTTACAGAAAGACTCTACTTTGGAAGTCTAGGATAAATAATAAAGTTAGAAGTCTTTAATTGCTTCTTGGTAAATAATAAGAAGTTTAGTCTTTATTAGACTTAGGTAGAATTAGTTTGTGACCAATATGGATTCTCCTACGGTATTCGTATAGATAACCAATGACTGCTTTTATTGCTCATCAAGCCTCAACCCAATTGTACTCTTAGTAATTAAGACCAACTTATGAAGTTACTTATTTAATTGAATATAAACCGCCTCATAGGATTCCATCATATAAATCTATGACACTTAAGCCAAACCCTGACCTATCTTATTTAGTTTAATAAGCTTTTTGAACTCTGTTTTAAATCAAGTAATATTATTTAATAAAGGTTTTGTTAATTAGAATTTGATCTTTATTAAGTTAGTAAATATTTACTAATGCAAGTCCTAACTATTCCTATCAAAAGGTTTATTTATTTATTAGTTTGCCAATTAGCTTGAACTAGCCTAAATTTCCTATGATCTATTCCAAGTTTGAATCTAACTTTTATTATTCCTAACAAATTCAACCTACTAACTTCAACTGTAGAGTTGTGACTTTACCCAACTTAATACTCAATGTGTACCTAGGTTTCCTATCATTTCTGCCCTAAAAAGGTTCCTATTCGATCTAGTTTTCCTAAGTAATAACCAAAGCTAGGGAAACCGATCCCACATTTACATTTAAACGTGTTGGTTTTTCACGGTGTAATGAAAAACCCCCTAAAGAAGACCTACACCTTAGCAAAGGCTTGGTCACCTGACTAATCTGCTACGGGATCGAGGGAGCAACCTCTCCTACAACCTGACAACTCGTGTGCTTTAGCCCCCCACGTTCGAGACCGCAGTCTATGGATGAACGTAGTAGCTGGGAAAGACAATAAGCAGGGAATATATAAATATATAGATAGAGACCGAATCAATCTGTACGAGGCATTTTCCATTGGTTCCCAAAGGAGCGGATTCACTTCGACGAGCCCTCCAACTTCCAATGCAACGCACAAAAAGACCGGGAGACGCTAAACTGAACTCCAATTGCTTGAAGATACAGCTACTTAGCCCGTCTCATTGCTAAGCCATAGCTAAGATCAAGTAAACAAACTCTTCAAACCACAACCCGCGAAAAGCTCACAAAATCACTAAAGAAAACTCCAATACGTAGCCATGATTTTATACAAAGCGCGATAAATCACAAGGTAAATTAATCTAAAAACACTCCGAAACCCCACTCAAACTGCTTAAAATTCCCTTCAAACAACTATAAAACAAATCTAAATTTCCCCATAAAATTATAAGTTTTCACCACAAAACACACTATAAAAATTAAAATATTATCTAACAAACATGGCACCGCACGAAATAATCGATAGTAATTAATTTATCTACAAAAACGCGAGATGTTTACTCAATAGAAGCGAAAACTAACAATTATTCCAACCTCACACTACAAGAGAAAAGTCAAAAAATCCACTTCACACTACAAAAGAGCGAAAGCCGAAATCTCAACCTCTCACTATAAGGATAAAAGTCGAAATGCCCCTTAACCCTAGTAACGCGCCACTATTTATACCTTCTGTCCTGCGCTTCATAAGACCTCTAAGATCCCGGCAACAAAAGCGCTTGGTGAAACATTGAGAACCTGTGGCTTTCGTGCGACACGGGAGACTCCAGAGCCATCGGCTACAAATGCAACTTCACACAGATATGTTCCCTCCTTACATAGTTATAACGTTGATTTTGGTTTGAACTAATTTTCCCTTGTTACTTTTTGATTCTCGCCTACATCGCTCTGTTTTTACTAAACCTACATTCCTTCAACTTTTGTATTAAGTACTAATCTTAGTTATCAATTATTGTATGATAATTTTAGCCTCAGAATGAGTTTATCTAATTTGTTCTGATGTTAATACAGTATGTTTACTATTTAAATTTATATTTTTAGACTAAAATAACTTCTGCATGTTGTTTCAAAAATATCTAATAATTAATTTAGCCTAAATGAAGTTTTCATACTTTTACAAGTATTACTTGTACTTCCATGTCTTTGCTCATGCAGCGATAGAACTCCCTCAACATTTTGGGTTATAATTTAAAATACAGTATGTTTCTCTATTCCTTTTATTCCTAATAAGTTTATTAAAGTTTAATTACATTATGTGTAATTCCCTTTTCTCTTCATCTATCTGTGAACATGATGGACTTGGCTACCTAATTAGTTCCTTCTCATTATCAGTAATAGGATTCCCTCGATATTTTTGGTTTATAATTCAAACTACAGTATGATGCTCTATTCCTTTTATTCTTAATAAGTTTATTTAAGTTTGTTAACATCATATATGTATTTTTCCTTCTCTTCATTTATTTGTGAACATGATGGACTTGGCTACCAATGCCAGTTCCGTCACATCCAACCCCCAAATTAATTGATGGTGTTTTTCTATAAAACCCGAGATTAATTTCCCCTCTATACAGCAAATGCCTGTTCACAAATAAATAGTATGTACTATTTTGAATATAAATTAATGAATTTAACTAAATAAATGTATATACCTATATTATACTATTAAACAAGATGTGTTTCCCATTTAAATCTCTATTAATATCCCAATTATTCTTACTTTAATTCTTTCTAAAACACAATTAAACAACTATAACTTAATTAAATAAATTTCAATTTGTTGTCAATAATTTCAAATTTGTTCATGTAAGTGAGATGAGTAGATATGAGGTGTGTCTTTAAACCATAATGAATTCAACCAATATAAGATTAAGTTTCTAGGCTTTCTAGTATACCATTATGGACAGAGTATAACCTCCGCAAGGATTATTTTGACTCAGATAAGGTGCTGGGTTGTGAATCCAGTATACTCTAGCCGTACTATACAGAGCATGACAGCTGATACTTTGAAGACTTTAATTGCTTCGTCTTCAGTCTGAAATTCCCCGTATATCCCCCAAAGAAAAAACTCTCCCTATAGACAAAAGCTACATCTCCCCACAATGAATATACCCGACCTAGATTCTGTCCTCCCATAGAAGTTTGTTCGTTCTGGAAAATGTGAAGTGTGCTTAGTCAGAGCCTAACTTGTACAGTATAGAGAATTTCATGGCTCCAGTCAATGGGAAATCTGTCATTTCGACTTTAACCTAACACCTGATTATTCCCATAAAATCCTCCTTCTTGTATGGTGTAATGTATTTGAAACCAATCGACAACAAATTTATTTCCAGTCCCAGATCTAACAAACTCTCTGAGCCCTCTCTAGTAAAACTTTACTCTCACCACTATCAAACTGCCTGCATAATCTTCCTTACATACTATTTACTAATAATAATTCATACAATTTCTAACATCCTTTCCGCTACCTCAGTTCCTCGCTGCTAAAAAAATTTGCCAGACCTATCAGACTAGAAATCATAAAAACTGGCCGTAACTATTATATATATCTAACCCATAACATAAAATATTAATAATATCAATCTAACACCAACCTTCTTTTACTGAAAATTAATAATCCAAATTTGTAAGCCCTCTCTTTAAGTTATATTTATAAGTCAACAAGCATTCACCATAAATAAAGCAAATGAAAATTCTATAATTCAAATAATCTACTTCAAAATCTGAATTAAATAATGTAGTTCAAAGTATAAACCAATACCAAGTTGTCTACTTTTTTGGTTTATAAAGATCTATCTATCCATTAATCTTTAGATAAGAATCTAATTTTTGTACATAATAAATGCGAATTACCAATCATGTATATCAATTTTAATTGCTTTTCATACTATATTATCTGGAATGGACCCCCTTAAATACTTTATTTTATTTATGACTGGATAACATTAATTATCGTTATCATTACCCACTTTATATATAGTTTTGTATACGATAAAAGTACAAGAACCTGTTAAACTTATTTGCATTTAATTATGGTTTAATCAAAGTAAATGATTTCGAACCTTCGAAGAATCGTTATTTCTAAACTAATACTCTATTTCCCATCGAATTTAATCCTCAATATAAGATATACTCATTTAATACCTAGAAAATTTGTATTCTTTATTTACCTGGTTATATCACGTTCGCAATTTTTTTTTTTTTTTTTAACCTCCTTTTTCACTTATATCGTTAGTCTCCATGATAAAAACAATCCGCACAGCTTATAACCATTGAAATTAGCACTTATTTCCTAATTTATTATGTATTTCAAACTGTTTTTGACTATTCAATTTCACTTTTAAAGTTCATGTTTTGTTTACAAAATTTTCCTAAATTTACCTCCAGGACTTTAAATATTGACAGCTGCGTTCCACAGACTATCTTATCTATGGGCAACATTCAGAATTAAAATGCACAGACTAATAAAGATTTTCCTACTTGCCGTAATACCGAACAATAAACTAATGTGAATTTTCTCTAATGATTATTAAATTATTTTGTTTTAATACTATGATTATATTTATTTGAAATAATTTTACGTAACCTATTTTATTTTATTTGGATTACAAAATAATTTTAATGTTCTTTTAATCCGCACGATCAATTTTCTTGTTAGATACTAAAACCACAGACTAAGACCCTCTTTCGTCTCCTCTTTTTTTTTCTCAATGAAACCTCATGTGTACTTGTTTTCTTTTATTATTTTATTAAATGATAATATATTTCGTTCACAAACATTTTTTTGTTTTTATTGAAAGGCCTCCACTCTCCCCTCCATCTAGACTTACTAGAGGTATAAAATATATAATAGAAACACAGATATGTAATAAGTCTGTGAATAGAAAGAATAATTTAATGAATGTTTAAAATTTGTTTACCGTTTAATGTTCTTCTTTTCTTTTTTTTTTTTGTAATATGAATAGACAAGTAACCTCCGATAAATCTAGATGGGCCTTTCCCTTACCCACATACATTGTTTTTTTTTTTTTTTCTTATACAAATCAACATTTTAACAACTTAAGGCTATAGTTAAGTACATATTTGTTTACTTATGATAGTAGATAAATCTTTCTTACAATCTCAATTATTCCTTGACATCCACAACTAAAACTTTTAACACATATTTTGAACATTAAGTCTATTATTATTATATCTAGGTTACTACAATAAAATTATTAAATTAACAAACTAAACAATACTTCAAACTAAATTTTGTTAAACTCTATCTTAGGTCTGCATTAAATCTAAAACTAATTAATAAAATATGCTTTTCTACTTGTTTTGTTCCCGAATCAGCCTTCGTAAAGGTTTTCCACACACATATTTACTATTTCTATTTATAATATTTTGAAAGATGTATTGTATTAAATTTTCCCCTTACTTGGTTGGTACTAGGATCAATTAAAATATAGACGTTCCTATAAGGATTTGCTGCTATGACATAGGGTCCTTCATACAATGCCTCAAACTTTTTTGTTATCTTCTTATTTGCATCCGATTTATTTAACCTCTTTATTTTCACTAAATCCCCTATTTGAAACTGTATAAGCCGGAATTTCCGATTAAATTTTGCTTGCCGCTTCTCCCCAACTTCCCTTAAATTGTTCCTAACCTCTTTTCTTATTTGTTCCACATCCATTTTATCTCCTATGTCTTTTAGCTCTCTATCAAAAGTTAATCGTGTGGTCTCTCCATACATAATCTCACTAGGCGTGTATTTCGTACTTTCATGAAATGTGTTGTTATACAATAGCTCTAATTTAGGTAGCATAGTCGTCCAACTTCTATGATTAGCTCTACAATATGTTCTAAATAATCGTCCCAACTCTTTGTTTACCCTTTCTGTTGTGTTAGGACGTGGATTCCTGACCGTAGTATATATAACCTTTATACCCTCTTGTCTCATACTCTCCTTCCATACCTTGCTAGCAAATTGTGATCCGTTGTCAGACATTATAATCTTAGGTTTTATTATGTCAAAGAACTTCTTCATCTTTCCTACTATTGCTCTACTCGTAGCCTTCCTTAATTCGTAAAATTTCACAAACTTACTAAACGAATCTTGAATCACTAAAATATACTGCATTCCGAAAACACCTGATGGTAATGGTCCGTACAAATCTACCATAACTAATTCACCAATATCACTAGTAATTATTGAACAACACGGTCCCACTTGATTCACTGTATTACTTTTAGTCAATTGACACTCATGACAAATTCTAATCACTTGTTTCACTAATTTAGCAATTCCTATCCAATAAAATCTGTCCTTAATATATTTTATCACCTTGAAAGCTCCCTGATGTCCCATTTCAATATGAACTTGTTTGATTATCTCTACTCTCAAAACTTCAGGTATATAAATAACCTTTTTCGTAATTGTGTTTTTCCCCATGCTGAAATATAATAACCCTTCTTCAATTGAACATTTCTTAGCTATCCGATCTAGTTTACTCTCTAACTCTTTTCCTTTTTCTATATTTTCTATAATTAATTTAATTTCGCCATCTTCCCTTTGTAAATTCCTCATATTCTTTATTTTTGCTATTAATTCTTTATTTGTCTTTACTTCTGTGTATAATATTCCTGGCATTTTAACTCTATCTTCTTGCAACAGTTCTCCTTCTGGTGGATATCTAGACAATATATCTGCTACTACATTTTCCTTTCCACTTATGTGCTGTACTTCATACTGAAAGTGTTCTAAATAATTAATCCATCTAGTTACTCTAGCGTTGTACAATTTCCAATTTTTAACAAACGTTAAAGCTTTATGGTCTGTTCTTATTATTATTTTAGCCCCTCTCAAATACGTTTCAAACTTTTCTAAACAACAAATGACAGCATAAAACTCCTGTTCTGTCACCGTCCAATTCAATTGTGCTCCTTTCAATGCTTTACTATGAAATCCTAATATCCTCTTCTCTCCTTCTTCATCTAACTGATATAAATATCCTGCCATTCCTACTCCTGAACTGTCTGTTTGTAGATAGTATGGTTTCTTAAAATCTGGATGATGTAAAAGTATAGTTTCTATAAACAATCCTTTTATTTCTTCAAATGCTTTTTGTTCTATCTCCCCCCAACTCCATTCTCGTTCCTTTTTTAATAACTCACACAAAGGCTGAATATGTTGACTATAGTTCCGTATAAACCTCCTGTAAAAGTTACACAACCCTAAAAAAGCTCTAACTTGTTTCAATCTTTTGGGTACGGGGAAATCTTTTATTGCCTTTAATTTGTCAGGATCAGTCCTAAGTCCCTCTGTTGATATTATGTATCCTAGCATTTTGACTTCCTTGCAAAGAAACTCACATTTTTTTATATTACACGTCATCCCTGCTTTATTTAGTTTCCCTAATACCGTATCTAAGTGCTCTAAATGTTCGTCTAGCGTACCCGTAGTTATTATGGCTAGGTCATCCAAATAATTAACGCAATAATCCCTAACCTCATGACCTAGTATGACATCCATAGCTCTACTAAAACTCCCTACAGAAGTCTTTAATCCTTGAGGAAGAACGTTATAAACATATGATTTTCCATTAAATGTAAATCCAGTGTACTTCTTACTTGCTTCTGATATAGGTACCTGAAAATATGCATTATTTAAGTCAATTATACTTATAAAATTAGCTCCATGAAATGAATTCATTACTTCTATTTGTATTGGTGGTTTTTCAGTTTCAGGAATCATATACTTATTTATTTCGCGGGCGTCTAAAAGCACTCGAATAGAACCATCTCTCTTTAAAGTGAAAGTTAAAGGGCTACAATACGGTGTTGACGATCTACTAATTATATTTTGTTCTTCCATCTCTCTTAATTTCTCCTCTACTTTCCGTCTATATGCATAAGGCACAGGATACGTTTTCTTAATTATGGGTACATGGCTTTCCATGGTAATTGTATGCTCATAGCAGTTTGCTCTACCTAACTTAGATGAAAATAAATCTCTATATTTCTCTAATAATCCTCCTAGTTTCTCCTTATCTCTTTCATCCAACTTAACTCCAAAATCTAAATCCTGTATCTTTATTCTCCCTTCTTCATCCATAACTCTACACTTTCCTTCATTATTCTCCACACATACTTCAATCTCTCGCTCATAAAATTGTATCAATTGTTTTTCCTCATTAGGTCCTATCAAAATTCCTTTCCCATTTTTGTTTAAATTTATTGTTATTTCATTCTGTTTCATCCAATCGAAACCTAATATTACTTGGCTCGTTAAACCAGGTACTATCAAAAATCCTGTATCAATCGTTAATGGTCCTATTGTCAAAGGTAAAAGAACAATAAAACGTATTTCAGCACTTTTATGTCCTACCGCTGTCCTAATTTGTAAAGGTTTTATTGGCATTAACGGTATAGATGGGTTTTCGCGTTTTAATTCTAACCAAAATTCTTCTGATATACAAGTTATATCACTTCCCGTGTCTAATTAAACCTATTACTGCAGTATCGTAAATCTGTACTTCTAATTCTGATTTATAATCTACTCTATCACTTTCTTCTACTTCATTATCCTCAAATACCGAAGTTACTATCCCACCTAAACTATTATTATCTATAGAAGATTGTTCAATTTTTAATTTTAAAGTTTCTATTATATTTCCTGGTATTTCTATTTCTCTAAAACTCTTTGATCTATATCCAAATCCTTCAGTTTTCTCACGTTCTAAAATTCTCCCTACGATCGGTACCTTAAGTCCTCTGTTATTTATACCTAAAGTTTGACCCGGTTTCCAACCCATGCCTAACATAATATGCAGTGGTATGTTCCCTATTAAAGAAGCTGACTCGGGAACCAAACTCTCAGCTTCCTTTAGTTTAAATCTACTAATACATTAGACGAATTTTCTCTTTCCGCATTTTCTGTTTGTAAATTGTTTACTGCCTTCCTTTGAACTACTTCCGGCTTCTTCCAATTTTTATATTGCTGTTGAAAATTCTTCCTTCTATTAATGAATCCTTGCTGTTGGTCCGTTGAAGGATAAACGTGAACCTCTTGTTTATCTACGTCATCTAAATTCCTCAAAAATTCTGCTGTCTCTATTATTGTGCTTAATTTAGTGGTTACCCATATTTGTTGGACACGTTTTGGGTAGTGTCTGATTATGTCAGCTATCAACTGCTTTTCTGGTAAATTATAGGATAGCATTTGGGCTCTACCAACCAGATGTAGAAAATAATTTAACATCGATGGGCACTTCTGTCGATCCCAACAACCCTGAACCAGACTACGCCTAAGTTCACTTTGTTCGCTCTCTCCCCAGTATGTCGCTAAAAAGTCCATCTTAAAGTCTTCTAAACCTGTCCATCTTCCTTTATAAATTCTAGCCCAATCTCTAGCTTCCCCTATTAAGCAATCCTGTATCAAATCTATTTCTTTTCCTTCTTTAGATGCCCTTTTCAAATAATTTTCTAAATCTTCTAAAAATGTAACTGGATGTATATTTGTCCCTCCTCCATATTTCGGTTTCTCTAAATTTACGCTTCTCACATTGTAAATTATATTCTTGTATTCTTCGTTCGATAGTTTCTTTCCTTGTTCTGTGACTGATCCACAAGATGACTCTTGACCTTTACTACTTATTATCTGTTCATCAGAACTCTCCATAGGTGAACTCTGTTCATCTCGTACCTCTATTTCATTACTATTAATTTGAGGACTGCCTACAGTCGTTTTAGTTACCTTCACTTCTTCACTCAATTCATTTATCTTGCTAGATAACGTTCCTATAGCTCTTCTCATCATTCGGTAGACTACTCCTAATCCTTTTACTGGTTTTTCCTTAGGTTTTGATTTTAGCACTGTTAATTTTTGACGTTTGGATGTTATGTTTAAGTCTTCTTCTTGTTCCGTTTCTCCATCTATCATATTTCTATCTTCCATGTTTATTATTACTTCCTGATCTGCGTATTTTGCCGGTATCCTTCGTTTGCGACTTGATTTGCTTCGTTCCATTGTCCTTTTGTTTTAATTTTTGTTCTACTATTTAGCCTTTTAATTTTATTAATTAAATCCTGGAACCACTTTAAATTTCTATCTTTTATAAAACTCAAAACTCTATATTACTATAATTCTCCTTATTTATTCCGTGTATACGATTCTATCTTTTTTTATGATAATTATATTTATTGTAATGTTTGTTAATTGCTATACACTATATTAAATAAATAACCGAACTAAAATTTCAATTTTAATACCGTTATTTATTATATTTGTGAAATATTTTTCCCAAATAAACTAGTTTCTAAACTTCCCAATCCAAATATCTTATAAATCCTAACATACCCTTTTCTTTGTCGCAACTAACTCTTAATAATTTTCTTATTAAAATTATACGAAATCGTTTACGCCCTTTAAACAGAATTGCGCAAATAACGTGGAGCCAGAACATAAACTCTAGATGTCTCTGACAGTCGTCTGTTTGTCTACTCTGTGCTCAATGCTCATGCCTATTGCTACTTTTATTTCATTGAAAACGTAACCAGTGTTTAATGTTTATTAGCATTCTAATTAAAAGTAATTTATATATCCAGGTTAAAATTTTATATACCTAGTTTTATTTTTCTACTTTTACAAGATCTATTTCTACTTTGAGTGACCGGCTATCAGAACTTCTATACAGCTCCAGCGAAAGTAAACAATCGTTTTACAGAATTCAAAGTCTAAAGAAAGGACGCCACTTGCTTCAACCCCCAATAGACAAAACCAAACACTTCAACATGAAACCTTTCTCAAATGTAAGTAACCGTTTAATATGCTTTAATTTTAATCTAACTCGTAACCTTTCTTTGAACCCGTAATTATTTTAAGCTCTCTACTAACCTATCAACTTTAACTGTTCTATCTAAATTCATTTAAATAAAACTCAATTGTTTTTATTGTTTATTATAGTGGTTATATCATAACCGCTTATATACATAACCTAACTTTATACTGTAAAGACTCGAATTCTACCTAGTTCAAGTTTAATCCTAGTAAATGATTCACTAAAATTTCAAACTACTTTACACACTTAAAAGAATGAAGAAGAATGTTAATCTATCACAATCCTAAATTAAATAATCATGTCATTATATTTGGCAGGTACCACGAAGTTCTCTGGATCAATCAACAACCAACCAAACAACCATGCCCGCTACGACCTTTCACTTCAACGTCCCAGACTCTAGGTAAATAATACTTTTATTCCTACCTCTAATATTCTATCCAACCCCCCGTGTAAACAACTATACATTGATTAATTAACTGTTAATCTAATTGTTACTTTTAGTTTTATTTAAATTGATTTTCCCTAACTATTAGATAAGATGATCCCTCAATTGTACTAAAGTAAATGAAACCTTTTATTCTCAACCCCCCGTTTATAGAACTAAATATTAATCAATTGTTTAGTCTAGTTTAACCCACTACTGGTTAATCTAACATTAAGATGAAACATACAGAAACATTCTTTAGATTTTATTACTTCCTAGTCATACAAATTCTAAAATAAATTCTATAATGTTAACCGGCACTATTTTAACACAACACTGATTGTGTATGTTCTGTTGTATATAATAAATGATGTATATTCTATATACATACAATTCCTATTTCAACCCCCCGTTTTTAAAACTAAATAATATTATTTGTCAGAACTTTAGTTCAACAATCAAATTACACCCGTTCCTGCCATGTTACTACAAACTTATGACCAACCTTTCCATAAGTACAAAGTTTTAGATAATTTAAGCTTTACCAACTCAATCTAATTGTTTTCATTTATGCTTAAGTCCCGTCTAATTCTGTTATTGTTTTACATGCTTTGACCTATAAATATCTTTATTTCAGTATGCAACAACCCAGTTACAAGAATCTACGATCGGCGCCATCTATCTACTCCAGCTAAAACTATCAAGACACTGAACCAATCCATAATTCAATTGCTTTTCTACCTATCCTTTTGTTCCGCCTTTCTATTTATTAATTTTACCACTAGGGGCGCTTATTTACTAAGTCTTATGTTTATTTGATTTTAAAGTTTCTATTATTCAACTGTATTTACTGTAATAAATGTTCATTTTTCTTGTGTTTCAATTATCAAATTACCTAGGTTAACTACTCAGTTTTAACACTAATATTAAAACAAACTTTTAATTTACTATAGACTAAATAGGTATTCTCTAAACACTCTACATACACTCATTTTTAAATTTTAAGTTAAAATCATTCATGTTAAACCTAGATGAAGACTATTTGTGAATTTACAACTGTTTCAAAACTGACTGTCCGTTTTCACAACAACAAATTGTGATAGCTTTAGCTATCACTTGATAATATAGATATAATAAATAAAGAGATATAGTACATATATATACATAATAATGATAAATATTAATTAAACTAATCAATCCATTCTACCTAGCCGTCTTAGCTATCTTGTATCCTAATGATCTAAACTGTAACTAACTTCATCTAAAAATCCTATAGCCGTAGTAGTCTAGATTCAAATCCTGGTCACGGCACCAAATTGTAACGGACCTAGCTATCTTAACTACATATCCTGGTTAAAGGCACCACTTTGTACTGCTCCCTAACTAAAGATCTTAAGCAAATATATAAAATAAATAGAGAGATACTGAGATACATAAATAACATAGATACATAAGTACATAGATCCTAACATTACACATCCTGGTTTACGGCATTAAATTGTACCGCTAGACACCTCAACCAAAATCCTGGTCTACGGAACCATATTGTACTGATACCCTAGTTATCCAAGCTATAAAATACAAAGATAGAGAGAGATAAACATAACCTATCCTAAATACATCCTAAGCACTACGGTACCTACATTGTGATGATGCCCTAACCGAGTATGGATGATATATGATAATAATATGTTGAATAGAATATTTTGGCCATCCGCATCGTCCGTCCGTGTCGTTTCGTCTAATGGTAGAACCCTTTTACGTTGTGTTTCCATAATAACCCTTCTTTTCAGCCGCGTTTTGAAACAGTTCCTAACTAAACCTAATTTCCTACTTGCAATAGTTACTATGAAGATTTCCTATACCTATCTAATCACTAATGAAATAATCCTATCTTACGAATATGAGTGATATTACAGAATACTTATTACTTGGTCTATCTTGGTGATTACCTAATTTAGTATAGAATCTAGATCTTGATGACATTTATAAGTTGAATTTACTTTCAATACATACTCAAAATAAGTTAAACTTTGCGGCATAGAATCGAAGCCCCACTCCCGCTTCAATTGGTGATTTTCGACTTCCAAACTGGATAATCTCCCCCGCATTTCAGATGATAATGAAGATCATCATAGGGAATTTTCAATCTATCTTACTACTAGTTAATTCAGTTCGTTAGTAATGTTAATTAGTCAAATAACAAGAGATAAGAGGACATTGTCTTTTAGCAAAGGTAAGTTTGTTTGTTTGTCTAATCCATTCAAGGTATCTCTACTTTAAAATTATAATCAAAGCTAATCTTCATACTACTCAGTCAGAATAACAAACTAAGTAAAGAGCGCTGGTCACTCTCTCCCGTCTATCGTTCCAATCTGAGTTTCCATCCTTCATCTCAACACTGCCTGGTTATGCCCGAATCTAGTCCATACTTTATCTAGTATAGATAAGATTCTAATGTAATCCGTTTGCCTACTACTCTACCTAGCCCTATAATTCAAAAGCCTACGTAAATTCCTACAAGACCATAACAATAGAATTCCTTCCTAACCCTTCATTTTAGTATTGAACTAATTACTCGTTTTCACGTAATTATAATTTGTAATTCCCTACATATTAGTAATCTTATTTTATTATAAGGACCAATATTTTCACGTAAATATGATATTAGGATTCACTATTAGTAACCCTATTTTAACGTAGAGATGAGACTGATTGCTTCATCGTAATTATATAATCTCCCTATAGATTCCTTGTTAGTAATCTCGTTTGAAAATACTGTTACTACTTAGTTAGTTAGTAATGAAATTTCATTATAGATTTATTTGTAACGATTTCGTGCTTTTTATAAGTACTAGATATTTTTAATCTTATTTTGTTTCGTTTATTCGAAGTAACAATTTTCCTTTATTTAGAGTTTTATATTTCTTTACTACTTATAGTTTATTAGTTGGTACCAACGTTTTATAGTTTAACTCTTTATTAACAAGTTTTGTTCAACCTTCGTGTCATTACAGATTTACAGAAAGACTCTACTTTGGAAGTCTAGGATAAATAATAAAGTTAGAAGTCTTTAATTGCTTCTTGGTAAATAATAAGAAGTTTAGTCTTTATTAGACTTAGGTAGAATTAGTTTGTGACCAATATGGATTCTCCTACGGTATTCGTATAGATAACCAATGACTGCTTTTATTGCTCATCAAGCCTCAACCCAATTGTACTCTTAGTAATTAAGACCAACTTATGAAGTTACTTATTTAATTGAATATAAACCGCCTCATAGGATTCCATCATATAAATCTATGACACTTAAGCCAAACCCTGACCTATCTTATTTAGTTTAATAAGCTTTTTGAACTCTGTTTTAAATCAAGTAATATTATTTAATAAAGGTTTTGTTAATTAGAATTTGATCTTTATTAAGTTAGTAAATATTTACTAATGCAAGTCCTAACTATTCCTATCAAAAGGTTTATTTATTTATTAGTTTGCCAATTAGCTTGAACTAGCCTAAATTTCCTATGATCTATTCCAAGTTTGAATCTAACTTTTATTATTCCTAACAAATTCAACCTACTAACTTCAACTGTAGAGTTGTGACTTTACCCAACTTAATACTCAATGTGTACCTAGGTTTCCTATCATTTCTGCCCTAAAAAGGTTCCTATTCGATCTAGTTTTCCTAAGTAATAACCAAAGCTAGGGAAACCGATCCCACATTTACATTTAAACGTGTTGGTTTTTCACGGTGTAATGAAAAACCCCCTAAAGAAGACCTACACCTTAGCAAAGGCTTGGTCACCTGACTAATCTGCTACGGGATCGAGGGAGCAACCTCTCCTACAACCTGACAACTCGTGTGCTTTAGCCCCCCACGTTCGAGACCGCAGTCTATGGATGAACGTAGTAGCTGGGAAAGACAATAAGCAGGGAATATATAAATATATAGATAGAGACCGAATCAATCTGTACGAGGCATTTTCCATTGGTTCCCAAAGGAGCGGATTCACTTCGACGAGCCCTCCAACTTCCAATGCAACGCACAAAAAGACCGGGAGACGCTAAACTGAACTCCAATTGCTTGAAGATACAGCTACTTAGCCCGTCTCATTGCTAAGCCATAGCTAAGATCAAGTAAACAAACTCTTCAAACCACAACCCGCGAAAAGCTCACAAAATCACTAAAGAAAACTCCAATACGTAGCCATGATTTTATACAAAGCGCGATAAATCACAAGGTAAATTAATCTAAAAACACTCCGAAACCCCACTCAAACTGCTTAAAATTCCCTTCAAACAACTATAAAACAAATCTAAATTTCCCCATAAAATTATAAGTTTTCACCACAAAACACACTATAAAAATTAAAATATTATCTAACAAACATGGCACCGCACGAAATAATCGATAGTAATTAATTTATCTACAAAAACGCGAGATGTTTACTCAATAGAAGCGAAAACTAACAATTATTCCAACCTCACACTACAAGAGAAAAGTCAAAAAATCCACTTCACACTACAAAAGAGCGAAAGCCGAAATCTCAACCTCTCACTATAAGGATAAAAGTCGAAATGCCCCTTAACCCTAGTAACGCGCCACTATTTATACCTTCTGTCCTGCGCTTCATAAGACCTCTAAGATCCCGGCAACAAAAGCGCTTGGTGAAACATTGAGAACCTGTGGCTTTCGTGCGACACGGGAGACTCCAGAGCCATCGGCTACAAATGCAACTTCACACAGATATGTTCCCTCCTTACATAGTTATAACGTTGATTTTGGTTTGAACTAATTTTCCCTTGTTACTTTTGATTCTCGCCTACATCGCTCTGTTTTTACTAAACCTACATTCCTTCAACTTTTGTATTAAGTACTAATCTTAGTTATCAATTATTGTATGATAATTTTAGCCTCAGAATGAGTTTATCTAATTTGTTCTGATGTTAATACAGTATGTTTACTATTTAAATTTATATTTTTAGACTAAAATAACTTCTGCATGTTGTTTCAAAAATATCTAATAATTAATTTAGCCTAAATGAAGTTTTCATACTTTTACAAGTATTACTTGTACTTCCATGTCTTTGCTCATGCAGCGATAGAACTCCCTCAACATTTTGGGTTATAATTTAAAATACAGTATGTTTCTCTATTCCTTTTATTCCTAATAAGTTTATTAAAGTTTAATTACATTATGTGTAATTCCCTTTTCTCTTCATCTATCTGTGAACATGATGGACTTGGCTACCTAATTAGTTCCTTCTCATTATCAGTAATAGGATTCCCTCGATATTTTTGGTTTATAATTCAAACTACAGTATGATGCTCTATTCCTTTTATTCTTAATAAGTTTATTTAAGTTTGTTAACATCATATATGTATTTTTCCTTCTCTTCATTTATTTGTGAACATGATGGACTTGGCTACCAATGCCAGTTCCGTCACATCGGTTCGTCGCTTTTTTAAAGCAATATTTACTATTTTGGCATCATTAAACCGACAATACAGTTCATTACATTGAGGGCAACGACTTCCTCGAAAATAAATAGAAATCATCATCTGACTTCTGGCAATTAATCATTGGCCGAGCGACGCACCACGGCTGCGCAATCGCATCCGATCTACCGTTATTCGCGAACAAATAAACTGTGGCTTTATTCAATGGAATTGGATTTTAGATTTTTTAGGGTTACTTCGGAATAAAACATGGACAACAACACCCACAATCACATAACTTTGTTCGCAATATATCAGTTTGCGAATTTTTTTAAGCAAGTTCCATGGTCTTTTCAAAAGTAATGCAAAGGTTTTTTTATAATATTGGATAAAGATATGAGCTGGTCGTTTATTCACTGTGACCAAAGACATTAAGAAACTTTCTGTTGAAGGAAGAAAGGTGGTATAATCATAGACTTACAGGTCAATGATCATTGAAGGTGGTATAAACGTATATTTTCTTACATTGGTTGTGGCGACGGAAGCTTTGGTGCGGGAGTTCCAATCGCATTTGGCATATTTATATAAATAATCTTACTTTGTATGGTGTCGTCTTTAGAGAGAACGTAAACTCGTGTTTACCTATGTATTATAATGTAAACTACAGTGTCCGCATACCGTAACGGAGCAATATTTCAAATGCTATTAATAGTAAAAACTTTTCTAATGAAAATGAAAACTGTTACTTATGTATGACTACGTTACGTATTACTTATGTCATAGGTATCTACCCAATTTAAAATGTGCTTATTAATTTTACACCCTACTCATAGTTTAGTATATAAATTAAAAAAAAATTAGTATTTCTCTCTAAAATACAAACAGTGCAATTAACATTGTTCTAGATTGGTTAAGAGCAAGTCAATTTAATTATCGCAGAAAGTAGACACAATAACATCAGTTGATATATGGGCCGAACACAAGCATCCGGTAAATAAAAAAAACTCTGAGTAAGTAATCAAATAAAGAAGCTGTGTTAGTAGTGTGGAATTGAAAATGCCGTGCTCTTTCATGCAAGGCGCCATTCCAAATGTTGAGATTACGGTTTCATCTAGATGGAGCTCAGAAAAACTTATTGTAGCGGCGCGGCCGTGAGTCAATGAGCGTGCACATGTGAATATGTGTGCAAGCATGCTTCAACAATAATAATTAGTGGCATGCGTATATGGATGCGATGACGTCATATTCATATATCAGGGGTGTTACACCCTGTATTCTATAATGAATGATATGACACGATAATTATATAAATATACTATAACAATCTACACTAGGCAGTACTAATATTCTCACAAGTGACGACTTCAACAAAGCCACAGACGCAGGAGTAAAAATGGTAAAACTTTAGTCGAACATCCAATTGCTTTTTTCTAAATTTTGCACGTTTTTTTAACAACTAGTTACAATTACTTTAGTTGTAGTTATACTATCTAGAAAAAGAATATTATAAAGAAGTAAAGTTTGTTGTGTTTGTTATGGCTATCCTATGTGACCAAATGCAATGATCTGTTTCTAAAAATTCTTTCGCTAATAAGAAGCTAAATGTCAATCCTGATATTACCCGTGCAAAAGAAAATTCACGTTATTGTGCAGTCCAAGTTTCGAATATCTCATTCTCGGCACACTTACGTACCTACCTATAGATAGCCGTCCACTAAATACTAGGTATTAAATGTTTGCAAGAAAATAGAAGTAAGTACCTAATTTTTACTAGAAATTTGGGTCGTTACGGTTACGTACCTACTCAAATTCTGGAAATAAATATTATCCACCGTGACTTCGAGATCGAATCTCGCGTGTACTCGTGATATACCATTAAAGTGATTACGGCAGCACCCCTTTAATATCACAATTGATCACGACATGGCTTTTTGCGATCACACTTTCGACAGTTTATTGGATACATCTTTGTTAAGTAGATATACAATTTTATGATAATAAGCATTTTGCGGCGATATCCATTATGTAGGCAAGCAATTATTTCTCGGAAAGATAGAGAGAGGTAAAATATCTACCATAATGTTGTTGATATTGTATTGACGTACGGTATCCGTAAAAATAAAGTAAGTAAGGATGTACCACTAGTAGCTACATTAAACAAACAATCTTTTGTTTAGTATATACTTGACCTTGAATCCACTTTCTATATCGGCGTGCCTAGACAACTTTTTTATGCTATTTGGTAACGATACGAGCTTGTCGTTTACCTGATGGTAAGCATAACGCTGGCCCATAACAATTGCAGTGCCACTCAGAACTTTGAAACACAAAGGCCGGCGCGGCACTGCAGTGTGCTCGTTACATTAGGGATTAAGTCTCGTAAGCCCAGTAATTTCACTGGCTACTCTGTTCATCAAACCGGAACACAGTACTTAATGCTTACACATTACTGCTTGGCGGCAGACTTGAGGAGCCAAGCGGTGGTACCAAACCAGACGGACACTAGCAGAAAGGTTAGTCCCACCACCTAGAATTTATAATAAATACATGTGCTTGATAAATAGTATAGCCATATACTCGTAATAGTAAGTTGTTGGATATCTAGTTGGTCATAGGTTGTTAGATCTTATATCCCTACAGTTACAGCAATAAATGGTTTGGAACGGTAAAAGTAAAGTTACTTAATACAGGATGATATACACGACGTATTAGACTTGCCGTTGTTTACACGTACTAAATTATATAGGTATAGGCAGGTTACTGTATGTATAATGTATTTATAGATCAACTTCAGGTGAAACACTTTTTATAGCTCGATGATGCGCACAACAAAACGTCATCGTATGATGATCCGACAATGTATGTGTAAGTTTTGTAATGGTATCTAGTCAGTGTTAAGTTTAGACAATTAATATAGCTTAATATTCAATTGTTACTCATAGTACGAGTACCTATGTGTTTTTTGTTTTGTTTTGTTTTTGGCTCCGCGCTAGCCAGTGTCAAGTTATAATAAATCTGTAGTTTTGGCGCATAAAAGTCGTCAAAGTCACGTTAAAGTTTAGTCTAGGCGTGGTCGAGTCGAAGTGACGCGCCAGTAAAGCGGTGGATACTTTACTGAATGCTTCTATGGAGTTTTGGATACAATGAGAAAATACACGTTTTTCGTCTTTGTGCTATTTGCCTTTCACTCATGCACGCCTACGAACACTTAATGGTTAATAATCCACCATTATTATACATTAACATTCGATAAAACATAGGATTTAGTAAATAACACAAACTCAACAACAGCACATTTTCGCATTCCCGCCAAAACACAGTACCTATGTGCTTTTACAAAACTGACTATTATGAATTCACAAGTTATGCAATGATTTCATATCTTTATTTTGAGGAAATAACTCTATGAATAAATGCAAGTAAAGAAGGTAACTAAATGTCGGGCATTTGAGTCATCTTCACGGTACGTGAACTGATCTAATAGTTACATCGAAGCGAAGTAACGAAGCGAACTTCCGTTTTTTTTAAATTCCTTACTTTAGTACGTAATTTTGCCTTGACTGATAACAAACATTTAAGTTACTCGAGGTCGGAAATTAGGGACATTGTTTAACTATACAACCGTTATACAGAGTTTATTAGTAAGGCTGTATGTATTTACAGTTCATCAATTAAAAGATCGTTAGCGATGCGCGTGCGTTGAAGTCTTTTCTTAGTAAAATATTACGAGGCAATAAAAATGCAATTAGCTCACGTTGCATGTTAATTCACGATGATTAGTTTAATTTCATACTAGTATCTTATACAAATGAGACTCGGTGATCTACTTTTATAATTATGATAAAATAGTATTACTTAAACCGATAACGATAACCGTTTCTAAGCGATTTATCGAATGTGATATTTTAAGACGAGATTTTCAAGTATCTTTCTCATTTAAACTTACCTATGTGGCGATGTAGTGGAAGTTTAGAATTTGAATTTACAGGAAGCTCAAGCTAACGGAAGAAATCATTGACTTTCAGATCGGCCGGTGACTCACTAAAATTGAACCATTAGGTATAGATTAAAAAAAAGACATTGTGTGCAGTTAGGTATGTGCGACCTGAAGCAATGCATAACTTTCGAATGTACGATATTGGGATAAAATACTAAAATATTTGTTGAATCAGTCACTAGTTTTATGGATCTTATAAGGTATATTTTTTTGGTTCATGTTTTATGGATCTTGTGAAATGTAAGTAGGAAATAGGAACGTGAAGATAGACTAGACCCCGCAAGCTTTAAAATACCGTTAAGTTCAGTAAGCATGCACTATTGAGATAAAGCAATAGGTAGGTACTAATACAACTAACGGATAACATTTCATAATTATACACAGTAATAGAATAACTTTTAAGCATGTAGCTAGGTGTACGTAAATATAAGGTTCAGTTTCATTTCGAGAAAGTGTCTTATAAAGCTTATATTAACCACAAATCACCACAGAGTAATCGTATATACGAGTAGTTTGATTGATGCTAGAAAATATAGAAATGCAATACGCTTTAGATATACAGTTAGCAAGCATGTCTTGATAGATGTACCGCCAGTGTTCTAGTAAATTATAGTAGATAAGCTGCCGTTTGCATAGCAGATGACCAGCGAGCGTGGCTTTACAGGCATTTCCATGCAATTTATAACTCGACAATAAGAATTTCTGAACACTTTCTCTTGTAATTAAATATTTTTACTTCAAAAGTACTTCTTTACATAGAATATGTGTTTCAAAGTGGGGTAAAGCGTTTAAATACTTTACAAGTGAAGGGTGTTTTGGAAAAACGACCAATGTTAAATTGATAAAACTCTAGAGGACGCTTAAAAACATTTTTTGAGAAAATGCGACACTGGTTGTTTTCCCAAAACATACTTCATTTAAATCTATAAAATATTTTAGTGCAAAGATTTTCTGTTTCTATTCTGTGATTAGCCTTCACAGTTGAATTAATTAGTTAACGACTACGAATAACTTATTACTTGTTCGTAGGTTAACGATAGTTATTTGTCCTATCTTCATTGCTGGTAATGGCTACTGGCTTCAAAGAAAAACATCAGTTATCATAGTTTCCTACGGCTTACCAGACAGCGCGTGTTTCTCGCGAGACGTAAGGAGGCCAGTGCGTTCTATCGTGATTTATTGCTCATTGTCCGGATGAAGATAGTCAATACAGTCACGGCTGAAACAAGATTTTGTCCGTGTCCGTCCAACACATCTAATTTTTATTATCTTTTGGCAGATTCTATGGTTTCTGCATCATTATCATCAGCCGAAAACATAGTTAATGTCTATTATAAAAAGATCAGCAATAACGATCTGTCAGATCGTTTATTCAGGAACATGTGATGTCACACTATCGCGTCTCAGTAGCGGGGGGCCTCACTTATTTCCCAAGCTTTACCTAGGTACTCAAGAAATATATATACTATGTACTCGTATATTGTTATATATTAAACTATATACGATTATAAAAAAAAAAAAAAAACTCAAGAAATATTCACATGATAACTTTTTAACACTTTTGGCTTTGCTCAGATATTTTACGGCTAGCTCTATTTGTCAAAATTAAATAGATATAGACATCATTAAAGAAATAAAACTTTTTATACCTGCTGTAAGCTGAGAGAAAGTATTACTTACTGCATTTCGAATTCAGGAGCAAAGTAGTCAATGAAATTGCTAAACAATGGGACTTGATTTCTCATCAGAGTGGGAGTGTCATGGACGTAGAAACCTGGATGACAAAATACGGTTGTAATGACCAGGTGTGCTGTATACCTAGCATCAGGAATAGGTATAATTTGCTCATCTTGTTGCCTATTAGTACTCGTATCAGTTAACAGCAATTTTTTTGTTTATGTTTCGATTTAGCATTCCGCGTGGTTCGCGTCGACACCACACAATAAAGTTACGTAAATATTTGTAAAGGTGTTAGGAGAGCAATCTAATGAAATCTCAATTCACAGAACGGTCATACCATTCTCTCACAATCTGATATTTGTGCAACGTGGTTGTTTATTCGCAGGCATAATCGGTGGGAATCGCTGATGGTTTCGGCCTTTCACACGTTCCACCAAAACAGCGGAAATAGCGATCCGCAACGGTTACAAATGACATATTTTTTACCTTTTTTATATTACAGGGTAAAGAGACGAGTAGGTTGCCTGATCATAACGGCTGGCTATAATAATTACAGTGACATCCAGAGCTTGGAAACACAATATCCCTGTGTTGCACTAGTGCCTTGTTATATACCCTGGGGCATCATTGCCCTGGGACTAATGCCCAGTATTATGTCACTGACTACTTTGTTTATCAAACTGTGTTCTGCATGGGCACAGTGATGCATGTACACTATTGTGAGCCGGCAAACTACACGAGCAAACCGGTGTTACCCAGTACTCATAACCTATATAGGTCCGTCTGGGTGAGTATACATATATGTACCTATACTCACTCAGACTGACACTGCTAAAGGAAGTCACTTCATCTGGTGAATCTGAGTATTTGAACCTGAATAATTCAATAAAATGTGAGAAGCGAAACAATTTTACCAGCAGCAAGAAGTGCAACTGTGCGTACCTACAGTTGTATAGGCAGTACTTACATTTGTGTAACAAGTCTTCATAAAAATCGATATCAAAAAGTCTTTCTTTCCTATTTTTATTTCCTTTATTTCCTAAAAACGGTTTAGTGTCGAAATGATGTCGGATGGCTAAGCGTTAAATTAGCCGGAACGTCTAGACAAATAATGCTATTGCATTAGATAAGACGATATAAGTTGAAATAGTTATTACGTGAGTATTGTATCACCATAAGAAAAATATGTCGATCATTGCAATAACCATACATTATGAAAGATTTATCTTGGTACTATATAGGTATAGATTGAAGGCACAGGTAGTAATGGCAGATTTCCTTTGCGTGATAGGTCAATTTAGATATGCGATAGTCTTGGAGAAAATCGTGATACGAGTATGTTAAGATTTGCGCGACTCAAGGACTTCAGAGTATTTACACATGATTAGTATAATTAAATTAGAGCTGCTCATATTTGACGAGTGAGATATTTCGTGTTATGTTAAATTTACGTACCTATAAAAATTATAGTCTTTTTTTATAACGTTAAAAAAGCAAAGGCACTTACCGTGACCCTCCAGACCAGGAAGGTGGTGTGGTCGCGCGGGACCGTCCGGAACGCGGCGTCCAAGGTGCGCGAGCTTCCTACTTCATCTTCCTGAAAACATATCACTGAACGATTAACAGAAGATAAATAATAGATTATAATCCAACTATGGAACAGAAAATTGTTCTCACCTACTCATAAATATGTGTAAAACTTTGTGAAAGATATCAAGTGTTGTGATATGTTGTAGTTATTATAGATCTTTGAAATAGGTATACCTATTCTACGGTAACTTGTTATTTTATTTTGCGGTTTCTTTATTTCCCTCTGTATTTTCAACCTATGGCTAACTAACCCGATCATCCCATGTTTGACAAGAATCCGGAGATATAATACCTATTGTGTCTGCACTTCCGACATACGACTAGGTAATAGACATTCGTAAACATGGGTTAGTGTATACAATAACATGCATATTTGACATATACTAGTACGGTCCAATGATCGTATTAGTATGTCAATTAACTATACAAAAGGTAGGCCCTTTAGGCTTTAGCCCGTTTAGTGCCGTGCTATGTCCATAAACATCACTGTGTTTGTGTCATCTTGTAGGAGCGGCCCAAGGTCGGTGGATAAAATCAGGCAAATTGCTGAATAGCCAATTCTAGGGCATCGCCTCAATAGGCTGGGGTGCGGTCCCGCTAATGTATCCCCACAACACAATCCACAATAGGAAACGTGATTTTTTGTAATCACTATGCTTGCTGATATATGTATACCTAAGTATGTACAGAAAAATAGAGCATTCGTCAAAGAAATCGCTAAAACTATGATGGCAATGTAGTATAAATTATAAACAAACACTTACTAGGATGGTAGGATTAACTCATCAGCAAGTGTCCGTTGGTATACCACCGCTTTGCTCGTGAAGTCTACCGCCAAGCAGTAATGTGCAAGCATTACCGTGTTTCGGATTGATGAGCAGAGTAGCCAGTGAAATTACTGGATACTTATGAGACTTAATACCTAATGTCTCAGGGTAACGAGCGCATTGCAGTGCCGCGCAGGCCTTTGTGTTTCAAAGTTCTGAGTGGCACTGCAATTGTTATGGGCCAGTGGTTACGCTTATCATCTCGCCTCGTTATAAAATAGCATAAAAAAAGTATGCAAATGTTTTAATACAGTAAGTTACAGTAGGTAGGTGTACCTAATTAATATTTTGTAGTGCATTCTTGATGGCACAGCACTATATAACCATCAAACATATAAACAACGAATAGAACATATTTTTCATGTTTTGCAGGCTTTATCCAGACGTTCACTTTAATTTACCAAATTGAGAGTTACATGCAATGATGATGATTCCGATAATTAAAGTTTGTTTTGTGTGCTCTGTGAAGGTAGTTTTAATAGATTGCGTAGGCGCCTTAAAGATGTAGGTAGTAAAGTACTTATAATCATCGAAACTTTATCTATAAATTCATAGGTTTATACGTAATCATACGCAATCATCATCAACAATCAAAAATCGTAAGCATAGAAATGCAAAATGCTTGCCGAGGACCGGCTAGACTAGCCGGCATGACTGTGGTCCACAACTACTATCAGATATCGCACACTCGTGACACTTTCCATTTCACTGTTTGTATACAAATATCACGCAATGATTACTTGGTCGGCTCCAATTTCCAGGATGTGCATCTTGTCGGCGGTCATAGGACTGCTCCCATCACCGCGAAGATACAAAACTCGATTTAAATGTCGCGCGGTTATACGTCGCAAACACGGGACGCGACCGCGACGTCCATGTACCGCTCTCAGACTAACTAGCCAAAGCCTCCTCTGCCTCGGCTAGCCAACGACCGACACTCCGTCGAACGATGCAGAAAAAAAGAAAATTGTTTCACGCTTCATGCACTTACATATTTTAATAAAACTCGGAGAAGAATAAATTATTTCTCGCGAAAGTCGGGGTGGTAACGTGCGTGGATTGATGGCTGGTGTGGAGAGGCTATCACGTTTTCATCGCCGCTCCTACAGTTGATTCGTAACGTCTCAATTATCAACGCCAATTTATTGGTGCAACCGAATGGTCATCGTTTTATCTTAGAGACTGTAATTAACTTGCGAATAATAATAAGCGAGGAAAACGAGCAAGATTACTCATGTGTTAAGTTTTTGTGCTTTATGATTTATGTTAATTCGGGATTGTAAAATACTTGGTTCATGTCATGACTAATGACACATGGTGCTAATACGAGCATCTTGGTTATGCTTATGATCATTAACAAAGCTAATGACAAAAAACATGAGAACAAATTAGACTTAAAAACGGTGACATTTCAAGGAAATAACGAAAGAAGTGCTGCTTGAAAGACTCTTGACTGTGCGTAGGTAGGAAAGGTTAGAACACCTATGTCATGAGGCTGAGCAATTAAATAATTAAGACAGTAAATTATGCACGGAATTCAAATGCACCTGATATTCGTCCATTAGCGGCGTTAATATCTCACTTTCTCATTCGCAATGAGTGAAGAATGTGATCACTATCAGGGTCCACATGACCGCATGTGCAGAGAACCACAACAGACTGGGCGTCACAGCGCTGTAGCACATGCGGGAGGTATGATACAGTTCAGGGTATTACTGACGAACCAAAACATGATTCTGTGTTGGAACTATCCAGTGAGGTGATTAGGTCACTGATTCGCAAGAGAAGCTACTGGAATACGTAAAGTAATAAGTAGGTGCTTGGCAACAGATTGTTTACTTGAGAGAGGTAGCTAACCCGTCTGGCTAGCTACGAGAAAATAACCTACCATCGCGCTTATGGATATATTACGAAGATTTAATTCACCGAAAGGTCAAGATTATTGCTGGATTGAAACCCTTGACCTACAGAAGGGCTGACGTCACTAGCTCATCTATATCATCTTCAAAAACCATGGTGGCTTGGTTCACTTGGTCTTAGCAAGCACTAAGTTTATTTGTTCTGCTTTAGTGAATGTTTAGTATTGGCCAATTACTGGCCCACGCACTGGCTCAGTTCATAATAAACCACGGCATGATGTTCCGCCACAGGAAATACGGTTCGACGCGCACTTTGTTCATTTGGGTGTTTTTATGTTTCACTTTCGTTCATCTTTCGGATACCTACGCTGTACAATGTAGAGGTAGGTATATAATGTTAATTGCGATTACATGGCTTCTGTGTGATGGTTTAACTAATGGATAATTGCTGTAATACCTATAATTTAAACCTGTAACCACAATACGACTGGCTACGAGGACAGTAAAGTTGGGACCGGCTTTGCGTGTTTGTATAGCATACAACAAAGGGAAAGGGCTATGCCTAACCTATTGGAGTAATTACTGGTTGGCGCTTGATTTCACAATAAGACGTACGGTCTACTGCTGCAGTTCTCACACACAAATCGTACTAAGTTGTCCATACAATACCTTTGTTTTTTTTTTCATATGTATACAAAGTGAATCTGTTCTGAAAATCTTATTTTGTCGCTGAGTAGGTACGTGACTTCCGCATGCGATTACTTCGCTACTTCGTAGGTAGGTATCCGAGACACGGAGTGTCTGAAAACAATAAACAATGTTTTCGCAACATGACGCAGTTACCCCAGTTTCGAGTCCCGTTAAAATCAGTGTGCAAGCTGCTGTTACCAACAGTTCTGTTTTCTACGGACAGTATCATATTTTTGTCGATATAACGTAGAGAAGCTAAAGGAATATGCAGAGAGTGGGCAGCAGAATTCCTTCATAATCTACTGCAATCACCAAGACGCCTGCCAAACGTGGTGTCTTGCTCCGTGTAACACTACCAAATGTTACGCGTAAAGGGTCTCTCGCCTTGGAAAAAATGACCACGTTGTTAGAGGCCAACATTTGTTATTCGCAGGCGTTATACCTACTTACCATCAGGCGCACGACTAGCTCGTCTCGTTATCTTATAGTATAAATGACCCTTGTCTTTCTTGGAATGAGGTAGTGTTACATATTCACCTACTATACTTTTCTCTAACTTTTGATAGTATTATTAGAACAGGTAGATACCTAGTTAACTTTCATGAGCGCTCTCTTGGGCACCCACGTGAATAAATATGTAGGTATCTAATTTTAAATTTATATAAAAGCATGATCAATGAGCATGTAAGTATATTGTATAAGCCACAGACTTAGTAGAGATGCGAACGCATGTGTAAACGTTCAAATAGTTATGCCCCTAGACTTTTGTAATAAAAGATGTCCCGATCATGGATGGGATCGGGACATCTGGCAACACGGCTCATACCCCTGCACTAGGATTCCCTATGGCATGGACACACTAATACACAACACAAACTATATGCTCATGACACAAAGTTTTTGTGTTGGAACATTTTATTCAATATACTGTTCTAAAAGATGGTTACCTTTTATACTAGCACTAGATATACGTACGCCGGCTGGAGTGCGGACATGACACGAGAGAGAATCGATTCGCTTCGCTCGAGTGGGCGGTATCGACCTATATCAATTTGTTTTTCGCATTATGAATGCATTGAATTGTGCCCGAATTTACTCACGCACCTTGAATTGACATGCAATTCATTGTGCAAATTGAAGATGAACCGTTACATGTTTTATACTTTAAAGATAAGGTGCAAATGTTGCCTATTTTCAATCTGCAATTGTACATTGGTTATTCCGAGGCACTTGTGGCTCATCACAATGATGGCTGAAGGAAGGAGGAAGTGAAGTCGGCGAGCAATCCGTAGGTCCAGGGTTCAAATCCTTCAATGAACTGGATCTTACGGTGAAGGAAATCACAGCATAGTGGTAGGGAATTTTCTTGTGCTTGCATGGCTAGCTGCAATTACTTGAAAATCGTTTAGCAAGTAGCCGTCGGTGTGTCCCGGCAGTTGTATTTGGCGGTACATCAGGTAGACAGTTCTATTCTGAGTGCATATCTTCAAGGTAGGAATCCTACCCAGGATTCCTTGCGTCACAGGTGGCATAGATACACAATACAAACATCCAAGACCCCGACAACAAACTTTATTCTCACCACACAAAAACAGCCCCAGCCAGGAATCGAACCCGGGCCTCTCGCTTTGCGGGCAGGGTTACTACTTACTATCAACTTATCTATGGCCCCGGCATCTCATGGGTGCTTGCGGTGCTTACTAATTAATTTAGGTTTAAAAAGTACCAAGCACTTACCTACTTGTACTAATATAAAACTCATGTAAAACCTTACAAGTCATAGACTGTAATCAAAACTTTTCAAAAAGTGATTATTTTTGAACGTGTCATTCAGAAGTGTCAATCGAAATTGCACGCGGGAAACAAATGACGGAAGTTGTCATTTCAAATTTTATTTATCAAAAACTGTTAAACATTGTTTTCAAAGAAATTATGTACACTGAAGATAATTCTGATAAAGAGAGTGAATATGAAGAACGTAATCCCGAGGATAGTCCTAATATAACGAAAAAATCTCTATCAACAATTGGATTCAGAAATAACCCTGAAAATCAAAATGCTAGGCCTCTCGCGATTAGAGCGACGCAATCATTCACAGGTGCGGTGGAAGAGCTACGCTTGTGTGGGAACTTTCAAAGAATGAACCTATGTAATAGAATGAACGTGATGTCAGCGCCGAGAATAGCCACGGTTTGTCCTTGCGGCTGTCTCCTGCGGCCAGCCACCACGGGGCCGTTCAGAACAAGGGAACAGAACACTCTGGCGCTCCACGTCGTCTCGCCAGAAGTACTCAATCACCACGGCTACAGCTTCGACCCCAGCCAGATAGCTATGTTTTGGAAGAAAGATTGCAGAATGTTTCTATGGAAAGGAATAGCTAAGCAGAAGAATGTGATCCATGTGGACTCTCACACGAATTAGGCTACTTGTACAAAATATTATTTTTTTCGAATTAAATTATACACAAAGTAGTTTGTAATTTTATAATAACAAAACAACTATTTCAAATTCCTTAACAATAAATACACACTCTTTGAATTTGGATTTGAACACAACATAATTCCATTTTAAATGCAGTAATCTACAATTATTCTTATTGCAAAGTTTGGACAGTGTCCAAAGATTGCTTTTCAACACCAGGCATGTTATTTTCCATAGCCTCTCCGCAAGAAAATCTCACATAATCAAGAACTTCAACGCTATTTTGCGCCAATATTTCTTCGACAGTGTACGATGGGTCCAGTAAATACTCCTGATAGATGAGGCAGGTTTCATCATCCGAGTTCTTAGCTGGTTCATCTGTTTCTTTGTTACCAATCTTTCTTGGTGAACAGCCAACGATATGTTGACAGAGTTGCTTGCCGATGTCTTCTGTTTCAGTGGACTGTGTATAAGCGAGTAGTGCTCCGTACTTGCCAGCGGAGTATTCAGATGGCTTCGTGGGGGCGGGATGTGTGTATCCGGCGATCTTGACGTCTTTGCTGTTTGCTTTCCAGCATTCCGCGCGCCTGAGAATCGCGTTCTCGCCGACAGAGCCGATGAATAGCGCCATTACTTCAGACAGCTTCTTACCGTCTACCGTCAGGTTTGCAAGTTGCTCGCTGTCCAGTTCCATCTGTAATAATTAATTAGTTAACAGAAACCTGATATAATGTTGATAAAATACGAACACATAGCTTACGCTTTTACAGGGCTACAGAACTGAATTAAAACGACAAAATTTAGGGGTACCTGTATTCGGAATTGAACGAATTTTCAAACAGGCGTGGTGACGTGTAAGAGCTAAGTTTCTTGGCTTCAGCTGATGAAAGTACTAAAGAGCATAACGCTGGGACCAGCGCTCGAAACTGTTCTGTCACGCGAACTATGCGTAACGTCATCAGAATTAAGCTGTTTCGATGTGCGGCACCACTTAACAAAGTTTTTATTAAATTTTTAGATGAAATACGATTTTCTCATGCAAACTCGGAACATCAAATTAAGTCACTATGTGGCCACATAAATAAAAATCTCGAAAATGTGTTTTGCTGCAATACATTATTTCAAATCTTAGTTTATAGCTAACTAGCTTCTGCCTGCGGATTCGCACGCATGGAATTCTGGTAAATAGCAGCTTATACAACTCAGGGACAATATAGGTTATTTCCGGAACAGTGGTTCGAGAGATTAGCGGTTAGAAAGAAACAAACTTTACCTCTTAATATTCTAGTAAAGATCTATCTTTTCAATATAAAAAAATCTATACAAACTAATACACAACACACCTTAGTTCATCCTTTCGAGGGTAGAACCCTAGTAACATACGTCACTGATAAGAAAATGATGATAATTCAGTTCTATAGCGACATTGGCAGCTGATCTGGGTCCCAAGCACACTAAACCACAATGGTCAAATACTACTTTGACCATTGTGGTTTAGTGTGCTTGGGTTTGTGATCATTGTGATGACAACTGACGCTTTAGGTAACGCACTAGCCACAATGGTGCCCGGCCATACCATTACGCTAATTTAGCAGTTTGGTAAATCATTAAATTGATATCAATCAATTTCCCTCCGGCAATAACAACATAGTTAGACTTTACCGAGTTTTGGTACTATTGCCAGTTGTGATGGATAAAGGCACCACTGCCATCACAATTTCACTTGTTTAGTGTGCTTTGTATGGTTTGAATCCTACAATGAGATTGATTTAAGGTGAAGAAAAACACTATACTACCATATACCACTATACTATATAATACTACCATAGCATGGTGGTGTAGTCTGCTACTTGTTGTTGACTACTAGGGGTGGTCATGTTTAGCCAACATAAATGGGTATCCACCTAACCATAGATTAGATCAAATCAAATAAAATGCATTCATTTGCATCAATGATAAAAGAAAAGTAGAACTCTTTGATTTGCATAAATATGGGTGATGACAATAACATTGATGTAAGGTTGGAAGTATATAAATTTCAGAGTGCCATACTAAATACCTAAATAATAAAATAGATGTGCAAATATTATTCCACCTTGTTAGATACATAGGGGATATTACTAACCAGTTAAATCTAGATATTCACAGCATACTGATAATTATAGAAATCCTACACACTTACCTTGGTCACGGGTCCCTTTGCCTTCAAACTAGTGTGAGCAAACTTAAAACAAGCAACCGTTGTATCTTCAATAATTTTCTGGAACTTTTCATTTTTGGCTACGAAGTCTGTCTCGCAGTTCAACTCCACAAGGGCTCCATGGTTTTTGTCAAATTTGACTGCAACAAGGCCCTGTAAGGCTGAGCGCCCAGCCAGCTTGGTTGCCTTGGCCCAGCCCATGGCTTGGGCTTGTTCATTTAGCCATGTTTCAGCCTGTAAATAGACGCCAATCATGTTAGTTAACAAACTATAAAATTTTAGATTAAATACTTAATAAAATATGAGGAGTACCATGTTACTTATCCAACTACAGAAGTGTATCTGCGTTGTGTTTTCTTTATAAACTAAACACGGAATCTGGGGTAACTCTCAAATATTACTGTCTAAATTTAGAAGCTTCAAATATAACGATAACATAAAGAAGTTTATAACTAAAAGCTTTCAAACTGTGATATATTGATATTGAAATCAATTTATATGTAGTGTAAATACTGTAAGAATATATATTATACATATGTGGATGTAGATAATATTATAACACAGAACATCCGTCATAAGAATGAAGCCCAGCGAGCATTAGAAAAATACCTCAACATTATGTTATTATTGCATTAGGTACAGTTTTCATGCACAAAAAGCTCAAGCTCACAGTAGGATTCAAATAATAGACCTATGAATAAGCGGGCTACAAAGGAAAAATTACCAAACTTTGTACTAGTGGTAGTCCCTTTCCTAAGGTCTAGTGTGCACTGCAATGCGATTTTGCGATGTGCTAAAAGTATGAGTGGTCAAAATAAAATTACAAAACACAAACTAAATCTTAGGCACCTTCACTACAAATTGCATGCAATTTGGTTCATATATACCCATTTAACAAACTATAATCACAGTTTTTATAACACAACTGCACAAAAAAGGAGTGTAATGTTTTTAGGGTTTATGCAATATGTATGTATGTGAGTTTCTTTACTCCACCATAACTTTTAAATGCCTGCACAGATTTGAATGTATGGGATATTGTTAGAATCCTTATATCATCCCGAGTGACACTGGCTAGGTAGGGCAGTCGTTTTGCTTATTTATGTAACTTTTGTTACATTAATTTGTTTACTGTAACTCACGCTAGACCTAAGAAGTATAAATGTTGGCTTAATAGACATCATAGCTTATAAATTGGACCGATTGTAATGAAACTTTATTTGAAAATGCCTAATTCAAAATAAGAATTAAATATCTTCTTTTTGTTTGTAAAACTTAAAATTACTCTAAATTATTATTAATAGTAAAGTATTATAATTTTATGAGTAATTATATTGTAAAATATTTTTTTCTTGAGCTCGTTTAATTAAAATCGGTACACCCATTTCGGGTAATTTTGGACTTGAATGTTTGCATGAAAAGCTGAAAGGCATAAGTGAATGAAACAGCAGGTGATAATGGTCAAATGCAAGATTATTATGAATTAATTAAAGTCTTACTTTTTCAGTGTCATTGTTATGCATTTCTAGGGCTTTCTTGCAGTTGGCAATTGTGTACCCCGTCTTCTTCCTAAGTTTAGCCAGTAAGGAAGACTCCGCAGCCCTACACACTGGCCCAGTATGAAGTCTCCGCACCAACTGGAATATCATCTGTAAATTGTTTAATTTATCTCTTGTATATAGTTATTTAACTAATACAAAAACATGCAAGTTTGTGAAATTATTACACTCACACAAAGCGTTTTTCAATAATTATTAGCAATGCAGGGAAATTGTGAATGAATGTACAATTTTATTTGAATGAATGTATAGTGAAGTGAATGAATGTATAGTATCAAATAACACTGTAAAGCCTAATCCAAACATGAGAATCTTTTAAATGAGGCCATGACATCATCAGAGTGGGATAGAAAGAACCACTGTTTTGAACCACCAAGGCCAAACACATTGATTGTTATGGTGTTGTCAGTGTGAGTAATGCATATTAGTATGCTGCAATACTTTTGGTCAGAGCTCAGTTCAGTTCTTCCTTTACCTTTGAGTATGACTGTGCTCTCAGCTTCATTTAGGTTTACTTTATTTATAACCTATAATAATATTTTGATAGTAAATAATGGATGACAATGAGGCTAGGTTTTAGTAAAAACCTACTGTTGACTTATTACACTGGCCAGATTACCGTAAACAAATGAGAATCGATGCTGTTGCCATGGTGCAATAAATAGATTAGACAATTTCATTTCAGGTGTTGATACAGGAGATTCAAATGATGATTTATTTAGTTTTTTAATTGATAAAGCCTTACTTTAGTTGTTTTTTGTGTATTTAAGTAATAATAAACTAGGATATTGTGTTTTAACCAAATAATTAACAACGTAGTGTGCTTACCTTTAAATAACAGGTGAGGTAAGTAAAAACTTTAATTAAAAGTTAAACTTGATTCTACAATGGAAAAACCAGTTTAAATATTTGTATTAAGTTAGAAAAACAGAATTTTTATTTGATAAAAAGATTATGAAATTACGAATTTTGCAATTTTATTTCTCTATGAATTTATTGTACTTTGCGACTTGCGAGGCCAGTTGACATTGACGTTTGACGCACAAACTACTAGGTTTGACGTATTAGCTGGTGTGTCTCAGTCATACTGAAACTTTAATGTCAAAAGCGTTTTGTACTTGCATTGAAATCGCAAAGTATCTCTATTCTCTACAAACATTATTCATCCAATAAATAGAATTACTTAAAATAGCATTCTAAGCCTTTTTTTGGGAGCCTGCCACTCTTTATGTATGAGATAATACGGCACGATTCAGTTTTAATTACAGTCTGTGTTGTTAACGAAACGTTTCAACGGAAGCATTATTTTAGGGGGAATTTGAAATTTATGCAGTTTGCATATTTTACAGGAGGCCGCAATCATGCAAAAGAATAATAATAATAAACCAACTCGCAAGAAAAGTTCCACATCACCTTCCGGTTCTGACGTGAAACTTCCTAAAATTGCAAAAGTAGCGATGCCAGAAGATTTCAAGATACGAACGAGACCTTTGTTCTCTTTACCGGAAGAGGTCTTGAAACTTCCTGCACCTATTTCAAGAGCTGCGAAAATTCAAGCAGCTAAAGCAGCTGGTGCTACTGGACCTAGAAGAAAATCTAGTGGTAAATACAAAACATATTATTTTAATAATCTAGCTTAGATTAGGCTAGAATTAGGCTTAGGCTTAAATGCCATATTATAGTACTGAACTACTGCTGTGCACTTGTGCAGTCAGCCCGTTGATGTTGAATATCTAGCTTTCAGTGTGGTAGGTAACTTAGCTAGCTGAACTTAGTTCCCGCCATTTTCAAAAACCACTCTGAGAACTCATGGACGTTTTCGTATCTATAATAATTTTACCTAGAGTAATAAAAATAATCACGCTGATAACTTTATGCATCAATGAGCCTCAGAATAGTTTGGTAGGTTAGAGTTCACTAGATGTGAAATGTACGACGTGCACCACATTTTGAAGTTCAATTCACAATCACAGCTAGCTTTGACAGCAGATGCCAAAATGCTTTTTAAAAAAAATATGAAGGTGAAGCTATGAACCTCGGTTCATGACTTAAACCTATAGTTTAAGTAGTTAAACTTCGGTTCAAAATGGTTGGTGAACTCCGACCTAATCGTAAGTGAACGTTCTCCACGTAGAAATAAAAGTTTTTTACATGCCTAATTTGTGGTATAAGACGTGGGGCAAACAGACATAGAGACAAGCAACATAGTGACATTAGTGATGAAAATGACAAATGGGACCCCGTCCTACCTACCTAGGATCTATACGGAATTCTAAAAATATTATTTTTAACCACCGACGAAAAAAGGAGGGTTGTTATAAGTTTAACATAATAATGTAGATATCGTACCTATCAATCGTGTGCCTGTCTGTGGCATCATGGCTCCTAGACGGACCGATTTTGTATATAAGGTACTAGTTTTTTTTATTGATCAAGAACGTTCTTTATTACCTATGATTCAAAAAATCTTTTCAGTCATTTAAAGATAATCGGATCGGCTTTTTTAGTCAGCGGTTTTAATTTTTTTAATTTTATCTTGTTGGTCCTAAGGTTCAGCTAGATTACACTGAGACTAATTCAATGCTGCGCATCACGAGGCTCAGCTGACACGTCTTCTTCGCTTTCGCGCCTTCACTACATTTTGAACCTTTTTGTGTAGTGAATAAGTTTTACATTGCAATCTTTAAAAGTGCGCGCCTCGGTGTGAGCCGACTCTTAACGTATTTTATTGAATACTTTATTAGTCAAAGCCCCCATTCGCAGTGATGAAAAGCTTCACCGCAATGCGTAAGGCGCGCGAGGAGTTCCGGACAAAACTGATGAATTTGATTTGCCAATCCGCCCCGGGCGAGGACGGCGACGCCATACCTTCGGGGGAGGAGCAGAACATGCTGCGGTACTACTACTACCTGAGATACGGGATTGACACGATTCACGTCGCACCGCTCGATAATAAGATTATTTTAAGGTGAGGAAATATAATATCCACCCACGCCGTCCTGTTTTAACGCATTCATAGGTTATTTGCTGCAAGCTAAGGCGATTAGATAGGCTTCCCCAATAGAAAGCCACTCGGATCGGCTACTCGCCTCTTTTATCCATCAGTTCCCCGTAGTTTTGACGGTGTACACGCAGAATTTTCAATACGCAGAGTGTACAAAACGCAGAACGTTCAATACTCAGAATGTACAAAACGCAGAATGTTCAATACGCAGGATGTACAAAACGCTGCAGTGTCCCAGTCGTTGGTCCACCTAGTGGGAGGCCGGCCTACACTTTATGTCTTCCGGTTCGTGGTCACCACTCGAGAACCTTTCTTCCCCATCGGTTATCCGGTATATTCGGGTTCTATGGGGACCTATGTTTAGCAGTGTAACTCTTCTGGCTGATGATGATGATAATTCTTCGACAAAATGTGCGACAGCACATCGCGTTTTAGGAAGACGCTTGTCGGTAGCATTGTCTCGTGTCACGATGGAGAATTGTTATTGTGAGTGATTCGCCTGACATTGCATAATTATACATTAGGAAGCTATAGTCAGTTTAGACATTACAGACTAAAGCCTTAAATCGTTATAAAAACTTTAATAAGCTTTAAATAAAGCTCCTAACTAAAGTATCACAGATGTACGCAAGTAGGTAAAAATCTTGCATATGGTTGTTGCGGGCTCAACTGCGAGACCTAACTAAAATATTAACATTTTTATATTATACTTGCCTCTACCTGCGGATTTCATCGGCATCCCCATAGGAACCGTGCATTTTTCCGGGATAAAAAGTACTAAGTTACGCTCCGGTCCAAAGACTATAGGTATCTATGCTAAAAATCACGTCGATCGGTTGCTCCGTTGCCGCATGAAAGAAGGACAAACGAACAAACGTACACTCACACTTTCGCATTTACAATATTAATAGGAAGTAAGATTACTAGGATTATTATCATCAAAGTGTGACACGTATTCACTATTTCTCATAAGTGTAAAGGATCGTGACCCGTCAAAAAAAATCACTTTGTACCTACTTATTTGAAGTAGATAATTATTGAGTTACAAAAACCGTTTAAAACTGACTGGGTCCTATTGGCTGATATACCGACTGGAGTCAGTAGTTTATAGTGTCCTGCAATAATAATACCTTCCATTGCCAATTAACAAAAAAAAAAACAATGCATCTACATGTGGCACCAAAAACAAGCTAAATTTATTCATTGTCCCACAACAGTAGGTACGTAACGGTTGAATATTTCATTTACAGAGTCCATAACCTTGTTTCTCCTAAATTAAAGAAATGGAAAGAGACGCTGTTCACGTGTACTGATGAAATGCGCGAAGACTTCATGATGAGCATGAAGAAAGCCATCGTAGACTTTGTACTAAAAGATCCCAATACGGTAATTTGTCTTTTTCGTACTTATATTTGTTCTAGCATATATGTTCCTGAATTATTAATTTCAGTTGACAGCTGAATGATCTGTTTATACCCATAAAATAAGAACCCACTTTTTAATACTTGAAGGGTTTAACTTCTAACTCAACCGTTTAAAGTTTAGTATAAGTGATAATGTATCTGATGTAGCTCTATTTAGACCACCGACCTCTCACACTCTATTAATTCTCTTTCCATCCAAAGGTTGACTGGAAGAGATCGCTTTTAGCAATAACTGGAAGAGATTGCTTTGCCCATTGTACTTTAATTTTAGATCTGTTACTGTGGTTTATTTCTTAAGACGGGTGTACAATAATTTTGTATTAATTTGATTTGATTAATGTGTGGGATTAATTAGGGGGTGGTAACCAAGTTTCGGTGGAATGCATTATGTTGCTTATTGTAGACTACCTATGTTGTATCAAATTAAATAATTATATTCTCAGCATTGCGGTTCAACGAGGCAATGCCGCCAGCATGCTGGGTAGGTACGCTTCCAACTGGTAGTGGGCTAGAACATTTGGATTATCTATAGGCCTACTAGGGCTTGTAGATTATCCAACTGTTTTTGTAGCTAGGTAGGTTAGATGTAGTGTTTATTTATGTATTAGCTAGTTAATAAAGGCATTTAGCCCGTTAAAAAAAATTATATTCTATACCTACTAATATTAAATTGTACAAACATAGCTCGTTTGCAGTTTTGTAATAGGAATTCGAATATGAAAATAAACCGGGCATTTCAAAGAATCAAATTTTAAATTACATTCAATTTTAGTTCTTACTGCTTGGTTTTAAAAGTAAATGAGACAGTGCAATATGTTTTCCATGGAAAGTTAGTTACACAATAACACAGACTCAATATCTACCTGTGTCTACCTACCGTACACGTTGTGATGGATGGGGAACACAGGGAGATTTAAGCCCAATCGCCGGAAGGGTTCGATGATTTAATATTTCAGCCAAGAGCTATTTTAAGCATGTACTCTGTTATCTCTCTATCATATTGGATTTCGCAGTTCCCCTCTGTCTGGTGCGCTGAGTGGATAGTTATGTAAGGTATGAATTAAATTAACTTGTGAATCTGAGCCGGGTTTTGTTTTCATCCCTGTCTATTGGTATATGGATGTAGATTATTAAGTCTTTGATGCGTATGCGTACATTATTTTAAATCCTTTGCAATAATTCTTCTAGTTGACTAGGTTGTTTAATTCAATGTGTAATTACGAATAACCGAAGAAATTACTATTCAGGATCTGTTGCCAATTTCCAATGTAACAGCTCAAGATTCCGTAGATGTAACGAAAACGTAGCGGTGAGTCTCTACAAATGTGGTCGTGTAGGATTGTTACAGCCTTGCTGCATCGCAGAACCATGAGCGCAGTAGTTTTTTATCTTGGGCGAAATCAACAGACTCATCTCCAGAAAGAGCTGAAACACTTGTAGAGTTTAGGTTTTAGCTCTGAACCAATTATATTCGTTGTATTCTTTTGTTGTCACTTGATATAAAATTGGAACGGGGCAAGATATGAATAGTGTAATATAATAATTGCTTTTAAAAAGAGGGAACCAACTTCGACGAATATATCGTGCTATATAAAAATTTCATCCCCCATTTTTCCACCCTTAGGGGATGTATTCTTTCATAAAATTCAAGAAAGGATCATCCTTGATGTACGCACTACTCATAAAAAAACCCATTTAAACTGATTCACAACGGCGGAAAAAAGAATATATAGACGACAGAGACAACCTCCTCCTTTTTTTGAAGTTGGTTAAAAAGGTTCCTGGTTGATGCATATCTAAAATTGTAGGAAGAGTCGTTAGAAGAAGATGACACGCCTCTCAAGCAGGAGCTAGCGAAGAAAGACGACGCCTGGCGTCAACGGTACGCTCAGGCCAGGAAGTTCCTTACGAAGAACTTGCACAGTGTCAACCCTTGCATCGCGCAAGTGCTTTCAATCTGGTACAAACAGTTCAAGTGAGTGTGATTCCATTTAACGTGTAATATCTTCTTGATTATATTTCTTTTAGATTGCCCTTATTTATCCGCTTTTTGACAAAATGCCTTGGTATAAGGCAAAGGTTTGATGTTGGTAACGGTGCTTTCGATGAGAAAGATACTTATTAGTAAGTGCAGTCTGAGATACTATCTGCTATCCTAGAGCGTCTTGCATATTGCGGTAGCGGTTCAGGAATGGTGAAAAATTTCAATTGCTTATTCCGCTTTACTTACTTATAAAAAAAAGTTAGAACCATCGCTGGCATACTGTCTACACCAGTACTACGAAAAGTAATATTATACCTATTTCTACTTTAAATATCCTTAAGCTCTTTAAACGGCTCTTGATACATCTCTGCAAAATTCCAGCTCAAATAATTTCAATTGTTTGGCGAAGGGATAGGAGGTAGGTAAGTACTTTCCTAACAAACTTATAACATTATAATTATGGATCATTAGTCTGATTAATGTAGGTAGTAATATTTGCAAATAGCATACGTGATAAACTTGTTGTTGCCAGTGACCTGAGGCTGATAAGCATGAAGGACATTATGACGACGAACGAGGCGTACGAGCTGCAGGACTTCTGTTTCGTGTGCAAGCGACACATCGAGGCCGCCGGGAACGTGCTCACTCACCAGTGGATCCCTACTGTGCAGGCTGTTTTTCTACAGGTGTATTTATAGTTTAAAAATTGCTTTAAAAAAGCGACGAACCGACTTCAGTAACAAACTACTGAACCGATTTTGGTGAAAGTTCGATGGGACCAATCTGAAAGTATAACCTTTCAAATAAAAAAGGAATTTTCCAAATCGGTTTATAAATGACGGAGATCTTAGGTAACAAACTTAAAAACAAAACAAATACCCACCGAATTGTTAACAAAGGAGGAGGTTAACCTCCTCCTTTTTTGATAGTCGGTTTAAAACTCAGCAATAATGGTTCGCAGCGCAAGTTCTTGTTTTTGCGTGCTCAAAGTCGGTGGCATGGGTCGTTTTTTTGTAAATTTCTAAAAGGGCAGCTATCATACTCCAAAGTAACTAAAACTTAAGCAACACAACCTAATTCTGGCTCCACACATTCGTCCAACCTCAGAAATGCTCGTGCTTTAGCCAGGTTCGGGGCAACGTTCAGAGTTGCGGGGTTGGACGGTCGTGTTGAGCTAGAATCAGATATTACTGTCACTTTTAACTATTAATTAAAAACTGCGAATGAAAGCTGATCATAAATGTATAGCCGCCATCTCCTTAAATTTTAATATTTACACTAAGCCCACATATCGTGCATTTAAACTAGTTCGCACATTTTAACCTTATATATTTCATAAAGGCACACTCGCTTTGCTGTCATTTTTTGAAAGGAATTTATTTTCTATCTGTCTGTGCTCACTGATATGATCCAGAGCACTTTGAAATTAATTTGCACGGACGAGTCTGATAAATTGAATGACAGATAAAAAACGAAGCGTCCGAGTCGCCCTTTGAAACGCTTTTATGCGTGCTGTCCATTGTTGTAGAGGGGAAGGGTTGTTGCATAATCTCATTCCCCCTTACTCGTAGTCACGCAGTCGGTATTGAAACTAGGTACGTATAATTATGTTTGCGTAGACTAATTAAGTACTAAGCTCTTTAATACGAGCGGAGTGGATTAAATCACTATAACGTCTGCGATGTTATGTTTATCCAGGCGCCATTTTGTTTAGCTTGCTGGAAATGCGTTTTACGTATCGAATATTAATATTAAATACAAGCTTCTGCCCGCGTTCCCACAGGAACCGAGCATTTTTCCGGGACAAAACGTAGCCTATGTTATTCACCAGTCCATAAACTATATCTATGCCAAAAATCACGTTGATCCGTGGCTCCGTTACTGCGTGAAAGAAGAACAAACCAATGAACACACTTTCGCATTTATTATATTAGTTGGATTAGTTGCACACGTTGACCTTGCCTGTTTTGCTTTACCTAGAAAAATCCGAGAAGCCAAATAGCACCCTAGAACTTCTTTCTCATCGCAGCTCTTTATCAGGGTAGAGCGAGAGTGTCTTTCAGCGCTTTTTGGTGTCTTTCAGTTCAATTATTATATTTCTGTTTTTGGTAAATATAATTAGTAGTGAGTTACTACTAATTAATATATAAAAGATTGTTTTGAATTTGTTAGTGGTAGGAATAAATATTCTGCGAGTGTCCGCCTGGGATGTTACCACCGCTTTGCTCGTGACGTCTGCCGCCAAGCAGGAATGTGCAAGCATTACTGTGTTCCGGTTTGATGATCAGATAGTAGCCAGTGAAATTACTGGGCTTATGAGACTTAATACCTAAGATCTCAGGGTAAAGAGCGCACTGCTGTGCCGCGCAGGCCTTGTGTTTCAAAGTTCCGGGTGGCACTGCAACTGTTATGGGCTGGCGTTATGCTTACCATCAGGCAAACGACCAGCTCGTCTCGTTACCAAATAACATAAAAAAAGAAACCGACTTTTTCATAAATTTCTTTTTTTAATCTTAATCCAAAGTGTATATAAAGGACTTTTCTTTTCACTTACCATTTGGCGCCCCTTGCCACTTGACGCCTGGAGCCAGCATTCTTGTCGCTGCACCCCATAGGACCGTGCTCTTTATATCTACACCTAAGTCCATATAATATATGGTCTTTATTATCATTGTAGGGTAACAAGAAAAAACAGATCCCGGATCCTAAGCAAGTATCCCTGATGAAGCACTATTACAACTGCTTGGCAACCATCATGACTTATAACCTACAAACCTTATGTCTAAAGTCTATGAAAGAGTTCACGGACTATGTTATGGATGTTGGGGTATGAATTCAGAACCTTGCTATGATTTAGTAATTTAGATAACTAAGTAATGTTGAATTTTAATATAGCTTAGTTGTGATTACGTGTTTTTTCTTTAGATAATGTATCTGGAAGGTGGTTACAGGACATCGTGTTTGGTAAAAAATGTTAATCTCGGGTCCATTCTATGTGTACCTTGTTGCTATGTGGGGTCCATTATCTGACAATGACAAGGGAAATTAAAAGAATCCCTTAAGTAAAGCAATTATTTAATTATTATATATCTGATACCCTAATAAAGAGCCAGTGTGGCCGTGCGGGAATTTGTGCGACTTTCACTCCGACGCACCATAAGTAGTTCGAATCACGACTCGATCCGCACCAATGACTTATATCAAGTTACGTGTGTATTATTTCATACTCGCTCTAAAATGGTGAAGGGCAACATCGTGAGGAAACCGGCATGTTCAAGAACCACATAATACGAGGACATGAATTGTGTCATCCACCAAGCCGCACTGGGCTCGCGTGGTGGATTATGGCCCATACCTTTAACTCTTAGAGAAGGCCGGTATCCCAGCAGTGGGAGCGTAAGAGGCTGATAATGATAATGATGACTCATTTCATATACCGGTTTAAAGTAATCAAAGACTCATTATAATAATACAGGCTGACCCATATATTACAATAGTCCATCTCATCACAAACCGTCCTCCCACGCATAGTTCATTTGTACTTTATATTAAAAAAGACCTCTTAATGTTGGCTACGGGTCCATTAACGCCTATCAAAGATCCCGGCAAAGACCCGAGAATTATAAAACAAGACTTAAATTTCAAACAATGATTAGTTATAGAAAATGTAATTCTGTTGCAGGGTACAAATCAAGGTTTTATAGTAAACCTTACGTTTGCTAATGATGCTGTAGAGTTTGAACCAACTTTTAAGCAATTCAAAGATCAAATATGTTTATTGTATGACTTCTTGATCGACGCGTGCTGGCAGTCTCCTCGATTGGAAATGATTTTGTATCAAGATTATGTCGGTACCGGCAGAGCTATATTGAAGGTACCAAACTAGAGTAATTATTTCGATTTCCCTCCCGGGGTTAGCGAGTTCTTATTTTAATCTAATTGAATTGTTTTTAAGCCTATAATCGACAATGACCTCGTAGACGATTACAAGAAGAAAATCGCTGACTTAATAAATGAACAAAGAATCGGACCAGAACTGCGAGTTCAAGATTTCGACGATTATGTGTGCTTACTTAATGGAGAAGTATGTATACATATATTACACATAGTTACTTCAATAATAACATATGATAGATAAACCTTCTTACCGCAAAAAACAACTTTTAAACGCTTGTTTAGCTACATAGTGTCTAAAGCTAAACGACTAAAATGATTAGAAACGTCACAATAGAATTGTGTTAGATAACGGTTATAAACTCCGATGAAGGTTTGCGGTTGTTCATATATAAACACGTGACTAAGGCAAGTTTGACTTTAAGCGAGAGTTCAACACGTGTTTGTTTAAATTTTTGCTGTGGTGAGACCGATAGTTTTCATAAATAATATTATTTTAAGGCTATGGCACATGTGGAAAACTTTATCAATGCCATCCCAGAGAAGACGTTTGAAGAGTACTGCGTTGAATCAGTCAGATATGTAAACCTGGCCAAAGAAATACCTTCCAAGCTTGAAGGAACGATTGTTATTGGCATGTATCAGATGCAAAGAGGAGACTTGATTACATCGCTGAGAGGTGCAGCCACGAGAATGGCCAATGCTCTGCTGAGAAGAATGACCGAGGACTACCAAACAATGATCAAGTCGTTAGTACCTATCTTTATACCTTAAATACAACAATTGAATTCAAATTTTGGTATTAATTTTTATTGCAGTTATGGAATTGCGTTGCTTTAATTTTTGGATAGTTTGATTATATATTTATTTATTTACTAGCTGTGCCCCACGGCTTCGCGCACATAGCCTAAGTTACTTCTTGTAACATCAGCTATCTGCCAATGAAACTCCCGTCCAAATCGGTCCAGCCGTTTCGGAGATTACCCGGAACAAACAGACAGACAGACAACAATTTTAAATTGGTTGTTTTGTTATAGGTACTACCGTATATACTTTCATATGCATTTAGTAAAAAAAAAAATTAAAAGCTACGTACCGACTTCAGTGACAAACTACTGAACCGATTTTGATGACATTTCTATGACCTATCTGAACGTATATCCTTTCAAATAAAAAAGAATTTTCCAAATCAGTTTATAAATGACGGAGATTATAGGTAACAAACATAAAATAATAAAAAATACCCACTGAATTGATAACCTCCTCCTTTTATGGAAGTCGGTTAAAAAGCTGTTATTTTGATATTACAAACAGACAATTCAATTTTATTTATATGTAAAGATTTAAAAATGACTTGGCTTGACATAGGTATTTGTGTAACTGATTATTTCAGTATATATGACGAGTACAACACCATCGCTAACACTCTCCTGACTCCGCCGGCCGACACGGCGGCGCTCATGGACCTGATCACGTACTGCAAGAAAGTGGAAGACGTGCTCGTAGCGGAGATGGAGGACAAGTTGAGGAATGTCATGAGATATATCATGTTTTTGGGAGACTATACCAGCTTTACGCCGTTGGAAATGAAGGCTAATAACCAATCTTTCCATTGGTAAGAAATACAACACTCGTTTCAAGATTGTAAACATTTTGTAAAAAAACTAGATGATGATAACGAGGTTGCCCGCGCCAATACGTATGTCGAGGAATTATACATTTTTATCTAACATTAAAGGAAAAACGTATGGTTTCTTAAATTCTTAAACGTTGAAGAAGGAACTTGTTGTGTCCCAGTAGCCTCAATTATTGTGAGCCCATGGTTATGTTGAGTATCCTCTTGTAGAAATATCTAAACAAAAATGTTGTGAAAAGTCTAAATAAATTTAAATGATTTCTTTTTAATTTTTAGGCTAATTTTTTAAAATGTAAAAGTATAAGTAGTTTATTTTTTATTTAGTCTTTTCACTCGATATGGTTTCGTTTTAATACACTAGCTCACCTAATCTAAAGTGACGATATGGTTAAAATCAGTAAACACACTAGCCTAAACTACTTACACGGGGACACAAAAAAGACAGTCTAGTTTTTTTATCATTGCTTTGCTCGTTTAATCCATCGTGAAGCAGTAAAGTATCGGTATAAGTAATATGTTCTCAATTGAAGAGAAAAAATCGGAAAAAATGCTTGAGAAATGAAAACAGATATCTCAGGATGGCGAGCGTTGTGCAGTAATTTATCATTCAAACATTGTGGGTAGTTACGACGCTTTACATCTGGCGGACTACTTGCTTCTTTTGTCATCTAATCGAATAAAAAAAATGTAAGCGCTGTAGTACTAATATTTGGTTTTGCAAAGGTATTCTCGTATGGCTGGCGTCATTGATGAATGCAAGCTTGCTTGCGATATGAAGAAGGTCGAGTATCAAGAATTACTCAAAGTAAGTTGCATGTTTTAAATACAGCCTAAATGTACAGTTGACTTAGAATCTACTCAACAAGGCTTTTTGTTTCGTCTTCAGTTGGTTTTCGAATTTAGTAATTGTCAAGTGGGTAGTCAAATAAATTTAATTCACGTTCGCAGTGAAATTTAGAGATGTACACTAAAATTTACTTACGTTATGTTTCGTTGGGGTATGAGGGCCATCAGCTAAAAGCTGCCCTTTTGTCTTGCCTTTTGCCCTTTTGTCCTATCGGAGTCATATGACTTCATTTATTTAATACATATTTATTAATTGTTTATGTGTGCGTTCAGGTTCGTATTGCCAAATTCGCTGATGATCTTGATGTTTACGAAACTCAAGCCAACGAGTTGCAGTACTGGGGCAATATCGCCGAGCTACCGAAATACGTCAGTCGTATCCGACGTTTGGATGAGAAGTAAGTGCTGAAAAGACTCAGCCTAAGATTCAGAGACGATTCTAAGCGTAGACTTTGGCTTTCATATGTCAAAATTGAATAGAATTTTGACGTATGGAAGCGTGAGTCCACGCTTAGATTCGTCTCTGAATTTCAGCCTTATAGTTGTAATTATGTTATGTGTTTTGAACCGATTGTGTCTTAACGGTAGTTGATTCAGCCAAATGAGATTTCGGTGAAAGAAATACTGCCGATTTATGCCATCACCGTAGCACAGGTTTAGTCGACAATGGACCTATTCGCAAAACACCTTACCTTTAAAATGAAGACATATTCGCCGAATGGCTTATTCTCAAAAAGGCCTGTGCGCCGAATGACCTGTGGGCAACTGTGTGGAAGCCAAACGAGCAACATGAAGTTGCTCGTTTGACTTCACTAGCCGAAGAAATTGATGGGCTCGTTTGGTTAGTTATCACTCTCACATAGAGAATCTGTCGTTTAGAACCTATTCGTTGTGTTTTGGGAGGTATGATCGGTTTAGTCCCATTAAACAATCTTTGAGAAATCAAAACCGACCATGAAAATGTAAAAATGTAAAAGTTTATGTACTACAATTATTGAATCATTATTTGCATAGGTTATCACAGGCTCTGGCGAAGATCGACCAGTTCAACGAAGAGGAAATTTCATTTGGATATGAACAATCCCAGTATCCGAAGAGGAAAGCAATCTATGACAAAATGATGCCATTTAAGAGACTCTTCGATGCCGGCTTCGACTTCCTGGAGAAACATAACACTTGGATGACGAGTCGGGTATCTAATAATATCTTGTTGCAATTGTGTAAATTAAATATTGTAAGCGTACATAAATATACTGCATAGGTAATTCTGGTAGGTGTTATGGTGGTATCCATTCGTCCAATAACTTTGTCCAAGATTTCTTAGTATATTTAGCACAGTATATTGTATAGTTTAAGAAAAAGAAGGAAGTTCGACTTTATATGCTGCTATTATTATTGTCATAATCTTTGATCAAATGTTGGTGTTGCTAGGTGATTTGATGAAATCATCCAATTTCTTTGATGACATTTACATTGGACGAAAATGATAGATGAGTGGAATGTTAATCGTGCCTAACTTTGTAGCCAGTCTGCATATGCGTCGATCCTATTTTTTAACAAACTTAAAGTCTAATAAGTTAGTAACGAGCTGGGCGTTGTGATATTTGTTGTTAGGTTGGGAGTTTCGACCCTGAAGATATTGAAGGCGACGTTAGTTACTATTACAAGATTGTATACAAATTGGAGAAGTCCTTCCAAGATGTTCCAGAAACACATCGTCTCGCTGTATCTGTTAGGTAAACCTCTAATTTTTTTTACATAAAACTTAAGTGCTGTTTATAGTGTTTTAATACCATATCTATATTCTTTAATATCCACAGAGAACAAATGGATGATTTCAAGACAAACCTTCCTATCATACAAACATTGGGCAACCCTGGTATGAAACCTCGTCACTGGGAAAAGGTGTCCGACATCGTCGGCTTCCCTATCGTAGTGGACGATGAACTGTCACTCGAAAAGGTCATTGACTTCAACCTGGTGGACTACATTGATAAGTTCGAAAGCATCTCAGAAGCAGCAACTAAAGAGAACAACCTCGAAAAGGCATTGGACAAGATGATGAAAGAATGGGCGGATCTTAGATTTGAAATACTGCCTTACAAGTGAGTCTGCAATAAAAGAAAATAGTCCGTCTGGTTGAAAAACAAATTTCACGTTAGATAGATTTGTGTGGACCTCAGGATAGTTAAAACCACGTAGTATTAAGACAAAAACGAGTATATTCGCGTACAAATTAATATCAAAATATGATTTTGACCGTAATAGACATAGTATTAAGACAAAAAAGGGATTGTCTTAATATTATGTATACAATTCGAAAATTTTAAGAGTGCTATAGCATGCCTATCGTTTCACAAGCGTTCGAGATATGGAAATGAATATAGTCATAAATTATTGTTAATTGGTTTACAGAGACACAGGAACGTACATTCTTTCAAGCGTCGATGAAATCCAGTTGTTGCTAGATGACCACATTGTCAAAACACAGACAATGAAGAACTCGCCGTATATCAAACCATTTGAGGATGTTATCTAGTAAGTTAGTGAATTTGCAACCCACATGATAACCGCATTAGGTTGTGATATTGAGCGAGGAGAATGCTGCTGGCCGGCTCTTATGGCACATAACAAACTACTACACGGTAACACAAATAAACGCACAAACGAATACGATATTATATATATAAACACCACCTAATCAAATATGTTTACTGATTCAAACGTCCCGTAATATTATCTTTCTGAGACGAGAGCTGTTGTCGGTACCTATGTTAGATTTCTTTCTAGTGACTGGGAGGGCAAGTTGATCCTACTACAGGAAATTTTGGACGAGTGGCTAAAGGTCCAGGCGACATGGATGTACCTCGAGCCTATCTTTTCATCGCCGGATATCCAACAACAAATCCCAGAAGAAGGCAGGAGATTCAGTGCCGTTGATAAGGTAACGTAATTTTTTGCGTAAAGATTAGATGTCAAGTTTTATAATGATTTGGAGTAAGTAGGTTATTTGATTGGATAGTTAAAGTTTTTTATGATATTTTGGAAATTTAAAATTTTAATGAGTACGTACACAGTAAACGACGTAAGTAAACAACAAAAGTTGAAATTGAAATATGAACATGCTTCTACCTAAGAACTTTCCATGATGTTTTTTAAAATCACTGCAGTTCATATAAATAACTATACTTGGTAGAGTGAAAATCTTTCGGTACCAATCAATGCCCTAATTTTTGTTGTTATTTTCATGAAGTCATAAGCTGAGAGACGTAAAATCGTCATTCTCTTTAGATGTGGCGTGAAATAATGAAAGTTGCATTCTCGGAGCCGCGCGTGCTCGACGTAATCATGATCGAGAAGATGCTCGACCGGCTCAAGAAGTCCAACAACCTCCTGGAGATGGTCCAGCGAGGCCTCAACGCGTACTTAGAGAAGAAGCGCCTATACTTCCCTCGCTTCTTCTTCTTGTCCAATGACGAGCTGCTTGAGATCTTGTCTGAGACCAAAGATCCCATGCGGTGAGCGTATTGCATTTGTTTTAATATTACTAATGTTACACCAAAGTCAAAAACCTTTTAAAACAAGAGGAACATATGCATGAAATGGCCTAACAAGAACTAAACAAATGGAGAAGCTGCTATGATTGTATTTCTTGTTTAATGAAAGACATTCGAGTTTCTGCTTAACTTTTTCAGAAAAGTTATCACGACTGTTTTAAAAGTTTCCAGTTCATATAGCCCTTTTAAGATTACAAATTAGTAATGTGACATGTTTATAGTGTCCAACCGCACCTCAAGAAGTGCTTCGAAGGAATCGCGAAGTTAACCTTCACAGAGGACATGGTTGTTACTCACATGCGGTCCTCAGAGGGAGAGATTGTGGCGCTCACTATGACCATCAATACTGTTGCTGCGCGAGGCCAGGTAAACTTGGGATTAGTGCTACTTTAGATACACACTAGGAAAGAGAATTAAATAAGAATAATTAGTAACCAAATAAAAACAATCATTTTTCAACGTATTCATAACGGTTGAATAAAAAAATAGAATAAGAATAGAACTGGTCCTCAAGAGCAGCTACCGGAACACACTTGTGGGTCCTGGCTGAAGATTTTCAAATTGAGAAAGCTAGCCTGCCGAGCACTATAGAAATTACTCTAACGTTACATTGATGTCGATGTACAGCTACATAGTCTTGCGGTAATTATTTTCACAGGTGGAGAAATGGTTACTAGAATTGGAGAAATCTATGAAGTCATCCGTGCACCAGGTGGTGGGTCAGTCGTACGACGACTATACGCAGTGCGCGCGTGACCACTGGGTGCTCGTGTGGCCCGGGCAGGCGGTCAGTATCAGGTCATAGTCAAAACAGAAATCTGAATGTACCTAATGTCCCAGAATAACGAGCGAAATGCAGTGCCACGCAAGCCTTTGTGTTTAAAAATTCTGAGGACAAGTTATGGGCCTGCATTATACTTACCATCTAGACAAACGACCAGCTCGTCGCATTACCCAATAGTATATACTTATTAAAAATCTTAGAGGGATACAGAGCGCGGCTTGTATGTGTGTGCGCATCAGTACACATACACATTCTTCTTCTTTCAACCACTATCCACCTATTGCTGAGTATAGGTCTCCTCTTTTACACGCTATTTTTTCGGTCCAGCGTGAACCTCATCCATTACTTCCCCACCGCTTTCATGATGTCATCAACGGGTTGATGGTCGACCTGGAAGTCACCTATTATTACGCGGCCATGAATTATGGCCTCTTAGAATTCCCAAGGAGGGTTGTCAGCAGGCGGCCGGCTGTACAAAAATTGCCAAATCCTAAAGTATGTTTGTAAAGACGTATTGTGCCAATCCTAATATTTTAAAATGGGAAAAGAGCAGGGAGGAGGAAAAAATAAAGATTATATAGACAGTTGACTATACAGGATGATCCATCAAGATAGGTCAGTTTGGGGAAGGTTGAAATTCTTAGTGTGAGATAGAAAAATCAGTCAGAAAGGAACACATCATGACGCAGATTTCAGAATAAAGAAAATCTGCATTTAAAGATTTTATAACAACTTTGTATGAAATGTAGGTTGTAAGGAATATTGCTTAGTCTATATGCTGCAATTCCGTTATTTTATGTTTTTATACCACCAGTCCACAATGCTAAAGTCAACAACTTATTTTATAATCCAGGTGCAATGTATAGCGATGACATTTTGGACGTCGGAAGTGACTGAAGCGATCCACATCAATGTCCCGGCCATGCGCCGCTACTGGGACAAGTGCAACTTTCAGATCTCCAAGATAGTAGACCTGGTGCGCGGGGAACTCAGCTTGCAGAACAGGATCACACTTGGTCAGTACAATGTTTACTGACAAAGCGATATACTGAACGTCCCATATACATTATCAGCCTCTTACGCTTCCACTGCTGGGATACCGGCCTTCTCTTAGAGAGAGAGTTGTGGGCCATAATCCACCACGTGGACCCAGTGCGCCTTGGTGGATGTCACATGTCCTGGGATTTTGTGGATCTTGAACATGCGGGTTTCCTCACGACATTTTTCTTCACCGTTTTAGAGTGAGTCTGAATAATCCGCACCTAATTTGATATAAGTCATTGGTGCGGGCCGAGTCAAGATTTGAAGTATGGTGCGTCGGTGGACGGGTTGAAAGTAGCACAAGTTCCCGCTCGGCCACACTCGGTCCCCGCTCCACACTCACGTCCCATATGAAACTGATGAAATGCTTTGCAATTTTTAGGAGCTTTGGTGGTACTGGATGTACACGCGAGAGACACGCTGATGCTGCTCATAGAGTGCAACGTAACGCAGGATAATGATTTCAACTGGCTCTCACAGATACGGTACTACTGGGAGGTAGGTCTGTTGAGGATGGTAATTTAAATTTTTCAGGTGTGTGCAGAGCGCCATATCTGAAACAGGAGTAATTTAAACATAAATATTAACAGATAAGTTGACCTTGACAAACATTGGCAAATTCAATTCAATCAAAATGATTTTATCTAAAATATATTCAAGGTGACCTTTTTACAGTGTAATTTATTCAAACTATTACTTGGTTGCCCTTATTTGAATTCCTGGCGTTTGCAATGGAGGAGAGTTTAGTAGGTACGTTGGGAATATATCGACTACAGGGGCCATCGAGGTACTAACCCCGAGACATGAAAAACTGTACTATCCTATCTCAAAACAATGTATTGATTTTGCTATACTTAATACCAGTGCTCAGCGTATCAGCGCACGCGGAATCGGTGCGAGGCGGTAGCTTAGCCAATCAGGGCGCATTATATCTAGACAAAAATGGTGGAATTTCTTTCGTGCAAACCGAACGTCACTGCATCTCTAGATGACACGGGCATAGTATATACGTATGTACAACAAATCAATTTGGGAAAGTTGAAGGGGTTACTAAACGTGTTCTATTCCCAACTGCGTTGGCAGCAAGAGGAAGACCTGACGTGGCAGGAGGCGACGCGTATGATCAATTCGCAGCTGATGTACGGATACGAATACCTCGGCAACACGGGCCGCCTCGTCGTCACGCCGCTCACAGACCGCTGCTTCCGGACGTTGTTCGGAGCGCTGCATTTGAATTTGGGTACGTTTCGTATGGGCACCGTACTTTTTGGACGGTGTGACTATTATTGCGAGTTGCGAAGCGGAGTGCGAGCTGTGACATGTCAAAAGGGCGTAGCTAGCGCGTAGTCATTAAGATTGGTCTTAGGGGTCGTCCATAAATTACGTGAGGTGTTTGGCAGGGCGGGGGAGCCGAATCTTACCAAATCTCACGTGGGGGAGAGGGGGGTCTCAGCAAATATCTCGTAATTTTTTTCAGTTTAAAATATGTTTCTTCACTAAAATATGGCTAAATTCTATAAAAATAGTAGACAAACCATAGAGACAAACGCTGCGGCATACGGCAATGAATCGCAGATTAACGTATTTGCACTAAACGCACGTATTTAGAAAAAATCACGTAATTAATGGACACCCCGCTTACCCCGCTTACTATTTATTTTACACAAACATCTATATTTTGCTGTCCAAACTGTATGTTGCTTTGGGACCTGGGAGCGACTCTGGCTCAGAGGTCGACTATATCCGTAGATCGATGGTTAGAATCTTACATTGAGCTCTCAGTGACGGAACATGTCTTTATCGTGAACCATAGCATTGTGGTAGGGCAATTTTAGTGCTATAACGTGCCTAGCTTCTGCCTTCAAGCTAATAATCTGTCACCAATTACCTATTGGTCTGTTCCGGCAGCTGCGCTTGAGAGCCAGTCCTATTGCCATCACTTAATAAGCGAGATAAGATAGCGATCGAATGTTCACATTTCACAATTGTTGTTCACAAAGAACAACAATTGCGAACTATAAACCAATCAAAGTAAGGCTTTGTAGAACAGACACTTCATTCCTTTGAAACCCATCTTTATTATTAAGTGTTATTATAATTTGAAATAAATATATGAATATGAATATTATTAAGTATTAATCCTTTTTATAGGTGGTGCTCCCGAAGGCCCCGCTGGTACCGGAAAAACGGAGACTACTAAAGATTTGGCGAAAGCTGTCGCCAAGCAGTGTGTCGTATTTAACTGTTCTGATGGCCTGGATTACATTGCTCTCGGAAAGTTCTTCAAGGTAAAACTATCTGAAAGGCTGATACCTAAGCTGATATTGATTGACATTTGTATTTTGAAAAGTCCTCAAGAGTTCTAGCCCCAATATATTCCTCCCAGAATCAAACGAATGAAAAACAGACATCATGCAATTCCGATGATCAGTGTCATTACCCATGTACCTAATAGTCCAAGACGTGTAGTGCAATTTAGCTTCCTTCCGATATTGTTGCTATTCCATTTTGTTGTCCGTATGATTGCACGTAGTTTCTGAAAAAAGTTACAGGCCACAACTATCAACTACGACCATCTACACTAAAACTTTCAAAGGAAGGAACAAATATAATCCCTTAACGCCTCTCCAGGGTCTAGCGTCATGCGGCGCCTGGTCCTGTTTCGACGAGTTCAACAGGATCGACCTTGAAGTGTTGTCTGTGGTGGCGCAACAGATTCTCTCCATCCAACGAGGGATCAACTCTGGAAATCCAGAACTGCTGTTTGAAGGGACTATGCTGCAGCTGGATCCATCCTGCGCCGTGTTTATTACCATGAATCCGGGTTATGCAGGAAGGTCTGAGTTACCTGACAATCTGAAGGTTAGTTGATTATTGTTCTGCAGTGCTATAAATCCTCGAATTAATTAAGGTGACATGTTCTCTTGAGTTTAGAATACTTGGTCGCTATGGTCTTTCAGTCATAGCCTTTTCTTATGGAATAAAATAATTAAAAATATCCAACTGTCACATTAATACAGCTGACTCCCAATTAGGTTTCCTTGTTAGTTGTTAGCATTAGAAACATTGTAAAACTATTTGTTTAAAAAGAATGCCAACGAGATTCTTGCCCTTCTTCTTGATCGGTCTATACTAATTTGGAACGGCCAATTAAAGTTATTTACTTTAACTTTCATGAGTGCTCTCTTGGGGCCCATATGAATAAAGAAATTTGAACTTGTATATAATGAATCAGGAACGACGAGGATCATGGCTCGATTATTCAAACACGGAAAAAATACTAATAATGTTTCTTTTTGCACATATATTAGTTCCTTTTTGGGAATCAAAGCCAAAATCCTGTAAACTATAGAAGCGAAGTCCATCGATATATGAACTACACCATGATAACATGGATTCATTGCTTGCTGATAAGATGTTTTGTATGTTTCTGGTAGGCTTTGTTCCGCTCTGTGGCCATGATGGTTCCGGATTACGTCCTAATCTCCGAGATAGAATTGTATGCGTTTGGTTATCTCAACGCGAAGCCACTGGCGGTGAAGATTGTGGCCACTTACCGATTGTGCTCGGAGCAACTGTCATCGCAGAGCCATTACGATTATGGTAAGATATTTTACTGTAACAAAGATCAGGGCTAAGTGAACTGTGTGGGATTAATTAAATGAAATTTTATCAGAATTTTACAGCAGCAAACTTTGAATCAAAAAGAAAAAATATTTAAATCAATTACTTACCTACTTTTTGTCAAAATAAATTTAGATGTATTAATTTGTAGCTATCTATATGAACACCCAAAAATCCGCTACCGAAATTAATGAATTATTTTGTAATGTATTTAAGCGAAAGTGTGTTTGTTGGTTTGTGGATTTTTTGGTTTGTTGGTTTGTCCTTTTTTCACGCAGTAACGGAGCCACGGATCAACGTGATTCTTGGCATAGATATTGTTTATGAGCCGGAAAGTAACATAGGGTACTTTTTATCCCGGAAAAATGTACGGTTCCTGTGGGAACGCGGGTGAAAACCGCGGGCAGAAGCTAGTCGCTTTTATAAACAAAGATAATTCAATAGCAGGATTTGATACTTCATTGGTCTTCTATCACCAGGTATGCGTGCAGTGAAGTCCGTCCTACGCGCCGCGGGAGCATTGAAACTGAGGTACCCTGATGAAGATGAAGATGTTATTCTACTTCGTTCCATCAAAGACGTCAATTTGCCTAAGTTCTTGGAGCATGACGTGCCTCTATTCATGGTGAGTTTTTTGTTTGATTTATTGAAGGAGCAGAATACGGCGCGTCGCTATCTCACTCGCGCATTTCAACATTTTTGAAGATAAACAATCATTTGATGGAATCAGGCGTTACTTTGCGGAAGTCCATTTTAAATAAGATTATATAATGTGGGTAATTTATAGTTTTAATTCCGCGATAAAGAATGTCTAATGGCCTAATTTCGATCTATACTGAATTTAACCAAACGTAACGCGCGACGCTGGACAACGAAACCTGGGTTAGTTTGTTATAAAAATTCTTTAGTTTGTTATAAAAACTAACCCAGGTTTCGTTGTCCAGCGTCGCGCGTTACGTTTGGTTAAATTCAGTATAGATCGAAATTAGGCCATTAGACATTCTTTATCGCGGAATTAAAACTATAAATTACCCACATTATATAATCTTATTGATAAACAATCACTTACTGGCAATAACATATTGTGTTATGGGCAGGCATTGTACTTACCATCCAAGCAAATGACTTGCTGGTCTCGTACCTTAGGGTATAACAATAATATAATTTTATTCTCAATTCTTTATTTCGCACCAGGTCAAAGTAACAGCAATTAGTTGTTCTTTTGACCTGGTAGTACTTCATTATTCCAGGGCATCATCGGCGACCTGTTCCCGGGGCTGCCGCTGCCGCTGGCGGGGCTGCCGCACCTCGTCACGTGTCTCAAGGAGAGCTGTATCACGCTCAACTTACAGGCCAATGCCTTCTTTATTGAAAAGGTATACCTCATTTATTCGGGTATACTTCACCTTATTCAATATTTAAAGCGATAACCAACACTAGCGGGATGTTCACGTAAATAATTATATATATCTCAAAAATTTTGCTGCCAACAGGATTCGAATCGGCGTCTTTTGTTTATCTAGATCAGACTACCACCTACGGCTTGTAAGCCGAAGAAGTAATCATATCAAGAATTTCAGAGTCAACATCGATCGTTCGACTCGCCTCATCTGGACATGGTCTTGAAGTTCCCATAGGTTCATGGAGAGGCCAAACTGAACAGGCGGAATTGGCGCAGTTCGACGTCCCTGGATAATTCGACAAACATGATCCGGTCAATCCTAACGGTCAGGCGGATCTAATTGAATTCAGTCCATCCAGCCACCTTCGATGCACCGGTCTCCAGGCCAAAATAACACGCGATAAGATTTTGCATCCGCTGCCATACCGGCTAACGACAATTGCCTTCGTTTTCGATTGCAAACCGATTAAAACTAGCGGTCTTCGGCTGGAAGGAATTGTCTAGAGTTTTCGCTAGTTTTGTAACAACTTATATTCTAAAATGAAAACCAGCGAAAATTCTAGACAAAACCTTCCAGCCGAAGACCTAGCGAACGCTGGTATTAATCGGGCTGGAGTTGAAAACGAACACGATTTTGTTAGCCGGTAAGGCCCCCGGTCAGGCGGAACTGAAGGTAGAACTGTTGGTGTATGGGGGCTTTTAGATTGCGTACAGCAGTATATTAGGTTGGGGAAAAAGTCTTTTCGCATTATAGTATGTATGAACTTGTAATAAAATCTCTTTGGCTATAGTATTTGTATCTGGCTGGTTTTGGTATCATATGAAAGTTTAAATTTTAAAGAACATAATTCCAAATTCAAATTAGGAAAATGTGTGATTTTCATTTGTTTTTCGTACTGTCAAAATGAGTGAATCTAATGAAGAAATTCGATACATTTTAAAATTTTACTACAAAAAAGGTAAAAATGCAACGCAAGCCGCGAAAAAAATTTGCGATGTTTATGGACCTAGTGCAGTGTCTGTGAGAGTAGCACAAATTTGGTTTAATCGTTTTCAATCCGGAAATTTTGATTTCAAAGATGCACGTCGCTCTGGTCGCCCTATTACGGATAAAATGGATGCCATTTTTGAAAAAGTGGAACAAGATCGGCATATCAGTAGTTACGACGTAGCTGAAGAACTGGGAATTGACCACAAAACAGTTTTGGCGCATTTGAAAAAAACTGGGTACACAAAAAAGCTCGATATTTGGGTACCTCACGAGCTCACTGAAAGAAACCTAATGAATTGCTAATGAACCGTGTACTCATTTGTGATTCTTTACTACGACATAATGAAACCGAACCATTTTTGAAGAAGCTGATAACTGGTGATGAAAAGTGAATCACGTACGACAAGAACGTGCGAAAAAGGTCGTGGTCAAAGACCGGTCAGGCTTCACAGACTGTGGCGAAACCCGGGTTAACTCGCAACAAGGTGATGCTGTGTGTGTGGTGGGATTGGAAGGGCATTATTCATTATGAGCTGTTACCACCAGGCAGGACCATCGATTCTGAACTCTACTGCGAACAACTGATGAGATTAAAGCAAGAAGTTGAGAGAAAGCGGCCGGAATTAATCAACAGAAGGGGTGTGGTTTTTCATCATGATAACGCTAGACCTCACACATCTTTAGCCACTCAGAAAAAATTAAGAGAGTTTGGCTGGGAGGTGTTAATGCATCCGCCGTATAGTCCTGACCTTGCACCTTCAGATTTCCACCTGTTTCGGTCTCTTCAGAATTCTTTAGGCAGTGTCAGGTTAACATCACGAGAGGACTGCCAAAACCACTTGTCGCGGTATTTTGATCAGAAGTCCCAAAATTTATATAGCAATGGGATCATGTCCCTACCTACAAGATGGCAAAAAGTTATCGAACAAAATGGTACCTACATACTTTAGTTAAATGTAAATAAACTATATTAAAAAATGTTTTGAATTTTCTTAAAAAATGCGAAGGAACTTTTTCCCCGACCTATTATATTGGGTACAACATTACACAGGTCCTGCAACTGTTCGAGATGATCCTGGTCCGGCACGGGCTGATGCTGGTTGGGCTGCCGTTTGCCGGGAAGACTAAATGCTACCACGCTCTGGGCGCGGCTTTGGGACTGGTGGCGGAAAAGGTTCGCCGACTAGCAATTCGATCAAATGATAGCCGCCTTCGGATGGCTTAAAAATTCTGACCTTACCTTCTTCTGATCTTACTGATTTTACGAAACTGCCAAATTGGCGTAATGGTGATGGCCGGCATTTTGGCTAGTGCGTTACCAAAAGTGTCAGTTGTCACAATGATTACAAACCATTACTATTTTGACCACTGTGGTTTAGTGTGCTTCGGCCCCTGGGCCCATGACTAATACGATAAGGAAGGATAAAATGATTAGGTGTATTTTCTCCATAAAAATAATTTAAGGTAAAATTGAAATTTACGAATTGAAATTATTGAAATATACACAAACGCAATATTTTTTGTGAATATATATAGATCTCAAAAAATTCACCACGGTTTCATTTGCTGCAGTATAAGAACCATCGCGTCATCTCAAGCCATATTAGCGAGCTATCCAAAAGCCAAATATTGCTTCAAATTGTTAACTAACGTAGTTGTGTGTTTTGCTTTCTCTTCATACATTTCGTACTCCAGGGTCTAATGGATGAAAACGCCGTGGAATGGATAGTAATAAATCCGAAGTCCATTACCATGGGTCAGCTGTATGGACAGTTCGACCCGGTATCTCACGAGTGGTCCGATGGGATCCTGGCTGTCAGCTATAGAGCTTTCGCCGTCTCACCTAATGACAATAGGTAAGCTGTAAGAGTAAGTACTAGGTAGGAAACCGGCATGTTCAAGAACCACAAAATTGGAGGACATGTGTCATCCACCATGCCGCACTGGGCCCGCGTGGTGGATTATGGCCTATACCTCTCTCTCTGAGAGAAGGCCGGTATCTTAGCAGTGGGAGCGTAAGAGGCTGATAATGAATCATTACTCACTTCTATAAGTAAGTACCTATTTCAGAAAATGGCTGGTATTCGACGGACCGGTGGATGCCATTTGGATTGAGAACCTTAATACGGTGTTGGATGACAACAAGAAGCTGTGTCTCATGAGCGGAGAGATTATTCAGCTGGCGCCAACTACTAACCTTATCTTCGAGCCCATGGACTTGGAGGCTGCTTCACCTGCAACGGTTAGTCTTCTCCGTTTGAAATTGATTATAGTCTTTTGATGAGCTTTTTTATATATATTTTATTGCTCGTGAAGTCTGCCGCCAAGCAGTAGTGTGCAGGCATTACTGTGTTCCGATTTGATGAGCAGAGTAGCCAGTGAAATTACTGGGCTTGTGAGACTTAATACCTAATGTCTCAGGGTACGAGCACGCTGCTGATAATTATGATGAATGATATGATTCGAATTTGAATTTCTATGTCATTGGTTGGAGAGCCGGCAAGATTCTTTACATTATTGGACAGGTAAGTAAATCTCTACTATAATTAATGTACGGGATATTCCCAGGTGTCCCGTTGCGGTATGATCTATCTGGAGCCCAAAGGCCTCGGCTGGAAGTGCCTGCTAGAATCTTGGCTGAACACTCTGCCTCCAACTCTGCACAACGTCAACAAGTCACTTATCAGAAACCTGTTCAATAGGTTCCTCTCGCCGCTTTTATGGCTCGTCGAAATTTCTGGACAAGTTAAGGTAAAGGCTTTTTCATTTTTTAAATCAACGGGTAATACTTTTACGGGGATTACTAGGTGGTCGGACTAACTCTTCTGCGAGTGTCCGTTTGGGTTGATACCACCGCTTTGCTCGTGAAGTCTGCCGCCAAGCAGTAATGTGCAAGCATTATTGTATTCCTGTTTGATGACCAGAGTAGACAGTGAAATTACTTGGCTTTGATGAGACTTAATACCTAATGTCTCAGGGTAACGAGCGCAGTGCAGTGCCGCGCAGGCCTTTATGTTTCAAAGTTCTGAGTGGCACTGCAGTTGTTATAGGCTGGCGTTATACTTACCATCACGCAAACGACCGGTTCGTCTCGTTACAAAATAGCATAAAAAATCGCGAAAAGTCGAAAACTAACAACTACTATTACTATCAAAACTATCTTCCGAAATATTTCCAGTTGTTGATATTTGTGTCTATTGCCGGACGATAGTTACCTATAGTCGTGTTCCACAAAAAGTTTTAATGTTCCAGCAAATGTACGTAACATCGCGCAGTAATCTCGTTGTGGCGCTCATGAACCTCTACGATACGTTTATGGACGACTTTTACGACGAGAAGTACATGGAAACGATATCCGACTTGGACATACGAGCTCAACTAGAGGTAATATAATCTGAGTGCACAAATTTTAAACGAAATCCTTCTTTTTTAAAGGATATTTACAGCATCACCAAACGGTATCAAATGCTTCACCGGGTTAGATAGCTTACAGCTGAAAGACAATCCTAGCACGCTCTCTCGAGAACCGAAAGGCGGGACCGTTCTCAGATATTGATGCTGAGAAATTTACTATACAGGTTGAGTTTAAATTGGTATGTTGTCCGGGAAGGGGGTGATTAGGACCATGGTTGTCAACAAGTTGTGAGAACCTCCTTTGGAAATACGTCATTCAAAATTTCCATACAGAAAAATGAATCCACTTCAAACGTGAAGTGCGCGGTATTTTCTGGAATTGTCTCTAAGGCTCTTCTTCTAATCGACATCATCATAATAATATAACAAAGTTCAACATAGTTCAAGTGAATCAGCTGCTCTAGGGCTGCCCGGAAGTTCTGTAGTAGAATTATGACGTAAGTTTTAAATGCCTTTTCTTCAATGAAAAGATCTGAAGTTCAAAAACTCGTAATACAAATTTTGTTGACATTCAGGAGAAGATTGATCCCCTTTCGGGATAACATACCAATTTAAACTCGGCTGTATATTGTCAGATTTTTATTTTTATAAAAAAAAATATGTGATAGTGAAGGGTAGTTGGGGAATGAAACACTCAGTGACATCTACTATTCTTTATGGCCTGTGCCACAATTTTGAATTATGTGATAACTTATTTATAATCTATGCACTTGTTGCCTATCAAGCATCAGAGTGGGCAGTAGGTCGGCCGCACCAAGTAGCGTAACTCGACAATACTAGAGGACATACACGTCTATCGCTCTAGCGTGTCGCTAGCTGAATGAGCTGATTTCCTCGACGGACGGCAGCTTTATATAGGCGTAGCGCATAAGGCTGTGTTCAAATTCTTCGGCAGCATGGTGGGAGGTTGTCGTGCGAGTGAAACGGTCGATGTGCGAACGGGAAAGTATTCGAGGGCGCGCGGCTATAATATATGCGCGCTACAATAGTAAATAAAAGTTCGAAAGACGAGTACGACTTGCGAGTATAAAATATTGTACTATTTCAGGGTGTGTTTTTCTTCTCGTGCATTTGGTCTATCGGGGCCACATTAGAAGCCAGCGGTCGGCCAAAATTTGATATGATGTTCCGTGGCTTACTCGAAAAAGAATTTCCCGAAAAGGTAAATTGTATTATTGATATGTTACTATGTAAGGGTAGGTAAAAAAATTGTGTTTAAACTTACTCGCTGAAATATGTTAAAAATTAATAAAATTTTGCTATATTTAGCCTCTTTTATACGTTATTTTTTACAGACGATTGAAGCGCTCAAGTATCCGCGAGAAATAGCAAAGCCTGAGAAGCAATACATTTTTGTAATTCCTAAGGAAGGAATGGTGTATGATTATCGTTTCATCAAAGAGGTAAGAGGTATTGATAAAACTAAGAGGAGATAGAAGAGAACTCTACTGTACTGTGTTACAACGCAAGATATTTCTGGTTCTTCTTATTTCTGATTATTCTGGTTTTTTATGCTTATTCAATGATGTAAACAAACTCGGCGGATATCCATAGTGATCCGATTGCCAACCAATGACATGGTTCGAATTTGAATTTTTATCTATACGTCATTGGTTGGTTAGCCACCGAGTTTGTTTGTATTATTGGACAAGTAAGAAAATTTCTACCACATATAGGTGCCATATATGGTAGACTTTCTGCCATATTTGACGGCTCTATAGCTAAGTTGGTATAGTAACCCTGCCTGCATAGCGAGGGGTCCCGGGTTCGATTCCCGGCCGGGGCAGATTTTGTGTAGGCATAAAGTTTGTTCTCGGGTCTTGGATGTTTATGATATGTATCTGTGCGTGTCCATGCCACCTGCGACACAGGGAATCCTAGTGCGAGGGTATGAGTGTAAGCGTTTATTTATTATATAGGGTGGTGAATCAACACCTGCTTAAACAATTTTCAATGAGATGAAATTGGCAGGTGTCGGAGTCTCAAGAAACGCTTCTATAGCCTTTGCATTATTATTTTATACATTTATCAGGGGAAAGGTAAATGGAAGCCATGGCAAGACGACGTAACCTCGGCGCCTCCCATTAGCAGAGACACTCCGCCCAACCAAATACTGGTGACAACTCTGGATAGCGTCCGATACCTAGCGCTGTTTAAACTGCTGGTGACTCACCACAAAGCAGTGATGATGGTTGGGCCTACAGGCACTGGAAAGTCTTCTTATATAATAGTAAGTGGATAAGGAACGGAAGCTTTCAGTTATGAATTCAGACAAATGGAAGCTAAGGGAAGACCTGCGCTCCCATGAGTGGATAGTGATATGTTAAATAAATATTAGTTAACTGGTTTTAGAAAGTTGAAAATCGATTAGTGAACGCCGTGGGGTGTGTAGGTTGAAGTCGCGGGACTTATCCTGTAGGAAAATATCTTTAATTTCTACTTAAACATATACCCCCTATTCATAAACGTTCCGTAACTTACTTAATTACTAGAAAGTGTTTTGTCTCGTTTTCACGCGTAACGCCTTCCGTCAACGAGAAGTTGACAGAACAGTTTATAGCTTAGATTATCTTATTGAGCATTTATGAATACGGCGGATAATGAAGTGCAAAACTAGATTTTTCAACGTTATTCATTCAACTAAAGAACTCAAATTATATTTTATGTATCATAACAATAAACTTAAATGCTTTCTGTCACGCATTATAAAATGTTTTCAGGATTATCTCGTGAAAAGAGTCGATACAAAAATATATAAAGCCCTCATCATGGCTTTCTCAGCTCAGACTAATTGTAATCAAACCCAGGATATCATCATGGGGAAGCTCGATAAAAGGCGCAAAGGCAAGTCTAAAAAGCTAAGCATATAAGATTCAGTGAACGGAAATCATACGAATAAGACGGCTTGTTTTCAATTTCACTTAGGTGTCCTGTATCTCAATGTAAAAAATCAGGAATGAAAAACATGATCGTTGAAAACATGCTATTGTCATGGCACTAGTGTGATTCTTGAATATCTCTTAGGCGCCTTAAATTCTTTTTAAATTAGGTACTTAGTTCTAAATATTATAATCATGAACAATTTCTAGGTGTATTCGGTCCCCCAATTGGATGCTATAGCGTAGTGTTCGTGGATGATGTGAGCATGCCCCAATCGGAAACTTACGGCGCCCAGCCTCCCATAGAAGTGTTGAGACAGGGTATAGACTTGGGGCTTTGGTATGATAGAAAGACTAATGTCGCTATGCGTCTTATCGATATACAGGTCAGTACCAGTGGTAGGGGTATTTGAAGGTTTAGAGGTAGAGATACTTTTTCTAAACTAAAAATATCTTTGGAATTTTAGGGCCGATCATTCAATTGGACGTTAACGAACTGATTGCTATTGAAACAACAATTTTTCGTGTTTTTAGTGTGTTGTTCGGGTATTTCATGTCAAAATTATGGACCATTAGCTAAGGTTTTTTTATGTTATTTGGTAACGAGACTAGCTGGTTGTTTGCCTGATGGTAAGCATAACTCCAGCTCATAACAATTGCAGTGCCACTCAGAACTTTGAAACACAAAGGTCTGCGCGGCACTGCAGTGTGCTCGTTACCCTGAGACATTAGGTATTAAGTCTCATAAGCCCAGTAATTTCACTGGCTACTCTGCTCATCAAACCGCAACACAGTAATGCTTGCACATTACTGCTTGGCGGCAGACTTCATGAGCAAAGCGGTGGTAGCAACCCGGTGGTTATAACTATAGAATGGCACAATATTTATTGACGTCGGTCTCCACCACAAAATTAGATGATTCAGGGAATTAGCTAACAGGACGTTATCTGACTATTGAAAGATCGGTCCTTAATAAAATAAAATTATGTTGTAGTTTATGTGCGCAATGGGCAAACCAACTCCAGGTGCGAAATTAGTAACGCCTAGATTTTCTCGACATTTCTCATTCTTCTGCATCGATGAGTTTGATGACGATACTCTTCAAGTCATTTTCGGAAGAATCATGCTGTGGCATCTTGATACCAGGTACGTCAATAGTTAACCTAGCTATACTAAACAAAACATGTTCAATTTTTTTATACTTTGTCATTATTTCAGAGGATTTTCAAAAGAGTTTGATCCATGTATTGAAGAAATCGTATTAGGCACTTTGGAAGTGTACAAGCAATGCCGTCTCAACTTACTTCCTACTCCGTCCAAGTCTCACTATACATTTAACTTGCGAGACTTCTCCAGAGTTATATTGGTAAGTATACACCTAGCTCATCCTCGTGTGGTACTTCCAGCAACCTCTCGTACGGTAATTCGGTTGGGGGAGGCGGCCCTTGGGCCCACTACCCAGGTGGAATCTCTTAGAAGCATCTGCCTCCGGATCATATGTAAGCAACTTATTCGCCTATCTGAAACATCTACACACGGCTGCGATGAATGTGCTATTGAACCTTACTTTACACTACTTTTGGGGATATTTTTTATAGTCTGCCTCTTCTTTCAATTTTGTAGTGTGTATCGTAAAATGTATTGTCCCAGGGCGTACTGTTGTCAGTTCCTGAAGTAACTCCCGACCTTCAATCGATCAAACGGCTTTGGGTGCACGAGTGCCTCCGAGTTTTCGCCGACCGGCTGGTGGAAGACTCTGACCGAAAGTGGCTCGTGACATGCCTGAGAGAAGCTACTACTCTGCATCTCAACGATAACTTTGATAAGATGCTGTCGAGGTTACTCGACAATCCTAGAGATGAGGTGAGTGCTGCAGCTGCTGTGATCTCTTTACATTTTTATAATAAATCATCACCGCTAAAAGAAGAAAATCTGTCGCGTCTTGGTGAAAATAAACCGAGAACAAGACACTTTCTAGAACTTTTTCCAGCAGGTGTACTTGAAAGCACTGTGTTCTGCCGGAATAGCTCTGGGAACTGTCGGATTCTAAGTTTAGTTTATCAAAATCTTCGATTACTTTTTCAGTTAAGGTAAGGCAAAATAGTGGTTAAATGCTCACCTGTCGACGAAAATGTATAAAAACGACAAAACTTAAGTTACTCAAGAGTTAGTCCTATTACCTAGTAAGATACTTCGTTGATTGAACTTAGGAAACAAATCAAGACAGCCCACTTAACAATAATTTTTATTGACAGATCACAGATCGTCACCTACGAAACTTGATTTACTGTGACTTCGCCAATCCTAAAGTAGATACGCGTTTCTACATGGAGACGATTAACATGGAGCACCTCAACTCCACGGTGGATGCGTTCCTTGTTGAATTCAACAACATGTCCAAGAAACCTATGAACCTTGTGCTCTTCAGGTTAGTACTTTTTAATAGTTTAGTGGGCATACGCTGATTGTGAGTCTTCTTTTTGTTGTTCTAAAGTTTTTTTCGTCCTGTTTTGCCGCTCGTCGAATATGTATTGAACGTTCACTGTAGTTGTTAACATTTTTGAATTTTTCACTGTTAAATAGATTAGAAAAATATTTAAATGGTGTTTCTTGTATTGTAAGTATAAATGTTCTAACAATACAGCACTGTGTTATTGTATACTTCGTGTTGCTACCGAACACTTTTGGTAACTTACTTATAAATTATAATATCTTTGTCAATAAAAACCTAGTCTGAAAGCAATTAAATTGTTGCCATGGGGTTTCGAGAGAAACGGAAGAAGAAGAAGGTCGGATGAAAAGATTAGTGACTTACCTATTACCCATCGTAGGCTTACCTATAGTGTACTATTATATATTCCGTGCCTATAGGTAAGTCACTACCCTTTGCATTCTCTTGCTATAGACGTGTCGTTAGCTCACTTTGCTAGCTACCTGATATTTAATACGTTCCCTAAATTCAAAGAAAAGCTGTCTATAGCTCCTGATGGAATCTACTTATGATCCTCATCATCATATCGTAGGTTCGCAATAGAGCACGTGTCGCGTATTTGTCGCGTGTTGACGCAGCCGCGCTCCCACGCGCTGCTGGTCGGGCTCGGAGGCTCCGGGAGACAGTCTCTCACGAGGCTCGCAGCGCACATCAACGAGTACGATCTGTTCCAGGTCAGTACTTAGATGAGGAAGTAAGTGCTCAAGTAAAGTTCAAACTCAGCAATTAGTCATAATAAAATGCTGCTATAAATAAATACAACAAATACGGTCTTACCACATAAAAATTAAACGCACTTTAAACAAGCGTTTAACTCCTAAACAACCACCTTAGTTGCGTGTTTAAATAGGTTTAACCACAAATCTTGATTCAGGTAGTGTAACCATTGTCTAACTACATTCTGATGTGACATTTCTAATCATTTCAGACGTTTATCTTTAGACACTGTCTAGCAAAACAGACATGTAAAAGTGGTTTTTTGTGTTAACACGGCAAGTGTTTTACAATCTTGCTTTAGTTTTGGATAGTCCAAGCCTCTGATGACTTGTTTCTGATGAAGTGGCAAAGCAATGGTTGAAGGTCATGAAGTCATGTGTAGGTACCTAGAAGTATCTAAAAGATAAAAATAGCCTGACAATACTTTTACTAGTCAGTGGCCGCAAACCATTAAACAGAGTTTAAAGTTGCCCATGTAAATTAATTTAATTTTTTTTCTGTTTGTGTACATGGCTTATTTTATTGCATGTAGGTTGAGATGAGTCGTACATACGGCAAGAACGAATGGCGTGAAGATTTGAAAACTCTGCTAAAAAAATCTAGCACACCCGATCTACTCATGGTGTTCCTGTTCATTGAATCACAGGTAACACAAATAACTACTTGTTTAGTATACATATTATTGTTTAATTGCTAAGATACTATCTTCAATATTTATTTATTTATTTGAACGAGTGTGTGCGACTTTCAATTTTACGCACTTGGGTTCGAAAGTCAGCCCGGCCTCGCACCAATAACGTATACCTATTATGTGCTGATTTACCACACTCACTTTAAAACTACGATGGAACAACAAAATTCGAGAACGTGTGACATCCACCAAGCCGTACAGGACCCTGGTGGATTATGGCCCATACTCTCTCCCAGAGAGAACGCCGGTATCCCAGCAGTGGGTGTGTAGTAGGCTGAAGAAGATATATTTATTCAGTATAGAAGAGGCTGTTTATATACCTTACTAATAATCTCTTTAAAACAGATGAAGTAGTTACACAATGTTTCGTCTCTAACGGTTCAATTAAAAATTGTCAACGAACAACAAAGAAAAAACATTGTATGACTATACCACCGTTATACATTGCTTATTAGTATGGCCCTGACTGTTTCGTAAATGTAGATCAAAGAAGAAGGGTTCCTCGAAGATGTGAACAATATGCTGAATTCAGGAGAAGTGCCAAACATTTTCGGTGCTGATGAAAAAGCTGAACTGTGTGAGAAGATGAGAGTCGTAAGTTAATCTTTAACCTATACATTGTAGCGTATGTGTTTTATATGCCAATATATAAATTATAAATAGATAAATAAATCAAAACGAATTTAAATACACACAGCGGTCTCCTTTATTCTTATAGTGTTGCCTTCATTGATTTCCTTTTTTGCAATATTTGTTTGTTTGTATGTTGAGGTCAAATCTTGCAAGCTAAATTTGACCCACTTCCCGGTATTCGATTTGTGCAAGTTCTTAATTACTCGCACCAAATATCAACTTAGTAGTTTTGCATAACAAATATGAATATTAAGGGGACCCAACCTGCCATATTTTCCATACAAACGCTCATACGTAATTAAAGTGTTGTATCATTTTTTTTTCTTTAGGTGTTTTGAACAAATAGGTAAGTTGTGCATTGTATCTAGGATTTTATGGACCCAAACATTTAAAATTTTGACAACACAATTCAGTAAAAGCCTTAAAAACAGCCTTTTTAAACAAATTTTACCTTGACTTTGGCTGATCACAATATTCTCATAAATGTAAAAGCAAACAAAACACTTCCATAGGATCCTTTGACATGTAATGTAGATTTTAAATAACAAAAATTTTTTTTACAAACTTGTAAGGCATTTTCAAAAACACGTTTCCTCCAGGAAACTTGTTCCAACAAGTTTTAGGAAATTACCACGCAGTAATCGTCGTCGGAAATTTTCTTTGAAAATTTATTTCAAAATTTTCAGAATGCCAACTGAGGGCTTTGGGCATTGTCTCTCTTTTTCTGTAGTGCCTGTTTTTCTTCGATGAAACAACAAGCCTTTAGGCCATTTATGCATGTTTTGCGGGCCGGGAAAGGGCACCTTAATGCCGTTACTTGTTGCCCTGGTCGCAGATCGACCGGCAGCGCGACAAGTCGCTGCAGACGGACGGCAGCCCGACGGCGCTGTACGCGTACTTCGTGGCCATCGTGCGCGACCAGCTGCACATCGTGCTGGCCATGTCGCCCGCCGGCACCTCGCTGCGCACGCGCATCCGCAAGTTCCCCGCGCTCGTCAACTGCTGCACCATCGACTGGTTCCAGGTATACTGTCCAGGGGTCTAGATGACCAGCTGCACATCGTGCTGGCCATGTCGCCCGCCGGCACCTCGCTGCGCACGCGCATCCGCAGGTTCCCCGCGCTCGTCAACTGCTGCACCATCGACTGGTTCCAGGTATACTGTCCAGGGGTCTAGATGACCAGCTGCACATCGTGCTGGCCATGTCGCCCGCCGGCACCTCGCTGCGCACGCGCATCCGCAGGTTCCCCGCGCTCGTCAACTGCTGCACCATCGACTGGTTCCAGGTATACTGTCCAAGGGTCTAGATGACCAGCTGCACATCGTGTTGGCCATGTCGCCCACCAGCACCTCGCTGCGCACGCGCATCCGCAAGTTCCCCGCGCTCGTCAACTGCTGCACCATCGACTGGTTCCAGGTATACTGTCCAGGGGTCTAGATGACCAGCTGCACATCGTGAACCCGGGCCCTTACTCAACCCAATTTCTACGTCTTTATCAATGGTAGAAATGTAGTAAAAATGTATGGAATTGACAGAAAGATACGTTAAGTTAGCGATTCATTATGTCAATTCCATAATGTTTGTCTTTTCGTTAACTATTTTAGAAAGTGTTTTTATCAATTTTTGTCCAGGAATGGCCGCCAGACGCTCTCCTGGCCGTCGCGACCCGTTTCCTCAAAGATGTGGAACTGACGGACCTGGAGCGGGAGACCGCCATCAAGCTATGCCAGGTGTTCCACACGGACACGCAGCAGCTGACAAAGCAATTCCTGGTGCGGCTTAAGAGGTACAACTACGTGACGCCCACGGCCTACCTGGAACTGATCAATATGTTCAAGACGCTGCTCAACAAGAGACGACTGTGAGTAACTACCGACCTCGTATTCTTATTCGTGACTAGCTGCTTTTCAACCGTGTGGAGATATTGGATTTTATGGGATTTTTTTTTATTGCACGGAACCCTAATTTTTTTCTAAAATTAAAGTAGCCTACTTTACTCCTTGTAACATCAGCTATTGGCCAGTGAAAGTCCCGCCAAAATAAGTCCAGCCGTTTCGGAGATTACCCGGAACAAACAGACAGACAGACAACAACTTTAAAAAAATGGTTATTTTGTTATATACCGTATATTATTATATACTTGCATATGAATTTAGTTAAAAGCTGTCATTTGGATATTACAAACAGATACTTAAATTTTATTAATTTGTATTTGTATAGATGGGGGCATTATAGGCCTGCACTGCCGCGGCAGTGCAGGCCTATAATGCCGTCCCGCTTGGGGTGTACGTATTGTGCTCTTACTATATTAGTTATCCGTTAATCCATCTACTCCATTAATCCAAAGGTTGACTGGATGAGACGAAGCTTCCACGGTCTACCTATTTTACTCTGATGTATTAAAACTATGTACTAAACATGATGTACTAAACATTTTGAATTAATAAATTCATAATATAATGATATAATGCCGTCCCGCTTGGGGTGTACGTATTGTGCTCTTACTCTATTAGTTATCCGTTAATCCATCTACTCCATTAATCCAAAGGTTGACTGGATGAGACGAAATTCAATCTGGGTTCTCTAGTTAATCGGTTTTGTAGACGTTGTCAGAAAATTAGTTCGCTACTGACGATACAATATTAAAATAATGAGTAAATTCTGTTATGTTATTTAATTTAATCTGTTGTTTCTGTTTATTAATTTCTGTTCATTTTTCTTTCTTTATGTTAGTAAGTCGTGCGAACCTACATAATTTTTTTTTTAATAATTTTTTTTATCTGGCTAAATGCCTTTATTAACTAGCTAATACATAAATAAACACTACATCTAACCTAGCTAGCTACAAAAACAGTTGAATAATCTACAAGCCCTAGTAGGCCTATAGATAATCCAAACGTTCTAGCCTACTACCAGGAAGCGTACCCAGCATGCTGGCGGCATTGCCTCGTTGAACCGCAATGCTGATCAGTTGAGCCAAATAGTTACCAGCATTTTGGTTACGCGTCGCATCAATCAAACGCTCTGACAAAATTTTGAAAATATGAGCTCCCGGCCCCCACGGACCCAATGTTTCAACACCAAACGGCTCAAATATGTAACCGCTCCCGAGGTTACCATATTTGCGCCGCTTGAGTCGCTCAGCCGAAGATGCCGCGGCGCCAGCCCTAATTTGTGTCTCGGAAATATAAGACGGTGCCAAAGTGTCGACACAAGTAGCGTCCCACACTAGGGGCCGCCCCAATTTCCAAGGAACGAGCGTCATTCCGTCAGGCCTTTTACCATCGTCACGCATAAGACCATTCGGTTCGAGAATGGCTGCTACATTGGCGCTGGTAAAAGCCCGGCGGATGATGTCATTAAGACTACATAAATATATTTCCCTACCATAAAAGAAGAGAAAACAATTCTAGGGTTACAAGTTTCGGCATATAATAATATAGCCTTGAAATTGTGGTATCGTAGCTTTGCAACAAAATCGCCCATTTTGCCTTTTGTAACAACAAGATGGTTCTCTACATTGAACGCTGAATATTTTAAAATGTAACTTTACCAGAGAACTAACCACGGGAGAGAAGCGTTACATCGCTGGTCTAGACCAGTTGGCCATCGCCGCCACTCAAGTGGCAGCTCTTCAGATTGCTCTGGAAGTGCTGCAGCCGAAACTAGAGGCCGGTGCTGCAGCTGTGGCTGAGACCACTGCTATAGTGGAGAAGGAGAAGGAGGGAGTCGCATTAGTGGAGGCTGAAGTTAGAGTGGACCAGGCTGCTGCTGAGGAACAGGTTGGCAGATACTTTAGACTTGCATACAATAATACTGGACAATTGTTTTGGAGTAATTTGAGTTTGTTCACAAATTTTAGTTTTGCTGATATTCATAGCGTGTGTAAAAGATAAAACGGATCACTCACGATGATAATTTGATATCGTGATACGCGATAACACGATTAGTTACCTATGAAGACGACCGTGATGCACCACATAATATCCTTATAGTTTCGCGTCAAGGCGAAAATCCACCCTCAATTTTGTCGTGAGAGAGGCTAAATCTAAAATAAGACAGCTGCTGAACCACACGGAGAGGTCTACTTGTGCAGATGTGCCTGCACCTGTAGACCGGAGCGTGTATTGTGTTAGACCGGCATAGGTCTGTTCCCATACCCGCTCCGGTCTACCTGCGCAGGCACACATGCACAAGTAGAGGTCTACCCTATCGTGTATACCGGTGAGGTTCAGCAGTTGTCTTATTTTAGATTCAGCCTATTCAACCTCTTCGACCCCATCATCGCATAAAATGGCTAAATTTACCTCCTACGTATTATAAAGAAGATTAGTGTCAGAGGTAGTATTATTTCAGTGTAGCCTCTACTTACAGTGCTTTGACTTTCCCAACATGTAGGCTGCAGAAGCCCAAGGTATCAAAGACGAGTGCGATGCCGATTTAGCCGAAGCAATGCCGATCCTTAACTCAGCGTTGGCTGCCCTGGACACCTTGACCCCGCAGGATATTACCTTCATCAAAACAATGAAGAGTCCCCCCAGGGGTATCAAGTTGGTGATGGAAGCCATTTGTATTTTGAAGGTAAATGTTGCTAAAATTAGTAATGAATGCTCGATAACATTGATATTTGGATCTTCACACTTAACTTAGGTTAACTAATTTGACTATGATTAATTTATCCCATGTGGGTCTGGGTACTCTCAAATGAATGGAGTTCGACAAGAAAAAAAATGCATTTTTTACCCGTACCTAAACAATATATTTTATTAGCAGCAGCATTAAATTTTTCCTTCATATATAGGCTGGAACACCCTCGTAGATGTTATAGTGTATGTTTTTAAAAACTTCTTTTTGTTACAAATGTTATTTTTTTATTTTACCACGCTTACTTAACAGTGGGATGATCCGGTAAGTTTTGTAATAACTTAAGTTTTGACTACAGTGGTGTCGATTCTGTCATCTCATACCTAAACCTAAGTTTAGTTTTAATATCTCTTTCTAAATGAGAACTCATGTTCATGTTCATCATGAAAGAGATGGAATATATTTTAGACCTGTCAAATTAATTCACTTGCTTGTGTCTCGAAATATCGGGTGATCATCGCTCAATAATAATCACGGTAAATATCCCGTTCCAATGTATGAATTAGTAAATTGTTGTCTGTCTGTTTGTTCCGGGTAATCTCCGAAAAGGCTGGACTGATTTTGACGAGAGTATCACAGGCAGATAGCTGATGATGTAAGGAGTAACTTAGGCTACGTGGGCGAATCCGGCACAGCTAAACGATAATAAATGTTTCTTTTGATTTTGTGACAAAGTTTTAGAGCAACTGCACTGACTTTTGTTCTGAACCACACTCCGAATATAGGAAGTGAAACCGGACAAGGTGCCTAACCCGTCGGGTGTGGGTACGATAGAGGACTACTGGGGTCCATCGAAAAAGCTCCTCAACGACATAAAGTTCTTGGAGGGACTCCAGAACTACGACAAGGACAACATCCCGCCGCCCGTCATGAAGAAACTGATGACCACCGTGATGCTGGACGACGGGTTCGTGCCGGAGAAGATCAAAGCGGTGTCTTTTGCAGCCGAGGGTAGGTTTCAAAATGTTGTTATTAAGCTAATGATCATTAAAAAATCCATTCTGATCTATAATTTTACAACTAGTTTTTTGCAATCTAAACATCTTTGCAAATAAATAAAATTGAAGTCATCATCATCGTATCAGTAATTAGTATCAGTACTCTCCGAAACGGCTGGACCGATTTTGACAGGACTTCCACTGGCAGATAGCTGATATTACAAGGAGTAACTTAAGCTATTTTAATTTTAGAACGTATATTTTTATCGCCATTAAGTCCTGGTATTTAAATAAAGTACACATCGCTTGACATCTATACTACTAAAGCGGTATCGGCAGGTATGTGCAAGTGGGTGATTGCGATGACCAAGTACGACAAGGTGGCCAAGGTGGTGGCGCCCAAGAAGCAGCGGCTGGCCGCCGCGCAGGCCGTCTACGACAAGGCCATGGCCGCTCTAGCCGTCAAACAGGCGCAGCTCAGGGAAGTAAGGCTATTCGGAAAACTGTTACAGTACAAAAAAAAACATTTTTAGTCGCCTGTTTAGCTAGACAGCGTCTAAAGATAAACGTCAAAAATAATTAGAAATGTCACAACAGAATTGTGTTAGATAACGGTTAGACACTACTTAAATCAGGATTTGTGGTTGCTCATATTTAATCGCGCGACTAAAGCATGTTTAGGCGTTAAACCTTGTTTAACACAGGTTTAAAGTGTGTTTATTTTTTTTGTGGTAAGACCCTTAGGTTTTATCTAAAGCTGCGTATATTTTTCAAAGCTACCGGTTCCTGATCCATGTTTTGCAACTTGTCTAATAAGGTAAACAACAATGGCGGAAAACCCAATCATAGATAGAAATCCCAATCATGTTATTGATTGGCGATCAGATCTCTATAATATAAACATCATTTGTAGTTGTATTTGTTGTTAGTTTTGATGACCGCTATTGATTAATGTAGCAAGGAGAGGTAGCCGCACTCAAAAAATAAAATAAAAATGGTGGTGGATCACTATGCCACGCCAGGCTTGATAAAAAATGTTGCTACCCCTTTGTATTGGACAGTAAGGCCACTAATAAGAAAAATATCGTTATTTATGACTAATAATGCAGATAACTGTGACTAAAATACACTCCATAGGTACAAAAAAAATTAGACGCGCTAGAGGAGGCACTAGCGGAGCAGAGCCGGCAACAGAAAATGTTGGACGACGAAGTTATGGATTGTAGCAACAAGCTGAAGCGCGCTGAGATGCTGATCTCCGGACTGGGCGGAGAGAAAACTAGGTGGACGCAGATCGCCAAAGACCTCAGGAATGTTTACAACTCACTCACAGGCTAGTTATTATATTGTTAAATAATCTGTATTTAGAGGTAAAATTAAGGTATACATTATATACTTTTCAAATAATAGCGCCTGACGACCACTTACATAGCTCTTGTTCTCTAACTAGAATTAACAGACACGAAATCTTTTTTTGTGCTCGAATATTTATCCCGTCGCGCTTTCACGTGCGCAAGCCGTCGACTCTAAGGCTAAGATTCAGAGACGAATCTAATCGTGGACTAATACTTCCATATCTCAGAATTATATACAGTTAAACACTGTTTTAGACTTTCACGGTTATTCACTACTTTATACATTGTAACGGGATATTTACCGTGATTATTCTAAGCTGGTGAGCTCCCGATATTTCGACGCTGTTGCATGCATCATGTTCACGGGAATACTGTATCTATCTATGTTTTACAGTTTTGACATATGAAAGCAATTAAAGTCTACGCTTAGACTCGACTCTGAATCTTAGGGTGAGAGTTGAGTGCAGATGCAGGATTCAGGATAACTTGCGTGATTGCGTGAGCGAGATAGCCAATGATAATCTTCTTTTATGTTTTTCTAGTAATGTCAATGTCAAACAAGCCGATGTAACAAAAGTTACATAAATAAAAAACACGACTGCCCTAGCTAGTGCCACTCGGGATAGTGTAAGGATTTTAACGATACTCCATACAAATCTGTTTTGACATCTGAATCTGTTCTGTTTCAAACTTTAAAGATGCTTCTTTAGCTCACTATGTTATAAGTAGCAAGTAGTAATAAATGGTATCAAAAAAGTCGCCACTTGGAGTAAAAAAATAATTACCAAAAATAAATTCCATATTGATTGGTTAATAAGCAGACATGCCGGAAGTTGCTATAACGGAAGAGTTCCAAATAATGGAGTTCTTTTATTTTCAGGGGATATTTTAATAGCCGCAGGGATTATAGCTTACCTCGGGCCATTTACTGCGGTTTTCAGAGCTGGACAAGTACGTTTAATTATATTGTTACATAGTTTACTTAGTATCATATTTTATTAGGTTAAGAATTTAACATTTTATTAAGAAAATTTTAATTTTATAAATTAAACTGATATGATGGGGAATCACCCCATATATCTTAATATGTTTTGGACCGACTGTGACTCGGTTTGTGTATTAAATTAATAAATACTTTAAGTTCTCCATTCACGATCACTCCAATTCCTTCGCTCTTCGCGTCATGGGTTGAGTGGAACGATTGTCCAATTTCGAGCAAACAGACAGACGGTCACTCCATTCCGAGCGCGCCATCGCTCCATTTATCAGTCATTCTGCGTCTCGAGTTCTGCCAACTAAGCGCGAAATGGATTATCGTGAAATGGATTATAGCCACACACGATGAGTTGGAACGTCAGTTTCGGAATGTTTAGTCCATCTAATATTTCCAATATTTCTATCACTCCACGTAATCTATCTGAGATTCTTCACAGACGGACGGTTTTTGGAATGTTTGCATGGAATGTTATGGAGTGGAGTGCTAGTGTATGAGGGCTTTTAGGTAAAGCAATGGGCTCAAGCATGCCACGACTGCGGTATTGTGTGCACTCTGAACTTCAGTCTGATCAAGTCTCTCGGCGAGCCCGTCACCATCCAGCAGTGGAACATCGACGGGTTACCTTCAGACGACTTCAGTGTGGAGAGCGCTATCATTATCATGTAAGAGAACTTTATTTAACTTCATGGAACTTTTTGAATACGTGCATTAGTTACGGAGATACGTGTTAACAAACGTTTACATATCACACAAACATTAGCATTTATAATATTAGTAGGACTAATGATCTTTTTGTTTGTTAACGAGTTGAAAGTTTTTTTTCATTCAATCCTTACGATTATAGGTAAATGCGAAAGTGTGTTTGTTAGTTGGTCCTTCTTTTACGCAGCAACGGAGCAACAGATTGACGTGATTTCTTTGGCATACATATAGTTTATGGACAGAAGAGTAACATAGCCTACTTTTTATCCCGGAAAAGTGCACGGTTTCCGTGGGAATCTCCACACTTCTGCACGCGGTGAAACCGCTATCTATGTTTATCTATGTAAGCAACTGGAGCTGTCACGCTCACGAAAAAGGTTCTGCTCGCGGCGGCATAGTGTGGCGGATCGCCCTCTTCCGTCAGTAATGGTTGCGGAGAGCGATGGCTGGCACATGGGTCATACTCGTGAACGGATGCCGCTGGTGATGTCTGGTCAACTGCAGTTGTAATCTTTCTGTCGTTTTGTAATTTAGTTCTAACGTCTATTTTTATATAGTTTATATAGTTTTAATACCATAGTTCCCGTCTCGATGTTTTTTTTCTCCTTAATATCGTTAATTTTTTTAATATATTTATGGCCCAATCTTATGACCAAGTGTCCGTACAGAGTAATCTAGTAATAATAAACAAAACACCGTAAAAAAATACTAGTAATAGCACAGAATAAGCAATAGTACGTACAGTAAGTAAAGTATTTTTTATGTCGTCCAGGACGGCTCGCCGCTGGCCGCTAATGATCGACCCACAGGGGCAGGCCAACCGTTGGATCAAAAACATGGAGAAACCGAACAACCTGTGCATAGTGCGCATGACGCAGGCTGACCTCGGACGTGTGTTGGAAAACGCCGTGCAATTCGGACAGCCGGTACCTACCTACTGATACTTTAATAAGGATTTTTATATACAAGCTTTTTTATGCTATTTGGTAATGAGACGAGCTGGTCGTTTGCCTGATGGTAAGCATAACGCCGGCCCATAACAAGGCCAGTATTCAAACCTACCTGAGCGTCGACTTCTTTGTGCAATAATTATAGTTAAACCGTCTGGCGTCCCTATTTTAGCTATTCTCGTTCGTGGGTAATAATTGATGCAAATTCTCGCCACACCGCAAACAGACAACGCCACAGTAAAGCTCCTAAAATAAACTAGACAATTTGAAACTTGGCATATTTACATGGTTTACTATTATAATTCCTCATTGTTAAAAGTAAGATATATCAAGAAAATATGTTACTCGGTAACCGTTCAAACTTGATACGGTCTTTCACAGAGCCTGAAATCTGTTTCCTTCCACGAAAGTTTTGAAATTGAAACGAAAACTCCGTCGCGTCTGTGCTCTTCCAAGAACCTAGCTGCGGCTGTATTACGAGCACATCGTTCACGAAGTTTTTATCTCGCTGTACGTGCTGAATTTGTACCAATAAAGTTGGCGGAAAACCGGGAGCCGGCGAAACACAATGCGAAATAACTTTTGTTTTATTGTCTCAGGTGTTGTTGGAGAACGTGTTGGAGGACTTGGATCCAATGCTGGAGCCACTGCTCCAACAGCAGACGTTTAAACAGGGCGGCGCGTTATGCATCAAAATAGGCGACTCGATCGTTGAATACAGCAAGGATTTCAAGTGAGATCAATTAAAACTTTGATATTATTGTATCGGGTTGAGAGAACAACGATCCGCACCTTGGGAATTTTGGAACTTGCTAACTAGGTGCAATGTGTACAGCGCGAACGCGAAATGTCAACAGTTTTGCAGTTGTTACGAGTAAGTCGGTACAATCTATTGTAGTTCCAAACAACAGTTGCAAACTCCTTAACTACTGTTTCAACTTCGAAAGTTTTATCTCAATCTCCTTCAGAAAACCACATGAGCATGCATTTTAAGCACAATGTTCACGCTTCCTTGAATTTATCGCAACTAAGTCTCATCTAGATTCTAGAGAATTTAGATTTTAGGTAAATACAATAGACAGTTCGAATCGTTAAAAATTTAAATTAGATATGGTAGTTCTTGATTTTTTCGAGAACGAAACGAAGGCGAATTTACTTTCTTCAATACGAAGTAAATATTCGCATCTCTCAATCCGATGATCGGTTTATAGAACGAAGACTATCTTAACATAAATGTATAAGTTATTCTAAGAGATCGGTGCTTGCACTGCAGGCTGTACATAAGCACGAAGCTAGCCAACCCGCACTACCTGCCCGAGGTGGGCGTGCGCGTGACGCTGGTGAACTTCATGCTGGCCGCGGACGGGCTGCAGGCGCAGCTGCTGGCGCGCGTGGTGGCCCGCGAGCGGCCCGACCTGCAGCAGGCCAAGGCCGACCTCACCACGCAGGGCGCCGAGCACCGCCGCCTGCTGCAGGACATCGAGCGCAAGATACTCAACGTGCTCTCCACCTCCGAGCACCTGCTCGAGGACGAGGAGGCCGTGCAGGTGCGTGCCACACGTACAGCACTAGACTAAGATACTCAACGTGCTCTCCACCTCGGAGCACCTGCTCGAGGACGAGGAGGCCGTGCAGGTGCGTGCCGCACGTACAGCACTAGACTAAGATACTCAACGTGCTCTCCACCTCGGAGCACCTGCTCGAGGACGAGGAGGCCGTGCAGGTGCGTGCCGCACGTACAGCACTAGACTAAGATACTCAACGTGCTCTCCACCTCGGAGCACCTGCTCGAGGACGAGGAGGCCGTGCAGGTGCGTGCCGCACGTACAGCACTAGACTAAGATACTCAACGTGCTCTCCACCTCGGAGCACCTGCTCGAGGACGAGGAGGCCGTGCAGGTGCGTGCCGCACGTACAGCACTAGACTAAGATACTCAACGTGCTCTCCACCTCCGAGCACCTGCTCGAGGACGAGGAGGCCGTGCAGGTGCGTGCCGCACGTACAGCACTAGACTAAGATACTCAACGTGCTCTCCACCTCGGAGCACCTGCTCGAGGACGAGGAGGCCGTGCAGGTGCGTGCCGCACGTACAGCACTAGACTAAGATACTCAACGTGCTCTCCACCTCGGAGCACCTGCTCGAGGACGAGGAGGCCGTGCAGGTGCGTGCCGCACGTACAGCACTAGACTAAGATACTCAACGTGCTCTCCACCTCGGAGCACCTGCTCGAGGACGAGGAGGCCGTGCAGGTGCGTGCCGCACGTACAGCACTAGACTAAGATACTCAACGTGCTCTCCACCTCGGAGCACCTGCTCGAGGACGAGGAGGCCGTGCAGGTGCGTGCCGCACGTACAGCACTAGACTAAGATACTCAACGTGCTCTCCACCTCGGAGCACCTGCTCGAGGACGAGGAGGCCGTGCAGGTGCGTGCCGCACGTACAGCACTAGACTAAGATACTCAACGTGCTCTCCACCTCCGAGCACCTGCTCGAGGACGAGGAGGCCGTGCACGTGCGTGCCGCACGTACAGCACTAGACTAAGATACTCAACGTGCTCTCCACCTCGGAGCACCTGCTCGAGGACGAGGAGGCCGTGCAGGTGCGTGCCGCATGTACAGCACTAGACTAAGATACTCAACGTGCTCTCCACCTCGGAGCACCTGCTCGAGGACGAGGAGGCCGTGCAGGTGCGTGCCGCACGTACAGCACTAGACTAAGATACTCAACGTGCTCTCCACCTCGGAGCACCTGCTCGAGGACGAGGAGGCCGTGCACGTGCGTGCCGCACGTACAGCACTAGACTAAGATACTCAACGTGCTCTCCACCTCGGAGCACCTGCTCGAGGACGAGGAGGCCGTGCAGGTGCGTGCCGCACGTACAGCACTAGACTAAGATACTCAACGTGCTCTCCACCTCGGAGCACCTGCTCGAGGACGAGGAGGCCGTGCAGGTGCGTGCCGCACGTACAGCACTAGACTAAGATACTCAACGTGCTCTCCACCTCGGAGCACCTGCTCGAGGACGAGGAGGCCGTGCAGGTGCGTGCCGCACGTACAGCACTAGACTAAGATACTCAACGTGCTCTCCACCTCGGAGCACCTGCTCGAGGACGAGGAGGCCGTGCAGGTGCGTGCCGCACGTACAGCACTAGACTAAGATACTCAACGTGCTCTCCACCTCGGAGCACCTGCTCGAGGACGAGGAGGCCGTGCAGGTGCGTGCCGCACGTACAGCACTAGACTAAGATACTCAACGTGCTCTCCACCTCGGAGCACCTGCTCGAGGACGAGGAGGCCGTGCAGGTGCGTGCCGCACGTACAGCACTAGACTAAGATACTCAACGTGCTCTCCACCTCCGAGCACCTGCTCGAGGACGAGGAGGCCGTGCAGGTGCGTGCCGCACGTACAGCACTAGACTAAGATACTCAACGTGCTCTCCACCTCGGAGCACCTGCTCGAGGACGAGGAGGCCGTGCAGGTGCGTGCCGCACGTACAGCACTAGACTAAGATACTCAACGTGCTCTCCACCTCGGAGCACCTGCTCGAGGACGAGGAGGCCGTGCAGGTGCGTGCCGCACGTACAGCACTAGACTAAGATACTCAACGTGCTCTCCACCTCGGAGCACCTGCTCGAGGACGAGGAGGCCGTGCACGTGCGTGCCGCACGTACAGCACTAGACTAAGATACTCAACGTGCTCTCCACCTCGGAGCACCTGCTCGAGGACGAGGAGGCCGTGCAGGTGCGTGCCGCACGTACAGCACTAGACTAAGATACTCAACGTGCTCTCCACCTCGGAGCACCTGCTCGAGGACGAGGAGGCCGTGCAGGTGCGTGCCGCACGTACAGCACTAGACTAAGATACTCAACGTGCTCTCCACCTCCGAGCACCTGCTCGAGGACGAGGAGGCCGTGCAGGTGCGTGCCGCACGTACAGCACTAGACTAAGATACTCAACGTGCTCTCCACCTCGGAGCACCTGCTCGAGGACGAGGAGGCCGTGCAGGTGCGTGCCGCACGTACAGCACTAGACTAAGATACTCAACGTGCTCTCCACCTCGGAGCACCTGCTCGAGGACGAGGAGGCCGTGCAGGTGCGTGCCGCACGTACAGCACTAGACTAAGATACTCAACGTGCTCTCCACCTCGGAGCACCTGCTCGAGGACGAGGAGGCCGTGCACGTGCGTGCCGCACGTACAGCACTAGACTAAGATACTCAACGTGCTCTCCACCTCGGAGCACCTGCTCGAGGACGAGGAGGCCGTGCAGGTGCGTGCCGCACGTACAGCACTAGACTAAGATACTCAACGTGCTCTCCACCTCGGAGCACCTGCTCGAGGACGAGGAGGCCGTGCAGGTGCGTGCCGCACGTACAGCACTAGACTAAGATACTCAACGTGCTCTCCACCTCCGAGCACCTGCTCGAGGACGAGGAGGCCGTGCAGGTGCGTGCCGCACGTACAGCACTAGACTAAGATACTCAACGTGCTCTCCACCTCGGAGCACCTGCTCGAGGACGAGGAGGCCGTGCAGGTGCGTGCCGCACGTACAGCACTAGACTAAGATACTCAACGTGCTCTCCACCTCGGAGCACCTGCTCGAGGACGAGGAGGCCGTGCAGGTGCGTGCCGCACGTACAGCACTAGACTAAGATACTCAACGTGCTCTCCACCTCGGAGCACCTGCTCGAGGACGAGGAGGCCGTGCACGTGCGTGCCGCACGTACAGCACTAGACTAAGATACTCAACGTGCTCTCCACCTCGGAGCACCTGCTCGAGGACGAGGAGGCCGTGCAGGTGCGTGCCGCACGTACAGCACTAGACTAAGATACTCAACGTGCTCTCCACCTCCGAGCACCTGCTCGAGGACGAGGACGCCGTGCAGGTGCGTGCCGCACGTACAACACTAGACTAAGATACTCAACGTGCTCTCCACCTCCGAGCACCTGCTCGAGGACGAGGAGGCCGTGCAGGTGCGTGCCGCACGTACAGCACTAGACTAAGATACTCAACGTGCTCTCCACCTCGGAGCACCTGCTCGAGGACGAGGAGGCCGTGCAGGTGCGTGCCGCACGTACATCACTAGACTAAGATACTCAACGTGCTCTCCACCTCGGAGCACCTGCTCGAGGACGAGGAGGCCGTGCAGGTGCGTGCCGCACGTACAGCACTAGACTAAGATACTCAACGTGCTCTCCACCTCGGAGCACCTGCTCGAGGACGAGAAGGCCGTGCAGGTGCGTGCCGCACGTACAGCACTAGACTAAGATACTCAACGTGCTCTCCACCTCGGAGCACCTGCTCGAGGACGAGGAGGCCGTGCAGGTGCGTGCCGCACGTACAGCACTAGACTAAGATACTCAACGTGCTCTCCACCTCGGAGCACCTGCTCGAGGACGAGGAGGCCGTGCAGGTGCGTGCCGCACGTACAGCACTAGACTAAGATACTCAACGTGCTCTCCACCTCCGAGCACCTGCTCGAGGACGAGGAGGCCGTGCAGGTGCGTGCCGCATGTACAGCACTAGACTAAGATACTCAACGTGCTCTCCACCTCGGAGCACCTGCTCGAGGACGAGGAGGCCGTGCAGGTGCGTGCCGCACGTACAGCACTAGACTAAGATACTCAACGTGCTCTCCACCTCGGAGCACCTGCTCGAGGACGAGGAGGCCGTGCAGGTGCGTGCCGCACGTACAGCACTAGACTAAGATACTCAACGTGCTCTCCACCTCGGAGCACCTGCTCGAGGACGAGGAGGCCGTGCAGGTGCGTGCCGCACGTACAGCACTAGACTAAGATACTCAACGTGCTCTCCACCTCCGAGCACCTGCTCGAGGACGAGGAGGCCGTGCAGGTGCGTGCCGCATGTACAGCACTAGACTAAGATACTCAACGTGCTCTCCACCTCGGAGCACCTGCTCGAGGACGAGGAGGCCGTGCAGGTGCGTGCCGCACGTACAGCACTAGACTAAGATACTCAACGTGCTCTCCACCTCGGAGCACCTGCTCGAGGACGAGGCCAATGTATTTTAGTGTGTGTGTTTTAGAGTGTTTTTTTAGTGTGTACGTGTGTGTGTGTGTGTGTGTGTTTGTGTGAGTATGTGTATGCGTCGGTTTTTCATATGATAGCGAGACGAGCTGGTCATTTGCCTGATGGTAATCATAACGCCGCTCCATGACAATTGCAGTGCCAGCTAACCTGAGATATTAGGTATTAAGTCTCATAAGCCCAGTAATTTCACTGGTTTTTAATCCTTATCTCAAAACTACCTCAACTCGCATCTACAGCCACGTTTGTTAAATTAATACCAGCCGAGATTTGTCTTGAACTCAAAGTGCAAGTGTTATTAGTTGCGAGCGGCTGTAACGACTTCGTTACGGCTGCGGCTATCCTAGCTAGAAAATCTCGCCAGTTAACCGTAAACATATATCTATTTAATAAATACTATAATAAATCACTAGCCTAATTAATTACTATACAAATCTTAATTTCTACCTATTTACATAAATAAATATTGTTCACTATTATTCACAACAAAAATTATAATTCTATTCGGCGTAATAACAAAACATTGAACGCAGTCTAATTACTGACTGGCATAGCGACCCGCGCGCGACCAATCGTGAGCGAGCTTCGAACGGTTGGGAAGACGGGCAAGCGGTGACGCGACCTTGTAACGGACACGCTGCGCCGGACTATCCCCGACGACGCACGTATCGCCCATCGTTCTAAAAATCACACCGAAAGCGCGCTAAATCGCTCGAGTGTTTTAAATCTACTGTTAATTCCTATAAATACTAACGTGTAAAGTGAAAAACCCCGATTGGGTTTTTTTTCTCCTACCTGCCGACCTACCGTCGCACCGCGGTTCCCGAGCTGGCCCACCGTCATTCCGTGGTTCCGAGTAGTGCGCCTACGCTACACTACGCTGCAATACCTACAACCTGCTGCCGGCACTGAGGTTCCCCCCCCGTCACTGACTGCGCGAGCTGCTCCGCGCGCCCGCTAAGGCCAGTGGCTAATTACTTTGTTTAAGCAACACTGTTCAGATCGCGAATGGAACCCACGACCCTGACCTAAATAAAAACTATTTGTTAACCTTTTAGCTGGCGTCTTATTTTGCCTGCTTCAGTTCAGACCTCTATAGGAACTAGGTAGGCAACCCGGCGAGAAGAGTTACACGGCATCTGTAGCCATAAATTACTATTGTTGTATGCACTTGACTTACTTTGTACAGTCGCATGATGTTGAAATTTCACTCTTAAAGCCGTTACAAACAATAGTAGTTCTGTCGTTGCGATTTGGAGTCTTTTTATATCCCGTACGAACTTCAAACAACAGAAACGTTTTAGATGTTAAGATGATCGATATTAGTAGCTTGTTTCAATGACTATTTTTGTTGTTATTTCCTGTATTATAGAAAAAGATTATTCGATTGTGTGTTGTAGATCCTGAACTCGGCAAAAGACACGTCAAACGAGATCAAGGAGAAGCAAGAAGTAGCTATGGTTACGGAAAAAGCCATCGACGAAGCACGAAACGATTATGTGCCCATTGCGGTGCACTCTACCAATCTGTTCTTCCTAATAGGTGAGATAAATAATAATAATATAATTCCTAAAATATATGATACATGGATCCCGAACCCTAACTAGAATTCCTTCTATTGAAAACCCAAATTTGGTCCGATGTGACTAAGGGTGCGCCTGCGCAAAAGCTAAATAGGTGTAACGGACCTACTAAACCAGTCATTAAGTTTGACGCAAAATATTTGACATAACAGAAACAGACAGTTATACCCCTACATTAGGTGTCCTCTCTCTCTCTCTCTCTCTCTCTCTCTCTCTCTCTCTCTCTCTCTCTCTCTCTCTCTCTCTCTCTCTCTCTCTCTCTCTCTCTCTCTCTCTCTCTCTCTCTCTCTCTCTCTCTCTCTCTCTCTCTCTCCATCTGTGTCGTAAGTGGCATGGACACACAGGAACACACACGTTACAAAGATCCAAGACCCGAGAAATGATTACATATAGCTACATAATATTTTGTAGTAAATCTACGTACATTAATTTTCACCGCTAATCATACAAGAGTTAAATAAATTATGTTGACCAGTGCAACATTTCATACAAGCGCGCGGCCGCATCCAATTTGCCCGTCTGTTTACACCACTGATTGCATAATTTCATGCAAACACTATCTACATACATTACAGTGGCAAAGCTATCGGGCGGTGACACTGACTAGTGGCTCGGTTCTATATCCAATGCGTCATCGACTTTTTGATGGCAAAAATGGTGTTTAGGAAAACAGCGATATAAATTGCAAACTGCCCGGGAATTTGATTTGTGGGTCAATAGGAAGGAATTAAGGAAATAGATCTTAAGATTAGCATTTGTTTTAAGTGATGATGGAACGGTGGTTGTGCGGTTGCACGCATCTTTTGACCTACTGATCACTGTCGAGTCAAATTTTACAATAAACTTGAGTTTCCGGTAATGGATCAACAATTTGCTTTTCATAGCAAACAGCCTTATATAATAGGGAAAGGAAAAACTATTTGCTGCAGCTAAAAGCGAATCAAGTTGATATTTTGTCCAATCCATTTTGGCTTGGAATAATTCTTGGAGAATCTGCGCAAACTTTCATCTAACAACGAAAACAAAGCGGCAGCGATTTTAATTTAACCACCATATGTGTTAATGGAAATTGTACCTTACGTAGGTTAGTGCAAGGTTCAGTTTTGTTGCAGCGTCCTTGGCCAACATCGATCCCATGTACCAGTACTCGCTTGGCTGGTTCGAGGGGCTGTTCACGGCGGCCATCGACAACACGGAGAAGGTGGATGAGATCCCGGAGCGACTCACCATCCTGCGCAAATTCTTCACTTACTCGCTCTATGCCAACATCTGTAGGAGCTTGTTTGAGAAGGTCAGACGACTTTTTTAGTCAGTCTTCCGCTGTACTGTTTTACCCAGTGCCCGCGGTGTCACCCGCGTTCCCACAGGAACCGTGCATTTACCCGGGATAAAAAGTACTTTATGTTACTCTCCGGTCCATAAACTATATCTATGCCAAAAATCACGTCGATCCGTTGCTCCATTACTGCGTGAAAGAAGGACAAACCAACAAACCAACGAACACACTTTCGCATTTATAATATTAGTTGGATAAGTATGGATGTTATATAAGTATGATTATTTTATTTATATCGTCAGTTAGTTCCAAGTCTGGCCACGCTCGAGAAGTGGATCAATGAGTGTTCCTATATAAAGTTTTGAAATACACTTGCCTGTCAAAATTTCTTAACCTTTTAACTAAATAAGTACGATACCGACTTGTGGTCCATTACTGCGACTTGACTACAGTAGACTACATATCCTATTTTATGCTATCATATGCGAAACTCCTCAGTGTCAAGCAGAGGGTCTTCTTATCTATTGTGTCAGCATCATCTTTAAACATTATCTGAAAACTTATAGTTTCACCACGAAAAACCATTTTTATTCGCCTGTTTAGCTAGACAGCGTCTAAAGATAAACGTCAAAAATGATTAGAAATGTCACAACAGTATTGTGTTGAACAACGGTTAGACACTACTTACATCAGGATTTGTGGTTGCTCATATTTAATCGCGCGACTAAGGCATGTTTTCGCTTTAAACAGTTTTTAACACCTGGGTTAACGTGTGTTTAATTTGTTTGTGGTAAGACCCATAGTTTTTGTTTGTTAACCAGGACAAATTGGTGTTCTCTCTGCTTCTCACAATAACAATATTGGTGGCTGAAGGTCACCTGGAACAGGCCCATGTGATATTCCTAATGGGCGGCGCGCAGCCGCGGCACGTGCCACACAACCCTGTGACATTCCTCAGTCCGCAGAACTGGGCAGAATTCAACGGGTCAGTGACCACTTAAATATAAACATACACACTCATAACCGTGCACTAGGATTCCCTGTGTCGCAGGTGGCACATTCTATTGTGTCACTGTTGTGTATCAACAACAGAAACATCCAAGACTCGACAACAAAATTCATGCGCACCATACAAAGTCTGCTCCGGCCGGAGATCGAACCCAAGGCGAGGAGCCTTTGCAGGCAGGGTTACCAACTTAGTCACGATGAACACGGAGTCATCAATATGTATTTTATGTTTTCTAATTAAGTATGTGTTCATCATCATCATCAGTTTGTTACGCTCCCACAGTTGGGATAGCTGGCTTTCTCTCAAAGAGTATGGGCCATATTCCACCACGCGGGGCAAGTGCGTGTTGGTGGATATCAGATATTCTCGAATTTTGAAGTTCTAGAGTACGCAGGTTTCCTCACGACGTTTTTTTTAGAGCGAATGTGCTAAAAACTTTATATAAGTCAGTCAAATATCTATTATCCTTTTCTGCTTCATGTTATTTATTAGAAAGAGACATGTATTACTAAAATAAGTTTCGATTTGTGAAAACAGAATATAGTCGGAGGGCGATAAGTTTAAAAAAAAACTAAACTCTTTCCTATTAAACGAATATGTTGTATACAATCATAGTTTCCAATTCCCGGTTGCGATCCAGGTTAAACGAAATGGAAAAGTTCGCCGGTATATACGATCACTTCATGGCAAACATTGAATCGTGGGAAAAGTACTGCGGGACGGCCGAGCCACACAACGAGAGTCTGCCGGAGCCGTGGCATACAAAACTGAGCACGTTCGAGGTAAGTAAGTCTACATTCGTAAATAGGCAGGGCTTTAAATACCGGTAAACATTTGTAACGTTACCTCTACCCGATCGCGTTACCGGTAAATTATATTTACTTATATTTACCGGTAGTAAATTTAACGTTACTTATGCCACGTAACGTCATAACGGTAAACATTCTTAACGATACTTTCAAATTAACATTAATTTTACCGTTACCGAAATGGATAAAGATGTGTCGTGCACGCACGGAATGGCAACAGCGCAATTTTTATTGATTTTGTTAAAATTAACGTTACTACCTAGCGTTAAATACTGTTATGTTACTTATTAACGTTAAATAACGTTTTTAACGTTATGCACGGTAACGCTTTGGAATTAACGGTATTTTTATGGTTTTTGGTAAAAGTAATAAGACCTGTATACAGGTAACTGCTTATTAACATAACATAATCATATAGGTAAGTCATTGGTGCGGCCGAGTCGAGATTCGAACTAGGGTGCGTTGGATTGAAAGTCGCACAAGTTCCCGCTCGGACACACTCGCTCGGCTAGCATTAAGGCCGTCTTTTTGTGTGTTAAAGATGTAGACTGTCTATGTAGGCCGTTGAAACTCGAAAACATATTTAAGGGCATCTACTACTGAACATTAGACTCACCATATTGTAGCCAAACTAAAGTTACGCTTCGTAATCGTAGTACATATATAGATTTTAATTGTGACAACATGCTACATGTTTCACAACTCACGCAAGGGGCATGAATGATTAACGCAGACTGTATGATTACCACATAGCTACCTACTATGTTACTGTACGATGTTGACTGAATTTTGGACTTAGAAACGGACACCATATTCTGAACTGACAATGGAGTTTTCATGTTTGACACAAAACAGTCATGAATGTGCACGAGTGTTCACATTCGTTTAATGGACTTATTACTAAAACTAGGAATCGTCAACTTGTTGTTTAAAATGGATTATATTCTTTGTAAATATTTTGTACAAGCTTCTGCCCGCGGTTTAACCAGTTAGGTTGTACGTATTTTATATTTACTCCTTTTATATTATTACATTCACTATTTTGTTGTGTTTGTTTTGTTTAGAAAATGATGGTTCTACGCTGCGTACGTTTGGACATGATGGTGCCTGCCGTTCAAAACTTCGTCGAAGGTAACGACATATTAAATACAAATTACATCATATTATTATAGTTGTACTCCCGTATTAACAATAGAAAACGTATCTGAATAATGCTGCCGATTCTGTCACCTCATACCGAAGCCTAATTTTAGTTTCTCTCAATCAATCATCTCAGTTCAATCTCTCCTTCTAAATGAGAGCTTGAGAAAGAGATATAATTTAGAGCTATCAAATTAAACCACTTCTTGTGTCTAGTTGTAAATTTAACGACACTGAATTGCGACTCATCTAATTTATCAAAGATGCTTAGATATTTAGCAGCTGTAAAACTAAATTTAGATCTGTCAAACATATTCCGTCTCTTTCTCATGTTAGGTATTGGAAAAAGAGAGAGAGAGAGAGAGAGAGAGAGAGAAATTTAGGTTTATGTATGAAACGAGAGAATCGACACCATTGTTCTCTAATATTAGTGACCGTGGCCTTATTCGTGGTTTTTTGTATTGTATTGCTTGCTAAGAAGAGTTATTTTAAACATCTTGTTCAAAATTAACTTGGTTAGGATTAAAAGCAACGTAAGATCTTGTTTTATTTATTTTATTTTCAATATTTTTTTCAGCCTTACCACACATAATTTATTTTAGAAATACTTTTAAAACTACTTGCCGATCGTGTAGCACACAACGCTCGTCACCTATATATAGTTTGCGTTTCAGACAATTTAACTTCTGCCCGTGGTTTTCATCCGCGTTTTTCCGTGCATTTTTCAGGGTTAAAAAGTAGTCTAGGTTACTCTCGGGTCCATAAGCTATAACAATGCCAAAAATCACATCGATCTGTTGCTGCGTGAAAGGAGGACAAACCAACAAGCAGACAAACAAACTTTCGCATTTATAATATTAAGTAGTGTTAGTAGGATAACTTACAAGTGATGCTGAAGTATTCGGCTTTTAGTATAGAACGTACTGTTATGTCCAGAAATGAGACAACTCGGTTTCAATAATCGACACACGTGTATTTTCACTCGTAGTTCAACGAGGACTGCTGTCATTCCCCGCGTCTTCCCCTTGCGTAGCGCTGGGACGACTACGGCGTAGCACTGACTTGCTGACGTCATAGCGTAGCACCACAGCACCACACCATGTTCTACATTTATTCTTACAGTACATAATAATATGGTTGTAGCACAAATGGGTCGTGTATTCGTGGAGCCGCCGCTATTCGACCTGGCTTCCTCGTACTCTGACTCTCACTGCTGCGTCCCGCTGCTGTTCGTGCTCACTCCAGGCTCGGACCCCATGGGCACTTTGCTCAAGTTCGCTGACGATCAGGTCAGTGACGACTTTGACTTGTTTTATACATAAAAATATATATTACTACTAGCTTCTTCCCACTGGAACCGTGCATTTTTCCGGGATAAAAAGTATCCTATATGTTACTCTCCGGTCTATAAACTGTATCTGTGCCAAAAGTCACGTTGATCCGTTGCTCCGTTGCTGCCCCGTTGCGGCAAGAAGATGATGATGAAGCTACCTCGCGCTCAATACATTTAGGCGCATCATTCATTATCAAAGTTGCAGACATTTCAGAGAGTTTGTTTACGGTTATATGTTGGTACTTATTACAAGACGTGCGCCTGTATACCTACAGGCTACTAGGCACATAAAATTTATACCAAAACTTAGGTACTCAGTTTTATTTTACGATTGCATATCATAAATCTGCTTATGTAGCTGGTAACGTGATAGGGATGTTGACTCTATTTTTTTTATGATGTCAATCAATTTGTTTTCTCATGAGAATCAAATGTCTACATCGAAAAAACTTGAAATCGAACGCCAGAAATGTCAAATATGAGAGTCGATTGATTGATTCGAGACATTTGATTCTCATGAGAAAACGAATTGATTGACATCATAAAAAAAATGGAGTCGACATCCCTATTCGGCGATTCTCAGGGCTTCGGTTCGTCCCGCCTGTTCTCCCTGTCGCTGGGGCAGGGCCAGGGCCCCATCGCGGTGAAGCTTATCGACGAGGGAGTGCGCAGCGGCACCTGGGTCGTGCTGCAGAACTGCCACTTGGCCAAGAGCTGGATGCCTATGCTTGAAAAGGTAAGTCAGTAATAAATAGTTCATATGTCCTCCTGTTTCTATTGGAAGACTGTTTTAGCTTCCAATTAGTGCTTTTATTTCGCTTTTTTAAGTGGTAGAATACGGCGCGCGTCTATCTTGCTCGCGCTTCTTAACATTTTTGAAGATAAATAATCACTTAATATAATTATGAAAAATCGCATTAGGCAAAATTATCATTTTCATCTCACTAAGTTTTCATACATGAAAATGGGCAAAACATAAAATCCCATTTGTTGGTTTGAAAACTTGAATGGATCAAATGAAATTTTTGTAATTTGTGTAATGTTCTTGTCAGCAATTTCACCGAATGCTATTTTTCGTAATTATATTAAGTGATTGTTTATCTTCAAAAACTTTGAGATGCGCGAGCGAGATAGCGGTGCGCCGAATTCTGCCCCTTAACAGTAAATTATTTAAGACTTAGGTGCAAGCCACATAAAGATCTGGCGCGGGTGTGGACACCGAATAGTATGGATACGGGATGGGACATCCATACTGTTCCGTGTGTTCAAATTGCGACTTTATTTCCGTGTACTTAGTACGAAATTTGAATATAGAATTAAAAGACGCCTGTGGCATATCCGCGCTCGTGCCAGATCGTGTGTGGCTGCAAAGGAGGGTTGATATCAGACAGACAGTTTGTAACGTACTGTGCCGACCCCATGTAAAACGGGGGAAGGGTAGGGAGGAGAGAGATTAATAAAGCTTTGCGTTTGATGACTATTTACTGTTTGAACAAATTGTCATTGATTTTTTTAACATTTTATCTGTCATTAATTTCAAACAATAATTTTGACTACAAATTAATTCATCTATTCTGACTATTATGTACTCGTTTCTGTTTTCTTTTATCCGACCCTTTGCTTCCAGATTTGCGAAGGTCTGACCCCGGACACGACGCACCCAGACTTCAGACTGTGGCTGACTTCGTACCCCGCGGACCACTTCCCTGTCTACGTGCTGCAAAACGGAGTTAAAATGACTAATGAACCACCCCAGGGTTCGTTAGCATTAATATTCTTCTACAGAATCATTCAACAAACCAAACTATCAAAATATTTTAATTTTCCTCATTTTAAATTGCCCTCAAGATATTATATTTTTACATACAGGTCTCCGAGCAAACATCGCGCGGTCGTACCAAAGTGACCCAATTAACGACCCGGAATGGTTCGAAGGCAACAAACAAACTGAGATATTCAAAAAGCTGCTGTTTGCGCTGTGTTTCTTCCACGCTGTGGTTCAGGAACGGAGACAGTTCGGCCCGCTCGGGTGGAACATTCGATACGAGTTCAATGAAACGGACTTGAAAATCAGTGTTACGCAGCTTTACATGTTCCTTAATGAATATGACGTGAGTGTTTCTTTACATTTTTGTTTAATTTTTTTGTAAAGTTACTTCACTAAACAAGCTAGTGAAAGTAGAGCTAGTAGTGAATGACAAAATACTTAGCACGCTGAGATATCTTTTGAATTTCATACGACCAATAATTTATCTACTTTTCCCTTCATATACGAACTCAGTAATGACTGATTTTCAGCAGATTAAAAACGAGCAAAGCAATGGTACTCACCCCATACGTGAGTTCTACCATCAGTAGACGGGTCATCCGTCCGTACTATAATATAAGAAACAGTGGGCTTGTAGGTTTGTTGGTCAGTTGCTTAGTCCTTTTTTCACGCAGCAACTGACTACTATTGCTGGAATTGATTTTTTTGCATAGATATAGTTTATCGACCGCAGAGTAACATAGACTTTTTTATTCCGGAAAATGCACGGTTCCTCTGGGAACGAGGATAAAACCGTGAGCAGAAGCTAGTCTGTTATAATTCGGGTACATAAAACGTAGAGATAAATATTTCTCCGATGCCTAAAAATGTAAAAAAATACACATAAATAAATAAACGCTTACACACTCATACCCCCGCACTAGGATTCCCTGTGTCACAGGTGGCATGGACACATACAGATACACATCACAAACATCCAATACCCGAGAACAAACTTTATGCTTACACAAAATCTGCCCCGGCCGGGAATCGAACCCGGGACCCCTCGCTTTGCAGGCAGGGTTACTACCAACTTAGCTACGGAGCCGTCAACATAAAAGTCAATTTTCACGCAAAATGGCACAAATCGGCCCTAACTCAGTATATTCAGTAACTCGGTACATCAACTTGGTCAACAAACCAAACTATCAAAACTGGGTCCCGAAACTTCATTTAGTTTTAACAAGGCACATAGTTAAACAATAAGTGGATTCACTGACGTAATGAATACGTATTTGTACTTCACAAACAAACCTCTACGGTTGTAGCAGACGTAGAGATGCTACATAATTATAGCTATTTGCGTAGCAGCCAACAAGCTACGAAGCTACGCCACGAGCTACGCTACGTACAACCGTTGTAAATAAGCATTATTCTCTCGAAATTCCGTGTTCCATTGCATTTCAGCCCAATTAAAAGTCAGAGAGTTTTGCGGTAACAATGTCGTATGCACACATGGGATGTCGAAGTTACACAACTGTTAGAGGAAAATTCAATTCCAGTTTTACGGCGCCAGATTGTTGCACTGTGTAATTAAAAGTTAGAAAATTGGTGTCCAGTACGCCGTTGCAACATTGAAATTTTATACAGCTTGGTTGTGGATAGTTCGACGGACGCTTTTGAATAAACATGAACTTTAACTTTCAATTATTTTACCGATAAAGTAAAGTAATGAGTGAGTAAAGTTTGGGATAGAGCTAGAGCCTCATTTGATGTCTAAAGAAATTGAAAAGGACCAATTCTACATACCTATTATATGTTTATATTTTTATAATGCATTTTTTTTAAAACTTGTCATAAAGTATCTTTCAAAAATATTCGTCTGTCTTGGATGTTGGTCACAGGGAACCCTAGTGCAGTGCTATGAGTGTGTAAGCATGTATGTTTGTCCAGGACGTCCAATTCGTGGCGCTCCGCTACCTGACTGGCGAGTGCAACTACGGCGGCCGCGTCACGGACGACTGGGACCGGCGCTGCCTCAACACGATCCTTCACAAGTTCTACAACCCGAGGGCCATCTATGAAGACAAGTACCCAATCGATCCTCTAGGTATGATCCGAATGCCTACTTTCCTATTCGACTCCGCCCGCGTGATATATAAATATATATATTTAGAATATTGTGTACTTTTATCGTAAAACGACATTTCAATTTTATTTACTTCTAAGGACTAGTCTCTTCCCAGGGAAGTCCCCACGTTGTGTATGTCTTTATAGCCTGTGTTATTCCAGAACCTAAACTATATAGCTACATTCCAAATTTCATCAAAATCGGTTTAGTAGTCACGGAGATACGTGGTACCAAACATTCCCACACACGCAAACTTTCGCATATATAATATTAGTAGGATGAAACATGCCTGCTGTAATTTCTACTGAAAATCAATGATTTCCTTGTCGCTAGTGATATTTCTTTATTTCGTGATTGTATTATGAATGTATCGGTCAATTATGAATGTTACGCCTAACCTGCTAAAATTCCCTTTCCGCGATTGTACAAAAGTTCATTTGTGTATCTCACATGTCTATGAATGTCTATCTGATTATCCACAGGCATATACTACATACCGTCTCTGAAAGAGCACGGAGATTTCATATCGTTCTCTCGATCGCTCCCGGTGCAGACTCCGCCGGACGTGTTCGGGTTTCACCCCAACGCCGACATAACCAAGCACTTCAGAGAAGCACAGGAGTTACTAGACACTGCTATACTAACGCAGGTACGAATGCGAATCTTCTTCCTTATTTATAAGTATCTTAACGCACTTTCCAAAGCTTCACTATAATAGTATTTAGAGGATAGAAATCATTTATACAGAAATTTGTGTCGATTCTGTCGTTTCAAACCTAAAACTAATTTTAGTTTCGCTCTCTCTCTTTCCAATATATAACATGAGAAAGAGATGTAAGATGTTTGACAGATCCAATTTTTTTTTTATTTCATTTATTTTGTTATAATCCTACAGCGTTAATTACAATTTATTTATATTGTAACAATTTCTTTATCAATATTTATATTGTCTTTATTTTTTTTATTTAGTTAGTAGTTTCGGTAGTAGTTTAGTTTTATTTAGTTTTAAAGCTGTCAAATATCTTCCATCCTTGATAAATTAGACGCCACTAAATTCATTGCCATAAAGCTAGACACAAGCAAGTGGATTATTTTGACATTTGTAAAATATATTTTGCTCTCTCTCATGGTCCCATTTAGAAAGAGAGATTTAAACTAAAATTAGGTTTAGGTATGAGATGATAGAATAGACACCAATACTAGACAGAATAGAATAGAATAATATTTATACAGCACGCAATAAAGCAGAAGTAACTACATAGAAAAACATACAGAAGAAGCACTGCAGAAATAAGACTTGTAAATGACAAAAAGCACTGGTTTTCAACCAAAGCCTCTAATAATGACATGCCATAGCAGCATAACATATTACAATGACATTAATTTTCAAAATAGAGTTCATTTAGATATATATCATTTATAGATTTTCGTAAGGAATAAGTAACCATGATTGATTGTAGAGTGATTTGGATCTTAAAGTATCATTTATTGATTATAGGTATTGATTTCGTTTTCACAAACCTAATATATTTTTAGTAATACTATCTCTTTCCAATAAATGACATGAGAAAAAGATGCAAAGTTGTTTGACAGGACTAAACATTCTATATCCCCTTCTCATGTTCTCAATAGGAATGAGACCTAGTGATGTTAAAATTATACATATTTGTGACAACAGAATCGATGTCATTTTTAACACATGAACATTTATGTATCCTTCATGCTAAATAGTCATATCAATTAGGCGGTAGTTCGATGATACTTATATTTAACTAGCTTTAGCACTTGGCTTCTCATGCGTGGTGTCCCGATAAAAAAAATTACTCTGTCATCTAATCTATGTTTATGAAAAATTCGTTCAATGACTCCAGAGTTGAGTGAAACCAAAATATAACGCAAGCGCAGCCGCGGGCTAAAGCTAGTATAACAATAAAACATATGTTCATGTCACTTAAAAGTATGTCATAACAGTTTATTACTATAGCTGGTAGTTGCATTGTACTTAACGTGTGTAACTTTTTGTTTCAATCATTCTACCGCATCAAATGGAACCTAAGGACCGCATGGTAAGTTTTATGTAGAGTTGCTCATTGTCATTGTATTATCAGATTTGTGAAGAACTGTATAATATAATACTTTGTCACTTTTCACGCTGCAAGGATCTCCTAAAAAAACATTTGGTAAGTTATACCAGAAAATTTTTCGCTTCTACTTTTGACGCTTCTGTGACAAGTTGGTAGTAACCTTGCTTGCATAAATGAGGATTCTAAGGTGTGTTCGGGTCTTTGATGTTTGTGTTGTGTATGCCGTACCACTTGCAACAAAGAAAATCCTAATGTTGGTGTATGTGTGTAAGCGCTATATTATCTTACGAACAGCTAATAAAAACGTCTTTTTAATGCGTTGTTCCTGTCCATTAAAGGCAGAATACGGCGCGCAAGATAATCAATATTTTGATATAATTATAAAAAATCACATTTGGTGAAGTTGCTGGCATTAACATTACAAAGGTACTGCAAAAGTATAATTTTGATCCGATTTGGTTTTCATACATGAAGAATTGAAGATGGGCAAAACATAAAATCCCACTTTTAGGTTTGAAAACTTAAGTACATCAAAATGAAATTTTTGTTAAGCTTTTGTAATGTTATTGTCAGCAACTTCAACGAATGCGATTTTTCATGATTAAGTGATTGTTTGCTTCAAAAATGTTGAGATGCGCGAGCGAGAAAGCGGCGCTCCGTATCCTGCCCTTAATTTCCTGCAGCGTCCTCAATGAGCTTTTTAAACGAGTGGCTTATTATTCTAAAATCTTAATAAACGTTCGTCTTAGGATACAATGGCGACAGGAGGCACTGGTGCCACGCCAGAACAGCAAGCGATGGCAATAGCCGAGGATATCCTACAACGGCTCCCTGACAAGATTTTAGTGGGGCCTTCGCACGAAGGCGATATCAAGCCAGCCGACATGACACCTATGTCCATCGTGGTCATACAGGAGGCCGCGAGATACGACCGACTCGTCAATATAGTCAGAGCGAGCTCCAGGGCTGTCATCGGCGCAGTTCAAGGTATATGTGGCTTCTGAATACTTTAAAGTGGCGATGACGGGCACTCACGTCGACTGTCGATCCTAAGTTCATAACACAGACCATAGTAATAGACTCCTCGTAGCCGGACACGCCCGCTGACCAAGGTTATGCATTGTCACTGCGTATTGCTACCCAGCCGCCATTTTTTTATGCTATTTGATAACGAGACGAGCTGGTCATTTGCCTGATGGTAAGCATAACACCGGCCCATAACAATTGCAGTGACACTCACAGAAGAGTTAGTCTTATCACTAACATTTAGGTAAACCAATCACAACACGCCGTTTTCCCTCGTCCCCCGCCAACATTTTACGATTGTGTTCTCATGCTAAACTTGGATTACGCGGCGTCTAGGTTTCCTGGTCTAAGGTTGATAATTTTACTACAGTGACCACCATCACGGAAAGTCGGTTTCTAGGCACCTGCTTATTTCTACTTATTGTTCAGTAACTGAACTTGAAAGCCAGTTTTATTTTATTTAGTTAGATAGTTCAAACGATTATTAATTAGTTTTTACTTTTTTATGAATAGGACTTATAATTCTGTTTTAGTTTTTAATTTTTTTTCTGTATAATACTGAGATGAAGAATAAAGATATAATTATGGACCCCCACATATTCGACCCCACATAGCGAGATTAGGGTAGGAAGCATCGAGATACTAACCTAAAGAGGTGCGTTTGGTTTGTACGAAATAAATTTCACCATTTTTGCTTAGACATAATGCGCTCTGATTGGCTAAGCCACCACTTCGCGCCGATTCCCCGTGCGCTATTACGCTGAGCGCTGATATAAATTATAGCAAAATCAATACATTGTTGTGAGATCGGATAGTACAATATATCATCTCTCGGGGGTGGAGGTTACCATTGAGATACTCACTCTCAATGGTAACCTCCACCCCCAGGCGTGAGCGTGCTGACGGACGCCACAGAGGAGGTGCTGACCAGCATGGTGCGCGGGCGCATCCCCGCGCTGTGGGCCGGGAAGAGCTACCCCTCACTCAAGCCACTTGTTGCCTACTACAACGACCTGCTGGATAGGCTTGCATTCCTACAGGTGAGTTGCAAGAAAAACACCTATAATTTATAATTGTAATTATACCCTGTTCCATAATCCTACTTCCTACTAATATTATAAATGTGAAAGTACGTTTGTCGGTTTATTGGTTTGTTGGTTTGTCCTTCTTTCACGCAGCAGCGGAACAACGGATCGACGTGATTTTTGGCATAGATATAGTTTAGGGACCGGAGAGTACATAGGCTACTTTTTATCCCGGAAACTTCCTGTGGGAACGCAGGTGAAAACCACGGGCAGAAGCTATATAATTTGGAACCTCAAAAGGAGAATATAGTAGTCTTGACTTGATCGTAGGTACTATTACTTATTTGAGCCTTTTGGGGTTGAGACACTTGGTCCATGGAGACCTGGAGCTAAACGAGTTTTTAAGGACCTTCAGGGCAAGGTCGAAGTCACCAAATGCTGGCTCTACTTAGCTCAAAGATTAACATTGCCATTCAACGTGGCAATTCTGCCAGTATATTGGTACCGTTGCCTACTGGTAGCGGATTATTAGAAAATAGATAGTATGTGAGTCTTAAATAGTTATTTTAGTTTATTTTGATGAATTTGTATTAGTTTAGTTTATGTTGTGAATAAATATTTGATTACGTTTGGAAATATGGAAGCATGAATTCACGCTTAGACTCGTTTCTTAAACTTAAGCCTTGAAGCTCCTTTGTTTCTTTAATAACGTTGATAACAACTTGGTTATATGAGGCTATACAGAGTGAGTTTGAAATGGCATATTATCCCGGAAGGGGGTGATTAGTTGTCCATAAGTTGTGAGAGTCTCCCTAGGATATACGTCATTTTAAATTTCCATTCAAAAAATAAATTCATCTTGAAACGTGAAGTGCGTCGCATTTTCTGGAATTGTTTCCAAGTTTGTTTCTTTAATATTTGAACATAACAATAACATGTTGCGTGTGGTCCAGCACTGGCATACGCACGGGCCGCCGGTCGTGTTCTGGCTGTCCGGGTTCTATTTCCCGCAAGCGTTCCTGACGGCCGCGCAGCAGAGCTACGCCCGCAAGTACAAGATACCCATCGACCAGCTGGCGTTCCATTACCAGGTACTATCACCAGGCTAGCAACTATGTGCGATGAAACTTTAACGTAGGAAGTTTAGCTATTCCCCTTTCTTAATATTTTGCTGGTTCCGTACAGAGAAACGCATCTTTGTTTTTAGTAATTTATTGGAATCTAATACCACAGAGTTAAGATCTAATTTTAACAACATTTTGAGTGACACATACATATAATGGACTATAGAATACATAATACTTTCCATTATATCCTGAAGCCTGAACAAAATGTTTAACCCATCCAGTGTCAAGGGTCCCAAAGGAGCTGGCGCGGGGGAAAAATACCTGTTTCCCCCACCTTAGCAATTTTAATAGTAATTTTATTATTTTATTATAGGTCAAGCTATTTTGAACCTTATCACCACTGAATAAGGTCTAACTGTTTTTTTTTATCGCCGGACCTACGTGGTACCAGCCGACATTAAGCGTCATTAAGGTTCAATATAGTTAGCAATTTTATTATTTTATTAGTTCAAGCTATTTTGAACCTTATCACAACTGAATAAGGGCTAACTGTTTTTTTGCCGCCTGGCCTACGTGGTTCCGGCCGACATTCGAGGGGTTAAACATTCATGTGGGGTGCTGGAGTCCTCTGTAGTACCATAGAGTAGTACTATAATAAAAGGAATAGAGTGCGCTCTCTTGTCTAATTCACGATGTATGGCGATCAACGCCACCTACAAATGGGGCGGTAAAACTACTTTACTATCTATGTGTGCGTTCTGTATTTTACACACACATTCATACTTTACTATCTATGTGTAAGTTATGTGTTTTATACACACACTCATACTTGTCTATCTATGTGTGCATTCTATATTTCACACACACATTCACACTATTTCTATGGTTCCTGCTTAGTTCCTGCGCAAGTAAATGTATCTACTTATATGGAAAATTGCAGCCTTTCCCATGTTTGTACCTAGGAGTAGGAACAAAATACCAGTACCAAACGTAATATGTAGATGTAGAGCAGCAAAAAGGAAATAACAAAAGCTAACACGTAATAATTGAAACTCTTTATATTTAAAACATCAAGAAAAACAATGCATAATTAGACTGAAAACACTAAAACTGAGCACTTAAAAGTACAAATACATAACTAGAACACAACAATTACTTAAACCAATAATTTATATCACTTAAACCGCAAAATATATCAAGAAATCACAATTTTATGTTTCGAAACAGAAACTATTTTATTTTATTTGTTATCGGTATCCATGGTAACCATTTTAACTTTGACATTTTTAAATAACGTCAAAATAGTGCCACGCCTTTTAACAGATGGCGTTAGTTCCCGTGTCTCGGGGCTCGAATATGGAACTGTCACAAAGTGTGCCCCCCTGTGTAGTACTGTATGTTCTATGCATGTGAGAAAAGAAATATAGAGAAAAAAATGAGGTTAATTGTTGTTACTTTGTTTGTTTTGACAGTTTGACATTACTTATACATTGACGTCAAAATTTCGCAGGTGATGGTTTGCCGCGTTTTTTGTATCTTTATTTTAATTGTTTTTTTCTTTTTTTTTAAATTTAATGTTTGATTTCACTTTTATTACTTTATTCGAATGATGTGTTAAACCTTTTTAAACTGTCATGGTCATCAACACTTTGAAAATTATCACTAGAAACGGGATATTTACCATGTATATTATTTGATTTGAGTTTCCGATATTTCGGCGCTGTTACAAACGCCATGATCACGGGAGAACTGATCTTTTCTCCCGTGATCATGGCGTTTGTAACAGCGCCGAAATATCGGAAACTCAAATCAAATAATATACATGGTAAATATCCCGTTTCTAGTGATAATTTTCAAAGTGTTAAACCTTTTTTATAAAAGTTGTCAACTCGCTATTTGATTTTTGTTTCACTTAACACATATAATATCAAAGGAAGGTTAGTTTTTAAGACATGAAAAATATGACGAAAGTTTTTTTATTGCTCAATTACAGTCATTTTCATCATATTACCGGTTTTGTCTTAAAAACCATGATATTTGAATTAATGGTTAGCTAATTTGTAGGTGCAACAGACGTTCGTTATAAAGGAACGCCCGGAAGAAGGCGTGTACATCACGGGGCTGTTCATGGAAGGCGCCCGCTGGAGCGGCGACAGCCAATGTGTCGACGAATCCATCCCCAAGGTGCTTTACGATGAGTTCCCTCCGGTAAGCACATATTTTGCAATTTTACGTTTCCCTTTATTTAAAAACTAGCTGTGAGCCGCGGCTTCGCTCACGTAGCTTAAGTGACTCCTTATAACATCAGCTATCTGCCAGTGAAAGTCCCGTCAAAATCGGCCCAGCCGTTTCGGAGATTACCCGGAACAAACAGACAGACAGAAATTTTAAAAATATTTCATATGCATTTACTAAAAAGCTTTTATTTTGATATTACGAACAGGCCCTTCAATTTTATTTATTTGTATGGACTAGCAAGGAGCAAACGAGACGGCAAAATAAAAAATTGAAACGAGTATGTACGAAAATAGATTAATTTTTTAAATTCTGAATACCTTCCAGGTTAAACGATGCAACTCCTTTTTCTGCATAATAATATGTGGGTGTAAAAATATCGATAACACTTGTTACTAGGTGGTAGGGCTAACTCTTCTGCGAGTGTCCGTCTGGGTTGGTACTACCGCTTTGCTCGTGAAGTCTGCCGCCAAGCAGTAATGTGCGAGCATTACAGTGTTCCGGTTTGATGAGCAAAGAAGTTAGTGAAATTACTGGGCTTATGATACAATACCCAATGTCTCAGGGTAACGAGCGCACTGCAGTGCCGCGCAAGCCTTTGTGTTTCAAAGTTCTGAAAGTTCTGAGTGGCACTGTAATTGTTATAGGCCTGCGTTATGCTTACCATCAGGCAAACGACCAGCTCGTCTAATTATCAAATACAATTTAAAAAAAACAAGAATTTCTATTTCGCCAGGTTTGGCTGATACCTCTGAAAAAAGATGACATCCCAGGGGGTGTTTTCTACAACTGTCCTCTGTACAAAACCGGCGAACGGCGAGGAGTGCTCTCCACCACCGGCCACTCCACCAACTACATTCTGTTTATGAGACTGCCCACGGAGAAGGAGCCAGACCATTGGATCATGAGGGGAGTCGCACTCCTCACACAACTGCCGTTCTAAAGCTAACATGGAGATGGCAGAGATCTATGTTGGAGTAAAGAGAGTACAAAGCATAGGGTATAGCCACAAATGGTGCTCCTACACAGCAATTTTTTATTATGTAATTATTGCTATAATACGGATGTTGACTCCATTTTTTATGATGTCAATCAATCGGTTTTTTCATGAGATTCAAATGTCTATATCGAAAAAATGGAGGGCAATCGCGTTAAAAAATATCAACCAAACCGCTACTAAACTACAACCGCTTTACAGTTTTTTGACCGTTTCGTATCGCGCTAATAGCTTTACCAAAAGTTGAGACGTTTCTCGACAACAACTGACAGTTAACGCTGTCAAATGAACGGTGAAAAAAATTCTACACAGGTGAACCGACACTAAACTACAGTTGGAATCAAACCACAACTAACTCATAACCGTACGCTGTCATTTCAAATTAACGCGATCGGGGCCCTGAAAATCGAACGCTAGAAACGTCAAAATGAGAGTCAAAGTCTACAGGGCCCCGATTGCGCTAATTTGAAATGACAGCGTACAATTATGGTTTAGTCGTGGTTTGATACCTACTGTGGTTTAGTTTCGGTTCAGGCGTGTGGAATTCGATATTGCTGTTCATTTGACAGCGTTAACTGTCAGTTGTTGTCCAGATACGTCTCAACTTTTGGTAAAACTATTAGCACGATACAAAACGGTCAAAAAGCTGTGACGCGGTTGTGGTTTAGTAGCGGTTTGGTTGATAATTTTTAACGCGATTGCCCTCCTGAGCGCTAAAATACCCCATACAAATTGGACATAACATCTGATCTATCTATCTGAATAACATCTATATTTACGTGAACTTCCCACTAGAGTCAATTAACACATTAAAATATATATAATAAAGATCTGTCTATATCAATAAGCTGCCGATAACCACAGAGCTATGGCTAATGGCTTTTGAAACATTATATAAACTTTTATTAAAAATTTGCTGGAAACTACTAAGCTACGAGTGAATAATGGGAATAAAAGGCACAGCGCTTAGCCCCATTTTATTCTAGAGTTAACAATTCTGTGGCTCACATAATTATATGAAGGGGAAATTTTCTGCGTTCATGTTCGTGAAAAAGAAAACTCTTAAATGAGTTATACCTACTTATATACCTACCTAACTTATATATACTATATATAGTATATATATATTATATAATTATATATACTATATAACTACCTAATGACCTCAAGGATTGTAAGAAGCTGTCTCTTTTTAAGAAAAAATTAAGAAAATATATTTTGGAGTCAGTAGATTTAAATTGATAATTATCTGGATGTAAAATTAGATAAAGTAACTATTTCAGTAGATAGTAATCTAATAATTAGTTATAACCTAGTTTTAAACTCATTGTAAGTGAACTATGTTCTGCATGAGAAATAAAATTCGTTAACCATATATAAATTATGCTTTACATAATTTTCATGTCTAGTCATCTTGTGATGAAACTAATTAATATTTTACTTCTTATATTGAATTAATGTCACGTATGAATTATTGTAATAATTATAATTATGCTAATAAATTATTTTGAATAATTTTGAAATTTTTTTTTATTAACTGCCTCCTCCTCACTTACTTATCACATTGAACTTTCCTGTCGTAGTTTTCGCTCTCAAATAATATCAATTTTTTTTTTGTTGTTGTTAGGAGCATATTTTTACAATCTCTTTTTAATCAAGAAATCTCTTTTTATAGCTTTTTAGCAAACTCGGTGAGCGTGGACATCATGTAGGTACCCTAACTGTTAGGTAAAGTAGAAGTAGATGAAGAAGACTTAGGTGTTTGATGTGCTGCAGGTCTGTAGTTAGCACATACCTCTTAATTTTGGTGATTATCAAAAGGTTCTATCAAATGTACTTCACATGAAGACAGCTACGTTCGTATAATGTAGATGTAGAGTATTGTGTTTTTGGGATGGCTAAGCCAAGTAACAACTTGAGGCACTGGAGTCGCTTGAGAGACTAGCCAAGAAGCTCATTAGCACCGACTTGCTTGTTAAGACTCTTAACGTATAGCGTTGTTAGTTTAACGGCATAAAATTTTAATTGTTTGTACATTTTTTAACATAAATACACGGCTATTAAACATAAACGCTCTAGCACATAGGGGCAGCGTAGACGCTTATGCAAACGTACGTTTGCTTTTTAGAATAACAACGCTTTTACATCAAGCGCGCATTTCGAGTATCACGAAATACGCGCTTGACGCAAAAGCGTTGTTATTCTGACAAGCAAACGTACGCTTGCATAAGCGTCTACGCTGCCCCTTACATACACCGACCCCTACACTAGGATTCCCTGCTTCGCAGGAGGCAAAGACCCGAGAAAACACGTTTTGCTGCCACACAAAATTTGCATCGGCTGGAAATCGAATACGGGGCCTATTGTGTTTTTTACTAACTTACTAACTTAGATACGCAGCAATTTTAGTTAAGTTTCGCACTAAGTCAACCATTGTTTTATATCATGAAAGTTAAAAACTTCGTATAAATTTAATTTACTTGCTCTGTTGTAAATCTTCAAGAAGACCTTTATGAACTCTTGCAGAAAATCAGAAACGAAATAAGCCCCAAGTCTCTGCTGTAAAAGGAACCCCTACAAGTTTTACCTGACTAGAAAATTATTAGCTAGCTCGTCGAACGAGAACAAAATTAAATTCCTGCCACCTTCATGTAGGTCTCATTCATCGTTATCTAATTTGTAATCTGAAAAAACCTAATTGGTACGATTATACAAAACCTGGACTTTATTACAAGTTCTTTTTACCAGCGAAACGATCATAACATTCGTCTCCCTTGTCATACATGTTCTTGTTGTAAATCGTTGCGGATGAAAATGGAAGTTTTCTCGACGGAACGAGGTCAATGTCATCGTTACCATTCCACGGTCCTTGGCAACAAGGGGACCGCAGCGGCTGCGCTGCGGCGGCGATTACGGGAACGGTGACTCGGCATTTTGTCGTATTACGTCGCCCTGTCATTTAGCACGAAAATGCTCACATCCCAGATACGGCATGTATTAAATAAGCGAGTAGTGGGCAGAGTGCCCCCTCGGGCAGGAATGGGGGGCGTAGTACGGGAGGCACTCGGTCTGGCGCGGCGTCGCCCCGGCAACCCGAGATATTGATCTGCGCACCCGCCCGGCCCGCGCAGCATCCCGCCGCCCGACCCCGCGACACACACGCCCTTGATTCTGTCGCTCGACCGCTGCCTCCATCCACCCACTGCCAGAGTTGCCAGATGTCTGATATTCTGTAGGATAATCAAGTAGCCATTGTTTTTCTCTGATTGATCCGTCTTATAGCAGCGGTCCAGTTTTAGATAACATCATTAGTAGCATAACAGGAGAAAGATTTCCGTTTGCTGAGTCGAAATCCGCGTATCGACTACACAAAGCCTCGAAACCTGGCGCGTGCTCCAGCTGCGCGAAATGGATACCAACCAACGACCTGGCGCGCGCGCCTATTGGTACGCTGGAACGGTTGAACGTTGAGCGTATTGTTCCATGTATGTGCCTTTACTAGCCTTTTGTGTGCCCGGTGCAAGCTTCTATTACTGTTAATTACTGGGTCTCTCTGTGCCTGGGCACCGCTGGCATCGCCCTAGTTACGAACTTCCAGATGACTGTCGTTTTTGCCGTGCATCGAAGGAATTGCAGTAGTACGTGGCTCGGACGCAATTGAGATAGATTTTCCAACAAAGATCTCAAACTCATAATTTACTGTAGCTTCAATTAATAGGTAGGGCTTTTTAATGTTGGCTATGGCTCTATTAATGCCTATCAAAGGACCAGGCACAGACCGGAGAAAGTAGATAGGACAATAATGTGTTGAGTCTGACATCTAGGTACACCTAAGTCTAATTTTACGTTCAATCTCTCTTTCTAAGTATGAACATGGGGAAGGAATGGAATATATTTTAGACCTGTCTGAATTATAGCACTGACTTGTAGGTATTTAGAGTAAATTTAATGGCGTCAAATTTGGTACCACTTATGTTATTTATTGGAAAGAGAGCGCTGACGCCAGAATCAACACCAATACGTCAAACAAAAACCCTGTCCCTTGAAAATAAAAGTTTAACAATGACGAAAGACCACAGACTTAAAAAAAGTATTCAATCGCGACTCTTTTAAATATTATTTGTCGATGCAAATTGACGCAATCGATGACATAATGGCATCCAAGTTATGAAAGTAAGTATACAAATTAAAAATAAATCATATTTCTTTTTAATTTAACAAATTAATGTTTGGTATCTGTGCTAACTCTACTTTTACTTGGTTGCCAGCAGCCAGTATCATACATCAGCTTAGTCACCACAGTCGCCCTATTGTTAGGTAACTGTAATGTATTAGGTATATTTGAATTTTTTAAATAGGTATACTTCTCACCACATCAGCAAGAATCTCCAGCTTGCGCTGTCCGATGCTTTCCCCCAATAAATCCTGGTAACCCTGCACGCAGTGAGCCACCCCCCGCAAGAACTTATTACATTTCACACTACTTACATCACTCTACGTAATCCGATAAAAAACTGCTTATGTTTTTATAATCACGCCGATCATGATTGCTAAGTTGCATATTGCAATATTGCATTTGCGATGATATTTTCGGAGATGAAATTATTTTGGTATTATTTAGTATTTAAAAGTTTAAACATTTATTGTGTTGATGTTTTTTTTTACTAAAACCTCCTTAGTTCTGTTTTGTGAATTAAACATGGAAATAACGTAAAGATAGTTTAGTATATATTATGAGCAGAGATTTATCTCATCATCGTGAGTATTTTAGTATAGGATGGTTTCGGACTATGTGTGAGCTTTTCCTACCTACATCATCTTTATATGGTGGAATTAGTGGCAGTAAGAGAAAAGAGAAAGGAGTACAACACTAACTAAATAAGAAACTATGACGAATAGGAAGAAACTGTAAAGCAGCCGTGAATATGAGATTTAAAAGCATCTTTAAATATGCAAGCCAGAATTAAATCTTATCATTATAAAGTGAAACATTTCGTCTTTATCGGCATTATCAGAACTTTTTGTCTTGGAAATTTAAGAATTAAAAACAAAATAATAATATTATACCTAATTATTACTAGCTAGCTTGTTTAAAAAATGAGTTCATTGAATGATCTTAGAAAAAAAAACTATTTGAATGAAACACACTACAGAAACTAAGGCAGTCAAGTGCCCCTAAAAATTATCATAATATGCCAATCCCAAAAAAATGTTTGACACGGAGGGCCATACAGAACAGGCGGGTTCAAATCCTGTTGGCAGCAATACATTTTTGACTTAAAAATTTGTACAAAATTATTTCTTTAGAGTTGATATTTTAAAAATCTAAAATGAAAACAGCGCAATATCAATAATAATAGTAATTATCATTTGATAAGCAGGTATATAGGTACTTATCTGAATTTCCACAAATAAAGTAGATACCCATACCTAGTCGACTTAGTATAAAGTGGTCCTACTAGACAGAGTTCAGGGCTGGGAGAAGAATTCATGCACCTGGATTCCACTCAAAGTGAGTCAATGGAGTCCGCATCCCAAATATGCTTAACTTGCAAACATGCAACGCGGATCAAGCCCCTCGCATCGCATTCCTCTTCGGTATTCAAAAGTTAATACTTCTACTATAGTTCTCGCTTCTATTGAGGTTTCGCGATGCCGTATCAGCTGTTCCACTGTCTCATTCTTCGCATGCAAACTCCACACAAGGGACTGCAGCACCAGTTTTGTTTCGTAATAATACTTAGTCTAAATTTCAGTGGCCGAATATGGGTCAACTACCATCTTGCCATTGCATTTCTATTGGATTGCTTTTTTGTTTAAGATGGGGAACGCAATCTGAACATGTTTATGCCCGTTTTTGTTGTCCTACCGATAATAATAGGTATGTTGTTGTTTAAAGTGAACTCATCGGAGGGACATAACAAACCGACTGTACGTTCCGGTAATACTTAGGGTAGGACTTAACGCACCGGAGGGATGCAGCTGTTGGCTGTACCTACGTAATACTTGATCATTCACTACATAATGAGACTTATAACCAGTACCTAATCTGATACCTCAAAACAGTTCAGGTGTTAAATTCTATGTGACATGTTCAGGTGTATGTCATTTCATTAAGATTTCAAATTCCGAGCCACATACATCGATCGTTTAGTTTTCATTGGATAGTAAATATTTAACTTATTTGTAGTTTCTTTTGTTTTTACGAGATGCACTTACTTGACTTCTCCACCACCAGCAAGAATAAAGCAAAACTGTTTTAATTTGAGGATCTAACACCACCCATGTGAGAGCAAATTGCTGTATGCAATAAATATTCGTGTAGATTTTTATTAAGTACCTGCCATAAATAAACGTATAGTTAAAATTTGAGAGCTGCCCAATATTCGACGTTAAGGAATGCATACCATGCGCCTGCATTCCACTCAATTTATCAACTCAATAGAGTCCGCATGCCAAACATGCTTAACTTGCAAACATGCAACGCGGATCAAGCCCTTCGCATCGCATTCCTCTTCGGTATTCATTATATTACTATATTCTATAGCATTTAAATTTTGTTCCGGTATACAGTCAGCTGAATTCTTAAAGGAAATTAAAAGTGTTTTGTCTTTCCCGGGCACGTTGCTATCATGATCAAGTTTTTTTGTGTATAAACACAAAAAAAAACTTGATCTTTTGATAACTTGATAAAATATTTTATTCTTGGCACCTCCCAACCCTCCATGATCTGGTTCCTTGTCACCTTGTATCAAGTTGGATGGCATCGACTGCTAACTGCTAAGAGCAAATTTTGTAATATGCTTCCTATTTCTTCCGTCTAGAGACCTGCCCTAGATTTGCACGAATAATAGTTCAATACTTTCTTACAAAGTTACATAGCCCTTACATTCCCTTAATTAAGCCCTGTCGCAAAATCCGTTCTTAGCTGACACCTCCGCCCTAGAACGACCCGCCTGACAAATTTCAGTTTCGAGATTTCGTGTTTAGTCAGTGAGTGACCTTTCGATTTTATGTCTATAGATAATAGATTTCCCATATACTCGTATACATATTCCATTTCGAAAATTATATCTACATATAACTAGGGTTTTTAGTATGTCCAGCTTTACATGCAATTTAGTATTTTCCCCTAAAAATAAGTTAATCTTAACATTTTTGTGTTCTGTTTTGTAATACAACAGTGTTTGAGCAGCGGGTTCATTATTTTGTTTGACAATACGCCACCGTATTATCTGGTGCTCCCGCCCGTGAGTAATGAGATGTGTCAACACCACGCTTGACACGCCGATAGCGCTCTTTGTTACACGTCGACGTCAAATGTCCTGGTATTCTCATTTCTCCGTGGTGTCACTTAACATTCAATAACACATTTCAAAAATGCGGTTAACAAGTACTTTTTAATGCGTGCTTTTTTACGATAACACCCATCGATCACATACATAGATTATAGACACTTACTCAGATTTCTCGTGTCTAAATAAATAAGAACTACAAAAATCATAATCTCAAACACCTAGACAAGGAATCAATACTTATTATTGCAATTTCAAGTGTATAATTATTGCAAAAATTTAAGAACTTCTTATTCTGTAATTACTAAGTACCTAATACTTTGCGTCTTTCCAAAATTGCATTTCATAAATCTCGAAATGCTGTTCAAAGTTGATCAACATAAAAGGACTCAAATAATTTAAAAAAATAACTGTTACAGGTACTCTCAACTTTTATCTTGCCTGAAAATTTAATTAAAAGGCAGCAATTACGGCAGCCCGTGGCCCTCTGCCCTCTCGCATGTTTGAGGAGTACTTTGTTTGTTTGCTCCCCTGCCTACGTGCTTGCATTCACTCTCCAGTCTCTTTAGTCCACCATCGTGGCCGTCCAACCGCGCTTACCTACTTGACTAATTAAATGATAAAACTCTCGACTTGAGCTTTTAAAGGGTATGCTCTCTATTATTTTATTGTGATAGCGAGTTCTTTTAAGCTTGTATGATTTTTATCTTTTTATCAACCGGAGCACTTAAATTATACGGCCAAATGAAACAGGATGGACGGGGGTTGAGAATGGTAGTCTAAGTTAGGCTGTCTACACTTCAAGTAGTACCGATCTTTTTGATAGTAAAATTGACAGTTCATATGGTTAAAATTTTAAATTAGAGATAGGTTCTTGATTTTCTTTCGAAAACGAAACGAAGCCGAATCTACTTTCTTCAATATGAAGTGGATATTCACATCTCACAATTCGAAGACTCGTTTATGAAACGAAGACTATTTCAACATAAATGTATAAATGGTTTTATCATCGTTCGCCACGGTTTTCACACGAAAATCACTTCGCGAAATTAGTTACTCGGTCAATGCAATGAAAATTGAACTTTATTGTGTAGAAAATGCAATCGATAACAAATTAGAAGTAGAAATTGTCGCCGTCGCAAAACTAGTTTCGGAGATTAGTTTTCGTTATCGGGAAAAAGGTTGTTTCGTTTTCGAAAAAAATGAACAACGACCTATTTGTAATTTTTATATATTGATCTGTCAATTTATCGATCGCTATGGATCGCAAAGTTCCGTACTTGCGCCAATCCGATAAAAGCCCCCGGCCCGATTTGGACGGTTGCGCGTTGGTAGATACGCCATCATCGTTCCGCGGCGGTGCATAGAGTTAGCAGCCAATCGATGAGTAAGACTGAAAAATAGAGCCTTTCAGGCCGCCACGCCGGCAGCTTCCAATTTTAAATGTTACGTGACTACCGAATTAATTCATGATGGGCTCCAACCGTGCCGCTCCGCCTCCCGCTAGTTCAAACACCCGCTTCATCGTCCAATCCGAAATAAATATTGCTTTTAGCTGTATAATAAGAGTTGTGGTCTGTCTGCCGTAATTAAAATGCTCGTTCAGCTCGAAAATCGGCTTTATACGTGGTTTCAGATCGTATTTGCGAGGCTTTCATATCGAAATTAATTACAGTCGGATTTGGTTTGTGTAATTAAAGCTCTTAGCGTATATAAAATTAATTTTGGCCCCTTCGTTATTAATGTTTAAATATTTTTATTCCGGCTTAAGCTTGGAAGGGTTTAATTAAATACACTAACACACTCACATGTGTGAGTGTTATCAAAATTGTTTTGTAGTCAAATATAACAATAATACGCACTTGAATCAGCGAATAAACAATAATCCACACCTTCTTTATGTTTTTCCGTTATTTTGTACTTCCTAATACTTAGGTATTGTCTGGCTATACATATGTATCTATAACCACCGAAATGATTGGTTCAATTGCTTCAGCATGAAGATTACCTTCTTCTTCAGTATTAGGTACTCTGTGAAATTTGCGTGGAAGGCTTCTAGCCTGTCTGTATAATCTGTGCTAAAAATGCATAAAACATTATGTATTAGTAACTTAAACTTTCGCGATTCGAAAACATTGTTTACTTTTAAGAACGGGACTTAATCGCGATTAAAACACAGGTCTTTATTTACCTCGACGGGTCGATAAAGTTGCATTGATAGTGGTCACGAGAAGACTATTGTGTCTTTTGTCTTCTTCTTGACTCTTGTCTTATAAATATATATATATTTTATGTATTTTTATATAAGTATAAGAAGAAATTTGAGAGTGGTAGCTAACCAAATAAGCACTACTACTATACTTTTGTTCAAGTTTTTACAGCGTCATGTCTCACGCTTGATTGACAGGCATCCGTTATTTTATTTCAAACGAACGATGTGTCGACGCTCGACACTGTTACCTAATAAATACCTATTGTTTGAGATATTCGCTATAGCAAGTGAAATTGAAAATAGGAGTACGGGAATATCATTCACAACCGCGTTCTCAAGGGAGAATGAGCCTCATAACATTAATATTACTGCTGAGCGTAATTATCATCCTCGTGGGAAAGCAAGTAGGTGGGTGCCTTAACGATTTCCACCTCGTTGATTTTTAACATGTGCCGGTACCGAAACAATGCTCTTTGATCCCTAACATCGCATTGTGCGTGTTCGCTCATCATCAGGAACGTGTGAATCATTGTTTAATTGAGGGGTGGGGGGGTAAATACGCCGGGATGCAGGGAGAGAGGCGCGGCTCGCGGGGTGCGGGGGACGCATCGATCGTCTCGGGTCACCATGACTACGCGCCGCCTGCGCCCCGCGCACCACTCCGATTCATTTGTAATCATTTGTTTCGCGGCCGTCGAATAATGGCGCTCGTCAAACGGCGCGAATTTGATAGATTACTGCTGAGTATATAGGTTTTGATACAATTGTCATTCATCACTTTGATACATAATGTAAAGTGAATGATATGAAATGAATAAGACAATCAAACTCAAAATAAAAAAAGATTTTCACATGGGTCCCAGGATTTTTATGCAAATTAAATGATTCTAGGAGGTCATTTTAAGTATACTTTTTACTTATAGTATGCTTTTCATCTCACTCGATTATCGCTACTAAGTTTCTCGTCAGCCTCCGTTTAATATTTATAATAGGTGGAAACTGGAAATAAATAATAGGGTAAAACCCGGATAGTTGCCTCAGTGGGATACTTGCCGCAGTGTCTAATACACTATGTTAGGGACGTTGGGGGTGTTAGTACTTTACTATAATTAGAAGCCCTTCTACCACAGGCCTCGGTGCCATGTAAATCGTCTGAATAGACGTACGCGTCTTGTCCGTGTGAGCAAAAAACTTCCGCGCCGAAACTTTGACGGGCTTCAAAATTATATTGGTCAGTAATTTTCATTGAATATTTTTTTAACTGACTGTGGTTTCGGTCAAGATTTTATTTATTTGCATGCATTACAGTTTAAATTACCCTGTTTATTACGTTTTATTGTTATATAGTTTTTATTTATTTTGCAAATAAAAAGGGCAAGTATCCGTATCAAAAAGGATAGTTGCCCTATTTACCTTTGCGGATAGTCGCCCTTGGGGCAACTATCCGCAATTACAAATTCTTTAATAAAGCAAAGACTTTTTCTTTAGGTGAAATTCAGTAGGCGACGTTCCCAAAATACTGGCAGCATTGCCACGTTGAATGGCAATGCTTTATCTTTGACCTAAGTAGAGGCCAGCATTTGGAGGTTCTTTTTATTGTATTTTTATTTTATAGTTTAAAACATTAAAACTGAAATACTTACTATTTAATAATGTTAATTAATATTTTATTAGTAGATACTTAATAAAGGATCGATAAACAATAAAGACGGATTACTTAAATTGATATTAAATTTGTTTCTATCTAATAAAATCATAGTGTGGCGTCTATAGCCCTGCACGAGGCAAGTATCCCCCGAAGCATTTTTTCCGTTAGGCTACTATCCGCCACGGTAGGCAACTATCCCTTTTTTGAGAGGTCTAATAAAATAGGATTTACTCGAAAACCATATTAATTATGATTACAAAAATAGGCTCCTATTAAAGATTAAAGACCTATGTTTTGACATACATGTTGTATTAATCGCAGTAAGTACATATTTTTGAATAATAGAGCCTTTATGAAAAGTGCGGCAACTATCCGGCTTTTACCCTAGATACCGGGTAGTAGCTACAGCACCGTGACTGAGTTGATAGCAACACTGCCGGGAAGGCGATGGGCCCCGGATTCGATCACCAGTGTGCAAACTTTTCGTGGTGAGCATTAAATTGGGTTTGTTCCTGTTTGTCCCCCAGATATGTCTCCCCCCCCCCCCCCGGGATAAACAGGAAGAAAAAGTTTGTATTGTCCCCATGTTACCGACGACAAATCGAAATATTATTTCCCGTCTGCCCCCGCGCTGTTTTCTTAGGGGGACAAATAGGAATAAAAAGTTCGATCTGTCCCCCTGTTACCAACGAGGGGACAAAGCGAACTATTATTTCCTGTCTATCCCCCTGCTATTTTATTAGGGGGACAAATTACTCGGATCTAGTGGAGGGTTATAATGCTTTGGAAAAATCATAAAGTAATCCAAGATCTGTAAATTCTCCCAAGCTTAAAATATAGTATATGAAACTAGGTTAACATCAACCACAATGCATGACAACGTTCGATATATAGTAACCTACAAGACAGTAGTGGTGGATAGAGGAGGTTGAAGTGTATATGCTAGCTGCGAACTTATAATTACTTAATATTAGAAATTTTTGAATGCTATAGCTGTTTATTTTTAAGAGAGGAAGATTGTTATAAAAACTTGGCATTTTAAAGTCAAGAATGATAATAATGGTCTCATTCACTCACGTGACCTCTGATAAGTAAAAGATTTTATGAATACTGTTACATGTTGTTGTACTTACCTAGCTATACTAAAATTACAATTCAAAATTATTCTAAAGGGGAATCATGGTTCAGACAGAGTTAAGATCTTCTCAGACGTTTTAATGAGGTAGAATCTGCTCCGTCGGTCTGGCGGATCATTTCCAAGAGGCTTATTATTCAGCTTTTGTATTATGAAAGAAAGCATTTCTTGTTTTTATGTGTTTGAATTTTAAAGTCTAGTTTCAAGATAGTTATTATATTATCATTTTACGTTTGACGTTAATAGTATTCAAGAAGTATATTTGTACAACAGTATTTACCAATATAACTTACCAATGCGGATCCATATGCACTAAATAACGTGACAAATGTGAAATGGTATCAGGCAGTGCGTGAGAGGTGAAGGTAAAGAATAAGAGACAATGTGAAATGGAGCATTTAACAGTTTTTAAAATAGTACGATGCCGTGCAATAGAATGCGAGACAGTGCAAGTACAGAGTAAGATGAAAAGTGATGTGAGACATTAGTTGTAATACGATGTATGTATACTAAAAATATATATCGTATAAAATTACGAGCTAAGACAAACTAGACAAAACGAGTAAAAAGGACAATTGGGTGCAAGTGAAAAAAATACGAGAAAGTGCAATTCAATAAGGGAATTATTTATTATTTTGCGTTTGATTATATTAGTGCCAAAGTTGTATATTCCTCACTAGTGTATACTAGTGTATCTGACTAGAATGCTGAAAAATTAAAGTGAAGTATGAAATTAGAGAAATGCGGAACAAAATAATACATTGCAAGTGGAAGAAAGTGCATTATATAACGAGACATTATTTAATGAAGTGTTGAACTGCTACAACTGAAACACAGTTTTTAACTATTTCACTAAAAAACAAGACTAGGACGTCACAACTGGATTTTTGCAAAAATAGAAAAACATTGTACTTTGAGTGAAGTTTGGCTAAATACTCTTTGGCCTACGCTATCCTTATTCTAATCGCATTATATAAAAATTTACGTCATTGATAACTTATTTTTAATGTATGCACGGAAAAATATTATTGTACATGATTTTAATGCTATAAATAAACATAAAATTGTAGTACCTGGGTTCAGATTAAGTAAAACTAATAAATCGTTCTTGGCTAATGGTATCAGATTCTACAGCAAAATTACTAAAACGATAACTGAATTACTACAAGGAAAGTCTACACATACAGATAAGAACGTATTAATTAAAAAGCATATTATAAAATTAATGATTATGTGGATGACAAATATGCAAGAGGACGCAAACCGCTAAGCAGCATCCTGGCAACTACTGTAATACTTACTTAGATTTAAATTTGAAACATTCAGAATGTTAGAATAATTGTAAAAACAATTTTTAAAATGAATGCCGAGGAGTTTCCTTCCCTTTCACTGACCTACAGAAATTTGGAACGGGCACTTAGATTAATTTATTTTAACTTTCATGATTGCTCCCTTGAGGCTTATGCGAATATAGAATTTTGAACTTACTTAACTTTTACGATGTTCTTAGCTAACGTAGCACTCACAAAATCTACAGTGCATAATGGACAAAATTAAAAAAGAAAATAAAGAGTTCATTGAAAAACACAACTACAAAAGTAAGCAATTCAAAAGGCTTTCCAATTATTCTGTCGATATTGAACAACAAAAGAGCTATGAAGTATGAAACGTAGTATAAATTGGAGCGGCGGCGGCGAGTCGACCGTCGAGCGAGCGGAGCAGGGTTTTCTCAAATAATTTTAATAGATGTCCGCCCGCCGCCACCCCCCGCGCTGGGCGGGCGGGGATCCCTCGAAATGAGATTTCCTTTGAGCCAGCACCGCTGACCGCGACACCCTGCCGCTTTGAATCCTATCCCTCATATATCATGCGGTTCGTACGCTGCTGCGTCCGGCCGCGTGGGTGTCTTGTATATTCATCATTCGTTTATTTCTTTTTGGGGATAAATACTTTTATAGCACGATCCACTAATATTAACTTTTGCACAACTTTTATGTTTGACTAGCTGCTGCCCGTGGTTTCACCCGCACGGAAATATTGGATTTCATGGTTTTTATTTTTTTGCGCGGAACCTTAAATCTTTTTCTAAAATAAAAGTCATCTAAGTTACTCCTTATAACATCAGCTATCTGCCAGTGAAAGTTCCGTCAAAATTGGCCCAGCCGTTTTGGAGACTACCCGGAACAAACAGACAAACAGACAGACGAAAATTTTAAAAAAGATTGTTTTGTTATAGGTACCGTATATACTTTCATATGCATTTAGTAAAAGGCTGTTATTTTGATATTACAAACAGACATTTCAATTTCATTTATTTGTATAGATATCGATGTAACTTATTTTAACGTCATCGATGGATACATGCCTAGCTTTTCATTACCTATTAAATAGTTAAATAAGCAGCTAAATGCAAGTTATGTACCTTGTAGGGATTACCACAACTATATGTGCATCTAGACTACCCCGTAGTTCCACCTGCAGCTTAGCTTCTCCGCCGACAGTTTTTTTTCTGGGTTTCAAACATTGATTAGGAAGTGTCTCAAACTATTTATTATCTATCTATTAAGAGCAAAAACTCTTCGTAGCAACGCTTTTCAAACCACCCAAAATTCTGTCTTCATAAAGCTGAAGGAAGTCTCCCTCGATTTTAATCTGTTTGTAGAGCAAAACGAGGCATCATTGTAAAGGTGCTCAAAGCGAAGCGAGCAAGACCTCTAGATGAGAAGTATTGCCTTTTACGCCCGGTCTGCTTACGCAGAAAGATTTGTACGGAACTCAACAAACGCATTTAGCAACTAATGTACAGCATCGGGAGACGGTACTCACACAACAAAAGCTCCTAGAAAGTTTAACAAGCTTACATAAGCAGCAGCTGCAGCAGCAACATAGCGACGGCAAACCTCCCAGATCTATCAGAAAAGCCCTCCAGTACATCATGCAACACTATTGAACGTGACCTATTTCTAAGCCTCAATACAATACATGACTATTTTTTAAGTAAGTATCAAAAAACATTTTTTATATTCTGAAAAATGTCGACATTTTTACTATCATTCTTTTTTATATTATGTGATGTTCACGCCCATCTCAAGCAAGCCCAATAATACTAAAAATATAATAACCTATAAATCTAATTAAAAAAAAACTCAAAACGTCTTAATTTCATTTAGTACTTTTTATTTCTCAACCTACACGAAATTTGTGCTCCATTATATCTTTACAAATTAAAATACAGTTCCGTTATCTCCGGACGAAAGCACTTTGTCGCTATAAAAAATATATAATTTCATTAGTGGCGGCTAACAAACTATTGTTAATATCGCAGTCATGGAGTCCCCGGGCGCTATTTACTGGAGAGCCGGAGGCTTACGCAATGTTCCATTGATCCCTCCCCCGGCACCCGCCCCGCTCTGACGGCATGTCATCGAGAGACCCATTAGAGCCTGTATCGAGGGGCCTCACTCAATCACGCCGGACGTCCGTCAACTTTTGTGTCCGTCGCCGGACGCCGCCGGCCTTTTCATATAAGAGCCACACAGGCAATGCTCGGATTAATTCGATACGTTGGGGTGAAATTAATTTAAGGAGGCATGTTTTATACACCTTTTGTGAGTACGTTTTTGATAGGCTTCCATTTCGTCAAAAGGGGTCGTTTTATTTTGAACATAAAGAGATGTATGAGTACTAGTATTATCGCAGTAAGGATTGTTGTTATGTTTCAAATAGTTTCAATCAACGAAACTGTTTATAAGGAGTTTTAATATACAGGGCAGTTGATAGATTTCTCTAGGTTATATAAGAGAAAGGTTTCGTTACGTTACGTTTCTATTCTTTTATGTCTGCGTTTGTTTGTTACAAACAAAACTAAAGTTTCTAGGCTCGTTCATAGTATTTTATCCCAATAGAAAACAAGACGGACAGGTGCCAAAATAGTTGTTGTAATTTTTTTTTTAATGTTATTTGGTAACGAGACGACCTGGTCGTTTGCCTGATGGTAAGCATAACGCCGGCCCATAACATTTGCAGTGCCACCCAGAACTTTGAAACACAAAGGCCTGTGCGGCACTGCAGTGCGCTCGTTACCCTGAGACATTAGGTATTAAGTCTCATAAGCCCAGTAATTTCACTGGATAATTATCTTACTTATTACTGGTAATTGATTCTCGATAGCCATATTTTACAAAAATCTGTCTATAAGAAGTACAAACAATCAGAGATGGTTGATGGTAGAACCATCTTTTAACGCTGCAATGGTAAAAGTTATTGGACTCATTCGACGTTTTCAACCCTGTACCGGTGTACCCAGTAGAAGTAAATTAACAGAGACCAATTTTGTTCCATGAATTTGAAGATCTCTTCAGCATAAAACTTTACAGCAAAGTTAGGAACAAAAGATGCGAACTACAAGCCGGATTCTGAAATTTCCTCGTACTCTCGTAGGTTAGACGAGAGTTATGTAGGTGAGTTGGAAGTTGCTCTTCGTTCCCGGCTCGAGGCTTAACGGGGAGTTACGGCCCAAGCTCGCCCACCAACTGGAGTACACTCTTTGTTTTTCGTAACTTCCCATCGCCACCTGACACCTTGCCTGATCTACGGAGATAAAAGCCATGTGCAGACAAGCGTATGAGTGTAATAAGTAGTGTTTCTAAGTTTAATAACTTTCAAGTGTAATATACAGAGGTATGTGCGTGCGTGGTATGTCTTAATATCTGAACATTCTGGGGCTGTTTTGTGGCGAGGCATTGATGAGTTGCGACACCTACTCTATTACCAACCGACTAACTGCACTGTCCACCTAGTTGGACGGTTAGTATTTTTTTTTCTAAACCGGCAATCTAGTTTGTCAGTTGACGTTAATTTTTCCTACCAGAGACCCTGGTTTGACAGTTGGTATCTGGTTGGTCAGTTGATATATTATTTCCTAACCGACACTAATTAGCTTTATTTATAATTATTTATATCTAATAAATACATTGCATTTCGAGTCCACAATTTCTATTCAACAAAAAAACTAATAAAAGAGAAGTGGACAGTGAAACATTTCAAAATTTTATTTCATAGCGACTAGGAAAACTTGTAGATTTTATTCAGGATATCCGCACGAACGGATTGCATCGTTGCAGTGATTCTGCATGGCTGCGTCAGCCAGAGGAATGATGGCTGATGGCTCACGATCCACTGCCCGCCATGTGACGCGATGCTAATCCACTTCGCCACTCTGAATGTGACACGAAATGGGCGGCACGCGCAGCCTTTGATGAAAACATCAGAGTAACGGCAAAAAATGTTTTTACTGGAGAGGCAGAAGGACAAGGGGACACAAACACGGAACAAAAATATGCACGCTAATAAATGCGTTATACTATGAGAGAAAAAACCTAAACATTATAGCATGTCAATATTTACTTTTTTTATTATTTCTATATGAAACCGAGATGAGCAAGTAGGTATGGTAAATAATGCCGGCGCATAACAATTGCAGGTGTATAAGTAAACGCCTGCAATTGTTATGCGCCGGCATTATTCGTTCGTATTAGTTCATTGCACATTGATGTATAAAGACTGTTAGGAAGACCTAACAGTTTTTATACATCAATGTGTAACGAACTAACGTAGAAATCCCTAAGAGCATACAAGTCCCAAAGAGTGTGCTCTGAAGTGACAAATCCGATGTATCGACTGAATGATCAGACGTCTGAGTCTACTACTTGACGTACGTTCATCGAAAGATATCGCCAGAATTGATAATATAAGAAGTTAATTAACTAGTGTGTACCTAAGATATTATACTACAATCATTATAGCTAGAAATTTTCAGTAGTTATTTTAAGTTAACTTTACAACTAAACTGTTACGTAAAATTATGTGCCATATTTACCGCCTATTTCCGATACGGCGCGGCGGTGGAGGATGGGCCTGCCCCTGCCACATGCTTCATTCTGAAAGTATTTTCACACTTTTTATTTCTCACCTTTTTGATTTCTTGATGTGGAAGTGATATTTAATCAGTGCTCATAAATTAAGAGTCACCTGTGTTCTGATATCATAACCTTCCAAGTTATAAATTCCATTAAGATCAGGATAAGTCATTACTGTCTCTCTTCAAAAATAAAACTAATAATTGAAATCATTCCTTATTGTACTTGAGGTATGATTTTTCAAAAACGCTATATCTATTTTCTGCTATATCTATATATTTTGATATAACTTATATTATACTATTATAACTTAAGAATTGATGGCTTCCACTTTCATATTCCACTTCAAGTTTTAATTTTGCGACAAAAGGTACCCTGTGCCCGTCTCATGATAAACCCATAAAAAGGGTGTCTGTCGGATTAAGAAGCTCTTCAAAAGCCCACGCCAATATTCTAACATTGTTTTATCTGGTAACCCCGAATGAAACAAGCAATCGTCATTACCCCACGCTTTGATAACAGCCCCAATATTCGAGTCCCGATAATTGCTTTATCCGGGTTTGGATAAGCGTTGAATATAAATGACATTGCAATGAGTTTCAATACGTAGCCAATATTTTAATTTATTTTACTAATTTCGCTCTTATTTTACATCGCTACTCTCTACCACAAAACAAAGAGAGAACAAATAGTATGGTGGAGATTTTATTAGATGTCCAATAATTTAAACAAACTTGACAGCTTACCAATCAATAACAGATAGAAATTCAACTTGGAATCATATCATTGGTTACCGATCGAATCACTATTGCTGTCGTTGGTTAGCATCTGCCAAATTTGTTTACACTATTGGATGAGTATAGAAAACCAGTCTATACGCAAAATAGAGAGAGAGTACAGCTATGATAACTTTTGAATATGTTTTTACAAATAATGGTACGCCCGATCAAACTTTTTAATATAATAATCAACAACTAATTAAATTTACTAAAAACAACAATACACCTTATTACTTACAACTAATTAAAATAACTCGTATGATCTCAAGTGTAATAATAAGTATTCTGAAAATTTTGATTCGTACACAGATCGTAGAACCCAATCTGCTACATCACTACGATGCTACGTTGCTACGCCGCTCCGTAGCCTTTGATCACGAACTCACCTAAATGGTGGACCATGTAACTGAAGTCGCAAGTTGTGTTACGCTATGCTTATAACGAAGACAGGCTTTCTCGTCACCATTGTGTGCTCTACTTAGAATTTGTTTCAATTGTTTACTTCGCCAGAGGCTAAAATTCACTGTACGGTACCAATCCATGGCCTAGAAATCGGTGCATAACTTTATCATCACTAAATTCGACGCTTGAAAAGTTATAACGTTTCACGTTGGTTATGTTTAACGTGCGTTTATCGAGTGGGCACACGCATTTCACGCGTCGTCGTTCAAACCTGCCTAAACAACCTTTATTTACTTTCGAGGAATCATGTTTGCTTTGCGAGGGTTTTGGAAATGAAAAAGGAATTTTATTTTACGCTCGAGTGTATGGAGTTGATAAATATTAATCGAAAGAAAAGATAAAACATTTTTATTTGTTAAAACATAAATGATATACACTTCAGGAATGTATTTCTTTTACATTTATAAACAGTCCGAGTTCCACACGATTACCTAGCAAGGCTAGCAATGACTTGAAATATGGTGTTATATTTATGCAAGCAGTTAAATATTAATTCTTAATTATTAAAAATGCTAACTATTTGTATGGCGGCTTCAACTCCCACAACTCAAACTCAACTTTAGAGAAAACTCAAGTATTTGTTACGTGTATACTATTAGAATTAGAATTTTCTGATACTGATGACTGGGGCCTTACTCTGGAAATCAAATATCGAAGCTTCGGCTGACGGACCAGCGTTTTCCTACCACAAAAATATAAAGTGTCAAGCGCGAACATCGAATCTAGCATTGGATCCAAAACACTTTCGTAGTAGGAAAACTGCGATCGGTCAGTCGAAGCTTCGACGTTCGATTTTCGTAGTGAGACCCCTGGTATCGGAAACCATAGACGTGGATGGATAGTCAGTTACAAAATATATAACTTAATAGATATATCTTCTTACGTGATCGCAGTGAGGACATGGTGGAAAGTGTAGCACTCCCATCTTAAAAATTCCCAGATTATGACTATTGGGAAATACAGAAGCGGAAATACATAATGAATTTCACTTCTTAGCTATCCGTATAATGAAGGTGAAGCGAAACGCTTGGTACGCATAGAACAGATGTCAATCATACATCGATAATTTAGTGCCGTACGTCTGGTCGTCCAATGGTTAAATGAAGATGAGGAAATCAAATTGCGTAATTCTATCACGAACTCTCCGAATACGCGTCGACTGGAGGACCTCCTTTTTTCGTCGGTTAAAAAGATCGTGAGACTGGCCACTTTGTCGACGAGCGTCTTTTCCTTTTGTTTGATCGGTCTACATCAACTTGGAACGGTTACTTAGAGACATTTATACTATTTATACTTACTTTACTGAGTGTTCCCTTAGGGCCCAAAAGAAAAGAAAAAAAGTAAACAAGTAAGTAGTTTCCCTAGTAAAGAATTTTGACTTTGAATTTATGTCGCTGTTCAAGACTCTCTGTCAGAAGCCGTAGATCAACCATCATAATTAGCTGGTGACTATCTTGAAAGAATAATCCCTCATCTTCCTCACAGCCGTCAAAAAAGCCAAGCTTCTGAAATTAGATAATGATATTACAGCTTGTCATTAAGATCCCCTGCTCACTTGTAAGGCTCTTTATTATGGCAAAGACGACATCTGTCGATAATCGGCTTATATCCTCTTTCGCTTCATTTATTTAAAAATCCCTTTCAGAGGTAGAGTCCCATCTTTCCCTCAAAGGTATCCTCGTTTCTTTAATAAGATTGGATGTAGCTAGGTACGCCGGAGTATCTTTGAACGCACTTTGTGAAGGATTTCTGTAAGGATTGACAAAATAGAAATTTGAATCGATATTAAACATAAATTCCAATGCGATATTAATTTATTCTTGTTGTATTTTATTTCATTCTCATTGTGCTATTTAGTTATTCAGTCCTAGGCAGGATTTATAGTCTTTGGTCCTAGGTATATAGCTTTACTCGTTTTCCCTTAGGAAGAAGAGAGAAGCAGTAAAATGATCAATTTATATATACTTATAATAAAACTGTAACAGATCCAATTCTGTACATTTTTTATGCTATTCGCTAACGAGACGAGCTGGTCGTTTGCCTGATGGTAAGCATAACACCGGCCCATGACAATTGCATTGCCAATCAGAACTTTGAAACACCAAGGCCTGCGCGGCACTGCAGTATACTTGTTACCCTGAGACATTAGGTATTAAGTCTCATAAGCCCAGTAATTTCACTGGCTACTCTGCTCATCAAACCGGAACACAGTAATGCTTGCACATTACTGCTTGCCGGCAGACTTCACGAGCAAAGCGGTGGTGCCAACCCAGACGGACACTCTCAGAAGACTTACCACTAACAAAACATTGAAGATATTTTTAAAATTTTTTTGGAGTGCACTGCAGCAAAGCTGTATTTTTTTTCATTTTTCTCTGTCTATCTGTCTGTCTGTAACTTGGCCGCGCTTCAAGCCAAAACTACTGAATGAATTCAAATGAAAGTTGGCATAATTTGTGTTCATACTACGAGGTAAGACATAGGATACATTTTGTTCCGAAATTAGGCACGGTCCGCTTGGGAGAGGGGGTGAAAGTCTAAATGTGTATTTAGTTGTAAATCATTACACGTCGTGCAATTTCGTTTATTCTTTTTTTGTTTAAAAGAAGGTTCTTTAAAGATAGTCCCGTAAATTTCAAGACCATCGGTTTTGTAGTTCAAAAATTACAGACGCCACAACCCTCAGTATTAGGTCCACTTATAATAAAACTGTAACAGATCCAATTCTGTACATCCTATCCTACTTCCTATTTCCTTCCTATCCTATTCTACTAATATTATAAATGTGAAAGTTTGTTTTAAATAGGGTGCTAAATTTTAAATGGAGAAATTTATTCATTGGTTCGATTCACTCAAATCTAGGTACAAATAAACTTTAAATTAAATAATTAAACACGAAATTTTTATTGTTTTCAAAAGTATCCCTAAGGGGGTGTGCAATAGAGTTCTAAACTTTGTATGACAAATTTTGTTCCTTGGTTTCGACTCACTCAAAACTTGGTGCAGATATTCTTTAAAATCCTACTTAATAATCATTATTAATGTGAAACTTTATATATGTGTGTGTGTCTGTGTGTGTGTGTGTGTGTGTGTGTGTGTGTGTGTGTGTGTGTGTGTGGTTGTGTGTGTGTGGTTGTGTGTGTGTGGTTGTGTGTGCGTGTGAATGGTTGTTACGACGTATCTCCGTATCTACTGATACGATTATGGTGAAATTTAGAATGTAGATTGTTTAGGTCCTGGCTTATTACTTGGGTTGACTGAAAGAGATCGCTATGAGCGATAAGTCCGCCGTTGTGCAACTTAGTTTTTATATTTTCTTTGTACTGTGGTGTTTCAATAAAGAGTTTATCTATCTATTTATCTATCTAACACATAGGCTATAAAGATATATATCACACGGACGAAGCCGCGGGCAAAAGGCAGTTATTAATACCTAAATCATCATTACAAAAATGAAAAGGGCGGTAACTGATATATACATATATTACATAGTACGTAAACCCTGCCCATTTCCACGAACATGCTACAAATCAATACAGGTGCAACCATATCAAATACCTGCCTTCCGCCGCCAATTAGTGGGGTATAAAATGATTTTCTATCTGTTCCTATGAGTGTGTATAGAGAGAGCTGGCGGTCGTCATAGCGACGGCTCTCCCGGGCAGAGCTGGGGCCGGAGCCGCGCTAATTCACCTGTCTCACCCACACACGCAGTGCCACCTGAAACACGACCTACACCGACAACGTTACACGGCTGTATGCACACGATGCGACCCGATGCATGCCATAATTTCACGCCACGCCTTATTGCAACGACAGAAGACTCATTTCCCGAAGCAGCAGATGGTATAGCCTGTTTGTTTCACTACTCTGGTTTACAATATATAGAGTGACAGCGGGGATGCGAGTTGCAGTCCCGGCCGCGGGTCAGGAAGCGTTCGTTAAGCACCACCGCCGCCTAACTGAATCGGAAGCAGTCTTAGGTACAATCTATGAAGTCTAGATTATTTTCCGGTGCTAGACATTTCATTTCGCGCTCGTTTCCGCCGCTGGCTGAAAGCTCTCGAATCACGGAATTCGATTCGATCGAGTTCACGATTGGCCGCGACCGCGTCGTGCGAACACTTGGATTTTCTTGTGCACGTTTGTGGAAAGTTTCCTTATACGGTCGACTTACTGCGAATGTAGCTATCGGGAAATGTTAAGACGATCATTTCCCCAAACATTGGCACCGTTCCAACCCTCGCCGGCTTCACAGGGGTTAATATAAAGCTGCGATAACTTCAACTTACTCACTATGGGGCTTAAGACTTAAAATTCTTAATTTCCCGGGCCGTGTAAAACGCTCTTTGCGAAATAAATTGGAGGGATTTGCACAAATAAGTTAAATACAGTATTATTCAATATTACAACATCTTAAATTCCTTTAAAAACTTTAATAGATCTTCTAGTATTGACTGGGATGGTTCCAAATAATTTAAAAAGTGAATTTCAAACGTGAGTTTGCGGCTTAGTTTGACGGAGTGGTAAGTATAAATGAAATCGATAAGGTGTGAAATGTTACTGAAATAAACTTATCGAAAATAATGTCGTGTTTTAATTATTTTTATATACCCTTTTGCGACTTATTGCTTATGAATCTGAATCGTCATTTTATTATCTTAGAAATTTACAGAAGAGAATTTAAAAATTAACTAACCGGGAATCAAATTCTAATTTCCCACTCGCTCTAAAACAGTGAAGGAAAATATAGTGAGGAAACCCGCATGTTCAAGAACCTCAAAATTCAAGGACATGTGACATCCATCAAGCCGCACTGGGCCCACGTGGTTGATTATGGCCCATAACTCTCTCTCTCTCTCTCTCTCTCTCTCTGAAAGAAGGCTGGTATCCTAGCAGTGGGAGCGTAAGAAGCTGGAAATTATGAATATTGTACATTTATATGCCCTACTCGTATTTTTTTATAATTACCAGTTTGTCACATACCTTTTATCATTATGCTTATTCGAACTCGATAAGAAATATTATTAAAAATATTAATTTAAAAAAAATGTATCACCAACATTTATGGCCTGAAAGGGTTACACATATTTACAATTATGTATTTATTTACAATTAAGTTATTTGTTTTTAAATTAGACGGCAAAGTTATATGTTGTCATCAGAATACAACAGTTTATGGTAGTTCCATTTCAATTTATCAAAATTTGATGATCTGTCGATGAGTTAGGAAGTTGAGATGGAATAAGTGGGTTTTTCGTTTTATAAGAGTTATTATTGCTAATGCACTAAGGTCCGAAGCCAATTAAGAAATTTGAAATAAAAAAAAACAGGATCAATAGTAAATGTAGCAACACCACTGGCTGATACGTTAATCTTCATCACAAACAACATCTTCATCAACAAATAATATCTTAGGTTAACGAGCACACTGTAGTGCCGCGCCGGCCTTTGTGTTCTGACTGGCACTGCAATTGTTATGGCCAGCGTTATGCTTACCAACACATAAAAAACCCGCTCGTCTCGTTACCCAATAGCATAAAAAAACTGTGCGAAGATAAATCTGTAATTCATATATGTAAGTCAGCAAACTAGGTAGTTTGCTGATGTAAGTAATCCTTTTCATAAGTGTAACGGGTTAGGGTTGAGTACGACATAAAACAGGGCAGACTGCATAGGTTAGTAAGCCATTTGTTTCGCGAGTCGTTCTTAATGTTCCTTTTACGTCCGTTCGTCTTACCTCTACAACATTCAGGCTCGTTGAATTAGTGCCAGGGCCCTAATAATTACCCTGTTCCGGACTATTTATGGCTTCTTTATAACAAAAAAGGCTACTGCCCTTTGTACTGTTTAGCTTTTCTTTGTTTCTGTGCTAGATAACGTTTGTATTAACTTTTAACTTTGCCGTTAAATCATAACCAAAATATCTGTTTTATAACTTTTAAAGTAAATACTAAACTAGAGCGTCACAATCAAGTTTTAAATAATTTCTTTTTAAAATTACCTAAACGAGAATGAAATCATGTTATTGAATTTTGTATTTTATTGATTTTTGCAATTTCATATTTACAGAGTAGATTCAAAATCGTCTATACTTTAGTTTAAGAACATGTTTAGAAGGATAAATGTGATATAATATGTAACCTTACGTATAATATGTAACACAGGATTAAGAGTAATTGTACACTTTCCATAATTATGTTATTTTTGTTGTAGCATCTAATTTTTAGCTCATCCAGGAAGACTGGTAGAAAAGCAGCAGCTATTTTTAAGGTTCTTTACCTTCTTTAGGTAAGTTAACTTTAACAAGCTGGCGCGAGCTGCCTGCCTGCCATGGTGGTGGGTAGAATCACAAAATATATAGAAGAAGTGACGCTTCAGACTTGCGACTTTATTATGGTACTACTCTATGCTTGCGACTGAATTCTTTTGAAACCGCTTGATTTTTTGTAGATGCGTGGGCCGTAGGCTCTAACCGTTTAGAGCACCAAGTACTAAGCGTCACTTCTGCACTCTCTCTTTTGTTACAAGATTGTTTGGTTTCGCAAATTTAAATGGTTTTCCGATGATGATGATGAATGTGATTCCGAATTCATAACTTGATCTTATTTATTATAGATCGCTCAAGTAATTATAATCACATTTTGTACTGGCAAGGTTCGGCTTGACTTGTCCATGGCGGCATTAGTAGCCAATCACAGGACCAGATCCTTTCCCGCTATTTCTGGACGCGATGCAAGTGTTAAAATGAGCTGTGATTGGTTGGTGATATTGTCATTTCGTGAAATTTCAGTACCTGTGTGTAGTTGACTGGATCAACTTCAATTCTGTAGAGCTTTGGTCGCTGGTTCGATTCCCACACTTAATAAAAGGGCAACTTCACGCCTGGCTATTGTGAGACCCTAGATTCCCTGGTTCACTATATACGGCAAAACCTAAGGGTCAGGGTCTATTTATTGTACGTGATCGTTGGGCGTTACTTATAATAATTAAAGGACTTTAGGTTAAAGTACAAAGCTATATATACAAAGTTATATACAAAGCTTAGTAGAGCTGAATATCGGTGGCGTCCCGATTTGATTTAATTTATAGGGAGAAAACATGGAAACGAAACAGGAGAAGTTATAAAATATCGCATTGTGAAACTTCTATTTCAATATAAGCAATTATACAAAAATGATTACAGATATGTCGCAGTGCTAGAACAAAGTATTTAATTTCAGATGGTTTCTTAAACATATTACTTCCGTCATGTACGTCACTCCGTCCTGGCACAGAAAGCTTACTTAAATGTTACGGTACAGCTGTACCGTAACATATTTTTTTACACGACTCCCCAAAAAGGAGTGTAATATTTTCAGAGTTCATGTATGTATGTGAGTTTCTTTATTCCACCATTACTTTTAAATGCCTGGACAGATTTGAATGTATGGGATGACACTGGGTAGGGCATGCGTGTTTTTTAATTTTTTATATTATTACTCTTGTTTAATTTCTGCTGTACCCTAGACAAAGTCCGAAATGGCCTGGTATTGGGAATTTAAGATATTATATAAATAATACTCAGCTGGAAAATCGATGATTGCTTCACGAAGCGTATTTATAACTTACCCCACACATGACCTACGGCTACATCTGACCGATTTTCACAGCGCAACGAACGAGACGCTTGCCAAACCGGTCGCTATGTAATATAGAGCTCTGAAAAGACTTGAAGAAAGCTACATCTTGACAAACTTCTTTGAATAGTATTTAAGTTTGTATTTAATTTTGATTGAACATTACAATTTTTTTCTCTATTTAGAACAACTTCACATAATTTAATAATAACACCAAATTAAAACTAGTTTGTACAGCTAACAAATACAAAAATTGATGTGCCTGTTTGTAATGTCAAAATAACAGCTTTTTACTAAGTGCATATGAATATGGTATACGGTACTCTAAAACAAAACAATTGTTAAAATTTTTGTCTGTCCGGCTAATCTCCGAAACGGCTGGAACGATTTTGACGGGATTTTCACAGGCAGATTGATGATGTTACCAGGAGTAACTTAGGCTACGTGGGCGAAGCTGCAGGGTACAGCTAGTTTTTTAATATAAGCTTTTTTTTAAATCTTGAAAATAATATTTTTGCTGGTAATATGTATGGAAAACAATATTTGTGCGACGAAAAACAGGTCGTCTTGCTTTAGACAGCGCCTTAAATATGCATTTAGTAAAAAGCTGTTACTTTAATATTACAAACAGATACTTCCAATTTGATTTATTTGTATTTAATTTATACAAATGGTCCAGAATCATGGAAAAAAAAATGACAAAAAGACCACGAAAAAACGGTTTTGTCTCAAAATGCTCATTATTTTAAGCGATACATAACTCGTATTTTTATAACCAACAAAAACAATCACGTAAAGAGATATGTAAAAATATTTACTTTTTCTTAAATAAATAAAAACTACGAAATAACATTCAACTAAAAGCAAACGCATCGCCATTTTCAACCTTATTTCAATACATTAACTATTATACCTAAAGATCAACTCATTACAGGGCCTTAAGAGAGAACAGTGTCGTGAGTGGAACTCACTCGTGTCGTGTAATGACCTGTTTACGAGCTTTTAAAGATCTTGTGTTGCAGACTCGCGCTTAATTGCCTTTTTTCTTGTCTTTAATTTCGTTGTGAATGATAATAATATATAGAATAATATAATTTGCAGTAAAATACAGGGGTAAAATATAAGGGTCACTAAAAGCCAACATGAATAACCTCTTTTGCTAAGTTCAGAAAAAACACTTTTTTTATGTGTTTGGTAACGAGACGACCTGGTCGTTTGCCTGATGGTAAGCATAACGCCGGCCCATAACAATTGCAGTGCCACCCGAACTTTGAAAAACAAAGGGCTGCGCGGCACTGCAGTGCGCTCGTTGCCCTGAGACATTAGGTATTAAGTCTCATAAGCCCTGTAATTTCACTGGCTACTCTGCTCATCAAACCGAAACACAGTAATGCTTGCACATTACTGCTTGGTAGCAGACTTCACGAGCAAAGCGGTGGTACTAACCCAGACGGACACTCGCAGAAGAATTAGTCCTCCCACCTAGTAAAGCCATTCTATTATGTATATTTATCTAAATTTATATTTCTTTTTCGTTTTTTTTATCATTTAAACCGAGAGCGATACTGGTTCACTTATGAAGTCTTATTAGAACCACCCCAAAATTTTATTGCAGGTACGTAATATGAGGGAAACACTCAATTAGCTTTTATAATCATTTACTAGACACGTGCCTATGATATACGTATTATTCTGATAATTTTGAGATATTTAATTGTTTTCATCATAAGTTTTCATAATGAAATTTTTGTACTAAAGAACTTACATAATATTCAAAAACTTTTATTTTTTATTCCGCCTAAAGGCTTTAAAATACGTATTCAGTAATGTGTCTGAAATTGAATTCCAAGAGTAACTTCATTACGCGATCCAGTTACGCCACGATAATGTCATCGTCAACTCTCCGAGGAAACATAACGCGCTTCGCACACGATAACGAATTGTCGTGCGTCAGAACAAAGCCTATTCTATTCTGAGCAAGTTACATTTGCTTACATCATGTCTGACATAGGGTGAGTTGAACAAACTCTTAGTGTATGTATAGAAAAAATAATAATGATGATAAGCAATAAGTCATATCACCATGATTCACGACATGTCGTCATCGTGTGTGTGAAGTTCCTAACGAACAGCGCAAAGCTATCTGTATATACCACGCTCATCGTCTGACGCCTTAAATACAACTTCTTCTGTTTTATTAGAATATTTCTTAAAACAGTTAGATAACTGTTGTAAATTCGTATTTGTGTTGCTGAGATCAGCAACACAAATACCACTGGTCATTTTATGTCTACTCATTATAATGACCCTCCCTAAATTTTGCATCCCATTTTCTATCATTATATGTATTAGGGTAATATGCAAAGGGCACATTATCTATTGTTTCCCACAACATTTATCTTTTACCCGCAAATGCGGGTCAAAGTTATAGCTGAATATTCATGGCACGTTCTTTGTCTGAAAAATTCAAATGTCGAAGCGTTAGCCGTAGGTAGAGAGCCCGAGGTCCCAATAAGAAGAACGGCTATAGAGAGGACTTAATGAAGAGCACTCAAAGGCGGCTTCGGACCGGCGCGGCGGCCGGGCCGGCGGCTAGCTCGCCCAGCCGCCCGGGCTTCGAGATGCACCGAGCAACCCTTAATTGAATAGCCCGGCCGGGGGCTAATCAGGGCTCAGCTGAGCGGTGCAGGCGGGGTGCGGGCGGGCGGCACCGGTCGGGTGGCGCGGGGGGGAGAGGCGCAGCGGCCGGAGCCACGCGGGCTGGCCGCGCCCCCTGCGCGCGCCGCACCGCCCGGGACCTCATTCAAGTAGCGAGCGCGCCCCGTGCCAGCCGCCACCCTCAGGTATGTCCATTTTGCTTTTGGTGTTTGCACGTAACGTTCGTCCGCTGTGCGCGCTCCCGCGAGTGTCGGTCGTACTGTGGCAGTGAGTGAACCGTGCAGCGATCCCGCGTCGGCCCGTCCCGAGGTACGTTCGCATGCTGCACCGCAACGCCTGTGCCATTACACCCCCATTAATGTGCTCACTCACAAAACCCACCCGAACTTTGTTTCCGTGACTTGAATTAATTATTAGGGTAACTTGTGTTTTGTAGCTTCGGTCACCGGTATCTGACGCAATCTTACGTCGTCTTCGAATCGTTACTTGAAGAGTTTATATACTTGAATTTTAGGACTAAATACGAAAACTTTTATCATCTTTAAAATCAACTGATACCTGCTTGCGAGGAAACTACGTTAAACACGTTAAACGATTTTTCTTAAAGAAAAGAATGATAAAATGAATAATGATAAAATAGGCACGTACAAACAAATTTAAAAAAATGCAATTTATATATGATATATAATTTCCAAGTATTACCGATCATTGACTCTTCACTAACATGCTTAATGTGTCGCATGATATATGTCTATACGCTTTAAATGTTTTGATTTCAATGTTATTTTATTTTATTAATAATAAACTACTTTTTGACTAACTTATTTCTGATGCCGACCCTTACAACATAAATTTGTGTTTATTTATCTAGAATTTTGGGTTCATTGGTAATGTGTCCAAAACTAAACAACAAAATATTATCAATGTTCTAAAATTATTATTAGTTAGCTGTACCCCGCGGCTTCGCTCAGGTAGCCTAAGTTACTCCTTATAACATCAGCTATCTGCCAGTGAAAGTCCCGTCAAAATCGATCCAGCCGTTTCGGAGATTACCCGAAACAAACAGACAGACAAACATTTTAAAAATTGTGTTTTTGTTATAAGTACCGCATATGCTTTCATATGCATTTAGTAAAAAGCTGTTATATTTTGATAATAATGAGTTATAAAATCAAAATTTGACATTTTTAACTGTGTCGTGTCATATATGCCGTTTCTTTATAATGTTACATGAAAATATAAATGTATTTTTAACGCCATTAATTAAAATTTTGACGTATTTTTATTCACTATAAAAACTAAAGTATCCTTTTTCAAGAGCTAACAAAACCTGAAGTAATATCATTCAGCTATAACCGTACCTAATCAACTAGCTCTTTCGAATTTTAAAAAATAATAACATCCTTGCCTTTTGGAAATACCACGACGCTTCATAAAAGAAACTAACAGTAAAATGAAAGCGTGACTAACGCATCTTTTTAATGCACCCCAACTTTACGAGAGAAAGACTACGAGTATCAAAATAAAAACCACTACATGTATACACTAGCAACATACATGCATGTAGGTTCGTATAATTCGTACAGAGGGTAGGAGGGTACATGAGGCGAACTTGGCGACTTTCGCCGGCGTCGCCACTTCACCTTGTCGCCTGGCAGAGTGCCAGCCTCCCCCGCCTGTCTTCGTAATCTAACGCGTTCCATTCCCTAGCGTATTTTATAACGCTCTCGGGGTTGCGTTTTTCTTTTACGTTGTTATGAGATAGGAAATAAAAGCTTTATGTTTTTTGTGCGTGTTACAAAGCTCAAAACGCTATTACATGAAAACTACATTAGTGTCTTGTTTTGTGTAGTAGAATATAATAAAGTAACTTAATACTACAAAATATAACTAACATAATATAATTACGGCCAAAAATTGTTTGAAACGATTGCAAATAAAAGTAACACGGTAAAAATAATATTAGGGATATAGTTACCAAACGTCATTTGAATATGTATCTTACGATTTTACAATCGATCGCGCAACCTAATCGTACATTCCTAGTGAGTAGACAATAATAAACGTTCTGGTCACAAAATCGACCATTTCATAGATTAGATACAGCTCTCCCCGTATCATGAGATAAAGTTACACGGAACTCGTAGCAGAGCGTAGCAGTCGCTACAGAACCCGGCCGTAGCCGCCCGCGCGCCGTCGCGGTCACCGCCGTTAAGCCGCCTGTCGTAGACGTTATTAATGTGCTTAGATTAGATGGTTATTGGACAAACAAAAACAATGGTTTCATCTTATCTGTTTAGTTTTGTGGAATTTAATGTTCAACTGGATTCGGTAAGCTCTTATTTGTGATTGTGTGATCATTATTCCTTTCGCGCGGCCAATTACATCTGACTGGTATTATTTAGTTACAATCATTGATTAGGAAGTAAAGGGTCTCGGGTTAGTGCTTAAATCTGGCAGTCCCCGTTGTGCACTAAAATGCAACTAGTTAGCTAAAACCACGTCAGACGTCGTTTTAATTATCCGAAGAAATACACGTTGCCATTGCCATATCACGGTGTCAAAAAACGCAAAAATTATAATAGCAAAGTGAAAAAAGAGCAAGGTGTATTATATTTTCATTTAGTACACTAATTGTTTTACTATTTCAAAGAATTATTTAGCTTAGAGAAGCAGTATTTTGCAATTTATAAATTATTTTTTGTAAAATATAACTATTGAAAGATTTAGAACAAAGATGTATAGAGTCGCTTCGATGTTTATTTTTGATATATTTTTAAATTTAAGTGTTCAACTTATTTTGTTTCACTTGTTACCAATTTTCATTGCGGGTTTCCCCGAGAAAATCTAAATAATTGTTAGCATTGGAAAAGTTGTAAAAACCTTTAGTTTTTAATGCATTCTGACTAGTTTCTAATATAACATTTATATACTGAAAAGACAAGTAAATTATAAAAAAACTGAAACGACAAGTAAATTAGAAAAATCCAGGATAATCTAGCTTAAGACAACTCAAAAACACATTTGTAGAAGAATATAATCTTCCTTCTTTCTATCCTTCCTGCCCTTGTCCCATTTTGACACGAGATCGGCGCAGTACTTTTTATAGAAATACTAGCTTCTGCCCGCGTTTTTCACGCACGTTCCCACAGAAACCGTGCATTTTCCGGGATAAAAGTAGCCATGTTACTCTCTGGTCTTTAAACTATATCTATGCCAAAAATCACGTCGATCCGTTGCTCCGTTGCTGCGTGAAAGAAAGTTAAACCAACAAACAGACAAACACACTTTCACATTTATAATATTAAGTAGGAAGTCGGCCGTCTGACACCAACTCTTCTTAGTATCTTCTCGATGATTAAATATAAATATTTATTAGATATTTTCGCATATAAAAAGGGTTCGTTATGTTTGTATTATTATCTACTATGTATATACACAATTTCAACAAACAAACAACAAACACACTTTCGCATTTATAGTTAAGTAACATAAACGCTTACACACTCATACCCCCGCACTAGGATTCCCAGTGTCGCAGGTGGCATGGACATACACAGATACAAATCACAAACATCCAAGACCCGAGAACAAACTTTATGCTTACACAAAATCTGCCCCGGCCGGGAATCGAACCCGGGACCCCTCGCCTTGCAGGCAGGGTTACTACCAACTTAGCTACGGAGCCGTCAATACACAACTATTTATCGCGAAAACTATAGCCTATGATGCGTCCAACTACTATTGCGGACGTGACAACGTCACCCCAAAAACAGTGTCCTTTTCTGTTAATTTGTCTATGAAGAGTCATCAATTGTTTCTATTCTAAATTTCACAAAAGGCAAAATAACTTTTCAGTCACGTTAAAATTAAACTTGTATAAAACATAGATTCAAACCGAATGAACATTCTAATAACGTGTATAAACAGTAACGAGAAACAGTAACGATTCCCAACAATACGGCGACCACTATCTCTGTGATTATAGTCATTTTCCATTCTCTGACTTATTGATTAACAATCTTTTCAATAATGGATACCAATAAGCTTGACAGTGTGAGCTACAAACGGAGTTAACGACTGTTCGAAACAAATGATACGAATTTGAAAAATACTCTCTAAGGACAATCACGACAGTGTACATTTTTGTTTATTTCTTGATATTTTATACATGTTAGTGGGAGGACTAACTCTTCTGCTAGTGTCCGTCTGGGTTGTTCCCACCGCTTTGTTCGTGAAATCTGCCGCCAAGCAGTAGTGTGCAAGCATTACTGTGTTCCGGTTTGATGAGCAGAGTATCCAGTCAAATTACTGGGCTTATGAGACTTAATACCTAATGTCTCAGGGTAACGAGCGCACTGCAGTGCCATGCAGGCCTTTGTGTTTCAAAGTTCTGGGTGGCAATGCAATTGTTATGGGCCGGCGTTATGCTTACCATCAGGCAAACGACCAGCTCGTCTCATAACCAAATATTATAAAAAAATAATATTGAACCAATTTTTAAATTTACGGGAGAGGTCGGCTTCAAACAAAGACTATGAATTATAATCTGTGGCTTCAAATTTAACTAGAACAGATCGTGGCCAAGTCTTGTGGTACATTAGTGTTCCACTACTAACTCGCCTAGAGCCTTATTAATAATCAGTGCTAAACAGTTGAATAGTTAAACAATGTTTTGTATCTTTCGATTCAGTCAAAAATTGTATTGTACGTATGTATGTGAGTTTCTTTATTCCACCATAACTTGTAAATGCCTGAACAGAATTGGATGTATGGGGTATCGTTGTAATCCTTACATCATCCCGAATGTCACAGGCTTGGGCAGTCGTGTTTTTATGTAACTTTTTTTATTTGATAGGTACTATACAGGAAGAAACTCGGAGAAGACTCAAACAGCGTTAGGTAAAAAATTTAAAGATTAATTAAAGTCAAGAAAGTTAATAATTAATTATCATATTTTTGGTTTATTAATAGGTAGTAACTATGTACCTACCATACTGTGACAGCCTGGGACCAACGTGTATGGTGTTAAAAAAATCTTTATAATAATTATGATCGCGAAAGATTTTGATTGTAGTAGTCATATTTTTTTACAATTGGACTAATTTAAATTTCGTCATCAATCCTACATATTAGAAAAAGTTCTCAATAATCATACAATTTAACGCTAATTTTTTTCCTTTTCATACCATACGGGTCCTAAATAACGTGCGGCAAAGATTCCAAATTCCATTACAAAAATGACTTGATAACTTTTACACCTTATATTATTTCGGGTCACAAAGTGAAAAAAACGTTCCTGGTGGTAGGACTAACTGATGAGTAGTGGGCATGCATTGTGTTTCGGTTCGATGAGCAAAGTAGACAATTATGTTAAGTTTTGGCATATGATACGTAATACCTGTTTCGGGAAATTGAGCACATTATAGTGCCGCGCAGGCCTTTAGTGTTTCTATATTTTGGATGGCGCTACAATTTTAATGTTCATGCCTTATCTTACCATTAGAACGCAAACTTTCGCTTAATTATCTCTTTACGACCTTACAAACTCTGTCTAACGGTTGAATACTTACAGAATATTTCGTCTCTTTCAATTCAGTTTAAAATTGTCGAAGAACAACAAAGACAAAACATTGTGTAACTATATCACCATTACACACTGTTTATTAGTAAGGCTGTATGTCTATAATATACAAAATCAATGACATCATTATAAAGTTCGTTTAATAGACGAGCGTCCATTAAGATAACGGTTTCAACTATGTGAACTAGTTGACTTGTCGTTGGTGACACGAAACTGGCTACTACGTATAAAACCGACTAATTTATTCAGTGGGTTTTGGAGTTCATGTACTTACGGACGAGCAAGTTGTTTCTCTCGCGTCTGTCAAGCTTTTAGACATGCTCAACAAAGCAAACCCTATATATCTTTTAAATTTTCGCAAATTGAATCCATTGAGACGGAAACGGATTTATTTCACAAATATTGACTAAACCCGACTTTTTTATCAACCCACATTGAAGGTGGTATTTAGAATTATTTGTAAATTGATTTGTGAGCGAACAGAGCCGTTTTTGTCTACATAAACCACGTATAAACATATATTGATATATTCTACAGCTGATGGCATTACATCCATTATTATCTCTATCGATCGGTGAAGATAACTGAATCAAAGGGGACAGTAATGTAGTCCCCAAAGTCCTAGCATCTAACGCCTATCAGTAGTTCATAGATGATACGGTTGTTTTGGTATTGATTTAGTCATAGAAAGGTGCAGGTAGAAATATAGTAGGTAACAAAAAAATTTCTAAAATGACATATTATATGTTTTGTTTTCAATTTATTAGTATCAATACATACATTTGCATACATAAATTTCAAGAATCTCTCCTCCTCTTTTTTATAGCACACTTTTGACTTTAAATGTCTTATCAAAGAAGCTTTAGCAAAACAAAATTATTTAAAAATATTTATGCGCTTATTACATCATAGCCCACCCTAAAAGTCTCATTACGTATTCACCCAGTAAGTGACAAACGCCACAAGTTTGGCGCACCGGGCCCCACGCCATGTTGTGTGACGTCAGCGGCGCACGCGCACGATCGCGACATGTGTGCAGCTCTATCAATTTGATCCGCGACCACGCAGCTGCGTTCAACGACCCCAGCCCTTACTACTACTATTATAAACTCGGTGCTATTACCAAAAAGCTCACCCCACATTTTAAATGATTAATCCGACCCGCTTTGTCTAGGATTAAAACCTTTCGTGTATTATTTGCACGCGCAACAAATCTGCATATGTAATAGTGCACATTGAAATGCATCTATTGTATTTGGTTCGGACAAAAGTTTGCGCACTGCCGCCGGTCTCATGCGCGTAATCCGACAAACTGGTTTTAATTTAAATGGTTGTAATTTATATTACAACTAAGTATATTTAGTCTAGACACACCAATTTTGTAAAACACCGTAAAAAACAACCCTCTCTTAATCTTTTCTTCATTTACTAAGACAGAAGTTAAAAGTTACCTTTTGTAGTCAGAAATGTTTTGAAAAGTTAAACATTTTAGCAACAGTCGGCGAGAAACGTGATAGAAACATCGTTAGTGAGAGGACTAACTCTTCTGCGAGTGTCCATCTGGGTTAGAACCACCGCTTTTCTCGTGAAGTCTGCCGCCAAGCAGTAATGTGCAAGCATTACTGTGTTCCGGTTTGATGAGCAAAGTAGCCAGTGAAATTACTGGGCTTACGAGACTTAATACCTAATGTCTCAGGGCAACGAGCGCACTGCAGTGCCGCGCAAGCTTTTGTGTTTCAAAGTTCTGAGTGGCACTGCAATTGTTATGGGCCGGCGTTATGCTTACCATCAGGCAAACGACCAGCTCGTCTCGTTACCAAAAACATAGAAAAAACAATTTTAGACCGCCTAAAACTATAAACGAATATGCGTCGACTATGCGACTCACCATCACCATCGCTATTGCTTTCACATCAGCAATTACGTCTTCTAGCTCGTTTGCAAACAAAACTTATAATAATACAAGCTACCCAATATTGAACGCGTCACGAGTCCGTCTATTAATCGGGGGAGAACAATACCGATCGTGAACCAATCACTTCAGCGTCTGTCCCGAGACCTGAGACTCCCACATTTCGACAGCTGCACGAGGTTACTCCTATGGAAATTATGACGGAGCCCGTCTCCCACGGTATGGTAGTGACTGCTAGCTCTTTTGTCACTACTGCCGAATAGTAGGAGAAATGTTGGGATACCAGTTTTGGGAAGCGGGTCTAAGGTATCACAATAGCAGTAACTAAACATATTTGGGTAACACTCGTGTCAACAAATATGCCAAAGTTCGTTAACCATAAAGTTCTATAAATCTGTACAAAATATTGTATTTAGTTGCTCAAATATGTTTTGAACGTTTCAAGTGTGCTAATGCATGCTATGAGTATGTGAGAGTATATAAGTACGTCACATAGTTACGAAGAGAAAACATAAATTAGAATTTGTAAGAGAACATTTTTAGTTGGTAAACAGTAATGAATATACATGAAGTCAGTTTACTCATCAAAGCACTAAAGAACTATACGCAAGTTGTTATCGACCAACCTATCGATATCCATTAGCAGATTAGAATTGAATCATACATGCCCGTGGATGCTATTTCCAAACAATACTCAAAAAGGAATGGATCGGTTCAACGTCCTTACGCCACGCGACTACCCCTTGCGCTATTATTCTTATTTCCCATTCAAAAATATACAACCGTGTTTTAAAGTGTGCTAAGGTCGTCCAGTTATTTCACAAAGCGGGGGTCGCGTTGAATTTGAAATTTAAAATAGGTCGAAAGAGTTTTATTGGGTGCCAATTTTGTGGGGTCGTACTGGAGTTTGACGAGGGTGTGCGCAGTAGTAGCACGACCATTAATCTGTTTTGTTTGTCGATACCAGGTTTTATGATTAATTAATAACTATAGTGTTCTCACGCTGTCACATTTTATCAGCTGATACATATCTTTTACGAATGTCTATTATTTAGAAGCTTTATTTATTCACACAATAACATTAAGTAAATAATCAAATTTAAAATAACAATATAACCTACCTATAAACAAAATATATTATAATAATAAAAATTAGAAACTACCAATGAACAAATCTAATCTAACAAACCGCTACCAATAGGCAACGTTCCCAAAATGCTGGCAGCATTGCCACGTTGAATGGCAATGCTTAGTATCTGAGCCAAGTAAAGGCTAGCATTTAAAAGTGCTAATATTTTTTTAATTACGTTCTAAACTGATAACTTACATTTTCGTTTAGATCCCTTTATTATTTATTCACTTGACATTTTGTAATTAACAATATGCAAATAGGTTAGTGGGAGGACTAACTCTTCTGCGAGTGTCCGTCTGGGTTGTTACCACCGCTTTGCTCGTGTTTCAAAGTTCTGGGTGGCACTGCAATTGTTATGGGCCGGCGTTATGCTTAACATCAGGCAAACGACGAGCTCGTCTCGTTACCAAATAACATAAAAAAAGGGTTTTGGTCCATTTCTACCTTGTTTTATCGTACTTTTAAACCTCGACGTAAAAAGGAGGGGTGTTATAAGCGTAACGTGTGTATCTGTGTCTGTGGCGCCGAAGTTAGTAAACGGATGGACCGATTTTAATTCAGTTTTTTTTTAAAGTTGACTAGATCGAGTGTTCTTATTAACTGCGTTTCAAAAAATATGTTTAGTCATTTGAAGATAATCGGGTCTTCTAGACGGGGTTTTTTAAAAATATATATCTTGTTCGTGGTCAAAACGTAACTACACAGTTCGATTTATTAATTTATACTTATAAATAATGCAGTTGTAAAAATTTCAATCACTACAAAATCTTTTATACACAACTAAAAGTTAGTATTGAACAAACAACAAACAAAAACATAAACTAAATAAAAAATAGACCTAAAATCTTCATACTATATAAACTCTAACTAACAATATTTACAGTTTTAGCTATGTTTTATTATAAAATGTTTAATTGTGAATTATTTTTCAATCAGTGTATAATCCGGCAGATTTTGTGTAAGCATAAAGTTTGTTCTCGGGTCTTGGATGTTTGTGATGTATATCTGTGTGTGTCCATGCCACCTGCGACACAGGGAATCCTAGTGCGGGGGTATGAGTGTAAGCGTTTATTTATTTATTTAGTTTTTTTTTTTGTTTTTTATGTTATTTGGTAACGAGACGAGCTGGTCGTTTGCCTGATGGTAAGCATAACGCCGGCCCATAACAATTGCAGTGCCACCCAGAACTTTGTAACACAAAGGCCTGTACGGCACTGCAGTGTGCTCGTTACCCTGAGACATTAGGTATTACGTCTCATAAGCCCAGTAATTTCACTGGATACTCTGCTCATCAAACCGGAACACAGTAATGCTTGCACACTACTGCTTGGCGGCAGACTTCACGAGCAAAGCGGTGGTAACAACCCAGACGGACACTCGCAGAAGATTTAGTCCTCCCTCTAACAAATATTAGTCTAAATATTATCGCACTGAAATAATGTAGGTATCCTACATGGCTGTTTGTATACTGGTACATTACGTAACTTGTTTCCGTCCACTTTATTCAGATTGTAGATTTCAATAGGCAGGTATACATATAAACAGCCTATTGAATGACAGCTCAGTTCACGAGTTTGTGCCCCATTAACAAGGCACGTACGGACATTGATCTATCAAGGGCCTGCGAGTGGCGTTCGTGACGTCATTGCGGAAGTGCGAAGGGCTTCCTCCGCCCAGTTTCTCACCTACGCCGTAATTAAACCTACTAGTATATATATATCAACAATGTTACTATTACCGGCGTAGTTTCTAGAGGAGTTCGTGTTGCTGAAAACGTATACACAAGTTACTATACTTGTCCAATAATGTAAATAACTAGATAGTTCACCAAAGATATAGATTCAAATTCAAATCCATGTCATTGGTTAGCGATCGGATCACTATTGTTGTCATCGGTTGGCATCCACCGAGTTTGTTTATTACTGGACAAGTACAGAAAATTGTTGTTATACGATTTTTTATCTGGTGTTTTTTTTTAATTTTGGCGTTCTTTTTTATTCACGTTTTCGCGTGTCAATATAATGGTTAATTTCCTAAATAAAAACAATGTTTTTTTGTTCATAACGGTTAGTATCAAACCTAGTATTTCACAATTATCTCACATAAATATTGAATGACGATGTGTTCGAAGCTGATATACGCTGAGTCCAGAATGGAAAATGACTCTCAAACGGCTACCGACACCCCAACTATTACCTAATCTGTGCCGAAACACAAACACCGGATATAGATATTATATAGGACCATAGGGGCCTAAAACAATATTTTTTTTACCAGACTGTCGTATAAAAGGATTGTAATGTTTTTCAAGCATATGTATGTCTATTTCGTTTGCAAGCTTTGTAGCCTAAACTGTTTCACCTATTTTAACATACGAGCTGTCATCAGCATACCTATTTACACTGGTTGTACCTGGAGTGTACGTTTATTCTCAGTATATCTAATCGTTTGTTGCCAGCCTGTGGTTGTCGGTATCTACCGTACAGGAAGCGGTGTCGGCTGGTATTCCCCACGAGGTTTATAAAGTGATCGGTCTCCAAGGCAACTCCGCATAAACTTTTAAGCGGCTTGCAGGTGACGTCACACTTGTGAAATTATCAGAACAGAATAATTATACCAATTTCCCTTTTACCTTCAGAAAGTACACAGAAACACAAAGAAACTTAATTTTCAAATAAGCAGATATAATAAACCATACTAAATAAAAAATATACATAAAAAATAATCATATAATTTTCATAAAGTTTATTTGAGTAAAAAAGTAAATATTAAGCTTTTATTACTTTCATTGATAAACTTATTCTCTCCTTATTCTCATAAACGCATACAAGGTTTCCAACATCAAAACTTACCAACTGGAGCTCTCAAGTTAGACGAAGACAATTGTATATCGTCCCCTAAAGAGATGTAACCTCTCTTAGGGCGTCCCCAATATAATACAATTATTAGACAAAAAAGATAAAACATAACTTGCAGTTTTTTTTTTTATACTTATTTTGGTATAATTTTATTCCTAACGAAGCATTTCCTTTAGATACAACTATAGGTTAAATATAGTAGTCTTGATAGTAGTTACATATTTGAGCCTTTTGGGGTTGAGACACTTGGACCGTGGGGACCTGGAGCTCAACGAATTTTTAAAGACCTTTCAGGGCGTCTGGTCGAAGCCACACGTGACCAAAATGCTGGCCTCTACTTAGGTCAAAGATTAAGCATTGCCATTCAACGTGGCAATGCTGCCAGCATTTTGGGAACTTTGCCTACTGGTAGCGGTTTATTAGATTAAGATTGTAAATAAATTAGTGTGTATTTTATTTAGTTATTTTAGTTTATGTTGTTTATTTTTTCTGTTATTATAATAAAGAGGTACATGTTTAACTTGCAGTTTGAAACTGATATATTACTTACAAAAGGTTCAATAATTTAAGAACTCTGACTATGTTACCATTAACTTAACATACAATTACTTCATAGACTATGCATTTACTAGCTCGGAATACTGCTATTTTATAAATAGGCATTTCAAAGTTCAAGTAACTTCAAAGCAATTCAAACTGTCATGAATAGCCTGAACCTGGACAGCTCGGCACACAAATCCACTTTCTAATAAAAGTTTCATGATCAATGAAGGTAGCCCACACGGAGGGAAGCTAATAGCTGCCGTATAGTAGCCAGTGTTGACACTACTTTGCAATGGTAAATGCATAGGAGGTGTTTGAAAGTCGTCGATTGACGTGTTAAGGTTGACTGTTGCTTAAAGACATTTGTATATAAATTTTGTTTAGAGTATAGCTGTGTACTTTATTTATATTTTCATTTTAGTAATTGACTAGCTGCTGCCCCGTGGTTTCACCCGCGCGGAGATATTGGATTGCATGGTTTTTATTATTTGCACGGAACCATAATTCTTTTTCCAAAATAAAAGTAGCCTCAGTTACTCCTTGTAACATCAGCTATCTGCCAGTGAAAGCCCGGTCAAAATCGGCCCAGCCGTTTCGGAGTTTACCCGGAACAAACAGACAGACAGACAGACAAAATTTTTAAATATGGCTGTTTTGGTGTAGGTCCCGTATATACTTTCATATGCATTTATTAAAAAGCTGTTATTTTGATATCACAAACAGACACTTAAATTTTATTTATTTGTATAGAGTATAAATATAGATAAAAAATATATTTTATAAACGTGATTAATTATAAAAGTAAAGTTAATGCGAGTTGTAAAACATTATACATTAGCTTGTGTAGTTAATTTTTTCGTCTAATATTAAATTTCATTTTTAACAAGTTCACGGATTTGAAGTGTAGTAACTGCCAAAAGCGTTTCTTGGGTATAACTAAATAATAGTATTTTCCAAAAATCCCTAGCAAAATCACTCACTCAGGTAATAAGCTAACTAGTTATTTAATTTTGTCCTAATATTTTGCAGCACATCGAGTATTTATTGAAAAAATATGAAAAGTAAAGGCTACTTTGTTAATTTTTTCTCTCCAGGAAATTTTATTATTTTGTGTTTTTGATCAAGGAAAATCTTTGAAAATATAATAAATTAATACATACTATTTTAATTTTTAAATTACAACTGAATTAGCCTCTGTAAAATCAAATCAATGATTTGAACTTTGCTTTATACGCCCTCTTAAGTAACCAAAACAAGTATTAAGCACCGGCGTAGCAGGTGGTTACGCCACCACCCCCTCGCTCAATGGCAGGTTCTAATGTTTACATTCCTTCACCATGGAGAAAGCCACGAGTGACCAGCTAGGGTAGGCTCGCTCGTGTTGAACGATCACGTGACTTTAATTCCTGGTTATTTTTATAAGGCATCACTTTGCTGTTTTTGAACAGAAATATCGAAGACACTGCTTGTCTGCATATGTATATACTAAAGAAAAGTGTAATGTTTATTTTAAAAATGTATCATTCCGTATATAATGTATCTTATGTCCTTTAGAAGTTTGATTTATAGTGCTGTAGCTGTTGAGATAGAAAAATCTTTTAATCCATATTTAAATAATAAACTAGCTTCTGTTTTAGTTCCGTTGCTGCGTGAAAGAAGGACAAACCAACAAACGTACAAACATACTTTCGCATCCTACTTCCTATTTTTTATAATTTTATGATAAAATGTGAAAGTGTACGTTTGTTGGTTTGTCCTTCTTTCACGCGACAATGGAGCAATGGATAGACGTGATTTTTGGCATAGATATAGTTTATGGACCGGAGAGTACGCCTACTATTTAACCTGGAAAAATGCACGGTTCCTGAGGGAACGCGGGTGAAATCGCGTAAACCAGTATCTTTTTTTCAAAGTATCTACTCAGTGAATAAACGTAAGTGGATGTACAAATTAGGCAGTAGGTAACTAGGCCAGGCCTACCCCACGAGTTCAAGGTCGGTTCGCATGTTTTCGGCTACTATTCGGTCGATGTATAACAGATTTATAACTTAGACCCACGTCAACGCACCCGTGGATGGCACTGCCTGCTTCTAATTTCGGCACATTGATTAGTCTTACATTTTGCTGAATACATGAGCGTGTGGAAAGAAGGTATTTTGGGGGTTTACAGTTGTGATACTGGTAGCTTTTTAACATACGAATATTTTGTACCTACTTAAGTTAGAAACTCGTCAAGTCCTGACTCAGGAACCATGTTATGCGCACGAGGGCACTTAGGGCACCTAGATCCTAACCAAGTTCTGCTCTACTATTTCAAAGCCTTTTACCTAATAAATATTACCTATCGTATTTTCATTTTTCCGATGTCTAGAATAATTGTTTTCTTCTCAATGCCTTTGTGTAAACGTAAAAGTTTAATTCATTTTCTGATTTTACTCACTTTCATACTAGGTTTAGTATTCAAAAAAATATTCTGTGAACGTAAATATTACGGTCTACGTTTAATTACTTGAACCAATACCTTTGTACCAATATACTTAATTTACATTAAACATTTAACATTTTATATAAACTTTTTCGACTGTCTTGTGGAGGAGATGACTTGTGAATTTGTATTTAGCCAATTTCATCACTCAGAACAACAGTACACACACGGTACCTTGAACATGACCTTTAAAGGACTACCTAAATTAGCCTTCTGCTCATTAAAGCGTGAAGGTCTCTACTAATCCTGTCTCCACACAACCCCTTTTGGGCGCCCTTTAACAATGAAACATGTTTCCTGGCTGAAATTCCGCCAGGTGTAAGGCATTACTACCAGAAAAATTGTGAGTATCAGTTCGCCTCATTAAGATCCTTAAATTTTAATTTTAAGATTTTTTTTAATTTCGGCATATATTTACGACCCGAATAAACATGTCGCATTAGTTATAAACCGGTTGTTTTCTGAAAAGTTTTATACCCACCAAATTTAATTAGGATGTGTCACACTTACAACACCAAATGTGTTGCCAAATGTGTAGTCTCCAGTCATTTAAACATTAAGTCAACCAAGCTATTATTTAAGTACAACTACTCTGATTTCTTTGTTTAATTTTGTTTGTGTCTACAATTCACAAGTGAGTTGTGTATAGTTGTAATTGGATTTTGGGTTTACAGTGACATATTACGAATAAGTGTACAATTCAATACCTGTAACTGTACCTATATAATAAATAAATAAAAATATAGAAACGGTATATACATACATAACCAAAGTAGCTATTTTTAAAAATCTATTAAATGACATAGGCGGTCAAACTCAAACCTTTCGGTATTAAAAATAAAAAATATACAACGTGAACAACCCTCCCGTTGCGATGTTATCGAGTCCATTCGATCGAAGCATGATTCACAACACGAAAGAATTCCATCAAACCAGTTACTCGTACTTCGTGTCAAACATGATGTTTTGGTTATTAAACTGACATGCGAACGTTTATTTGCTATAAATAGAGAACATGTTTTTTTTAATTATAAACTCATCACTATTGTAAAATTTTAAATAGTTATGTATGTTTTTCCTGGCTACATTATAAATCACTAGCTTCTGCCCGCGGTTTTCACCCGCGTTCCCGCAGGAAACTTGCATTTTCCGGGATAAAAAGTAGCCTATGTTACTCTCCGGTCCATAAACTATATCTATGCCAAAAATCACGTCGATCCGTTGCTCCGTTGCTGCGTGAAAAAGGACAAACCAACAAACGTACAAACACACGTTCACATTAATAATATTAGCAGGATAGGACTAGTAAGATAAGTGATCTTAATAAAGAGTGTTTTGCGTTCCCTGACTTTGGCAATAAAAGTTTAAATGAAAATTTTCAATCTTCACTAATAATTTGGAAGAAAAATAATAATTACGTAAGTGCATGTATAGAGCATCAACTACATTACATTAGCTTCGACTAAATTACGTATAATAGCAACAATAGAGTTCAAAACATGGGGCTTTTGTCACAACTTATCAAATAACAACTTTGTCATTTAATCATAATAACTTTAATTTAAATTCAAGTGGGGCAATAATACGAGTCTTATCTTTTATGGTTTAATCGTAAGTTTTTTGTGCAAATTGCTTTTATTCACGTTGAATTAGAAGACGGCAATAATTAAGCCGTATGTACCATTTGTATATCTTAAAAAAGAAACCCAACCCAAAATACACGAAACAGCATTTGATGAAATTTAGCATCGACCCCTAATTTTCTAAATGGCATTTCTCCAACTCTCCTCATGTAATATCCTACATGTCACCGAACCCTCACCTAGATGCCCCTCGGCTAGGCTACAATAGCGCCAGCTGCACTATTGTGCCGTGGACAATACACTGCACCCCTCCCATGGACGAGCTTGGAGTGCGCATAGACACAGTCGCTGAGCTTGCTAGTTATACTTCTTTAAAATAGATGCAAAATGATCAAGCTCAGCTTTTTTATTTTTGGACAATATGTGTACTAGAAACTACAGTTTGAACAGATTGAACATGAAGCCCTTGCTGGCTAATATAAATTATAAAAATGTACGTAGTTCTAATAAATAAGTATATACTGTTTTTGTGTTTCCTGATTTTTTTTAACTGGCTAAATGCCTTTATTAACTAGCTAATACATAAATAAACACTACATCTAACCTAGCTAGCTACAAAAACAGTTGGATAATCTACAAGCCCTAGTAGGCCTATAGATAATCCAAATGTTCTAGCCCACTACCAGTAGGAAAATGAAAATTTCCTGATTATAATGAACATACGATAACTTGTTAAATATTGGAAATAACAGACTGAAGGATCCTCATATTTAAACTCAGTACAGTGAGAAAGAGTCGGGTCTGATTCACTTATGAAAGGAAGCAAATATTTAACTTTGTTTTTAATGTAGGCATCATGGTAATATACCATAATATATGTCGAACATGTTTTTTCCGTCCTAATCAGAATTCTCAGTTAACCACATTGTGTTTCATATGTCTAGTAACATTTACGTATTACTAGCTGCTGCACGCGGTTTCTTTGCCCTTGTGTAAATTCCTAGAGGAACCTTGAGTTCATTTTTCGGGGGAAAAAATACCTAGCCTATGTAACTGGGCTCGGTTCTATTGTCACAAAACTAATCTAACTACCTATGTCTATTTCCAATTAATTAATAACATGGGTGTTGTATTCCCAATGACGAAATGGACACCACACTCGCTTATTTGTGGCGTCTATATGGCAGCTATGAATTTTCATAGCCGTTAAATTCACATTGATTACAAGCACAAGCAAGTGGTTTGACAGGTCTAAGATACAGTCCATCCTTTTTTCACGTTCTTATTTGGAAAGAGAGTTATAAATTAAATTAGGTTTGTTACCGAATTTGAATTGAAATCGATTACAGAATCGAACTTGGAAAGTGACCAGTCCATAAACTAATACTTTGCAGAAAAACACGTCTATCAGTTGCTGCGTGAAAGGAGGATATCTACACACTCGCTTTTATAATATTAGTAGGGAATGCAGGGATGGATCATAGGAAGTGCACAGTCATGTGTGCAAACATTCAACTCAATCGGTTACGCAGAAGTGGATAAAACGCGATTACAACATTTGATAGTTTGATAAAGAGCACTGAATAAAGATACGAACAAATGATGTAATTCCACTGTACTTATAACCAAGTTGTTAGTGCTTCATAAACTCATAATGTAATGTAAAACCGACCATTATTGTAAGAAGATTGAATTGTACAAACACTTTTACAGGCGTGCTAATACACAAATTATTGTGTCTACACTTACAACAGTTAAGTTCCTCTGCTAGGTATTTAAAAGTTTTGTATAAGGCCGGCTCCACTCGTTGGCCCTGATGCCACTCGACCACCAACGTGTGCATCTAGAAAATAGCACTGCGAATGCTCATACCAACGTCGGGGCTGTAAATGGTATTTTCTAGATACACATGTTGGACGAGTGGCATTGGGCCAACGTTGGGGCCAGTGTCGAGCCGGCCTTAAACTAGCTTCTGCCCATGGTTTCACCCGCGTGGCGATTTCCCACAGGAACGGTACATACATTTTTCTGGATTGATGCCCTACAAACAAGGGTAGGTGTATTGTTGTTGCGTGAGGCTCATGGGTCAAGGGCACGCTCGATAGAAAGATTGGTTCAAACCTGAAACACGATAGTTTTTTCCTAAAGCTTTAGAACGTTTTTGCAAATTTTCAGGCAATTCATAATTTCTATGTAATTCCGAAGAATTCCTCAAAACTATTAACTTTTAGCACGTTTACTCCACTTTACCAGATCATCTTCGAGCCTCTTTACTATGTACCTGGTTATTTCTTTATATATTATTATGTAATTGTAAGTGAGACAATTCCTCACATGCATGGTATGACGCCTGTAAAAACTTGTATAGCAAAAGTAGAAGTGTATATTTTGCTGAACCCAATGATTAGGAAGTAATCTCAATGGGGAAGCACAGGCAAAGCTAATCTCGGATGGCGCCACCATCGTTGGTGCTTGTCATTGATATTGACTTTGGGGGTTAATGAATTAATCTAACCAGTAAACTTGTAAAACGCGTCGTAAAATCATTAGATTTGAAATGGTCACTACATAACCTAGAAGAAAAATTTGGTTTACAATAAACATTGATGCGCAATGCCTTGATCCACAATTTCCGTTTTTTTTTCTAATCAGAAGTGAAACCTGTGTGCCTTTATTTTTACACTGAAATGCACTTCACAGAGGCATACTTTATTGCAGAGGTGTTTTTTTTGTTTCCTTACTAAAATTTTATAATGAAGTTCGACAGCGAAACAACACCAGCTATAATGCGCCACCTAGCGGGATAAATAAGCAGTGTGCCTCCCCATTCAAACCTCATTGTTGCGATGTCAAAATAATAGGAATATTTTAACTCGAAAATGGCCGTAAAAATAAAAAGATGCAGCCTATGTTTTGTAATATAATATAAAAGAAGGGCACCATATGGGTAAGCAATGGGTAAATTCAATTGAAGATGTATATAAAAAAGAAAATTAAAACAATAAGATTAGATTTAATGTAGTTTAAGGATTTTTAGAGAAGACGAAACGAAGAACGAAAATCAACAAAGAAGAAAAAATGTTTATCTCCTCGCGTTCATCCCGAGCCTGTATGTACATAATCATAAGGCACGCGGTGAATGCCAAGAGCGGACGTTGGTCATCAGTTGCAAAAAATAAGAATGCATGAAAAAAGAAGCATGTAAAAAGAAACATGAAAAAAGAAGCATGAAAAAGAAGCTGAAAGAAAGAAACTCAAGAAAACATAAATAAAACATAATCAAGTCGAACTAAAGATTAGTCGTCGTTCGTGTTGCACAGAAAGAAAAATCCAATAACTTCATATCTTTCACCCGTTTTTACTCCGAAATTTTACTGCATCAGGATAAGGCATTTTATAGGATAAGATGCATATCATGTACGGATAATCTTCTATGAATGATAGCATATGATAGGTAGGTACACCACCATACTTTGGGCTTTGTCTAGTAAATAACTGGTTAAACATTAAGCAATTATTAAATGATGTTTATCGCCAAATAATTACTTTTAAATTTTAGTCGTCAGTTTTCTTACAAGTGAGAGTAGTAAGGCTAATTGGCTAATCTTGCCTAATCTATTTTTATATGTGAACTTTTATTTTATTTCGCCATTATAAGATTGCTAAATGTATTCAGTTCTTTGTAAATAGAAGGATTTTAAAGAAAATGGAATGATTGTAATTAGAAGTGGTATGTATGTAGCGAATTTTCAAAACTGGCCGAAACTTATCTTGTTTCACAAATAGCTTGTATGCAACGTTGCTCAACTGCGCTGTGCAGGCAACAAATATAATCTGAGCTGTGAAAGTACATTTTATAGATTTCACTCTCACTGCTCAAACGTTTTAAAAATATTTTTATAACTACCTTTTGGACAACTATCCCACGTGATCTTAAGCTACGATGTGGACACATACCTACCTAAATAAAATAGGACTGGAATTGCTGTTGCCTGAACATCATTTATCCATCTATACCTAATTCTAAATCTAATTGAAGTGTCTGTTTGTAATATCAAAATAACAGCTTATGAAAGTATATACAAAACATATAACAAAACAACCATTTTTTAAATTTTTGTCTGTCTGTTTGTTTGTTCCGGGTAATCTCCGAAACTACTGGACCCATTTTAACGAGACTTTCACTGGAAGATAGCTGATGTTATAAGGAAGGATTTAGAAAAATAATTAGGGGTCCGCGCCAAAAAATATAACCCATGAAATCCAATGTCTCAACGCGGGTGTATCCGCGGGCAGCAGCTAGTACCATATAAGAGAGAGATATAAGTCGATGTAATAAAGTTACATAAATAAAAACCACGACTGCCCTAGCCAGTGCCACTCGGGCCGATGTAAGAATTCTAACGATAACCCATACATCCAAATCTGCTGCCTTATCAGCTAACAATCTCGTGTTCGTTTTCAATACCACTTATGGTGGAATAAAGAAACTTACATAATATGTACAATTGTACATACATGAACCCTAAAAACATATACGCTCTTTATGCACATGAGTAGGTATTTTCTCGAAATTAATTGTTATCTGGGATTACGGGTAGTAGAACATATGAAAAAGATGCGTGCTAAACTGTGATGTGGTGGGTGCATAGTGGATAGTCTTGGCTTACTAATAAAAACTTAGGAGCTTAGTTAGTTATTTCTGGAAGGTTTTATCATACTATTTGATAACGAGACGAGCTGATCGTTTGTCAGATAGTCAGCCTAGCGGCCCTAACGCCGACCTATAATAATTGCAGTGCCACTCAGAACTTTGAAACACAAAGGCCAGGCAGCAGTCAGACAGTACAGATGACACAGATCTCACAGACATGTCAAGGTATCAAGTTTCATAAGCCCAGTAATTTCACTGACTGCTTTGCTCCTCAAACCGGAACACAGTAATGGTTCACATAACTTTTTGGTTGCAGACTAGACGAGCAGAGCGCTGGTGCCCAGCCAGACGAACACTCGCAGAAGAGTTAATTCTATTACCTAGCAAATTATGGTTGGTAATAATATGTTACCTGGATCAGGTAATTTTCAGGTTACATCAAGGAACAACCCTGGCTGACTTCAACGGGTACCTAATAAGAGTATATGAAATGAAGATAAAATGAGTCTCAATTTCAAGGAACTTCAAGTAAAATCCTTTTTTTATCAATTTTGGAAGAAGTTTTTAGATATCTCAGATTTCTAGTACCGGAATGGCACAAGAAATCTCAGATATTACTTTGATTAAAATCTGTGAAAGCAGCTAAATAATTTTCAAAAATTAAGAACATCTGTCTTCTAATAACGACTTCTAGTAATTACAGTGATTGCCTACGAAATATTTTTTTCCAGAATCTATTAATATACAGATCACAATGTCTACAGAATTATGAATGGTCTTCTAAGAACAGTTTCGTGTAGCTACAACGGTTCAGGTTGAGTCTACCCTTATTGCCCCTTGAAATAAGCCAATGCACAATAGGGATGTTGCATGAAACACTAAATACATAATTTCTGTCGCTATACAGTTTTAAGAAGTTCACTTTAAAACAATAAAAATGAAATTCACAAAATATATATAATTTCCACAAAAATACTGCGCATGCAGAAGCTAATAATATTGTTGTTTTGATACATAAGATCAGTGATTCTGGTTTGATTCACCAAGTAAACCTCTGGAAATCGGGAGAAAGCTCATCCGTATGTTGTGGATTCGAGGAAATCCCATATACTTAACTCGTTTCACGATTATTTCTGCCACGCACTTGCAAGACATGGAATGAGCTTCCGCCCGAGGTTTTTCCTCACATTATTTTTTATGTTATTAGTTAACGAGACGAGCTGGTCGTTTGCCTGATGGTAAGCATAATGCCGGCCCATAACGATTGCAGTGCCACCCAGAACTTTGAAACACAAAGGCCTGCGCGGCACTGTAGTGCGCTCTTTACCCTGAGGCATTAGGTATTAAGTCTCATAAGCCCAGTAATTTCACTGGATACTCTGCTCATCAAACCGGAACACAGTAATGCTTGCACACTACTGCTTGGCGGCAGACGTCACGAGCAAAGCTGTGGTAACAACCCAGACGGACACTCGCAGAAGAGTTAGTCCTCCCGCTAAAAAAACAACATATACTGCAATTTGGATTTTTTCTGGGAAGGGTGAAGAGATTCCTTTCAGAGAAGGCTACGCAACGCGTAGACTGACTAGACAGCGCCTCTCGTATTGCAGACTACATATTACAGACTCTCGTATAAGCGGGTATACTGCATTATGTAGACCGCAAGCTTGTTAGTCACTCTAAACTAAAAAACTGTAGCACAAAGCTGAAAGTTTTGTGTGCGTGGAGAATATGGTTGATTGTGCATTGACATGTTTAGATGAGATATTAGTCGTAGTATAAAGTATTTAGTTCGCCTACAACTGTTTATTATCCCTTATTATAAAATAAAATTGATCATCACTTTAAATTGAACGCCATCTGCTGTCACTTATAAAAAATAAATAAATATAATTATATTGTCAGATAGCAATATGACCTGTTGTAAACTAAAACGCTGGTATGAACGCTTATGGATATTTATATTAAAGTTCTCATCTAGGTATGTTAACAGTGGTCAACCGCATTATTTTATCTGTTAATGGTTAACCACTATCTGACAAATGTAAGTGACGATTTGGTCGTAAAAGTAAACCAAAAATGGGAAGAGCTGTAGTAATTTAGAATGAGTGAGTAACAACAATGTGTTTTTTCAATGGCATTCTTTTAACGAAAATTTCACAAAAAACACTTATGTCGTTACCAACAATGTTTACGTTAAATTAAACTAATTTATAAGTAGCAAGGGCGAAAAAAATGATGGTGTTGCAATTTGCAAGGCGTCAATGAAGGTGTTAGTTTAATTTAACGTATTAAATATTATTTTTAAGTAATTTTTTATGAGTATTTATCTCAAAAATGGTCGTTTAATTGAAATTACGACCCTAGGGGGTTGAGAAATTTGGGATGAAATGTAATATATCGCGATTTCTTTGCCGAAGCGTCCACTTTCTTAAAAGCAACTTTTGTATGTAGAGTCTGCTGCAATAACTAATAATCCACTGAGTTACGTTTTCGTATTACTTTACTAATTCAGTACACTTATTCTGGCAAAATCATTCATTTGAAAATCTGAAAGTGTATACAGTGTGACAGTTTTTAGGGTTCCATACGTACGAATGTAAAATCTGTTTTGTCCGGTGTGAATTTTGGTGCGATTCTGGCGCAGTAATTGCTCATTGTAGGTTCAGTAGGAGATAATTAGCTTACAGAATTAACTTCCTCAGCCATATACCAAGCCACTGGTATCTACAAAATAGAGAGAACGAGCGCTCAGGCGCTTAGCCCATCCTTACTCGCCCAAGTGCCTCTTCTGTTCTCTCCCTATGTTGTGCAGGCGGGGAGAAGCCGGCGTTTGTGTCGAGTATGCGCGGGAGGCGAACCAAAATCGCGGCCACCGCCTCTGTCTGTGATTTGGTCGCGACCATTCGAACGCTCAGTTTACGCCGAAGCCATACGAAATGTATCAAAGATCTTGTTCATAATGTCGCGTTAGTGGCTGCGTTCGGTGGTCCAACGTACGACTGAACTCTTTACCACTGGGTCACCAACGCTTCGTTCTTATATCTTGTGGCAAAACGACTTGATTACAGTACAGTTAGCTGCAATAATAAATATACACTTTCAGATTTTCAAATGTTTGTAACTACATGATTTTGTGTAAATGAGTGTACGTTTTCATATTACGGAATGCATAGTTAATAGTGATAACTAACTTCGGATATTATTCTCGCAATATTATTTAGTTACATACATTTTAAAATCTAAAAGCGTTTACATATTATTGCAGCCGATTGTATCTAGATAGGTATTCTTATTTGTGTCACCAGTTACCACCTGCGATCACATCGTCACCATCAGACAAAACAGTAGTATGACGATAAAGGACTTATAGAAAGTGAAAAACAACTTATAATTTAAAAAGTAATTAAGTAATAAGTCTGGTGACGGTGACGCACGATAAGATGTTTTTATCATACACAAATACCTATGTCTCAAATGAGAACAAAATACAATGCTATGGCGTGTGCCAATTTGAGATTTAATTCAATTTTTAACTATACAGTGTGTATTTTTTAGACGGAGTACACTAACCTCATATTTTAGTCCAATAGACTTTTGATCCTTATAAAAAACAAAAATTTCTTTTAGATGCCTATTCATAGAAAAAAGTGTTTATATATGTACCTATTCTCTTGCTGTACATTTCTTACCAAAATGTGGAAATGTCTTCAAAATTTAAGCATAACCTCCTAAGGACGTTTTCCGGCAGCTACAGGCTAAAGTGCATTTCAAACGAAAAGTATACCTATGAGTCACGACATTTCTAGTACCCACTCAAACTTCAGTTGGTCTGGTAGAGTCTTGATTTGATATAAGAAGTGGATCGATTGGCATCAAAAAAAGGGTTTTGTATAAACTGCCCATTTTCTTGCTGACTAACTTAGTATGTGTACATATTTTCCAAAATCTGTGAATGTGGATCAAAATGTTTTCGAAATTTAGAGTCGATCTTCTAAGAATGGTTTTCGAATGGTGTAGGTACTCTTATTGACCCGTCTAAAAATGCATCCTGTACAAGTAGTGATAAGATTTATCTTTTGCGGGTGTCCGTCTAAGTCAGTATATAAAACAAACTTTACCTCTTTATAATATTAGTATACAATACAATACAATACAAAATACTTTATTGTACACCAGACTTATAAATTAAACAGTACAGAAATATTAAAACACAGTAAAGTACAATGGGCGGACTTATCGCTAAAAGCGATCTCTTCCAGTCAACCTTTGGATGGAGAGAACTAATGGAGTGAGAGAGGTCGGTGGTGTAAACAAATAAACAAAAGAGAAAAAAAAAATTATTAAAATTACATATACATGTACCCACAAATATTATAGATATAATATTACAGATACCAATAATATATACATATATAACATATTACAGAAAGATAAAAACACACATACATGCTAATAAGTAAGTAATACAATACTTAAACATACATATCATCATAATTATACAAAATAATATAATATATACATATAATATAATATCAAATCATGTACGGAGACGAACAACAACAACTAGTGAGGGTGAGTGAGGTATAACTGTTTTACCTTGATTTTAAAGGTAGCCAGAGTTTGAGCCTGCCTTATAGCTAGTGGAAGCTTATTCCAGAGACGTACAGCTTGTACAGTGAAAGACCTGTCATAGAACGAAGTACTATGAAGAGGCGTTTTCAGCAACATGTTTTCCGATGACCTAAGGGAAAGTTGTTGGGAATAATGAAGGAATTCGAATCTTTCCTTCAAATAGAGCGGAGTAAGGGGATTGAATAAAATATTATATAGCAGAGAAAGAATGTGAGTATTCCGGCGAAGGCGAATAGGCAGCCACTTGAGTTGAGCACGAAATTGAGAAACATGGTCAAATTTTCGAAGTCCGAAAATAAACCTTATGCAGTAGTTTTGGAGACGCTCAAGCTTATTCAGCTGGTCCTCCGTGAGATCAAGATAACAGGCATCGGCATAGTCAAGAATGGGAAGAAGGAGAGATTGTGCAAGCGTAACTTTAGTAGCAGTCGGAAGAAAGTTTCGCAGTCTTCTAAGCGAAGCTCCCGAAGCAAATATCTTCCGACTAACAGATGCCAGCTGCGGACCCCATGAAAGACAGTTATCTAATATAACGCCCAAGTTTTTTACCTCCGAGCTATAAGGAACTATGACACCATCAAAAATAACTTGAGAGAGCGTGGCAAAATCTATTCTTGCTATCATTCTGGAGCTTCCTATAATGTTCCTATAATGATGGCTTGAGTTTTTTTCGGGTTGATCTTTAACCCGAAGCGCTTGCTCCATTCCGCTATACGACATAAATCATCATTTGTACGGCCAACAGCTTCTGTCAACCTATCAAGCGAAGCTTGCGTGTAGATTTGGAGATCGTCAGCATAAAGATGGTAGGAAGAAGTAAGATTGTTAGAAATAGAGTTAATAAATATAGCAAAGAGGAGAGGAGAAAGAACGCCGCCTTGAGGGACACCAGCTACCGCGTTGCACCAAGAGGAGAATGAATCATCGAGATGAACGCGTTGCCGGCGTCCGTACAGATAGCTGTGAAACCAGTCAATCACTGAAGGAGATACGTTAATAGAGCTGAGCGTTGCCAAAAGAATGTCAAAGTCAACGGTATTGAAAGCATTACTAAAATCTAATAGAGTGAGTATAGTCAGCTGTCCGGTTAGTATATACGCGATGTATATGTAAACAGGGTCAATATTCAAACACAATGTCGGGTTGGCTTCTTAAAAAATGTAGGAAGTAATTATAAATCCATATCGATACAAAACATCTACTAAAATGTCATTAGCCTTTGCAAGGTAATTACGAGAGGATATGGACACCCTAACTGTAGTCGGTCAATGACACGACACAGTCAGCTGTCTATGCCTCCTGCGCAGTTCGCGCCCCCCGCGTCAAGCCTGCGGCAGACGTGGTGAATCTGCTTTGGTAATAATTAAGGATATTTTAATGCTATTAGAGGTAAAAACCTATATTTTTTCTTCTGTTGATTCTTGTCATGTATCACCTGGTAAATTCGCTTCCTTAAAAATTACCGTTTACGTATACGCCCTGTATTTAATATTAGTTTTTAGATTGTAATGACTCCATTATTGTAAATATAGGCTTTATCGCTATGAATAATTTTAACAGGCACCCTTTTGATGTAAGTATAGAAATTGTAGTTACGAATGTTGACTGTATTCTATGAAAGTATGTAGTCAGTGAGGTTCTATTCTATATAAGGTCAACAAAAACATTTTTTTGTGTCTTTACACAAAAAATTGTACACATATAAAGAAGAAACAGTGTACCGATTCTGTTTCTTTGAGCTGTGGATTACCATGGTCCGAGTTTCTGTTTCTGTAGATACAGGAAAACCTTGTTATTATAGAATGCATATGAAAGTATATACGGTACCTAAATCAAAAACACAATTTTTAAAATTCTTGTCTGTCTGTTTGTTTGTTCCGGGTAATATCCGAAACAGCTGGACCGACTTTGACGGGACTTTCACTGGCAGATAGCTGATGCTATAAGGAGTAACTTAGGCTACTTTTATTTTGGAAAAAGAATTAGGTTGAAACCGCGGGCAGCATCTAGTCTAGTCATATATAAAAGATCTTTGAGCGTTGTTGGAACACAATAACTGTATAGATTAAATATTTTTTTTAATATCTCTTGTCGCCTAAACTAAATAAAAATAAAAACCTTAAGTAACTTTTGCTCAGCCGAAGAGAAAATATACCTATCAAAATTAATATTTATCGCGACGTCACTTGCTTCCTTAGTTCAGTTGGAAGAACTGCTGACACGAAGAATCAGAAGACGGGGACTCAATTCTAGCTAAATTTGTTTAAGATTTATATTCTTAGATGTATTTAAATCGTTGTTTAGTATTAAAAACTTAAAACAAAAAATGATGGAACTATAAGATCACGACAGTGAATCTCATCGCTCAAAGCGATCGCTCCGATCACAGATTACAGGATTTATAGTCTTTGGCTCCGATAGTATATCGGAGAGAAATAAAACAAAACATGTATAAATAATATTGCCTAATTACACGCTCGTCTCGTTATACGTAATAGTATAAAAAATGGACAGTCATCTGATAATACAATATACCTAATTAAAATATGTAAAAAAACATTACCCTCCTCGCGCAGTGGGTTAAAAATAAATCATTAAAAATGAAAAATGGTTATTTATAACAAAAAGAATAAAGGAAGGAAAGTCGTTCTGAAACCATAACGACCTGACTGTAATGTTTGCTATACTTATGTTTTATTTTACTTTCAACACATTATGTAGTTAGCATTTATATTATTTTTGTTATAATTAGTAAGCTTCTGCTCACTATCTCATCCAATTTTAGTGACGATGATGACACGCTAAACTTAAAGTAGTATATTAGATATGTTTTGTAGCCAGTTCATCATGACGAACGACAAGGCGCAATCGTGACGATAAGACCCATAATAAACTTGCTACACAAATGTAGGCCTATTTCCTTGTTTACAACCAGTATTTAACACAACCGTAGCAACTAAACGCAAGTGGTGACGCAAGTATCTACTTTTCCCACTTTGCCCCGCATTATGCGAACTTTGCCCCATTTAGCGACTACCAACAACGGAGGAGAAACTGGGATGACAAGAGATCTGTGGGGATGACTCATTTAAACTGCCCGGTTTTTATCTCGGGTAAATTTTGCCTTTGTTACGTCTTGGCTGTTATTCAACTATCCGAACGAATTGTAATAAATACAGCATTATGTTAAAGGTGAAGTTAATGAGTGTAAATATAGAGTGAAGTCGTTCCTGTTGGGTTTTTCGCTAAGTGTCTAAAATTAGTGAGACGTCGCGCGTCGGGGCAATCTTTATAGAGCGTCGAAATATATTATCAATGAATGGAATTGACATAAAGATACGAGTACCACAATTATGAGTCACATCGATTCATTATGTCGATTCTACACCATTCAAATATTCAAATACCTGAGACATTTAGGTAAGAGACAGAATTCTCACTATAACCATTCGCTGACGAGCTGCAGTAGAGATAGAATAAAATATCGAAAAAACTGGAAATCGAACGCTAGAAACGTCAAAAATGAGAGTCTAAGTCGGGCTTATCTACTGAGCGCTAAAACATCCCATACAATTTGGGCTGAACCCGTGACGTCACATTTCCAACACATGCCGTAAAGTTGTATTAAAAAATGCATTTTTTTATTTGGGCCGTGAAAAACTGTGTTTGTATTGTATTGTATTCTATAACGTTATATACTTGACATAGTTGTCATATATTTTATTATTCACTGAAGTGTAAAGAATCTGATAGTATCATTTTAATTTATTTTTGAATGATAAAAAAAACATTGAGCTCGGGAAAATTTTAGATGCAGTTTCTTTGTGGACATTATATATTTTTTGTGAATTTCATTTTTATTGCGTTAATATGATGACGTTCTTGACAGTTATGTATTTTGTGTTTCATGCAATATCGGGATTAGTCAAGTAAACTATGAAATGCAAGAAAAAAGTTTATTTGAAGCGATAACAATACAACAGTGGTGATTATTTATTATTGTTAATTTATGATTCATAATCTCATGTTTAAAAGTTATAAGATGGTGGACCTAATGATTTATAAATTCTGGACTTGCCAGACTAGCCTATATGGTATAAGAATCCAACTACTTACCTACTTATCAAAATATTAAGTACTTTATTATAATTATGAATTAGGATAAACGAGTTGGTATAGTAAAAAGTAGCTAAAATAATATAGTACTCTCAATTTGGAAGTAGCCTGGTAGAGTTTACAATTTACTGACAAGGCTGCCCCTGCATTGTGACCCTCCCATTGTTTGTTGTTTACTGTACTTTCTTATGCGTTGTTTATAATAAATAGTTATCGTCGATCTCACAATAGTGCATCTTATTATTGCATCCCTAGTCCCTAGATCTTAAAAAAACAAAGAAGGCCTCTTCGAAGTAGAACCTATACAGACCCTGACATAAAACGTCAGGATTTTCTGGAAGAAACCGCTATGAGCAATAGGTGCCATCCATTGTGACACTGTATAGTTTTTATGATGTTTAATTTTAATATTCCTTATAATGTAGTGTTTCAATAAAGAGTTTATCTAGGTACTCGTATCTAGATGACCATAATATTTCCTGCCTGATGTCATTATCACGAGTTGGAATTCTGCCCACACTAATAGTAAATCAGTGCGAAATTATTAACATTGTAAGACAGTTTTCATTTCATTATATTTATTCTAAAGCCAGTTAAAAGTGGCATGTAAGGGTCAGCAAATCTGTAACCTAAAAACGCTGTATGTCATTGTCACGAGGTGGCCATGCTGACGCTCAAATATCTAAAATCCGTGACCCTGATGTACATTTCAATAGTTGTTTACGTTAGTTACATACATATTTCCTACTGTTTTAAAATAAGTGATATATTATTATATATAATTGACACACGCATAGGTTTGCTTCTATTAAGTCTTATAAAGTTTGATTTTAGGAAAATTCCCAGTTTTCCCTAAACAACTTCACATATCTAGTGAAAAACCATTTGCAAAGTAACCGGTTTAGCTCTACAATATACCCAATATGTAGAGCCAAAGCTGCTATCGTATTGTATCAGTAAAGAAACAAACAGCAATGCACTTCAGCACAACAATGTCGTGTAATAATTTCGAGTGCAATGACTCATAGAAGTACGACATAAACATGACGAGAAACTAAGTACTTATACAAGTGACGCGTTAACGTTTTATGCTACATAATTACCGAGAAGTAATTCGCACCTAGTGCGTACAGATAAACCCAGGTTTCCTCGACGGTGGCGACCGCCGAACAAAGGCAGGATCTAGATAATTAGTTGTGGATAAAAATAGTCGTCGCAGTCGGGCCCTGGGCCAGGTGACGTCACGCGCCAGGGCCGGCGGCGGGGCAAGACGGGCCCCGCGCCAGTGTCGCGCGCGCCGTCCGCCCGGCCGCACGCTACCGAGTCTCGAGCCTGCACCACCGCCGCCGCCGCCCTCGCGCCTGCCCGAGCCCCGCCGACCCAGCCACGCTGCCTACGCCTCTTGAACCTCATCTACACAGTGAGTACAGCGTCTGCTCTATTATAACCTCACATATGTGACGAAAGCTATTGTTGTCTAATTGCAACGATGCACTGCGATAACGTCCGATGCAGATTTCACTTCTGCCACTGCGCCGAGGGCATCTATTGTATATGTGCAACGTCAGATGTGTTGATGTTTATTCGCAATAAATTATTTGAGACTTTGCTTTTTAACAATCAAATAAATTGATACGGAGAAGCGAATAAACCTTGGCGCATCGTGCAATGCAGCGAAGACCTTGCAAGTCACGCGTCAGAGTAACCTCGACGCGCCGTACTCGCCTCGCTACCACGTTACATTCTGTTACCGAGTAGGCACCTTGTATCGGCATCGTATGCTTTCCATTGCTCTTCGCAGCGTTCTCGAAGCGAACTATTCTTGAGCAAATGATGGAATGGTTACCGTATCTGCGATCAAGTCGCGTAGTAAGGGGTATCATGATACAGAGGCCTGTTGATAGACGCGCTATGGATTTAACACAAACAGCTGACCGCTGACGAAGTATTTCTTTTTCGACTGATAAAAAATATGACGCGGTCACTCAAGGACGGTCGGCCGCTCTCGAGAGGTATTTCCCGTTTTGAGGTCGTCAAATCGACTTACAAACGACTATTAAATGGTTCGTGCCATTATAAGAAGTGGTTAATTTGGCTGTGGAATAAAATTGACGGAATACGAGCGCGAATGCCTAGTAACAATGCGCACGTATATGAACAAGGGGCCTCATAGTTTCCAGAGATATCGTTGGAAAAACACGCCATACTTTATCGCTCGTTGTGTGCGCTATCAGTAGTACGCCAGAAGTGCGATTGCTGTGATGTACCGAGCACACGTTAGAGGCTCCCGTCAATGACAAGCTCCGATATACTCGTATGAATACCTCGAACTACACTTATTTGTCCAGAGTACTTTGTTTGAACAACGTCTGTAGCGAGTACACGTACATACCTATTATGGTAAATACGACCTTAGCACCAGAAGCGAAGGCAACGTTACGTATTCGGAATACCTACCTTGTTACAAAGTGGATCTTAAATATCATCGCGGAAAGGTATTTCAATCATTTGTAACTCATTGTATGTGTACTTGTGTCTATTTCTTAGTACAATGATATATATTGTATAAAAATGCTAATTTTAGCAATACGATCGTATTGATATCGAAATGGAAAGTAACGTGGTCGGTGGACCACTTTTTACCTCATTCAAAACTTGTCCTGTCAAGGTTCCGTTCAAATTCAATTGTGATTAACTCGTTACTGTACGAGTTACCGTCCATTTTACAATGTTATGATATATAATGCTTTGTAAATAAACAAAGTAGCGTGTTTTGATCATTGAATTTTATCTTTAGATTGTTTCAAATGAACAATTGTTATTTTAATCTAGGCTACACCGAAGCGTGTTGTAGTCCCACGTACGTGCTTATGTGTTTATACAATTTCCCACATGTCGGTACCTCGCTCAAGGATATGTATTTTTATTATTTATTACTGCCCTCTAGAACGTCTTTAGAGATATTTTTTTCACCTCGAGTTGGCATTGATCGTGGTCCAAAGAACCGGTAAGGTTGCGGTTACCCTTCGCCGAGCACCCGACGTGACCAACTCGGATGCGGACGGCCTACCTTATTCAAATTAACCAGCCAATTACAAAACATCAATTCATATTCATTAAAAATGTATTCGTGTATCCAAAATCACCGTAACGACAGTCTTTTAGGTATTTGTATTCGTATTTTGAAGTTATGTAGTGTTCAAAATTTAACCAATACAAGGTTACATTCAATTGTTTTCGTTTTCAGAAATGGTAAGAAGATACGAGAGAATGAGTGGACGCCAGTCCTGGAGCGAGGAAGACATGGCTAAGGCGGTCGCCGCTGTTGTATCGGGCAAGATGGGCTACAAGTTGGCCGCTCGCACGTTCCACATCCCGCGCTCTACGCTGCAGCGGCGCGCCAGCAAGGTTCGCTACCAACAACCAGCCGACGTCAAGCCCCTCATGGGACACTACAGAAGAGTCTTCACAGACGACCAAGAGAAAGACCTAGTCGGATATATCAAGAGCATGGAAAAATACTTCATGGGCGTCTCCAGGCGTGACATACGCGAGCTTGCGTTTCAATACGCAGAGGACAACCATCTCAACCATCCTTTCGATGTCAACAGCCGAATGGCCGGCGAGGATTGGGTCAGGAACTTCCTCAAACGCAACTCGGAACTGCTGGACCGATCGGACCATGAGAACGGGCTGGAGCCGGTGAACTTCGATCAGTTCTACCATTTCATGTGCCAGTTGTCGTGATGACTCGTTGCTTAGTTTTAATTATTCGGAATTACTTTTAAATTAAGGTCGAACGTGGACGCACCCGCGAGAGCCTCATGATTTATGTATGTGTGAGTCCAACCTGTGTGCTTGCTCGAACGCACATGTTCACATATGTATTGTAAATTTAAAAATAAATTGTCTATTCACGATGCTCAAAACACACACAAATACGTAACTAAATAACTCTCACGTTCACTAAAAATATTTACATTTTCTTGAGGTTGGACATTTAGTTTTTATACTTATGTAAAATCTTTTCAAGATTTAAAATTGAATCAATCGAGCTCAGGTCTAGCAAAATCTTTGATGATTAATTTTATTAACGCTTTTAATTTATTTATCTAAAATCAGAGCTAAAAATGGTGCAACTGCAAAGAGATGCTTCCAATAAAGTGAAGAGTTTTTGGAATGGATATCATAATACCAAAATAGCTCTGTATTTTAATAAGCATAGGTAAATGTACTTACCGAGTGATAGGTACCTATAGTTCATTGCTTAGTTTTAGTGAAAATTTTATTTCTCTATTCCCTGACGTTTACTATGTTACCTAAAGATAATATTTAGCGAGGGCTGTGATAAGGTGTACCTACTCTATGGAACATATCTACTTACTTCGAATGTTGTGTACCTATAGTGATTAGGAACTGGTTTTGTGTTACAGGTAGTTTTTGTACCAATCAATAGAAATATTAGTAGGTATTTCTTTTAAACGCTTGACGGTGTTGTTAACTTCACAAGGGTCTTTCGAACCTGTAATGTGATTTTCCGACCAATTTTACCAATACTTTGAAATATAAAAATCTGTGTAGTCAAGTAAAAGTCGTGGTGTCGAACTTCCCATACTGACTAAATTTCACCTACAACCAAATAGTACTTACTTTTTGTCGCATAATAGGTAAATCAAATTAAAAAGTAGTGTATTTAGATATTTACATAACTAACCTTCTTGGTACAAAATTAAAACATGGATACTAAGACTATTATTTTGGTCTCGGTAAAAACATACATAATTTTTCGACAAATCGTGAAGCTTGAATTGGTTCAAAGGACTATGAGGCTGTGGGCTTTAATATGTACTTGATTTTATTTAATTTTACTACATTTATAGTAAAATAGTAGTAAAAAAATTATTCGGAAAAAGCTGTTTGGTGAACAGACAAATGACAAATGAACCTTGTGATCCTCCTTAGAGGAGGAAGAAATCCCTTAGGTTTTCTGCAACAAATACTCTATATTCAGAACTCTTTTCCTTTTTAAATTTTTCTTTCTTTTTAAATCGGTAATTCGGTTTTTAAAATATTGCAGAAGTACAAGTCAATTTTTTTCTGGACCAGCAAACAACGACATTTTTTACCCTTTTCAGCAAGAGTTTATCTAAAAGTAGTTTGGATTATTTATTAATTAAGGTATAGTGAATGTAAGACCTTTAAAATAATATTGGTGGTAAAATCGGACATAATTGGTTTTAAATTATAAGTACTTATTGTATGCCCAGAGAGACAGAAAACATTAATACCGCGTCTCAAGTATTTTCTACTAGAAATCTATGAAATTAAGACACTTAATGTAACTACATATAACTGCCGACACTTAAAAGTGCCTCGTATTAAAGTATATTACTATAAATTTCCCAAAAAAAAAAACATAAAATAGATTCGTATTGTGATAATGGTGATTGGTGATATTAGTGGGAAAGGCTTAACTTTTATACTTATAAATGGTTACCAGTAGTTAATTTTTTAAATTATGTAAAAATGTAACGATTTGAAACAACAGAATTTCCGTATTTTACGTTATTTTATGGATACCTGATTGAAGTTTGATCTCCTTAATTTATAATGTGAAGTTTAATAACAAAATGTTTTATTTATTTAGAAGTCAAAATATATGTTGTTAGAATTGAAGAAATTTTAAAACTATGTAAACAAATTAGTTTAATACCTATGCCAAACTATGTTATTATTAATTGAGATTTATTTTAAAAGTTTATTCCTATAGAACTGTACTTATTGGATATGAATAAAGTTATTTGATTTCATATCCTATTTTTATTGGTATAGAGGAAGACCAAAGGTGGATTGTGTGAAAGATCTCATGTGTGAAGGAGTGAATACAGAGATGACGGTCGATATGGTTTGGAGGTAGGTATGGAAGAGGAAAATGTACCATTGCGACACCAAGATAAGAATAAGGAGAACATGATTTTATTAAATAAATAAATAAATAAATAATAATAATAATAATAATAATTTTCATTAGATCCATAGTAGGTACCGATATTTGCCACAACATTGCCATGTTTAAAGTAAGTCGGCAAGTTTTCCAGAATTTTTAGATAGGACGCAGTAGAAAACTGCTCGTTTCACTCTCTATATTATTCTCCTATCTACTTTGCCCGGTCCTTTGATAGACTTCAATGGAGCCGTAGCCAACGTTTTAGCATTCATGAGCGTTCCATATCCATCGCTCCATGCGTCGTGGATTGAATGGAACGATGCAATTTCGAGCACATTGGTCACTCCATTCCGAGCGCGCCCATAACTCCATTTTTCGGGAATTCTGCGTCTCGAGTACTGCCAACTGAGCGCGAAATGGAGCGTCGTATCAGTCACTAACGATGACTTAGAACGTTGGATTTGGAGCGTATGGATTTCTAATATCTATCACTCGATGTATTGGTACCGACACGGATTTAAACGCGTGACCTTGAATGTGCAGAAGTAATTTTTGGATCGGTTTGGTGGGGAACGTAGGACGAGGGGAACACGTGGCTGTGAGGCGGCCGTGATTGGTTCACTAGTGATGGTTTGCCCCCGAAAATATATTACATCTAGGCATAGAATAGATAATAGAACAAGTAGGTAAGAAAAATTTAGTCTGGGTAAGAAAAATCTATAGCTTGAATAAGTATAAAATATGTACTTTGCCAACTTCATTCGAACCGCGCTATTCCTTTTGCAATTGGCACCGGGGCTTGCTCAACGCGCACAGTAACTTCCCAGAATGAGAATACTTCCAGTCAACATTTTCTTCCGCAGAATCGTATTTTATTATTTTTGTAGTTCAAAAGCGAATTTGCGAGACGGAGGCGGCGACGCGAAATGCAAAAACAACGTTTGAAAGGCTCTCCAGAAAAGCTCCTTTTCAAGATGCTTCCGTTGGGGGAAGAGAAGAAAAATATTTTTTAATCTTCTCTGATGTTTAATTACACTCGAGTTTTAATTAATTGTACGTAACGCACCCCGTTATTTTATTGACTTTCAGGATCTTTTTGGTTAAGTATACTTACATAATCCTGGGGGATAAAATACAAAGCGCTATCTACTACTCGGATCAGCCAGAATTTTGGGCTTAACTTATTAATAAAGAAAACACTCCCGTCTTCGTTATTAAATTGGAATTCTTATTTAATTTTTACGCAACATAATGTTTATTCAAGGAAATTCATAACGTTGAATAAAGAGATAAGTAATTATTATTATGAATTTACTGACCTTGCTTGAGTCTCAGAAATTATTAGGCTTTTTATATGGTTCCTTAATTTTTACGTTTACTTCATATTAAGGAAACGACAGTAGACCTACCTACATATTTAAATTCATTATTAGTACTTATTCATGTTTACTAGGTTCTAGTAGTTGGTACAAAGTGGGACTGCTGGCTATTGATATCTTTTTTGCATATGATATCAATTGCCACCATCGCCTTTTATATTTAACTATCTTCTGGCCGCGGTTTTCACCCGCGTTCCCACATGAGCCGTACATTTTTCCGGTATAAAAAGTAGCCTATATTACTCTCCGGTATATAAACTATATCTATGCCAAAAATTACGTCGATCCGTTGCACCGCTACTACGTGAAAGAAGGACAAACCAACAAACACACTTTCGCATTTATAATATTAGTATGGATAAGTAAGAAGTATGATTAGGTTGTGGCTTTACGTACAAGAAAACTGTTTATTACTAGATCAGAATCTATGAATAGAACAATAATCTAACTATAAATAACGTCCAACACACTAATCGCATGAAAACTTACTCGACCTGTTTATTTATTTTTAGTTTTTTTTTTTTTTTTTTTTTTTTTTTTATACTTTGTAGGCTTACGTTTGACCACTATCTCACCTGGTGGTAAGCGACGATGCGGTCGACGATGAAGCACGCTTGCCTAGAAGATACCTATTCACTCGCGCCTTGAAGCAACCCAGGTTGTAGCGATCGGGGAACACAGACTCAGGCAAGGAATTCCATTCCTTAGCGGTACGCATAATAAATGTAGAAGCGAAACGCTTTGTGCGTGATGGCGGAATATCTACCAGGTAAGGATGGCGCCTCGCAGTAAGTCTGGTCGTCCGAAGATAGAAGGGGGATGGGGGAATTAAGTTGTGTAATTCCAAAGCACATTCACCAAAATGTATCCGATAAAAAACCGACAAACTAGCGACCCTACGGCGATGCTCTAGGCTCTGCAGCCTAGCCTTAACCAATGAATCGTTGCTAATGAGCCTCTTGGCCCGTCTCTCAATTGTTTCCAGTGCCTCAAGCTGGTACTTGGCTGAGCCATCCCAGAGATGAGAACAATACTCCATACAGGACCGTACTTGTGCTTGGTATAAATTAAGCAGCTGTTCCGATGTGAAGTATTGTCTCACCTTTGCTAGGATACCAAGCTTTTTGGCAGCTAACAGGGCCTTAGATTCAAGGTATGAGCCAAAATTGAGTGTTGAAGATAAAGCAACGCCAAGGATCTCCAGATGATCAGCCACTGGCACGGATACATCTCGGAAAGTCGGAGCCAGCTGAAATGCGCTCCGTTTGGCAGAGAACAGACACGCCTGCGTCTTAGTGGCATTGAACTTGACCAGGTTGGCATCGCCCCAATCGGAGACTACCCGTAAGGACAAGTTCATGCGCTCAACCATGGCCTCTCTAAGAGACTGTGTCTGAGGCCCACTGGTTTGTGCATTGGATATGTAACTCTCTACAACCGTGCTATCATCTGCGTACCCAAATGTACCGGGTTTAAGCAGGTCGTTAATGTGTAGCAAGAAAAGGGTTGCAGAGAGAACTGACCCCTGAGGAACTCCGGCATTTATAGCCAATTGATCGGACGAGCAACCTTCTATGATTACTCGAATCGATCGATCTCTCAGAAAGTCTGAAATCCAATTACACAAGCCAGAGGGCAAGCCAAAAGATGGAAGCTTGCTAATAAGACTTTCGTGCCAAACCCTGTCGAAGGCTTTCGAGATATCAAGAGAGACGGCAAGCGCCTCGCCATACTTCTCGATAGCCTCACTCCAGATGTGCGTGGCATACGCTAGAAGATCCCCAGTAGACCGGTTTCGGCGAAAACCGTACTGTCGGTCACTGAGGAGATCATTCGCTTCTAGGTATGCCAGAAGCCTGTTATTCAGAACACGCTCCATACTCTTACAGAGTATGGACGTGACTGAAATGGGCCTGTAGTTGGCAGGGTCAGCACGACTGCCTTTCTTGGGCACAGGTTGTACGTTAGCTAGCTTCCAGGCTTTTGGTACCAAACACATCTCCAATGAGAGACGAAACAGACGTGTCAGAATAGGAGAGAGCTCAGGCGCACAAGTTTTAAGTACAATGGCTGGAATCCCATCGGGACCACTGGCCTTATTCACGTCTAGATTTCTCAGCGTTCTCCGTACTTCGGTCTGACGGATGCGAATTTCCGACATAGAAGTCTCGCATCCTGGTAGACCGGGAGGGATTTCACCAGAAGTTACTAGACGTGAAGACTCCGCGAACAGCGAAGCGAACAAGTTCGCCTTGTCTTCGGCGGTGTGAGCCAGTGACCCGTCGGGTTTCAGCAATGGAGGAAGTGAGGGACAACAGAAGTTTGATTCAACCGACTTCGCAAGAGACCAAAACGCTTTACTACCCGCTGGGTATGAAGCTAGTTTTTTCCCAATCCGGCTGATGTGGTTGAACCGAGCCTTCCGCAGAGCCTTCTTGCAAGACTTGGCAGCTTTATTATAGGCTCTCTTCTTCTTGCGTAAGTCCTTCGCTTTGCGGTTTCTAGAGTCGACCCATGCCAGGTATGCTGAATGCTTCTGCGCCTCAGCGCGCCTACATTCAGCCCCGAACCATGGACGAGCTTCGCCTGACATTGTTACGTCAGTGAATGGAATGTAATACTCCATCCCTTGACGCAACACATCCGTCACAGCGTCCGCGCAAGCAGAAGGATCATCGGAGGAGAAGCAAGTAGACTGCCAAGGATAAGACGCAAAAAATGATCGCATCTCATCCCAATCTGCTGACCCGTATCGCCACAACCGTCGGGAGCCTCTAGGGCTGCGATCGGACGGAGAGTAGACAGATACGGATTTCACCAGACAGTGGTCGGAACTACCTAAAGGTGAAGATACCGACACCGAGTAGCGGTCTGGATCAGTTGTCAGCAGAAGGTCCAGGCAATTAGCAGTGTGCGTATCAACATCAGGAACCCTTGTTGCTCCTTGGACCAGCTGGGTGAGGTTTAGCGACAGCGCTAGCTTTCGCATTTCTCTTCCAGCGTGGTCAGTGCACTGGTATGGGAATAGCCATTCGTGATGGTGGGCGTTAAAATCCCCCAGTAACACTAGTTGGGCGGAAGGGTACCTCTGCTGAGCCGCATCCGCCGCCTCACTAAGATAATCGGTGAGCCTGGTCGTCTCCTGGTCTCCACTGTGCGACCGGTAGACACAGGCATAGAGAATCTTCTCCATTCCTGTATCCACCAGAACCCAAAGAACAGAGAAGTTGGGGTCTTCAAGGTTCCGGAGACGCCGACAGCAGATGTCGTCCCGGGCGTAAAGGCATACACCCGCACGCGGTTTAAAATTGTGCTCCAGAGTAAACCCTGGGTAAGATAAGTACGCCACGTCAGACGGACATCTAATCTGCGTCTCCGAGAGGAACAAGAGCGTCGGTTTTTCAGTCTCGAGATGGTGATGGACCGCAACGACATTTGAGTGCAGACCACGGATATTGCAGAGGTGCACTTTAAGTGAGAGGGAGTGCAGCCGCTGTTTAACTTTACTCTTGTTTCTACTTTTCATGATTTTTGCGAGTGATTTTGGGTAGGAAGATGGCAGTAGAACGAGGCCCTATACAGCTAACCCTCAGACACAAACCGAGAAACCACATCGTTGGGGGACTAGTCCGGAGACTGCGGGGACGCCCGAGCCCCCCCGAGAATGTCCATCGGGCCCTCTCATCCGGTCGCCAACCGGCACGATGGCGCATCTCGGGATTTTTCGCGAGTTGGCGGGGCAGCCTTTCGAGAGTGGCTGGCTCTCTACTTGGGCCCCCTACTAACTGCGGTCGGCCAGCGGTGCACCGTGCCTTGGATCCCGCTACCCTCCGTGACTAGTCTCCCGATGTGGTGGCTTCAGTATGCGTCAGATCGGTCTGCAAGTATAGGGCAGCTATTCTGACCCATCTCCCATAACGGTGTCGCTGAACAACGCGCCGGAACACGGCTAGGCCATTTGGCGGCGCGACTTTGCCCAGTGGGTGGTCACTAACCACAGCCGAAGCCTACCACCAGTGAGTTGTCACCTAATTAGCACTACCCAGGGACCACGTGTAGGGTTTCAAATATAAGAGTATACTCCTACGGACGTGGGTGACTCGGTCCCCAAAGTTTTTAAAAACAGACTAATGATGTTAGCTGGCTTTTTTACATCATCCTTTTATTCTTTGCATTTTATGGTTCTAGTACTCAATAAACGTGTTTCAATCGTAACAAAGAATCAATAACCAGTCTATATATATATATTCAGCTCTAAACATGGCATTAAAAGTAGCCTTGACTATTACTATTCCTCATTTGAAAAAAAATGATCTTCACGTGGTTAAAATCACAAAAAAGTATATTTTTTCAAATTTCCCGCCACTTCACCTTAAACTCCACAAAGCCACTTTCGAATGCATAGAAATATTCCCAAGCGGCTCCACACGACCCCGCTTTAGTGTGAGAGCTTATCGATACCAGCATTTTCAGTAAATCGATGGGTGCACGGAGTTTTGGCACGCCGTGGCATTCAGGCGATAGAAAAGTTTTGGCACAGAGATGCAGTGATAACGTCCAACCGATGCTTTTTATAGCACGTCGTGGGGGACTCTAACATACGATGTTTCTAACTTTAGGGTAGCAACGTAGAGCAAAGTTTAACGGCAGTTGACAAAGTAACGTATATTTAAGCTATATGCCTTCGATGACTAGACGGTTTTAAAGGGAGAGTCTGTTGAAACCCGCAAGATATCAGGCGATATTTGCTTGTGACTAAGGGCGAGAGCACACTGGATCCGTACATGTAAATGTCTACGTGGTACCTGGTGGTGTGCCGTGTCTCATTCAGTTCCATATACATTACAACGTAATGGTACGAGCACGGGTACGTCTACGTGTACGGATCTGGTGTGCTCCGGCCTTAAACGTCTACATGACATAATCATCTATTGATATTATATGTTATGATATGTTTTCAATTATTGTAATTGGTTGTAACCGTAATAATTAAAGAAAATGAACAAAAAAAAAATTTAAAAAAAATTTGTGTTATTTGCCTACATCCATATCCATACAGATAAATAAAATTAAAGTGTCTGTTTGTAATATCAAAATAACAGCTTTTTACTAAATACCTATGAAAGTATATACGGTACCTACAACACAACAACCATTTTTTAAATTTTTGTCTGTCTGTCTGTTTGTTCCGGGTAATCTCCTAAAGGCCGGACTGATTTTGACGGGACTTTCACTGGCAGATAATAGCTGATGTTACAAGGAGTAACTTAGGCTACTTTTATTTTAGAAAAAGAATTAGGGTTCCGCGCAAAAAAATAAAAACCATGTTATCCAAAATCTCCACGCGGGTGAAACCGCGGGGCAGCAGCTAGTCTATTTATAAAAATAATTGGTGTTAATTTATTAAAATATATACAAATTCATTCAATAAAGTCAAATGTTTTCATTGCATATACAAACCGTGAACCTGAACTAATAATTATTCAAGCATGGATAGATAGATATGTTTCGGCAGTCGCACTGGAAACTAGTCTCCACTCTAGATTAAATGGTTTAACTAAGACTTCATCATGACATAAAATAGTGGGACCGTAGACAGTAGTCAAACGACGTCTCCTAGAATAAAAACAAGAGATCTCTGATAAAAACCATAATGTGATTGAATTAATTTTATTGCTAAGCTGAAAACCCTTAAAAATGTGATGCCCCTCAAATTGAATCTATAATAAATAGGTTCCAATAATTCAATAATATCCTACTAACATTATAAATGCGAAAGTGAGTTTGTTGGTTTGTCCTTCTTTCACGCAGTAGCGGAGCAACAGATGTACGTGATTTTTGGCATAGATATAGTTTATGGACCGGAGAGTAACATAGGCTACTTTTTATCCTGAAAAAATGAACTGTTCCTCTGGAAACGCGGGTGAAAACCGCGAGCAGAAGCTAGTATATTATATAGCCGTTGATGTTTCATGTTGTTACGCTTTTTACCCCGGGCTGCTCCATTTCTGCGATCAAATAAATAACGACTCCTACAACATCAAAGCATATCTACGTACCGTAGAGCAGTTCCTAGAAAATTCTATGCTCTACTGGGTAGCGTCTATACAAACAAAGTACTCGTATTCCATTAGCCAGCGCTCAAAACTGAAAACGTTGTTTGCTTAGAAATGCCGAGCCAATCCAATTATATCAGCGTTGGGCCCTCAAAGGAACTGGGACCCTCTCCGCCTCCGGAAGGACGTACTAACAAGAACTGGCGCTTTTTATTTATGTTACACTCTATTACGAGTTCCGACTCTATGCATTGAAAAGCAGACTTCGCTCGCAGTCAAAGGCGATGAAATGAATTCGCCAACGCGACGTCCGGGAAATGTTCCCGTTAGTTTGTTTGGCTGCGACTTTTAGTTACACCGTCATTTGGAAAATTTGAAACAACTTTGGTGTTCTACGGCTTTATGTCCCTTGCCTTTTCACGGAGCTAGAAAAATTAAATTCTCGAAAACAAAATTTGGCTTTATTTCACGTCTACTGGAATGAGCTTGTTAGTAGTTCAAAGATTATCTATTAATATCTAGCTTCTGCGCGCGGCTTTGCACGCGTGAAATCATGATAAAAGTAGCCTATAGGCAATAGTACTCCAAAGTCCAAATCACTGAGAGATAATGTAACTTCGTGTTAGTAAAATAAATGTAATCGGAAGTGTGTGTCTGTGTGTGTGTGTTTTTTTTATTATTATTAAATTTGGAATAGTATATGTTCTGGTATAACACATAGGCTAATCTAATATTCTAAAATCTACACCTAACAGGGTTAAAACAGGGTCAATCAATTTCCGGGCTAAGCCACGAGGCTATAATAACAGTGAAAGCGCGCAGCTAGTTACACCATAAATAGCAAAAGAATTCTTATTAATTTTCACCCAGTCAGTTCTTCAAACGAATAAAATATTTGATCAATGACACATATTTGCTCACTTTGCAGGGTCGATGCGTTGATAGTACGTGTCTTATCTCAGCCAGCATATCGTTGTTCACAAACGGGGTCATCACGTGCACCAGCTTAGGCGCGTTTTTCGTACTATCCCCTTGTAAAGACGAATGACTGAAGACTAAGGGGCAGCTTAGACGCTCATGCAAACGTACGTTTGCTTGTCAGAATATGACGCTTTTGCGTCAAGTGCGGATTTCGTGATACTCGAAATGCGCGCTTGACGCAAAAGCGTTGTTATTCTGACAAGCAAACGTCCGTTTTCTTGAGCGTCTAAGCTGCCCCTAATGACTATCCCTATGTGAATATTCTTGGTCTCTGTCTCTCTCCCTTCTCTCCTTCCTGCCCTTGTCCCATTTTTATTCTTACAAATAGTGCAACTAGCAGGTTAATAAGGTTAATCTATCTATACAGCTATATAAATAAATAAAATTGAAGTGTCTGTTTGTAATATCAAAATAACAGCTTTTTACTTAATGCATATGAAAGTATATACGGTACCTAAGACAAAACAACCATTTTTATAATTTTTGTCTGTCTGTTTGTTCCAGGTAATCACCGAAAAGGCTGGACCGATTTTGACTGGACTTTGACTGACAGATAGCTGATGTTACAAGGAGTAACTTAAGCTATTTTAGGTTTAGAAAATAATTAAGGTTCCGCGCAAAAAAATAAAACCTATGAAATCCAATATCTCCACGCGGGTGAAACCGCGGGCAGCTGCTAGTTCCAACATATAATTAGAAATGCAACCCAATGGTACGAAAATGCGATTTACGGGTACCAAAATAATTGACTGTCATCTGGGCATGCAAAAAAAATAGTTCAAAATTATCTTGCATAAAAAGAATGTTATGAATTCGAAAAAAACAGACACCAAATGTACATACATCTCAAAAATGAAAAAATGCCAGGCAGACTCAGTGAATAAGTTTTATAAATAATAATTTCACGAAACTGTGAAAACGACTCAGTTAATAGTTTAAAGCAAGTTGTCAAATAGTTTGTTTCACTTGGCAGAGTTTAGCTTGCAGTTGGCAAAGAGTGCAATCGAATTGGCAGTATAAAAATGCATTTCTTTATCGCACCCAACGCAGGACCGATTATTATTGGCACCTGTTCAACTTTTAAAAAACTATTTAATTCGCACATATTTGCAAATTCAGCACTTACTTTTGAGTTTCTAAGCTAATTAGACACATTTCCGAGGCAACACTTTTTTAATCTCGTAAATTTTAACCGATTCTCAAAAACGCTTACCTGTTTTCGAAATTTTTTTATGTTATTGGTAACGGGACGATCTCGTCTTTTGTCTGATGGTAAGCATAACGCTGGCCCATAACAATTGCAGTGCCACCCAGAACTTTGAAAGACAAAAGCCTGCGCGGCACTGCAGTGCGCTCATTACCCTGAGACAGGTATTAAGTCTCATGAGCCCAGTAATTTCACTGGCTTTTGCAGGACCATGGTATACACAACAATATGGCAAGAAACCTGTTGTTTTCAGATCAAAAGCTTCACAATGTAGGTATCCACAATTATTTATGTACCAATGACACAGCAGCGCACAGGAGCAATGTATCCAACGCAGTCACGAGATAGCCGCCAGTCTCAAAGCCAGCCTAGCATTCCGGCAATACCCGCGCTTCAAATGTTAGAAAGCACTTTCATTTGAATTGTGTTTATGTCTCGCTTCAGCAACATTGCTGGCATTTCTTTCTTCAATATCTGCTACAATTTTTCTATTCCAGCTACACTTATATTAAAGAATGTTGCCTTTTTGCTTTTACTATTTACTAGCTGCTGCCCCGCGGTTTCACCCGCGTGGAGATTTTGGTTTTCATGGTTTTATTTTTTTGCGCGGAACCCTAATTCTTTTTCCAATATTAAAAGTAGCCTATGTTACTCCTTGTAACATCAGCTATCTGCCAGTGAAAGTCCGGTCAAAATTGGCCCAGCCGTTTTGGAGATTACCCGGAACAAACCGACAGGCAGACAGCCAGACAAGAAAATTTTAAAAATGGCTGTTTTGGTGTAGGTCCCATACTTGCATATGCAATTAGTAAAAAGCTGTTATTTTTATTTTACAAACAGACACTTCAATTTTATTTAGTTGTATGTATAGATGTTGCCTTTTTGCTTTTTACTTTACTATTTATATCTCGTTTTGTTGTAGAACACAATATTTGTATAGTAATAGTAATTTTACTGCAAGTTCTAAGTGTAGATTTACAATAGATATCTACTATTCATTAAACGCCTCTGAGCGTGGCAGTTAATACCTATATAATGTTTCAGGGTATACTACTACGGTTTTAGGTGCATAGAAATCGATATATCAAGTTCTTGCTGTTTGGGAGTTCTTTTACATAGTCCATCTTGTTCGTTTGTGTGCCTACGGTTTGTTGTTAGCAATGAAAAGTCAGTGATTCAGAATCATCTACCGCCCACGCATTAAGATGCGTGGGCGGTAGATCGTCGACACATAAGTAGAGCATTTTGGCTGGGCTTATAAGCCTAGCCAAAATGCTCTACTTATGTGTCGACGATATTTTGAATGAGTACCTATTTAACTAAATAGCCGGCGCCCCTCTATAATAAACACTTTACAGCAGGTTGTAACCCTGAGGGCCGATTTTTCAATAGTCAGATAGCGTCCGGTTAGATAATTCCCTGAATCATCTAAGTCTGTGGTGAAGACAGACGTAAATAATTTTTATGGCATTCTTAAGAAATAAACCTAAGTTAGCTAACGGTCCATTAATTTTGAAATGAAAGACCCGAAAAACACTAAAAACACGAAAATTAATCGATTGAATAGCAATCAGTTCGTTAAAGTGCAATTGAAAAATCGGCCCTTAGTAGAACAAATAAACTTTTTGCGGCGCTACCCCGGGCCAATGACATTATTATCATTCTGTCTTCTTAAGTTTGCGTTCATGTAAAAGAGAAGGAAGACCGCGCGGGCCACTAAGATGGAGTAAAATTGAAAAAATCGTATTTACTTCAAAATTAGATGCCTAATTGAAAATGTACCACAACTAAGTTTTTTATCATTACGTATCACTACGTAAGTCGTTTTAATGTTATCAATATACATTTAAAAATAACAGAGATATTTCATTGCAAACTTATTTTAGGACGTAATTTTGTAATTTTGTTTGTTTCAGTAAATTTGGTAAAAGCTTGTTTTTATTGTCCCACGCGTGGCCAGCAGGTAACTTTTACCAGTTTAGGGCCAACCTGATACGATTGTTTGCCAGTAATTAAACATTTTAGTGAGATTTTATTTTTGTGTTTGTTTGCAATTGGTTGGTGATAATTTAGCCATTGAGCTTTATTATACAAAATAAAGCAACTCAATGCCCAAAATGTTCCATAAAAAATACTGATATTTCTGACTCTGGAATACCTAGGTATATTTTAACGATAAATCCTTCGACTCCTCGGCTGTCCTTCAGTCCTTCACAATTTTCAACCAATTTACAGACGTCCATAGACTTTTTCGCCAGCAAAAAATACTGTGTATTTAAATGTCTTCCACTACCTACCTCTGCCTTATCTGAAACCCCGATCGATTTCTCTATATTATATTTTCCACTTTATGAATACCCAATTCCGTATTCATTTCATATATATGTATCTTTTCGGCTAAGATTTACGGCGCATCTCGCCAGCTTGTCCTCGATTCACCGCAAGTATGACGCAAGCCCGGGGACAACACATAACTTGGGATTGCGTAAATAGCTATCGGAAACACATTCACAAAACCGGAGGAGAGAAGGGAATATTTATGTGGAAACATGGATACGGCAGCTGCGAGCTATCATCTGAAAGTATTATACTACGTTGACCTATCTTTATAGGATAGTAAGATATCTATATAAGATAGTAAGCAACGATTTCTTATAGAAAATTTTGGTCTTATAATAAATTGTATCGAAGGTTTATGGTGTATATTAGTTAAAACATCTCATAACGCTCCCGAACGTATTTTAAAATTATTTACTCATAAACGTCCGATAACGCTCCGATAACTAAGTGCTGCTAAGGCACTAACAATTGCAACATATTGCTACCAGCAATGTGTTGCCTGGTTGCCATTAGCATGAAAAACTTGTCCATTTTTCACGCAGCAACGGATTAAGGAATCGTCGTTGTTAGGTAATACTTGGATGCACCAATAAAATATACTTTTAAGATTTTTCTTTTATTTCTTTCCTCTTACAAAATACAATCATGAGAACCATTACATCGACAAGAGATCTACTTTTTAATCTTATAACTAGTGATGGGCCGTGCCCATAGTGTTGTGCATCGAATCACCTCAACAGTCGTCATTTTTGGCATAGATATACCTCTATATAGCTTATGGAGAAGATTTTAATATAGGCTGGTTGCTTAATATCCCGGAAAATGCATCGTTCATATGCGAACGCGGGTGAAACCGCGGTCAGAAGCCAGTTTAACATAATTATATGATAGTTATTATAGATAACATTAACGCAACGAGCAAATAAGAAATGTGAAAATATGTACTTATGGTGAAAATTGACGAAACAAATCAAACTAACTTTCTGTCCTATTTGAACTATTTATAAATACTACAGCTAACCATTGACAAAATGGCTTACAAACAATTGATAGATGGTACTCGTATACTATAGGTAGGTAATCATTGTTAAAATTAAGCTCGCACTAGAAAAAAGTTTCTAATTCAAAAGAAATAAGACTCGACTATAAAACAATATTTTTTCTTAACAGTACAGAAAAACCATCATGTGTTTCATATAAAAATGCAAAGTTTTTCAATAACATTAAGCGTATTACCGTACAGTCTCTGAAGGAAACTATCAAATGAAGATGGCTCTCAAAAGCAACTTTGAATGGGGAACGGATGAAAGGTCTTTTTAAAAGTTCATTTGAAAGGCGAAACAGGAAAATAAAACGGGTTAAGTCCGCAGTCCGTAGATTTAATTAAAACTTCAGTAGGTAACAAAAGACAACGCGCTGGGTCTTTTTTACATTGTGTTTTAAAAATAAGTAAATAAAATAAGTTATTTTAAAATTAAAAACCCCGTTAACCACTATTTTATCTCGTCTTGATGTGGCTTAAAATGACTAACAAATTAAACCTGTACGGTATTACCACAAAAAAATTAAACACGTTAAACCTGTGTTAAACACTGTTAACGCCTAAACATGCCTTAGTCGCGTGTTTAAATATGCAGCAACCATATATCTTGATTTATGTAGTGTCTACAGTCTAACCGTTGTCTAACTCCATTCTGTTGTGAAATTTCTAATCGTTTTAGAAGTTTATCTTTAGACACTGTTTAGCTAAACAGGCATCTTTAAGTGTTTTTGTGGTAAGAACGACAAAATTTTAGTTCGATACGACAGTTAGAAGTAGGTTAAAATTGACTTCTAAGATTGCATTACAAAGTTAATAAAAATCTGATAAAAACAGATGGTAAAACAAAATTAGTTTAAACACAAAATGTGGATTGGACGGGTTAAACGGTTTTATGGCCAAGTTGGTAGTAGGAACCCTGCCTGCAAAGGGGCCATGGATGCGATCCCCAGCTAAGTATGGCGAACTTTATGTGGCGATGAAGACACGAGAACAAACTATAAAATTTGTTCTTTATCTTGGATGTTAATGTTGTGTATCTGTGTCCATGCCACCTACGAAACGGAATCGTAGTGCAGGTTAATGAGTGTATAAGCTTCATTTATTTACTAGAAGACTAGCGGCGCAAGTACGGATGTCGGTTCGATAAATTTGTCGAACCGAAAAATCTGATAAATTTATCGAATGTTGCGAATACCGAAGTCTGATCGTAAAGTATTATAGTAGCTCTATATTCTCTTTGGATTCGACCTAGCTATTTGATAACTTTGGTCGATTGTATCGAGGCTCAATAAATTGTATAAAAAGTCGATAAAACCCACTTTATCGATTAGAACTGACATTTTTATCGAGTTTTATCGATGGAAAAGATCCGTACTTGCGCTGTAGATGCTGCCCGCGGTATCGCTCGCGTGGTGATTCACAGGACCAGTGCAATCAGTACATTTTTTCGGAAAAAGTAGCCTATGTTACTCTCGATCCATAAACTGTAAAATATCTATTCTAAAAATCACGTCGTTTCGTTGCACTGTTGTTGCAAACCAACACACCAACAGACATAACGAGCACACAATTATTATAGTTCAGATACGGATTTAATACAAAATTAAACCCAAAGGGCCTTACCACAAAAAAATTAAACACACGTTAAGCCCGTGTTAATCACTGTTTAACGCCTAAACATGCCTTATTCACGTGATTAAATATGAGCAACCACAAATCCTGATTTAACTAGTGTCTAACCATTGTCTAACACAATTCTATTGTGACATTTCTAATCATTTTTGACGTTTATTTTTAGACGCTGTCTAGCTAAATAGGCGACTATAAATGGGTTTTTTGTGGTAACAATATGTTACCATGCGTTTTTTGTGGTACAAATTGTTGGTCCTAAGCATCTAGACGACTGTATTTCTCCATGTACATGATATTTACAGAAAATATTTTTTTGCTTCTTATCCGTTCGGCCTCATCCTGTTCATGGTATCTTGCGGCTCCATATTTCAATATTCCAGAGTGTTCCCGCTATACCCTCAGGAATCCTCGCACCTGCCTCCGACACATACCTCTGTCCCACATTATGCGTGATGGATGCAGCAAAGAACTAAAAGAAAATGTGATATTATGATATAGGAATATCTTCAATTTTGTACCAGATGCGGCCTTCTGTTTTCTTGTTTTCAATATAATTGCTTGCTTCGTTGTTAACTGTATATGCACAAAACTTTTTTTATACTATTGGATAACGAGACGAGCGGGTCGTTTGCACTTTCACTGCAGTGCGCTTGTTACTCTGGTCTTATAATCAGCTCCATTATTCCAAATTATTGTATTGTGCATTCAAACTACATACTTACATGGATTACTACATACATGAAAAGTTTCATTTAGAAATGACCATTAAAAGTACCTACCCCAAGATTTGTCATTGTCATCAAGACATCATCATTATTTTGAACATCATTATTTTGATGCCTAAGTACGTCTGATTACGTGAGCGTCGAGAAAACTCCGGCCTGCGTTGTACCCGAGGTCTTCTGAGGTTTGATGAAATTATTGGTTAGACTTTTGCGTAGAAACATTATAATTTTTCTTAAGGTTATTATAGAGGAGCCTCCTCTATACACGAATAGTTCAAATTCAAATTCAAAATTATTTTTTGGCCCAGTGAGAGCGCTCGTGTTAAGTCAAATTAATAACTCCTAAGTGCCCGTAAATTAAGAATTGAATGTTATCTGTACCTTACCTACCTATTCCCTTGCAAACAAATCACGAAAAAGTACCAGAACACACCGTCAGAAATAAACGAAAGAGAATGCGTTATAATAAAAAGCGCCGCTGTCAAAGTAAACATTCGTACAAAGTGAAAAATATTTTGAATTTGAATTCTATCATTCGATATTTAAATCCGGCAGAGCGGTGTGGTTGGGCGGGCGGGCGGCGGGTAGCGAGCGAAGTTCCTCGAGCGGGGGTAGAGTGGGGGTACGGGTGGGGGTTAGTGGAAAGAGAGGGGGGTAATTAGGCGGCCCGGCGGAGGCTGTATTGATCGCGTGGTCGCCTAGCAACGCGTGAGATGGCAGCGCGCTCTCGCCTCGCACCCGGGACGACTTTTTTGTTCAAGCCGAGCTCGCTAGGTGAGACCGTTTTGATGTAATCTCCTTCGAGATGATTCAATTCGAGTCGTCTTCTGCTCGCACCTATTCGCCGAGGATTATGACGCTATTTGTTATATTTTGGAGGGATAGGTGGCTACAATATTGCACCAATAATGTTGAGTTAGTTGAGTGTCGATCGTATTTCAATTTATTGAATACGGAACTTCGATTCGATTGTTTACTTTTTAATTTATTTTTTTAAATGATATGCAATGCTAATTTTTCTTCGTATGTCTGTCTTACCTAGTATTTTATTTTGTATTTTCTTTGGTAGTTAGTGTATATAATGCATTTTATCTAAAACTTATTGTATGTTCACGATTTTTTTATAACAATACAGTGAAAAACATGGTATATTCCACACATGGGTGATATGATCCAGGTTATCATAGGCGACACTTTAGTGTCCTTTGGTACGATCAATCTTCTTGCCAATCTTGAAGTTTGGCATGAAGATAGATCATCATACCCTGGAATAACACATATACTTCTTTTCATCATCATGATCAGTTTTCGTCGTTGACTAGACTAGTTAGACACTGCATTTGACAGAGTTCTTAGACAACATTCCAGAATTTTGCAATTTTTGTAGCTAGCTAGGTTAGGTGTAGTGTTTATTTATGTATTTAGCTAGTTAAAAAAGGCATTCAGCTCATTAAAAAAAAGATAATTATAAAATTACATTATTACAAAAACATTAAACACACCTTAAACCTGTGTTAAACAGCACTCTACTGCTAAGCTTGCCTTAGTCGCGTGTTTAAATATGAGCAACCACAAATCTTGATTTAAGTAGTGTCTAACCGTTGTCTAACTCCATTCTGTTGTAACATTTCTAATAATTTTAGACGTTTACCTTTAACACTCTTTACACAAAGGGAATCTCAGTTAGGGTCAGGCACCATATAAGTGCATCATTATAAGCAAACCTGGATCCCAATTCTACTAAACAAATGGTTTTAAAGGCCACAAGTTGCAGCCACCACTAGATGCGACCTCCCATCGTAACTTGTAGCCACAAAATAGAGAAAATAGAAGGGGCACTTGGGCGCTTAGGCCATCCTTATGCGCCCAAGCGTCCCTTCTCTCCCTATTTTGTGTGGGTGGGGCGAAGCCAACGTTGGTAGCTGGGTAATGCGCAGGAGGCGATCCAAAGACGCGTGCGCACCCTCAGCTTCTCGCTCGGTCGCGGTCCCTCGAACGCTCAGTTTGTTCCGATGCCATGAAAAATGTATGAAAAATCTTATCCGCAACTTGTGATCGCGTTAGTAGTCGTGTTCGGTGGGCTTCACCAATGTGCAGCCACACTAAGAAATTGTAGTAAACTTTTTTCTATTATAAGTTGTTTGCTTTTCGCGTATAGCTAAACACTAAACAGACCGAGAATTTTTTACTTAATCTTAAGCGACATACCGCACTCAATTTATTGGGTTAATTGTAGCCAAAATCCTTTAGGGTGTACTAGAACCGTTCCATAATTCATTACGCTGCGGAACAGGAATAACTAATAGATAAGAGCGGCTCCGGGGCTGGGTACACATAATTATGGGCATGTTTATGGAGGCTATTTACATTATCTGAGCTCATCCCGCGCGTCCGCCGCGGGGCACGGATGCGAGTTGCTGAGGGAACTCCTTGTTTTCTAACGTTGAGAAGAGAAAAATGACATGGTAGGAATCAATAGCTAGTATATATATACATAAAAGACTCCCACAGTCACACATTTGTTAAGATTATTATTTTTACTAGCTTCTGCCCGAAGTTTTACCCGCGTGGCAATATCCACAAGAACATTGCATTATTCTGGGATAAAAAGTACCTACCCTATGATACTCTTCGGTCCTTAAACTATACCTATCTACGCAAAGCGTCGCTCGGTCCATTGCACCTTTGCGTGAAAAAGGACAAACCAACAAACCTACAAACACACTTTTGCATTTATTATATTACGGATGCATTATATTATGTGCATATAGTACCAATGTGTTAAGCAGCTGTTGGTCTCCAATAAAATGATTTGTTAATTATTCGACCTCCCACAATACAGGCCTGACTGACCTAGTGCGGGGACCAAAAGCATATGTAACACTAGCTGTGTCCCGCGGCTTCACTCACATGGAAATTGATTCAATGTTCAGATTATATTTGCCTAAATCTTACATTACAATGTCAACACGATGGGTAAAATGTGTTAATAATTATTGTACTTGCATATATGTGTTAATTGGAGATTTTATCAACTTCTTACTGCCTTGGACTACATAAACAATAACTATTTGTATACTTGTACGATATTCGGGGCGATATACCACAGTAAAAAAATCTTAACAATCACATACAAACATTATAACTAGAATTCTCTATAATTAGGGAACCGAGATAATGCATGGTCATGTTCATGTTGTAGGCAACACCCAAATATAACTCATGAACGAAACAAACGCGAAGGAAACCGAAGAAACACATATCAGAACCTGTTCAACCTGCTCATCTCGGCACTTTCCCCAGACCATGCTGACTGACCAGCTGCCTTACCGGCTAACGACAATCATCTTCGTTTTCGATTCCAAGCCGATTAAAACCTGCGGTCATTATTCTTCGGCTGGAAGGAATTGTCTAAAGTTTTCGCTAGTTTTTATTTTGTAACAACTTGTTTAATAACGTTCGTTCTAAAATGATAACCAGCGAAAATTCTAGACACTTCCTTTCAGCCGAAGACCTAGCTATCGCTGGTCGTAATCGGGTTGGAGTCGAAAACGAACACAATTTTGTTAGCCCGTAAAGCCCATGTTCCCGGTGGGATCCCTGCACTCTATAAATGCAAAAAGCAACTACACACTAAAATCTGTCAGTATGTATCGATAGAGCATACCATCAGCGCTCCGTCACGCCGTGTCACTCTCGACGTGACTAGCTTCATATAAACCGATAACCTCATCAGCCCTCACTCCGTCTCGCTAGACTTAGCCAATAATACTGTTACGATATTATATTTTGCATGAGTACACATAAATAGCAACAGGGCCAAATAAAATCGAGAGGCAACTATTGCGAGCTGCAAGTCTTATAAGGAATTTTTAATATGAAATACTTTTAGCATTCCCGATTGCCTCGCCATTGCCTGGCCGGGCCTCAGAAAACTTATAGCGGTACATATTTCTGGAATACCATGGTCCGAGTAAAACGTAATAATGTTGAGTCGTAGTGCGAACACCCCATTCCCCCTATCCCCCTTTCTCCACCGACCTTCTTCGGAGAATATTGCACTGAAAATGCGCCCTACATTTCTTTGACACATTTGACACTAAAAAGTAAATGGAACCTTGCGCAGGAAGTTCGGACGCTGGGAGTTTTCTATTCTGTAACTCTGTAAAGAATATTGCGCTTTTAAAAGATTGGACGTTTTACTAAGTTACTCGTTAAATGAAAGCTTCGTATAATTTATTGATGGCTTTTTGGATGTGCTTTAATTTTTGAACGCAGCTAAATTTTGGTTGTGAAACTTTTCTTAACAGCCCGCTGAATATTTTATTATAATTTTGGGACTATGAAAGTAGCTTGGTATTAAAACTTGCTACATGGCAAAACAATAGAAAAGTCCTTTGTTACGTTATCAGTTCGCCTTCGCATTAAAAGTGTTATTAGGCTTTATTTTTATTTCTATACTAGCTGCTGCCCGCGGTTTCACTCGCGTGGAGATATTGGATTTCATCGTTTTTATTTTTTTGCGCGAAACCTTAATTCTTTTTCTAAAATAAAAGTGGCCTAAGTTACTCCTTATAACATCAGCTATCTGCCAGTGAAAGTCCCGTCAAAATCGGCCCAGCCGTTTCGGAGATTACCCGGAACACACATACAGATATACAGACAAAATTATTAAAAATGGTTGTTTTATTATAGGTACCGTATATACTTTCATATGCATTTAGTAAAAAGCTGTTATTTTGATATTACAAACATACACTTGAATTTTATTTATTTGTATAGATAAATACTTTGATACAGCGTCAACCTAATCGGAATATCGCAAACATGATTCCAGTCTGATAATTTAGTTAACAAGACGCTTCGTAGCAGTCTGCAGTCTACGGCGTAGCGTCCTCATACCGTCGTTGAATTTGCTTATGAAATACCGCAATTTCGCGGATCGGAGACGTTTTCAAAGCTTACGTAGCAGATATTTGAGCTATGTCTACTTGAATACTTCATTGGTTATGCTACAATTGGTTATGGTGAGTACTTACGTGACTCATGGATTAGAAATAACAATCAGCATGTTGAAAAGATTAGTAAGTTTACTGTTACAAGTTACGAAAATTAAGGCTATTACATAAATGACACATAAAAAAATGTTTACTCGTTTTGCAACGTAATTTCCTAATACCTATAGTAGTTTTCTTGTAAAGTAAGACTCCTAACTCTTTATAGAAACAAAACAACGAGATAAACAATTTTTACAGTTGGCCTTACGCCAAAGTTATGAAAAGTGCCTCTTAATGATCCGGCGTGAACATTGCATTTGTTCAAATTACATAATAATATTTCGCCTTTCTAGTTCACATTCAGTTTATAACTTTTTTTTATGTTATTTGGTAACGAGACGAGCTGGTCGTTTGCCTGATGGTAAACATAACGCCGGCCCATAACAACTGCAGTGCCACCCAGAACTTTGAAACACAAAGGTCTGCGCGGCACTGCAGTGCGCTCGTTACCCTAAGACATTAGGTATTAAGTCTCATAAGCCCAGTAATTTCACTGGCAAACGTGATCGAAACCTCGATTTAAACAAAAACCTGTATTTTTAGCGTGATTACGTCCCGTTCTTAAAGTAAAAAGGATACAAATTGTCTTTACAAACACTAAAATACGCAAATACAAACACATACTACGACAGAACTTTGATATAAAAGAATACGTAGCTCTTCAAATCGATCACATAATATATCACACTGCGATCTGAGACATGTGCACATTACCATTGTGCTCGTAGCTCGCGGAGTCATCCGTCACGCCGTTCGGAGCGACGTGTCATGCCGCGTGACTCATACGCGGTCGAGCGACATGGGTGACACGAGCTGCTACGTGAAATATTACTGCCTACGAGGTAAAACGTTAAAGTAGAACATAAGTATCAGTATAAATGCTGATTATGTCCCGTAGCGGGAGCAACAAAGGGCAGACACAATAAAATTGAATTATATCTAAAATAACAATACGGCAATATTTGACATATTTAATGCCGAATTTGCACATGTTATGTTTTTATTTTCATATCCAATCAAATATAGCTTCAAACCGTTTATGGCTACGGGATATCAAGAAAGTATTATTGAAAGTAAATCTAAAAACAATACAAATCAACGAAGGAGCGAAAGAAAGAAGGAGAGGTATATGTGACTCTTTCTTTTGTTTTGTAGTATTTTGTGTTCAGCCAAAACAGGACCAGATTCCTTAATTAGGGCTCAGTCCCTTGTCCGTCACTGTCTGCTTGTCGAATTCGAAATGCCTATCACAAAGGTAGAATTAATTAACAAATCCAATATCGAATCCGTTTGATGCAAGCTTCCCGGCTGGCGAGGGGCGAGAACGGGCGCTGCGGGGGTCCACTCTCCACGTAATTACGACACGTCAACGCTGTCGTGTGCGTCCACCGTGTACTTATTAAGCAGGCACAAAGCGACGACCGGCAAACATCCAGCTAGCTCGCCCGAGCCGCCGGGAGTCAGGTGCTAGCAGTGATGCGTTTCACCTACGACACTATAGTCCATGCAAATTACGACCCTAGACAGTATTAATTAAGTGCCAAACTCAACAGCGCAAGTTCCTAGCCCGGGCAAAGCTATATGCAATTGCAAACGCCATCCCAGCACCCGTTGCCAATGGTTACATCTGGGTGAAGTGGGTGGAAATGGGGGGACTGATATAGACATGCGTTATAACTTATAACACAGTTAATATTTGACGGGGAGTGTTCTAGGAATATTTATATTGCATGGACAGCTTCCGAGAATCCCGAGGGATGCATGAAAATCAATAATTCTTTAAAATTCATAGTACGCAGGTGCAAACGATTATGGAACTGTTACAGTACATGTACCTACCGGCACAAAGGAAAACGCTTGCATAGCTTCTATCTTTGGCCTGATTCGACAACTAAACTGCATAAATACGGATATAATCCCAACGGTATATGTCTGTCGGGACGCGATTCCGAATTATAAACAATCGCAAACAGTCGCTTCTTACACGGAATCATTCCGAGTGAATTAAAATTACGGTGGAGATAATATTCAAACGCGATAATCATGAGGGAAAACAAGAATCATCATCATCATTATTTGCCTCTTACGCTCCCACTTCTGGGATACCGGCCTTCTCTCAGAGAGAGAGGTATGTGCCAGAATCCACCACGAGGGCCCAGTGCGGTTTGGTGGATGTCACATATCCTCGAACTTTGTGGTTCTTGAACATGCGGGTTTCCTCACGATGTTTTCGTTCACCGTTTTATAGCGAGAGCGAGAAGCTAGTGTATCATAAGGTATTAAAAGCATTTTGACTTTATTCACTTTGCACTTTATTCAAATTAAATGCTATGCTAATAACGACATCTTTCTCGGGCCAGAATTGCTGATATCAAATATTCTTCTATGACCATAATAAATAAATAAATAAACACTTACACTCATACCACGCACTAGGATTCCCTATGTCGCAGGTGGCATGGACACACACAGATACACATCATACATCAATACATCATACATCAAACATCCAAGACCCGAGAACAAACTTTGTGCTTACACAAAATCTGCCCCGGCCGGGAATCGATCCCGGGACCCCTCGCTTTGCAGGCAGGGTTACTATACCAACTTAGCTACGAAGCCGTCAAACCATAGCTAGTTTTGAGTCGCGTCGAGCAGAAATTAGAATTATTAACTAGTATTAATATAGTCGTGTACTCATAGTAACATAGAGTCAGTCTAAATATTTGTCAGGTTTTCTGTGAAACCAGGCCCAGCTTATTATGCCAAGAATTCGGCGTGTGATATCCGCTTGAGTGCGTAATAGGTACAAGGGGTTAATTTCGAACGGCTCAGTCACTATCATCTAATTAAATAAAGCTAAAATACAAAAACGAGAGAGAGGGTACGTCAATCAATTAATTATCTCTAATTCTATTATTCTCATAAAAGATAATCATATCATTTATCGCGATCACGCCGATCACGGCGTGCCTTTGAGATGAACACAGCGCTTTGAACAAGCGTATTTTGTTTCTCTTTTTGATATTTTCATTCCATTTTGTATCTTTTTAAAGAGAAATTCGCTGAGTGTTTTTTTTTATTTTCTATCACATTTTTCGTCAAACAGACTTATAATTATTTTCATTTTGTTAACTTTGTTAATGTTGAAAGAACGCGTAATTAACTTCCCGAGAAAGTCGTCTCAGCTCCGGTAGCTCTCAAAGGCAGCGGAAATTACATTTCTGTTGCAGATTCCACCCTGCGCTAGCCCGGGAGAAGCCGGGAAACCTTCGTGGTCGTGATTGTAGAACTCGACGACGTAACTTACGTACCTAACCATTATACTAAGCTAATGAGCTTCAAAGTAGGGTGAATTGTAATACTGCACGTTGCTAATTTAATAATATGAAGTCTTTTTTATCCGGTTTGATAGCGAGACGAGTTGGTCGTTTGCCTGATGGTAAGCATAACGCCGGCTCAAAACAATTATGTGCCACTCAGAACTTTGAAACACAAAGGCCAGCGCGGCACTGCAGTTAGATCGTTATCCTGAGACATTAGTGTCATTACTCATAAGACCAGTAATTTCACTGGCTCTGATCAGCAAGCCGGAGTACAGTAATGCTTGCACATTCATGCTTGACGGCAGACTTCACGAGCAAAGCGGTGGTACTAAACCCAACGGACACTCGCAGAAGAATTAGTCCTACCACCTAGTAGTCCTAATAAATATAGACGAGTATAAAGTACCATACAAATGTGTTAATACTATATTAACTAGGATATTTTGAGCCTACAATGTAAGCGTATCTCTATAAAAGAAAACTAAAGAAAAACTAGGAAATTGAATTACGTAATAGATCACATAATGCCACTAAAATATTTTACCTATCATTGGAACGCTATAATATTGCGGGACAAATCACGAGTAAATACCTATATCCTAACTTTCCCTGAAAATCCTTTGTAAAAAATTTTCGTGATCAAAAGAGCAAAAAGTGTAATGAAGTTGCTTTCCCTGGAGTACCTTCCATCTTCGGAGGAATCAGCTATAAAGTTGATTGAATACCCTCCAGAGCACGTCGGGTCGTCTGCCGAGCTCCTAAATTTATATTGATATACTAAGTTCTTGGCAAGGTTTTGCATTGTATGGAAATTACGCCCTCCCTACGAGAGGTGTTTCATTGGCTACCTAAGTGACGACATCGCATTAATAAATATATAAAAAAAACAGAATAGAGAATAAGGAAAATAAAGTTATTCTAATAAATCTGGTAACTTTCCATAGAAGAGCCGACCTTCTTCGAGAGGACTTGATACTTGATCTCGTAATATTTCTTGCGCACATTACTTATCCGCCTACGCGGCCTTCCCGCTGAGCTCAAGAGAAAAAAAACATACAGACTTGAGTTTCTAAGGCGATTTTGCGAAGCGTTTGTGTCCGAGGACAGATTCGAATAGACCGTGTCTTTTGGAAAAAATATTGAGTATCAAGGTCCAAATAAAATATGTACTTAATATTTAAATATTTATAATATAACCCTAAATCCTTTCTTGTTACATCGCTCGTTTCAGTTTTCCCCTTTGTCATACCCGCTGTACATCTACATCAATTAATATAATATCTGAAAATATTGTTATATTTTTTGTAGGTACATATACCCAGCAAAGAAGACGAGAGCAAAGTACCTAGTCAGTGATATTACTGGGCTTATGAGACTTAATACCTAATGTTTTAGGGTAACGAGCGCACTGCAGTGCCGTGCAGGCCTTTGTGTTTATAAGTTCTGGGTGACACTCGGTGACACTAATTTCACTGACTACTCTACTCATCAAACCGGAACATAGTAATGCTTGCACATTACTGCTTGGCGGCAGTCTACACGAGCAAAACGGTGGTACCCACCCAGACGAACACTCGCAGAAGAGTCAGTCCTACCACGTGGTAAACTACTCCACGCAAGTTATCTAGTAATAGGTATACCCACCTAAAATTATGTCAGTGTATAACTTATGCCATTTCTAAGTATCGTTGACAAATTTATCATCATCTGCCGGAAGACGTCCACTGTCCACTGCTGACCATAAGCCTACCTCACAGAACGACACATGGATTGGCTACTCGCCTCTTGCATTCAATCGGTTCCCCGCGGCTTTGACCAGCAACTGAAATTTCGATGGCAGTGATACCATTATCTATCACAACTGCAAATTGTGCCAAAAGTCGGTAATGCCATATGATCTGTCAACTATGTTGTTATTGTAAGTTGATATAATAATGATTTACCAAACTGCCAAATTAGCGTAATGGTGAAGGCCGGACACCATTGTGGGTACCTAGTGTGTTACCAAAAGTGTCAGTTGTCGTCACAATGATCACAAACCATTACTATTTTGACCATTGTTGTTTAGTGTGCTTGCCCCAGGTCTACACTACGTCTCCCGTGCGTGGTCGCCATTCGAGAACCTTTCGTTGACAAATTTATTGATTCAAATAAATGTGGATAATTAAAATATAAATTAAATATCAACAAATTAGACACTATATTCTATGTTATTTTTATAATAATTTGTAGTTAAGCCTAAATTTCTTTTAATTTTAAAATGAACGTCATTTAGTTATAGTGAAGTAAGCTGCAAAATTTTACAAAATTTAAAGTTCCTTCAGTATAATATTGCGGATGTTAAGACCCATCTCCGAAGCTTAGCGGTGCACGTGCCGTTATTTGTTTTAAAAGACCATAATCTCTTGGCTCCGGTCCAAAATTGCGCAAATTCAAGTAATCTATCGAGAACAATAAGGGTAAGGCGCTTTATCGGAAATAAAACTACCTAAACTAAATGTCGCCAGAATGTAGGTGGCCAGTTAATTTTATATTAACGGATAAGTGCGATATTTTTAGCAAAGGGTCTCGAACTCTTGTCTTTCTACTCTCTAGCCTAGACTTCCTTCCTATAGGTAGTAGCGAGCTATAGTAACGGGTGACGGTAACGATGAAATTCTTCAAAACGTAGGCAAGGTAACGTAGGTATGTTTTTGTCTGGCTATCTATAAACATAAATAAGTAAAATTGAAGTTTCTGTATGTAATGTCATAACAGCTTCTTATTAAATGCATAATTATTATGAAAGTATATACGGTACTTATATAAAAAAACAATTTTTAAATTTTTTGTCTGTCTATTTGTTCCGGGTAATCTCCGAAACGGCTGGACCGATTTTGACGAGATTCCCTATATCCCTCGATATTCTGGCTAAGCCAGAATTACCTATAGGGATACCTTATTAGTGGTATAGGACTAACTCTAGGAAGAAAATAAAGTTTTTTTTTATGTTAATAAGAATACAAATATCAACAGATTTACAGTGCTTAGAATAAATAATGATAATTAGTTAAGAACAAATACTAATTATTACTATCTTCACTTATTATAAGAAGTTTCTGTATTATTCGAAGGTCGTATATTCATCACAACGGTTGGCGTAATCCCAGGGGTAGAGTTACGGCCCGGGGTGGGCGACACCGACACCAGATAACGCAACGTCGCAGAGGGGCGAACGGCTCATTAAGGGAAAACAACCCCTTTGCTGCAACCGCTTACTTCATATTCGCTGGAGATCACGTTCCAATAATCATTTTATTGATGAGAAGAACATTTTTTATCCAAGTTAAATTTTTTAGTTGATTTAAGTGTTTAAAATTAATTGTTACCTTAAAGGAAAGGGCAGTTCAGTCCTCAGTGCAGTAAGTAGAAATTAAAAAAAAATACAGAACCTTTAATTAAATAGTATACGAGTAATTTTGTTGTCTGAATGTTTGTCCAATTGACTGTTTGTGTGTCTAGCACATAGACCAGTAAGGCTATGGTCTGTGGTCTGGCATAAGACCCTTTTGGCACCTCACTAACCTAAGCGTCTTTGTAAAGTCATTATTAAATCTCACCAGGTTTCATCCACATTTGTAAATCACGGATCTTCAAAGTATCACAGTTAAGCAAAATTTTCCCTCACATTCTTATCTTCCTCCACACGCAGCATCGTCTCCCTTAATGCTCCGCATTATACTCGTAGGTACGTACGTCGGGCAACGTCCGTCATAGCTCCTTGTATCTCGGGCAGCCACCGGGCCGGCGATAAATCACCAATAAGATTCATGGCCCCTTATTGCGTCACCCGCCACGTTTTACGGCCCTTTTTACGCTGCCGTAGATGAAAGCTTTTATGGGATGCGTTTCGCGTGAATTGCTGAGAAAAATTGGATGAATGGATACACATGTATGTCTTGTATGTCTAGTAGGTATTAAACATAATTATGTTATCTATAGATAATATCTTTTAGGTGTTATTAACCAGGCTGAACCATTAGCACGTCTGATATATCAGAGACGGTATGGTCGAAATCGACGAATACCTATTTTACTGTCTCTCAAGTGCAGCTTCCGAGATACATCGGTAAGAGCTTTGCGATATATTTTCAATTTGTGTGTGGTAGCTGAGCAACCGGGCAAACAAGTAGAGCACTAGAAAGTCCTTTGCACCGTGTATACCTAATACCTAAGCAACCCAATGTTTATATTAATCGTGTTCAAAGCGTCTACCTCCTATTATATCTTAACATATAACACATAATATAATATATAACACATAATATAAACTTCGAACAATAGTTAAGATACCACAATTTAATTTGAGAAATAGTTAGTGTACATAGACTCGGTGCATAAACAATTTAGAACCAAACACGAACACGTGAAAATGAGAACATTACCTCGGCAGATTTATGCGATGCGAAGGCACGAAGCTGAAACAAAGGCCGTGTGTAACGCCGCTGAAAGTGGCATTAAAGGGAAATAATTAAAAACCTTGTTAGTCTTAGCTGCGAGCAATAAGAGCGCGCAAAGGAACGCCGAGAACAAAATAAACCAAGTTCTACGCCGCCATCGTCTGAAGCCTGTATAAATGCAGCACATTTCCAGCCGTCTACCTCTTTATTGCCCGTCCCACGACCGAGACAAAAGAACTAAAACAGCGCCCCAGGAATATTAATAAGAATTTATCTCGAGCTGCCTTAAGTATCCGTCCACCGCCTGCTTAAAATTCATAAAGCCCACAATACTCTCGACAACAGGAACGCGCCGAGAGCAAAAACCGATTTATTTTTAAATGTAATTTACTTATTCATCCTCAAGTAACCACGACACGCAGAAATGTTTAAGCTGACCCTGTGTGGCTAAACCATCGGGTAAACAGATTTTTGAGGGCATAGGAGAAAGTTGGGGTAGCTTCGGTCCCTGGACATTAGGTAACTTGCGCTCGGACAGCAGGACTTAGGCTAGGGATGCGCTGCTCAGGTTTTTCTCGCTCCAGTTTTTGTGCTAAAACATGACCGTGCGATAACTTATTTAGTTAATCGTCAGATCAAACGCTTTCAACTTTTATCGGGTCTTGCAGAATTTCCGTTCGCTTCGGAAATCGTCGAACGTCGATGCTAATTTCCATAATTCACACAGAAATGCCGTTCCTGAAAATAATGTGTAGCGGGCCGGGCTCTTCTGGGTCCGGAGCGGGCGGCGCGCGCTCGATGTGAACGCACTCGATCCGTAATGGCGTCACGCGGTCTGGCAAGATGGCGGCGCCTCGCATCGTAAAATGTACCGCTATTATTTGCAGGCCTCTCGTTTTCCACTTTCCACCGACTTTTACTCGCGAAGAAAAATACTTTACGAAGCGTATCTTTATTTACTGAAAAGGACTTAGCGAAGTAATTTATGCGTTCCCATATAATATTTTGCTTTTGTACCTACCACTTCGCTCAAGCGAAATGGAGTAGGTTAGTACATCTCAAAGCCGTATTCATACAAAATTGAAGGTGACTCGGTATGAGGTAACTGCGAAGTAATATAAAACCATTAATAAGCCTCTTACCCTATCCGTCTCAGTCAACATCGGTGTACTATGCTGGGAGGCGAGGGGTGAGGCACGGCGGGGCGGGCGGGTTCGCCGGGGAGCGTCGCCATGGCAACGCACAGGGGCGCGGACCCGAATTTTATCGATTCGAATACAGACAGCAGCCGGGAGAGCTCTCGCCTATACTAATACGATTCAGCGGCCGTGTTTGCAGAACTCAGAGGTTTATAAGGGCTTTGACGTTCGGAAACACGTACGCTATTTAAATAGCTATCTAACTGCGCCGAGTAAACTCTGGCCGCATCCCTGCAAATTGCTTCCGTACGTGGTCACTGAGATAGAAAATGTTTTACTACTGTTCAAATGCTGCATGGCGGCTCTATCTGAAACGTACTCCCTGGTGAATGTTTCCTAGAAACGGTTGTATATGATATTAAGTAGTTAGTATCTAAGACGGGCTGGTATATAGGCCACTTGAAATGCATGAGCACGAACTCTACTTACACTTACCTACCTATAGTAGGTACATACTCTACTGCATTTCAGGATCGACCACTTTTGCATTGTATACTAATTCGGTGATAGTGGTGATGTCTCTCGGTAGATAAAACTGCAAATTTGCTCTATCACAAGATCAAAATCCTCTATCAAATATTACCTACATGGATACACACACAGTATAGACATGGATTCATCAACGTTGCCCTTATTTTGTTAAGTATAATATCTATTTTTGAGTACATGTAGTAGTGCGTAGTGATTACGTTCGCCTAGCTAGCTACGTAGATTCCATCTTCGGCCAACGTCACTTATCATCAGAGGATGAGATAGCAGTCAAAAGCTGCTATCAAAAGTAAAAAATACAAAAAATAATCTCAAATAACGCAAGGTCCTTAATCCCCGGTCTCAAAACAACGATCTGCCAAAAACGGGAGCAATAGTTACGTAAACACGACATTGGACCGATTTTTGAAAGGGATGGAGAACACGGTCGGGTCGGCAAGGGTTCTTAGTAGAGCTTCAAGGGGTAGAGATCTGCCGGATGTTCGACCTAAATTTTAGCCGGAAAACTGTTGAACCGGCTATGTAATAAATCAAATATGTGAAACAATAAATAATCACTCACTTATGTACTAACCTCCATCCAAAGATTAACTGAAAGACAAGGAATATTTGCCTTTGTAACGATTTTTCTATGCACTGAACTTTACTCCGTATATAGGTTGGAGATGGAACCCTACAATGAGCTTTATCTTTCAGTTCAAAAAACATCGTGAACGCAACCATAACATCAGCCATTTGAGAAACATCTCAAACTGGTCTTAAGTGTATGTAGTTGAAGGGACGTGGGGTAACACGTTAATCCGTAAAATTAAACTGCAATGTCATGCAAGTATAGCTGCCGTTTACAGTAATGGGCATTGGAGACAGATTTTCACTTACTAAGTGGTAGCTAGCCATTCGAATGTAGGTAGTATAAATAGGTACAAGCATTATCATGAAGGTAGGGTGTTTAAACACGCTACCATCATGATAATGCTTGTACCTAATTATTAATCATGATGTAATTCGTTACCAAAAGCTCAAAAATAAGGATTGTCGATAGTCGGCCTCAATGGTGGTACTACTTTACCTACAAGTGGTAGGACTAACTCTTCTGCGAGTGTCCGTCTGGGTTTGTACCACCACTCTGCTCGTGAATTCTGCCGCCAAGAAGCATTACTGTGCAAGCATTACCGTGTTCCGGTTTGATAAGCAGTGTAGCCAGTGAAATTACTGGACTTACGAGACTTAATACCTAATGTCTCAGGGTAACAAGCGCGCTGCAGTACCGCGCAAGCTTTGTGTTTCAAAGTTCTAAGTGGCACTGCAATTGTTATGCGCCGGCGTTATGCTTACCATCAGGCAAGTGACCGGCTAGTCTCGTTACCAAAGAGAATTTAAAAAATGCACAGTTGCATGTGCACTATCTTTGGAGAATAATGGTGTCAATTCTATCATTTCATATCTAAACTAATTTTAGTTTCGCTCTCTCTCTTTCCAATACATAACATGAGAAAGAGATGGAATATATTTTAGACCTGTCAAATTAATCCACTTGCTTGTGTCTAGTGTAAATTTAATGGCAATGAATTCAGTAGCATCTAATTTATCAAGATCGAAAGATATTTGACAGCTCTAAAACAAAATTTAGATCTATCAGACATCTTTCGTCTCTTTCTCATGTTATACTTTGGAAAGAGAGAGAGAGAGCGAAACTAAAATTAGTTTAGGTATGTAATGATAGAATTGACACCAATGGCTAAGTAAACTGAAAGAAATGTAGGTACCTAAAATATGTACCTATAGTTGTGGAAAGGCCGGATGTGACAGTTGCCGGATAGACGCCTCATATCTAGTTCTTAGATATGAAGTAGCCACCCCTCGCTCGCTTTTTTCCCCTATCAATTGTTACTAGTTGCGCATATTTTTCCTGCAGAAATAGCCGCCGGTGGTGCCTGGCATGGTCACGCTATTGTTAGGGGTTGAAAATATTATTAGTTTATTATTGTCCAATTTTGATATGGCCACTATTGCACAGAATAGGTAATAGTATTAATGGCTACTAAGTATAATAAAAAATAAATAAAGGTAAAATAATTAGTAAAGTAAAAGTAAAAACAAAGTTAATACTCACCATACAAAATCTGACAAATCACAAAATCTCTACCATGTAATTGGTTCTAGGTACGTAATTAGTTCCAACATTATTTATTCAGTATCTAGTCGGTACCTAAAGTGGAATGTTTGAAATAAGTATGGATAGAGCTACAATCTATCATTTTAAAAATTAAGTAGATAATAAAACCAAGAAGATCGTTTCCCGATGACCCTAACTAAAACTAGATTTTAGACAGATTAATTACTGCTGTTTTTATACTGTCATAAACACTACGAAATAACAATAAGCAATAAATGTAGAATTTAGGCTTATGTTTATTGCCTAAGTAACGTAAATAAGTGAGTTTTCGGTATTTCAGCGCTATTGTAAAAGCGATCGATGATATATTTTGATGACTAATTGATAACTTGAAAAATTAATTTTAAAACAATTGACTATCTAATGGTCATGACAAACAACCCGTTTGTTATGATTATGTAGGTATTAGTGAAGCAATAAGGTTACATTTACGAATAGGAACATAATAACCTAACCTTTTGGCTGTAAAGTAAGCCAATTATAACCATATTCAAATAAAAGAACAAAAACTTTTCGAGCCGGTCAAACAAAAATCAAAACGCAATGACGGGTGAACTGGGAGAAAGATCAGTTTTTCCACTCGACTTCCGTAGGCGTAATTCACAAAAAAGTATCGCAGGGTCCGATTAACACAGTATCCTTGAAGATGTCCCTCACAAAAAGGGGGATAAGGAGACAAAGGCGCTCGAAACATTTCTCATTGAGGCAGGGAGTTACCACCCTCCCCCTTCTACTCAGTACGTGCCCGTCTCGAACCACGGTGTCCATAATTTATGCCTTCAAGCGGACTAGGAAAAATAAATGAGCCTGTAACGGGTGGAAATGGAAAAGTAGCTTATGTCTGTAAAAGTGCTAAGTGCATGTTAGTGAATGTGACGAGAAAAATGTTTTTTTTTTTAACTTTATAGTTTAACGTCCAGCTGATTTAGAAGCCCGGAAGTTCTGTAGTAGAATTTTGACGTAAACTTTAAATGTATTTTCTTCAATGAAAGATTCCGAATTTCAAAAACTCGTAAAACAAATGTTGTTGATCTGCAGGACTAGATTGACCCCCGTTCATGATAACATCCCGATTTTAAACTAAGGCTGTATAAACGATCAGATACAATCGCTTCCTAGTGAATTGTTCCGAGTGAATTAAAATTACCCTGCATCAATTTGTCGAACTTTGAGATTACTCGAAATACAGCTCTATTTTGTGAGTAGGTACAATGTTTTATTTTTCTGAGATAGATATATTCACACAACCATTTGATAGATCGTCGCCAAACATCAAGTCAGATAGTGGTCAAACGCCCATATGGTATAAAAAAAGATAAGCCTACTGCGCATCCCGGTTTGACACTAGCTTTTTAATTTTTGTACGTAATTTCTATACTAGTCCAATAATGGAGGAAACATGCACTGTTCCTGTGGGAATGGCCACGCGGGTGAAACCGCGGGAAGAAGCTAGTATAATATATTTTCAATTTAAAATCTTTTTATATGAACTTGAAATTTTGTTTTATGCAGAACGATCTTTATTTTTATTTTCCACAAAATATTGTAGTGTCCAAGTCCTTATACAATCTTAAAATTGGTGAAAAAAAAATAACGAGCGAATACGAGTCAATATAATAAGGGCCGGAGTAGGTAGGTACTCGAAAACTTTAGGGCCGAGGCAGATGGCGGCTGTATTTTCTCTAACTTCGGTGTAAAGTTCCCGGATGAAATGAATTCAGTTCAGCAGTTTCAAGGGCTGTGATAAGACTGAGTAGGTAAGTATACCGAGGTAGTTATATATATATCAACTGGCAGGGCCGGATTGTCCATAAGTCAAAGTAGGCAACTGCTTAGGGTCCCAGCACTGAATAGGGGCCCTATCAACCTGGTTTTTTTTAATGTTTCTTCGAGTGAAAATTAAATTTGATGATTTGTATGTAACAAACCCTCAATTTGCGTTGTTTCTTATATTATATCGTAATATTTCAGAACGCATTTCAAATTATTATAGCATAATATTATTAGAGTTAGAAAAGGGGGCCTGAGACGTGCATTGCCTAGGGGCCCCGACATGGTTAATCCGGCCCTGCCAACTGGCTTCAGTGAATATTACAAGTTACACAGTTTACTTTGACTTGTAATGATTTGCTTCTCGGATGTCTTTTTTAACTTGTAAGATAAGATTTTTTTGCTTTTTATAACATAAAGTAACTTCTGCCCGCGGTTTTCACCCGCGTTCCCAAAGGAACCGTGCATTTTCCGGGATAATAAAGGTAGCCTAGGCTATGTTACTCTCCGGACCATAAACTATATCTGTGCCAAAAATCATGTCAATCTCTTGCTCCGTTACTGCGTGAAAGTAGGACAAACCAACAAACTAACCAAATATTATAAATGCGAAAGTGTGTTAGTTGATTTGTTGGTTTGTCCTTCTTTAACTCAGTAACGGAGCTACGGGTCGACGTGATTTTATTTATGCATATAGGTATATAGTTTAAAATCTGAAGAGTAACATAGGATATTATTTATCCGGGAAAAAAGCACGGTAGTTGTGGGAATTTTAATGCGGGTTAAACCGCGGGCAGCAGCTATTATCTTTATAAATTATTGTAGTCTATTGTGGTATTACCACATGTAGGTGTAAGCTAATGTTATTGTAAGTTTCATCAAAATCCATTCAATAGCTTTGGGGGTAGGTTGTGTAATCCAAAACCTCAATTATGTAGGTACTAGTTCTGTTTGGATCTCATATTATGGCCACCCGATAAAATATGATGAGTTAGACATTGCACAATACAATATTAATTTGTACATTATGCGTTTGTGCAGCCATCACTTGCGAAACGACTGTATTTGTCGCATGTGCAAGCAAAATGTGCCTTATTACTCCCCGTTGCTATTATAAACGTCTATTTCTTTATTAATTCCGTTTTGCTTATGCTAGAATTCATTTTCTACCGTCAGTATTTAATCAAGTCGTCGGTAGGCCGCGCCGGTACTCAAACGTATTTTGTTTTATTTGTAGAAAACATCAATTTTAGACGTACGTGGAGCACTTTCGCATCCACTAAAAAACTAATAAAACCATGTTTGTCTCCTGTTTTTATATTGATGCTAGCTAAGTAGCTACGGCCCATAGCTCCGCCCACACTTTCCATTTATAAGTTGGTAGGTATGTACCAAAGACTATAAATCCTGAATAATCTGTGGTATGTACCTATAGACATCTATACAAATAAATAAAATTGAATCTCTGTTTGTAATATCAAAATAAGTTTTTTACTAAAGGCATATGAAAGTATCTCTAACAAAAAAAAACAATTTTTAAATTTTTGTGTCTGTCTGTTTGTTCCGGGTAATCTCAGAAAAGGCTGGACCAACTTTGACGGGACTTTCACTGGCAGATAGCTGATGTTATAAGGAGTAACTTAGGTTACGTGAGCGAAGCCGCGGGGCACAGTTAGTTCTAAATAAAATTTGATGAAAGGTTTTTCTGCAGTGCCAGTTCTTTCTGTGCCATATTTTAAAAACGTTTACAGTTTATGTACACTCTGATTTAACTTTTATTGTAAGACTACCGTCTGCCGGCAGCTTCACACGCGGAACACTGAATCAGAATTAAATGTAGCACATTATAGCACTCAGGGATAGGCGATAGCTTCCTATTAGTGAAATATTTTTTGGAAACGGACCAGCGGTTCAAGTTTAGCGGTAACAAACAAAAAAACTCACAAACTTTACTGCTTTATAATATTAGTACACATAGATAATTATATCATAAAGTCTGTAATTAGTGTGTGCGTTCCTAAGGACGCACTCCAAAAACTATTCTGCAACAACTTATCTCCAAAATTAAAACCTTTATTTGGTAGGTCGTGCATGCGTTTTCCAAGTCTATAGATATGTGTAAATAGAAATATTATAATCTTAGATTTGACTTTTGAGGTTGGAATTGAGTTTGGTCAAAAAAATAAGACACGATATAAAAGTAGCATTACTTTATTACTCAATTATTGTACACTTTTGGGTTGGCCATAATAAAAGTTTATGACAAGTACACTTTCCAAAACTTACAAAATTAATTAATACTATAATATTCAATAATGAGCATGATTATTTTAATAGCCACAAAATACAAACGTCGAGCCTTTTAAACATTTGGGCTCTTATAAACAGTGTTAATAAACGGCGGTTTATTTGAACTACTACTACTCGTGAAGTCTGCCGCCAAGCAGTAATGTGCAAGCATTACTGTGTTCCGGTTTGATGAGCAAAGTAGCCAGTGAAATTACTGGGCTTATGAGACTTAATACCAAATGTCTCAGGGTAACGAGCGCACTGCAGTGCCGCGCAGGCCTTTGCGTGTTCAAAGTTCTGAGTGGCACTGCAATTGTTATGGGCCGGCGTTATGCTTACCATCAGGAAAACGACCAGCTCGTCTAGTTACCAAATAACATAAATAAAAAAAACAAAAATGAAATTCGATTGTCGTTGCCAGCAAAATATAACCTTTATATTACATAATATAACACAAAGGTTGTTTATTAAGATAGATTAATTTAACATGATTCGAAACAGATTATTTCAAACCGCAGTTCATTATTTTTAAACTAACACTTAACGTAGCTTAACACTAACATTAATCATAACGCAACTCAGGCAAGGCTCTCTTCAAGAACCTGCCGAGGTTAGGAAACTCCTGTTCAACAAACTTGAACAACATCTTGTTATCGGCGTCACTGTGATCTATAGCCTCCAGTTGTACGTATGTGTAAGATGCGAACGCGAGATGATTTCTTATACTAAATTTTGCATCCACATCGGGCATTAGGTATTTCAGCTTTGAGACCAATTGCGGGTGCAGTTTCTGGAATATCAGTCCGTCTTGGCGACCGCTTAAAGCCTCTTCACTGTACAAACAGTTCAACATATCGGACATATATTGACTCAGTATATGGATGTATTCCTCGTTCTTTGCTTTGTTTGACGACATGATTTTTTTGTATCTGAAACAAAAGTGCGATTTAGAATAGAGCTGCTGCCTTACCGGCTAACAAACTCGTGTTCGTTTTCGATTTCAAACCGATTAAAACCAACGGGCGCTAGTCTTCCGTGTGTCTAGAGCAGCGGTTCTCAATCTTTTTTGGTGACGGAACCCTTTTGGAAAGCGAAATACATGACGGAACCCTACAATAAAATAATAGTTTTTGTTAAAAGTTTTATTAATAAGCATAATAAAAGTACCATGAATTTTTTTCTAAATTCTTGCGGAACCCCTACATGGGTATCGCGGTACCCTAGGGTTCCGCGGCACACACCTTGAGTATGGCTGGTCTAGAGTTTTCGCTTCTTTTCGTTTTGTAAGAAGACGTTTGCTTAGTAACGTTTGTTCTAAAATGATAACCAGCGGATATTCTAGACTATCCCGACCGCTGGTTTTAATCGGGTTGGAGTCGAAAACGAACACGAGATTATTAGAAGTTAAGGCCCCTGGTTGAAAGGTCGTAAGTCATATATAGTGATTTATGTCCTTCTATTAGTTGTAAGTTGAGATGCGGGGACCTATTCCTCAAATCGAACAACATTGCATTGTTCTTTTTCGTTCTTTGCGATGTGTTATTGTTCTGTAATGGTGTTATTCTGACGTTTCATACCTAAACCTAATTTTAGTTTCACGCTCTCACTTTCTAAATAAGAATACGAGAAAGGGTTGGAATATATTTTAGACCTGTCAGATTAATTATCTTGCTTGTATCTAGTGTAAATTTAACGGCCATTAATTTAGTGACGCCTATTTTAAAGATGGTTTCACGGCTAAAATCAACAAAGTGCATATATTTAGTTTTACGGCCCGTGTTGAACAAGTGACGTCAGATCTTCTGTCAAATTTGTATGGGGCGTTTTAGCGCTCAGTAGATACGCCCGACTTTGACTAGCCTTTTTGACGTTTCTAGCGTTCGATTTCCAGTTTTTTTTATATAGACATTTGATTCTCATGAGAAAACGAATTGATTGAAATCATAAAAAAGATGGAAGTCAACATCCCTATTGTTATGGGCGGGCGTTATGCTTACGATCAGGGAAACGACCAGCTCATCTCGTTATCAAACAGGAAAAAAAAAGGATCGATTGGTGTGTTGGCACCCTTATACTTACAGAATCATAAGCTCGGCTACATTGTCCTTCAGAGCAGCGGATACATTCAAGAGTGGTAAAGCCAGAGTCATAGGCGTCGGCAGCGCGCCGATACTGGCGCCGTGGGACAGTTCGGCGGACGCACGCCGCCTCGCCGACCAAATTGCGGAGTACAGCACGCGCATGTCGTCTGTAAGGGAGACACTGCTGTCGAATTTGGGCACGGATTGGGTCTGTTCATGTCTTTATCATTTATTATGTTCTGATAAAGATAGCATTAGTTTTCGAGTAGACGAACATTACAGAGACCCGCTGCTAGAGTCATTTATTTTAACCTTCATAAGTGCTCCCTTGGGGCCTATAATTATGAATAAAGCAATTTGAATTTGATTCCGTCATCTCGCACCTAAACCTAATTTCAGTTTCAATCTCTCTTTGTAAATGAAAACATGAGCAAGAGATGAAATACATTTTAGACCTGTCGAATTACTTCACTTGTGTCTACTGTAACTTTAGCGGCAATTAAGTTAGTGGTTTCTAATTTATCATGGATGAAAGATATTTGACAGCTCTTAACTTAAATGTAGATCTGTCAAACATCTTCCATCTTTATCTCATGTTATGTATTGAAAAGAGAGAGAGCGAATCGTCACCACTTTCATAGTAGCAAAACTGTAATTCGACCGCCGAATCTTCAACGTTCAATTTTCAGAGTAAGATTGCCATGAAGTGACTATGTGATCGAAGTTTGTAATCACGCAAAAACCTATAATGGAAAAGAGCTCGCAAGCGCAGTCTTAACACTGATAGGCGCTTATAGACAAATTTTGACGTGAGGTAACCAGTCTAACAGTGCTAGTAAATATCAACATTTTTAAACGGGCAACCTACTTTATTGTCTATACCTTCACTCTCACGACTACTTAATAATTCAATACAATAGCACTTCATACTGACCAGGTGCAACTTGCAGTCCTTTATTGCTCATGTCAGTGATCCTTTTAGCGAGATCTGGCAACACCAGCTCGTAGTTGGCGGGCGACGGCTGCGTGTTTAGGAAATGCTGCCGAGACTTAGTACGGGCATATACCTGTGGAGTAACATAGTGAACTGAACTGCTGACACATCAGTCCAGGCAGACGCAAGGATATTTGCAATATTGAATTCAAGTTAGGCCCAAGCTAGCCTTAATAAACTGTTTTCAAAATTGTAATTTTACCAAATTAGTGTACATATTGGTGAGGCTCCTGATGATGGCACACTGTTCCAGTGGCTGCGCGCGCTGGTAGACCTTAGATAGGGCCTCCACTATGTACTGGATGTGCTCCGGACAGTCCACGCTCACCCACTCTACCAGCTCCAATATCTGACAAAATAAATTCATTAATGGGCAGAATACGGCGCGCCGCTATCTCGCTCGCGCATCTTTACATTTTTGAAGATAAAAAATCACTTAAAACAATTATGAAAAATCGCATTCGGTGAATTTGCTGGCAATAACATTACAAAGGTACGGCAAAACTGCTATGAGTGTTATAAGTACATCGCAATTTGATGTTTAGTGTGGCAATGTAACTGTTCTATGTTAACATAGTGTTCCCATCACAATAAAAACCAAATTTAGCTTGTTATTGTTACCTAGTTACATAAACATACATGGTTCTTACTTCAGGAAAATAGTCCTTTTCGTTCCACAATGGTAGATATTGAGCCAGAAATCTGGTGATCACCGGTACACCCTGGAGGATGATGCGCTGGAATTCGTTTATTCTTTGGAGAAGGTCTTGCTTCTCCAAGTAGCTGTACGGTGACAACTCGAAGAAACCTGATGGTAGGTAAACTAAATGTTATTTTTACAAGCATTTATTTAATTTGCAATCTTTGTATATTGGTTTGTTTAGGTCAAATCCGTACGGCGTACGAGACGATCTGGTAGTTTTCCTGGTGGTAAGCATAACGCCGGTCCATAACAATTGCAGTGCCACTCAGAATATTGCAGCGCTCGCTATCCTGAGACATTAGGTATTAAGTCTCGTATTTATTTCACTGACTACTCTGCTCATCAAACCGAAACACAGTAATGCTTGCACATTACTGTTTGGCGGCAGACTTCACGAGCAGAGCGGTGTTATCAACTCAGACGGACACTCGCAGAAGAGTTAGTCCTACCACCTAGTAGATGGTACTTACAAGTACTTACAGGTACTTACAGTTATTCAAGACATGGTGCAGGTTGTGCGCCAAGAAAGCTTGCTGCGATTGGTTGGAGACCGCCAGCATGGTTTGCCCAGTCAGGTTGCCCAGCAGTGCACGCAGCCTCGCCGGCCGACTCAGCGCGTGCTGCAGACTGTAATGCACTAGCGACACTGGGCTGCGGGCAACGAGGCATCCACAAATTAATTCGCACGTTAAGGGGCAGAAACCAGCGCACCGCTATCTCGCTCGTGCATCTCAACATTGTTCAAGATAAACAATCACTTAACATAATTATAAAAAATCACATTCGGTGAATTTGCTAGCAATAACATTACAAAGGTATGGCAAAAGTACAATTTTGAACCGATCAGATTTTGCATACATGAAAATGGGCAAAACATAAAATCCCATTTTTAGGTTTGAAAACTTAAGTGGATCAAAATGAAATTACTGGGCATATGAGACTTAATACCTAATGTATCAGGGTAACGGGCGCAATGCGGTGCCACGCAGGCCTGTGTTCAGTTCAGAGTGGTACTACAATTCTTATGGGCCAGCGTTATGGTTACCGTCAGGCAAAATAAAAACAAAAAAATAATATTTTTTTAATACAGGTACTTACTCTGAGAAATCGAGGAAGTTTTTTATCGGCTCCTTCTCCTCGGAAAGTCTATGAACATTGATAAATTCTACATTGGGTACGAGTGGCTCAGCTTTCTTGTTTCTGCCCCGTTCCTGGATATAAAATAAAGTTCATAAATCAGACACTGCCATATTATGTCCTCCCTTGGGCTTTCAGCTACAACTTTGCCAAATTTAAACTCAATTGCTTTAATAGCGTGGTTGTAAACAGCCTATATAGTTACAGAAAGTACCAACTCAAATCATTCTCTTGCACTCAACCTAATATGTCATTTTATTTATTTATTCATACACAAAACAGAATACAGTCAATAATATTATAGTTAGATAGAGTTTATATTTATGAACCAGACCATATTCCTAAATGTGTATACAACATGATTACATTTTACATTAGCAGAAACTATACTAATACAAAAGTGATTGTAGGTAACAAATGTATTAGTAGGTAACAAACATTTGGTGTTGGAGCAGTATTTTTTTCCAAACATACTGCTGGAAAGTGACAAGTAATAGTTATTTGTTATGCAAGCCTGCTAAGTTGTTATTTGGTTCGAGTATCTATTGAAACCCGAGGAAAGGATTTTTTAATATTAGAGAAAAATAAGAGATGTAGCAACAGTTTCAAAGGTACAAGACGCAAAATAACTATGCTGCCAAGCCTAACACACAATTTTTCACGGCCAGAAAGGTCTTCTTTATCAATCGAAATCAGCGCGCAAACATGCTTTTTATATTATACGCTAGCGTGGAAAAGCTATCTTTTTTTACCTAATGTTTCTTTCTTTCTTTCAATCAATCTCAAAAGCTCAATACAGTTTGACTTCTACTATATTTAAACTACCCACAGCAACACCTGTGCCAGTAACCCAAAGATGTGCTCCGTTATATAAAGGAGTTAGGACAACATGGCTAAAAGCTGGCAGGGGGAAATGCACAATACACTCCAAGCAGGATGACAGTATAAGCCTTAATACTCCCATATTGAATTAGAATAAGTTAATAAGTATTGTTCAAATGTTAACTTAATTAGAAGTAGTATTCATTTAGTAGGATGTTAAAAGCATTCTTGCTGTGTAAAAAAAATTCAATAACATTGAAGTGACATTGTTTAGTTCAATGCAGTTTTAACATAATACTTACAGAATTAATAGGATTCACCCAAAGCAAATGTTGGCTTCGTTTGCTAATTTTATTTCTGCGTTCCTGAAAATAACAACAAATATGTCAATGAACTTGCTTATTAATCTGATTATAAACAAGGTATTCTTTAAGGTTCACATTTTATTTGGTTGGTTGGTAGTTACTAGAACTAATATTCAGGTGTATTTTTTTTCATAATGATACATACCTATGTTTATAAATTATAATATCCCAGAGTAACAGACATGATTTATGTGTTCTATGCACAGAAGGTGTTTCCATTGCACAGCTGTGTTAGTGCTATATCAAAAACCGTAATAAATACATAGTAGTCTACAGGTTAGCATTTGATCATTATCTTGCCTGATCTTCAGCTATTCATATAGCCATTTTCATTGACACCACAGATTTTAACATTTCATTGCAAAATAGAACAACCAGAAGAGATGTTAGTATTTGGTATTACGGTATAGCGCACCAAGTCTAAATATCTTTGTGCTTTCTCTCTATTTTGTGTTTTCATTTTATTGTAGTAGATTATAGTTTATTTACCTGTATCCTTCTAAATCTAGTGAGTAAACCAACAGAGTTTATCTTTTTGAATGCTGTATGTATGGAAATAGCTGCCACATCTTCTGGGACACACTCAGGTTTATAGGACTTGAACAATCCGAGTAACACATGAAGCTGCCGGTACAAGTTCTGCAAAAATATACAAGCTAATGGTTAATTTTTAAAAGTAGCTCCACACTAATATTAAATATTTTAAAGTTACAGTGGGTCTGTTGATGCATAAAGTATTGAACTGATTGGGAAAAACTGAGACTAGGTTCCATTTTTTCCTTTTGTGAAATGAGACATTAAAGAGATTAAGAATTAAATAAATAAATAAATAAAAATTAATTTTAATTACATTATGGGATTATTTACATTTCAATAAAAAACTAAGAATTTATCAATTAAAACCAAAATTAAACAAAACTTTATAAATAAAAAACAGCATTAAGGTCGCCTTCTGCAGGTAGGGTGCCCAAAAAGCTGGCGACATTACCTCGCTGAATTGCTAAACTAATACGTTGACCGAGGTAAGCGCCAGCTCGTTGGTCACCTGTCACTTCTACTAAGCGTCGGGACAACTCCTTAAAAAACAGCTTCGCGTCTGGTCCCCAGGGGCCCATTGTCTCGACCCCAAAAGGAAGAAATATGTATCCGTCACCAAGGGATGCATATTTCCTCCGTTTAAGGATTTCCGCTGCTTCTGCTGCCGAACCCGCCGCCCTAGATGACAATTGGACGTGAGAAGGCGCTAGCGTGTCGACACAAGTTGCGTCCCACACCAGTGGCCTCCCACGACTCCAAGGAATTAATGTCATACCATCAGGCCTCTTACCATCGTCACGTGAAATACCGTTCGGCTCTAAAGTAGCCGGCACGTTAACGGTGGTAAGGGCCCGACGTATGACATCATTCAAAGCGGCGTGACGCGAGAGACGCCCTGCACTGCGACGGCAAGATAGACCGTGGTAGCCCAAATTGTCTACCTCGCCTCCACAGTGGCAGTGATGTGGCGTAGTCGTGGAGATGCCCAGACGCAAACCTACTGCAACAGTGAAACTAGTATTATCCAGTAGAGTTCCTATATTAGACGAGGGAATAGCCTGCAACCAGAAGCCCGACTCGCGTTCACTAGTAGCAAGGAGACGAGCCCGAACAAAAAGGTCATTACTACTATTTAGTAATGATTGTTGTACAATTTTGCAAAGTGGCTCGTCCCATTGCTTCTGCGAATGGAGGCTTTTTGGGAAACCCTCACTCGGACAGGCCAAGATCCAAGCATTTTTGGCTTCGTCCATGCATACTGGCTGTACACCATCCAAACAAGGATTTATGATTTTCCTGTAAAGGCCGGAGGTACTGTGGACAGAAGACAAAAATGCTGGTAATGAAATACTCGTAATTTTACGGATACCTATGCCCCCAAAACGAACGGGAAGGGAAGCCTGACCCCATGAATTATCCGAAAGAGAACAGTTTAAAATTTGTGTTAAAATATTTTTGATGGTATCGTCTAAACTAGTCAAAAGAGAAATATGATTCCAAAAAGGGCAGCAACGGAGTACATAAGTAAATTTAGGCACAAAAAGGCAAAACCGAATTATATGAAAAGCGACATGAGAGTGAATTTTTATCAAATTATCTGAAGTTGCTTCAAATTTTGTGCGTTGTTCGTCAATAAAATTTGGAAAAGAGTCTTCTAAAATTGGAGCACCAAGGAGGCGCAGCGACTCTTTATTTAAAATTTTCAAATTAGGGGCCAGTCTGTTGAATTTCAAAATAATTTCGTCTCTAGCGTTAGTAGGTACCATATCAGACAGGAATAATTCACATTTGGAAAAATTTAGATCTAAACCGATTGAATGAAATTTATCTATCAATGTTTCTAGGTCACGAACCACTGTGCTTGCATCAATATAAATACAAATATAACTGTATTGTATCATACACTTCCTTCTGAATTAACCTTAATTTATTATAATTTTTTAATATCTTGCTAGTGCTAATAACTGTTTTAAATCAGGGAATTTTACTGTGTGCCCATAAAGCCATTCTTTCCTTTAGTCTCTGCATTCATTTACTTAGAACTTTTACCTTTTTAGCTTCTCTTGTTTTGGCATTATCAATCAATTCTAGCACTCTCCTTCTGGTCACATCTGCAGGCTTTGTCAGTGTGTACACAAGCTTCATGGCATGTACAGTCTGAAAAAACATAAAATAGTGATAGTCTGTAGACTAACATGGACAAATTTTTGCGGTCTTACCACAAAAAAATTAAACACACTCCAAACCTGTGTTAAAAAGTATTTAACTCCTAAATATGTCTTAGTCATATATTTAAATATGTGCAACCACAAAATTTTATGAAAGTGGTGTCTAACGGTTGTCGAACTACTTTTTGTTGTAACATTTATAATCAGCCGTGTTACCACAAAAAACCACTTTTAGGCTCTTTGTTTAGCTAGAGAGGATCTAAGATGATTAGAAATGTCACAACAGAATGGAGTTAGACAACGGTTAGACACTACATAAATCAAGATTTGCGGTTGTTATGGTAAACAAAGTTCCTAATCTTGATTTATGTAGTATCTAACCGTTGTCTAACTCCATTCTGTTGTGAAATTTCTAATCATTTTTAATGTTTATCTTTAGACACTGTCTAGTTAAACAGGAGTCTAAAGTGGTTTTTTGTGGGAACAAGGTTAATGCTTATCTTTAGACACTGTCTAGCTAAACGGGCGTCTAAAAGTGTTTTTGTGGTAACACGTTATATACTTTTTTTTGTTTATATATTTCTTACCAGTGCCTCAAGGGTCAACATTGTGTAGAATACTTCATATCCAATGTCCAAAGCAACCATATCGATAGCCTCACATTCCATAGCCACTGTAAACAAATAAGGTGTGATTAAAATTCAAGATGCTTTATTCATATAGGCCCCAAGGGAGCCCCCATGAAACTTAAAATAAATGATTTGAATGGTGGGTTTCTGTAACGTTTGTTTACCCTCATCACAGACTAACTGATTCTTTTTAAATATAGTTTTTACAATGATTCTAATGCTAACAATCATGTTAAAATTTAAGTATAAGTATTACAGTATAAAACGATATGATATAAACAATACAATATACTAATCCCATTCCACTTGTTGATCAGTGTTGTGGCGGGAAAGATTTACCTGTAAGCCAGTCTAGTAAAAAGCCCACTCGAGAAAAATTCGCCCGCTTCTCGTAGTTGGCGAGAATCCAACGCAGAGCATACTCCACCGTCCGCTCCTCTACAGAGTCTGGAGGCACCAAACATGACCCCAGATTCATCCAATTCGTAATAGCTGCAATTTAATAAAAAAGCAAGTTTCGGAAGTTGCAGATTTGTAAGTGATTAAATTTGTTGGTTTACAAATAGGAAATTCACTTACGTATGGACAAATTTAACCAAACTTTGAATAAAGTGTGGAAGTCGTCGTACACCAAGCCAGTTGTGTCAACAACGAAGACGAGTTCTTCGATTTTACTTTGAAATAAATCTTTGTCGAACCCTTTTTTTAATGACTTTATATAGTGGATTATCTCGTCTACGTCCGACATCGCAAATTGGTTATTTCGCTTAGCCACAAGTGTACACAAAACCCAAAATCTTAAATTACATATTATTTAACAATTTCAACATACAACAAAAAGTTCGTTGAATTTCAATGTTTATTTTGATCACAGATTACTATATATGTAGCTAGAATCTAGATCATGATTGAACGAATCCACAGACTAGTATAGTACCAGAAATGGGAATCAGGGAATTTATATACTACGTAACTAGAAAGTTCACTCGTCATTTAATGTCATAAGTATTTTGAACCTTCATAAAGTTCTTTTTTATTCAATTAGTTATAACGAAAAACGGTCTCGAAAGGGACTCACTTTTCAGAGAGTTTATATACTACGTAACTAGAAGGATCACTAATACCGAAAACGCGGTCCGCAAAAGACTAACTATTAAGGAGATGTGTCTCTTTCTACATATTACTGATCTGTGAGCAGATCCAAGTGGACGTCTTCCGGTTGATGATGATGATTGTTTATAAAACCACTTTATTTTGAGTGATGGTCGATGGATGAAATTATTAAAACATCTGAAAAACATTGAAAAATCGTTTTTATTAACGATGTTTTTTATGAATCGACGGCGCAAGCTTTTTGGATGTCAGTCTATGTCAAAACAACTAGTGAAGCAGTCACTGTCTCCATAAACTAACCTATCGTCGAAAAGCGCCTGTCTATGATAAATGCTTCTAAAATGTTGCCTGAAAGGAGTTATCACCCTCATAATATGAGGGTGATAATATATATATATATATATATATTATAACGTAGATAAAATTAACTGTCAAAATCACTATTCATCAGTCTTGTTCATCATCTATATCTACTATTTTTTATACAAGTAGATAAAATTCATGTGTCTGGTTGTAATATCAAAATAACAGCTTTTCACTAAATGCAAATGAAAGTATATACGGTAACTATAACAAAAAATCAATTTTTAAAATGTTTGTCTATCTTTCTGTCTGTTTGTTTGTCTATCTGTTTATTCCGGGTAATCTCCGAAATGGCTAGACCAATTTTAGCGGGACTTTCACTGACATAATATATAGCTGATGTTATAAGGAGTAACTTAGGCTACATGGGCGAAGCTACGGAGCACAGCTAGTTATTTAATAAAAATTGTAAACTGAGTACATGTAACATGTTATTTGTATAGCGGTACACAGAATTTAAGTACGTAGTATGCATTAAACTATAAAACTGTAAGGTTTCATCAAAATCCACGCAGTAGTTTTTGCGTGAAAGAGTAATTTAAAAAGTATAAGTTGTAAGTCACAGTAGTAAAAGTTAGACTACTTTACAGTAGTCTGACTTATATATGCAGGGGCGTATTTACCCTAGGGCCAAAAGGGCTATGGCCCGGGGTGGCAGGCTGCTAGGGTCGGAAGAAATTTAAAAAAGACTACCTAACTATGGGGCAACGTAGACGCTTATGCAAACGTACGTTTGCTTGTCAGAATAACAACGTTTTTGCGTCAAGCGCGGATTTCGTGATACTCGAAATGCGCATCAAAAACACATCAAAAACTCATTCATATATTTTGCATACAATAATAACGAAAATTGTTGTGATTGTGAATCACAATATTTGTTTTTGTGATTGCGGTTTTTTTAAATGTGTGGACAATATTATTTTACGAGCTGGGATACCGAAAGTCATAGACAAGATGCTTTGTTTTCCCGACTCCTATTTGAAGTGTCAAAATGAACGAATTGTCGTTTGAAGTAAACAGTATGGATATTTGCCAATAGAATAATTTACAAAAATATGGTTAAAACCTTATACCAGGAGTCACATTTTAGTGTTTAATTTACAGCAGTAAAAATGTGGCCTATGCTCCTTAATATGACACGCGACGAATGTCGCCTTACGCTCCGAAGACTCGGTATATATTTAGTCTTAGAAATGGCTTTCATTTTCCCTCCTATGGTTTTCTCCAAGTATGATCCATAGGTTGAGGCTAATTTGCAGTTTATTTAATGCTAAGTGTGTCTAATATTATACAGTGTATTCATTTGTTTGTAGAACTGGAAGCCTACTCGAATATGGTCAATGTGTTTAGAGCACAAGGGGCATTAGAAGACAACAGAAAAAAGCTACTGGAGGAACTGCGCGCTGTTTTACACATTACCCAAGATCGGCATAGCGCTGAGGCTCGCCGCGTTTCGAACGATCAGTTGCTAGCTACTATTGCTGAACAGTAAGTAAAGAATTATAGTTTTCAGTGCAAGCTTGTTGATTTATTTTTAAACACTGTTACACAAAGTCAAAGATGGCTGTGACTGCCTGCAAGTCCAACCTATTAACATAATAGATGATTAAATGAGTACATACAAGTGGTTTTATATATTGTTTTCTTATAAGAATGAATTGAATGTTGATTTTATTAAGATTCTTTTAACAATTTATATTCTTGTTTAGTTACTATAAACCTTCTGTACATAGATGTAAGGTGACTCTGTAGGTGGTATGTTGCTAAAATAAAGAATATTTGTGTCATTCTGGAGGGTTTTTAAGTAAGAGAAGGTGTATTTTAACTTTTTAATTTTGACAGGTAACCTATAACTTTTGTAATGTCAAATATATTTTTTAAAAGTACTAAAAAGTTTTTTCAGCTTTGTTTTTGGCAAGTTTAGAAAGAAATCAGTACATAGTTTTTGTATGTTTTACTTTTTTCTGTTAATATCTGGACAATAACACAATAATGGATACAAAAGCTAATAATTATAAAAAACTATTTTTATACTATTTGTACTAAACATTTTACTGTCTGTAAAACACAGTATAAATACATTATAATTATATAACAAAACAAAATTAGAAAAAAAATCTAAAATATGAGGACTTGCTAGTAGGTGCAGTTTATTACTTTTTGGCTTTTAGTAAAATATTTTTCAGTTAGTATCCTTGTAATTAGTCCAATAAAACATTTTTTTTTAATTTTGGCATCATCACTATTTTAAATAAGCTCTCGTTTAACATTCTAGTAGCAAATTTCCCAACGAGAGTGATATCTACTTTAAAAAAATGTTAATATGGCTGTGCCTTTTAATGCCAAGGATTCCAGGATTTATAATAATGTCTTCTAACTAAAAGTTTTCGTACCTACGTTGAACACAAAACTGAGTATGGTCTTATTTTCTATACTTATCCAATAATGTAAACAAACTTGACAGATGCCAAACAATGACAGCAATAGTGATCAGATTGCTAACCAATGACAATTCTAATTTTAAATTCTTTCTATGTTTGCATTATAAAAAAATCTCCCCATGGCATTAAACACCTGGTTCCTAGCCTTCTCCCAGTAGTGTATCACATAAATACATTAATAGTATTTTCTAACGAAAAATTAGCATGAGACAATATTATCTGTATGGAATGTATAAAACGAATGGTCTACACGCAGAATGTTCAATAACCAAAGTGTTCAAAATGCACATAGCTAAGTTTCGGATAGGTAAAATATTACATTTTAAATTACCTAATTCCAGCATTTTTGATAGGCATATCCATGTTATGATCTATAAATCTATTCATGTTATTTTATAAGCAATAACTTATGTGTAAGTTCAACACAAAGACATTGTATTTTTCTGAATAGGTTATCAGGTCCAAACACAGGCTTAGGATGGATCTGCGAAGGCCGAAGACGAATACCGTTGCTTCCCCGTGGAATTCCACAGACAGCCTACACAGAGATTGCGGATAAAGCTGCAGAGGCGGCTTTAGCAGAAAATAGAGAAATACAGAAACGATTAGAGGAGAAACTTGTAGCGCCAAAATCAAATGAAGAAGAAATGCCCGATGCAGAAGGACAAACAGCTGATGAAGCGTTGAGTTCAAACGAAACTATGGATGAAGATAGTTACCCTCCTATAGCGATGGAAGACCAAACTTTGAAGGTAGAATGATGTTTCTTGTTTAAAAGTAAATTATTGGTAGTCTAAGACCCCAAATTGATAGGCAAAGGCTTTCATAAATGATTTCTATACTTTATTGAGTTTCCCTTATAATGCTGATAATACGGTATTTGACTAAAATTAAAAACTGGTTTTTGTGATTGCATAATTTGTTATTCCTTCCTTTGATTTTGGCTTGATTTGAAAAATTTATTTTCTAGCTGTGGGACACAGAGCTTATTACACGTAAACGTAAAATAACAGAGAGCAGCACATTTCCGGATGACATCATATCTCCGGTCAAGAGCATGAGAAACATACCCGTCAACACTAATCAGAAACACCTTAACCTGTCACAGATATATTCTAAGTTTTCACAATCAGTTACAAGTAAGTATATTGCTATCGCCATTCAACCATAATCAAATAAAGGACAAAAACTGTAAAAATTTTAATATAGTTCCTAACCTAATGCATCTCCAACCGATTTCTTACAGCAGCCAGCATATGCAAATACAAGACTGCTTTATAAAATGTGTCTTAATTTTTTTATGTGCTATGATCTTTAGTGATTCTTTATTGCACAGTTGTTATTTTAACAGTGCCATTAATCATTTTTAGATTATGTACTCTCGTTTATCATAGCTTAAATTCTCCAACAGGTAAACCGCCAAGTCAATCGAAACACTCGTACAATCAAGTAAGCAAAGTGTCGACGAGTAAATCGAATCAACCGCACGCGCCACGTTCAGCTCCACAAAAACAAAGAGTACAAAAAGCTCCGAAAAATACTGCGAAAGCAAAAAAAACACAGGAGATCCCGCTGTCCCCCGGAAAACATTACAACCCAGTATCCATGCAGCTAGAGTACGCGGGTCCACCGAACACGTTTCAAGCTAGTTACGCTCAGTCCGTGCTGGGAAGTAAACCGAAATTGGAGTTTCCAGACGAGGCCAAACCCAAAGTACTATCATCTCCCAGTGCTATAGGAGATTCGCCCACCATGCAACTCCTCACGCAGCCCGCTACAGTTCCGCACGAGCTAGAAGTCTCGCAACCAATTCATCCAAAGCATGAAGATGTCCCCTCGCTACAGGCTCAGAGCGCACCACCTTCAAAACAAACCGTATCCGGCAAAGCCTGCCATCTCATTCTAAAGAACCGAAGCGAAGTAACTGAAAAGAAACCTGAACGTATATCACAACAGCCGAGCGACGTCAAAATTGTACAGAAACAGTCGGAAAGTATCAAATTTTTGTCGAATCGACAAGTGGTTGTCGCACCTACTTCGGCACAGAAAGTGTTGAGTGCGCCCACTCAGAAAGTTTTAAGCACGCCAGGTAAGCTCGTTACTACTAAAGTGATAGGTTCAATACCGAAACCTCGCACGTCTAATACTCCTGCCATGACGGAAAAGATGATAGTCGTATCGAAACCTATGGCGGAGAACAGAAATCTTTCAAGTTCCCGACTCGTGGTGACGTCGTCGGCCAGTGCGGCCTCGCGGGAGCGCACCGTCAGCGCGAGCAATGTCGCCAGACTTACGGAAAGTCTCACACCCAAAGGCCTCCCCGCCACAGACCTCAAGGTGTCCGCAAAAGCTTTAGTACTCAATCCAAAGTCGGGCCAAAAAATGGTTGTTGTGCCCGCTAAAGGCCGCACGAAACCGGGTAATGAGATGGAACGTCAGATACCGCTGTTACATTTTAAAGGAATCCCTACGGCTATGAAACTGGTGCCTGTCAGCTCACAATCGGTCCCTCAAGTCGCTAAATCATCAACCGTAACCGTGCTATCAAAACCTGCCGCGGTCAGTTCGCTTCCCCCCACAGCGAAAGTAATCGGAATGGAACCGATAAAAACTGCTAATTTGGCTGATATAGTACCTGTAAAAGGGCTCACCCCCGTCACCACCCCTAAACTAACCACCCCTATCGTGAGGCCTTCGAGCGCAAAAGGAAACGTTATAGTGGTACAAAAAGGAACGCCCATAGGGAAAGCGTTAACTTTCGCAAAAAACGGGAATGACATGTCTAAAATTATCATGGGCAAGAACGTAACCCAGCTTTTGCAACAATCGAAAACCGAGCATGCAGAGGCGGGGAAGTCGTCCGGAAACGTTATAGTTTTGGAACTGAACAACGAACAAAGCGGCCGACCCACCACCATGTCCGAGATCCTGGACAGCCGCGCCACCGGTGTCGCCAGGGTCTCCGGGGAGAAGAAACCCCCACAGATCACATCCGACACGCCGGTACTGTTCGACAGTCAACTAACGGAGGAAACTTGCAACACCAGCAGCCTCGACTCGACGGTCGAAAGCATAGGAGGCATCGTACCCCTGGAAGAGACCAAATCGCATTTCAGCAAAGATTCCGAAGGAGCAAAAGACTCGTCGAGCGTAACCGACTGGGAGATAGAGTTAGACACCGCGAGGAAGGACAAGGACGACGATGACAAATTGAACTCTCTACATTTAGATCTGGGCATGTCGAGCGACAGCGACGGAGAATACATGGGCACCGGCCGCAAGTCCAAGAACAAGCACACTACGGGGGCGCGGCAGCGGACGCAGACCAGCGGTAAGACTATCGCGTAAATTAATTTCCGTTTGACCGTTTATTTACACTTTTTTTTTATTTAAAATTTGACCGCTTTTAGGCGAGACGGGCGAAGGGTACGACAACTCCAGTGCGATGGCGCTCGCGCGCACATTGCTCAGCCAGCTGCAAGACGACGGCTCATCCAGCAATGACTCTTCGTTCGCGCTCAAGGCTAAAGCCGACCGCACTCGGCCGCCCGATGTCAAGCTAGAAGTGGACTGCGACGAACTCACTAAAGCGAAAGAAAAGCTGTCTGAGAAGGTGGCCGAGGCGAGGTCGCAGCAGCGGAGAATAGACATCTATAGCACAGCGATAACGCCGTCCGATATAAACCTGGACTCGTTTTCATATCTAGATGAGAGCATGATGGCGGGAGACGATGTTTTCGTGGCGGAGGAGTTGAAGGCTCGCCGCGACGCTGCTCTAGACGACCAGCTCCGGCGGCTGTTGGCCGACGACTGCGCTTCCGCTGACTCCTCCGTAAGTGAATCTATGCCTAACAAATAGCGAGCGTCGATGTCTAGCTTTAAGTACGTGTTCGAAGCATTCTCTGAGATGTTATGAACTATAGTGAGTGAAAATATACAGTGGCTTTATGTCTACTTATTCTGGTTACATTTGCGGGAGGTGTTTGTGTTTCAAGGTTTTTAAAACTGAAGAGGCTAACAATATGTAAATTGCGCAGCGATTTGGGGACACTGAATTAGCTGGCAGCGATATTCCGAAGAACAGTTCGGTTTTGGAACGTTGAGATCTGATGAACTTGGGATAGAAACGGGGCAACAAATATGTTGATGTGATCAAGGAATACCTAAAATTAAATGTATTGATTAAAACTGCTAAATTATAGAGGTGCTATAAATCTCCCAATTTATTTTTTATGAAATGCTAACCTTGTTTGTTACAATAAAATTCATAACTGATGGTTACTGTTGCGGAAAGTACAGTATTATTATGCTCAAGTGTATGTTATAATACAAATTGCTTCACAAGTAAATGTGACTTATTCTTCCAGTCAGTACTTTGAACCGAGTCACTAATGCCCAAGGAAGTCGGCTGTTTTAATGCCAAGACTAAGTAATATGTGGTTTGTGCATAAACTATAATAATAGCCCTGCTTTCTATGATTAGCATGAAATGTTTGCAGCAGTAGCGACTCCAGCCCTAAACCTCTTGGTTCTGAAAACTTTGTCAGACCCCACTAGATAGACTGAATTTTAAATCTGATTATGTAATATGTTAAACTTAGGCATTGCACAGAAGTATTAAAAGCAGTGGCAGCAAAAAGGTTGCTTTACAACCATATGGACGTTTTCTAGTGCTGAACCCTTCAGTAGAAAATCCGTTATTGTCGAGCACCTATCAGTGTTCTGACAGCTGCAATTGAGAGCCAATTCTATTCTAGGTTTTAGCGAGCTCACTGCCCAATGCCTTTACACCACATTGCCACTTTAGATCAGCTTTTTAGCTAGTTCGACAATGTTTAGCGTTTAGCGAGACGGTAGTCAAATGCTAACATATGAAAGCATGAGTCCATGTTTAAACACGTGTCAGCCTTAATTTCCCGTCAGGTTACTCTTTCGGGGTGTGTCGTGGCGCGCCAGAACGGTATCAGATTCATACAAAGGATAAAGACAAGACACAACGCGCCCCGACACACATTAGTGTGAATCTGACCATACTAAATATATGAATTTTATTCGATATAATTCTGTCGCGCCAGGCATGGTTTTAGACACGTGAGCTATAACCAATTTTTTTTTCAATCATTACTTGTATTGGAACATTTCGTATTGACCAAACTGACTATTTAACACATTCAGAGTGTTAAATAGTCAGTTTGATTAGTTCATTTCCATCTAGTCCTTGGTTGCTTATATACAGCACAAGTTACTAAATTGTAAACGCCTGTGCAAAGCTTAACCTTGGCGTATATTGTACTAACAAGATCTTATAATAATTGGTTCCTTGAGGGTAAGGGAATGCCTAAGTACTTATTAAATGATCCGACAATTTCTAAACTCTTGTGCCTTTAAGTTTCCCTGATTTATGACAAAATAATTATTGGCACTATCAATTATATTTTAATATTTCTTGTTAATGAATCAGTACATAAATAGATACTTTTAATATTATAGTTTTATTTTAACGCACAAATAATTTAAGGGGAGTTGTATGAATATAATGATACTATTAGTTTGCATTATTATAATATTAATTTTACCTACCTATGTTTCTCCGAAACTGATTAATATGCAATAATAATCTTATGTAGGTACCCCTTGGTATTGTTGTGACAACAATTTTATCATTGCTTAGCAGCTTTAGTTAGAATAAAAAACAGTGGTGGAGATTCTTGCATCATAACCTTAATTTAAGTTTTGCTCTCTCTTTCTAATAAATGACATGACAAAGGGATGGAAGATATTTGACGGGTCTAAATTTAATTTTAGAGCTGTCGAATATGTTCCAGCTTTAATATCGTTTGTAAATAAATGTTATGCCATTAAAACTTTTTTATACATATAAATATATTTCAAAGTTCCCAAATTTTCTAACCGGTCAAATATTATTTTAACACCGTAAATCACTTTCACGCTGGCAGAAAAACGTCAAGCAGCTTTTAAAAGCCATAATCTGAAGAAGAAGAAGAACATATTTGTCCAGGATAGCGACGACAGCTAAATTCATGACCTTTTTATACACTAGCTACAAACATTACTCAGATGCAAGAATGAATTTTTCTTTTCATTTTTCTTTTTTCCACCGATCAACCTCCTTCGTTTATACCCCGATCTATCCACGCGACATTGGCGAAATTGCGGCAACCCTCAGAAGCCATTAAGAAGTTGAAGTTGACATGTGGATTCATTTGACAGGTCTAAAATATATTCCATCCCTTTCTCATGTTCTTATTTAGAACTAGATGTGACTCGCGGCTTCGCCCACGTAGCCTAAGTTACTCCTTGTAACATCAGCTATCTGCCAGTAAAAGTCAGGTCAAAATCGGTCCAGCCGGAGATTACCCGGAACAAACGAACAGACAGATAAAAATTTAAAAAATGGTTGCTTTGTTATAGGTACCGTATATACTTTCATATGCATTTAAAAGCTGTTATTTTGATATTACAAACCGACACTTCAATTTTATTTATTTGTATAGAGGAGAGTGAAACCAAAATTAAGTTTAGGTATGAGTTGCTAGAATCAACACCATAATGTGTTAAGTTCCTTCCAAGTTCACCTATATGAATAAATAATAATATGGTAACAGTAATTTAAAATTATGACTTATAAGTAAATAGTTTCAGGTTTATCAATGTGTTCCCTTAGCCTTGTCTTGTTGTAAGAAACTATTTATGTACTGTGTTGTTTTAGTACATAATGTACATGTCGGTTATATACCAAACAGAATGAGTGAGAAGATATTTTTATGGTTAAAATGAGTAACTTTAATGGGCTGGCCAAATTTTAACGTGTGTGGGTGGTAGGTGGCCAAGTGCTGTTGGTAAGCAAAATTTAACCTTAAAGAGGATAAATGGTACATATTTCTTACTATATGAGAATGACATTACATTCTAAAGTATATAGTGCCATTGATAGTATTTAGTTCACTTGATGACAAATTTGTACATAATATTTTTAGTAAAATAAAATATCATTGATGACTGTTGATTTAAAGAATGTATTAGAATATTTTGTATCATAATAATAATATGTATGGAACGAGCATTTTGTGGATGTCGTTGTATGTCCTACTTTGTTTTAGTGTTGTTACTAGGTTAATAAGATGCAGGTGAATATGTTTAAGATTGTTACCACGATGCAATAATAAATTGTGGAAAAAAATGTGTTCCCATTATTTATAAGTGTCCTATAAGGATTCGATTTTTTGTATAAATTATATAAAGAGATTGTTTTATAAATTTTTGAGCAATGTTAACGATTGACCTGCATCATTTAATTGCAAGCTAGAATTAAGATGTTCATTTTGTTTGTCAGTTGTACATATTTGGCGTAGCGTTAGAGCAGTAGTTGAATCACCACATGTTAATACAATTTCCGTGTTTTTTTTGGCATCAAGTTTATTTTATCTACTTATTTTAACAAATAAAAGTTTAATCACAAGTGCTGTGTTTCTCTTATCTAATAGACAATTTCGTTTGACTTACCATACGTCCATCAATCTTACATACATGAAAAAATAAAAGTACAACTATTTAAAACATCAATTCTTTATATTTTATATACTATATATCAAATTAGAAAACAAAACATGATTTATACAAATTATAAGAAAGTAAATCACAATCTCAAACTACACTTACGCTGATATAACACATGTTCATAACTGCAGACTATATCGAATAATAAATACTGTGCTCTTGCGGTATTATTCATGGCGTGTTCTGAAGTATTGGAGAATTGCTATGGCAGTAAGGTCTAGATTCGCATATCTAGGATGTGACTTTGTGCATGGCGTCTGCGACGTAGTCTACGTTATTGGAAGAGATGCCTGCAACGGAGATGCGGCCGTCTTTGGTCAAGTAGATGTGGAACTCGTCGGTCAGACGCGCAACCTGAAAATAATAGCAATTCTTCGTTTAATCATACTCTACTGTAATTACTATTCGTCAAAAACTTTCGGAGCTTGAGCTCTTTCCCAATAGGGATGTTGACTCAATATTTTTTATTTTATTCTTTTTTCGCATTGTAATGAAATTCCTTTTTATTTCACTGACAGTGACAGCAGAAATGCCTCATCAAAGTTAAGTTTTGCTTCAGTTTTTCTTTTTAAAAAAACTTGTGGTTGGTTTTGTCGTTATTGCATATTCACATCATACATTTATTTGCATGAACACAGTTATATCACACATTTCAGATGTTCCAAAAAACAAATCACAGTATTCAACCTGAGGGCAGGCGTGAAAATATTAAAGTCATATTAATGTAATGTCAATAGATTTCTATATATGTACATTTATGTATGGTTTCCATACGTTCTATCGTCGCGGACATATTGTCTATCGTATTTTCAGCGCTTATAAATGGCGGGAGATCCACGTTACCTGTTCAGGCTTGAGTCCAGTGAAGCAGAACATGCCGATCTGGTCGGTAATGTGCTTCCAGGAGTTTGAATTGCCGGCGCCTTCGATGCCGGCTCTAAGTTTCGTGCGCATCGCAATGATGCGGTCCGCCATCCCTTTTACATCGACGAGCCTGGAATGCGTAGATAAATAATACGCTTTATTGGCGGTTCGTCGCTAAGTTCGTACCGGTTCAAGTCGTAGAGGACGGAATAGAATAGGATTCACTGGGATTGTTGGATAAAATCATCGTGCATGTCCAAATTCAAGCTAGTCTATCATTGGATAAATAAATAGATTTTTAATAATAAATAATGCAAAAATTTAATTGTCGAAAGGATTGGTCTTCTATAGAAACGAAGCTCTTCCAACTGAGCTATAGGGATGAGCGATGTTAGTAACGAAATTCTTGAGATGTAGCTATGGTACGACCATAGAGTAGTAACTATAGTCCGGCTTTTAATTCGATGCAGTAATCGTCTCATAGCCTATGACCTCGTGTCAGTGATACGCCACAGCTCCCCTTGCCCTGCAGACACTCACCACTGTTGCTTGAGCCCTTCGTTGTTGAGGATCTCCTGCACGATGCGGGAGCCGTATAGTGGTGGGTTGGAGTACATAACGCGCACCAAGATCTTAAGCTGCGACATCACTTTAGCGGCAGATTCGGTGTCGCCACAGAGGAAGGTCAGCGCCCCCGCGCGTTCGCCGTACAAGCCTGGAATTAGCGGATGAAATTTAACTAAAAGCTAGCAGTGTTACCACAAAAACATCATTTTCAGTCGCCTGTTTAGTTAGACAGCGTCTAAAGATAAACGTCAAAAATGATTAGAATTTATAATTCTATATACTAAAAGGTTCAAAAATGACAATGGGTATGCCAATGACCATTGCCCATTTGCTAAAAAAAGGCTCTAACAATGAATTTAAATATATTTTTTCATTTGCTTGCGAATCCTAAACTCATTAAGGAATTATTGACCCATTTTCGTGATAACAGAGTCTGCATGTCGAGCAACCCTCCACAAACAGACTATTGACGTAATAAAACAACGGATAAGATACACCAGAGGTCTATAGGGGTCAACCAAGTAAACAAACATCAGCTATAAATAAAAAAAAACTTTAAAGTAATTTTATTTTCAAATTACAACATATTTATCGAGGTGGGAGGGCATTTTCTACAGCTTCCTAGCTACCACTGACAAGTTGTTTGTCGCTAAATAGTCAGCTGTGTGTTCGGCATATGCACTTTACGGCCGGTTTGAATGTTAGCACTTAAAATTTAGATGACATAAAGCAATCGACAATAAAACAAGAGTTGCAATTACAACGAAATAAATTCCACCATTATTGCCTAGACATAATGCGCTCTGATTGGCTAAGCCACTGCCTCGCCCCGACTCCCAGTTCGCTGAGCGCTGATTCACGACATTGTTCTGGAATCCGGTATAACTATGTGAATACTGCTATCAGAGACACAGCGACAAAAAGTGATTTTTTTTTCATTCGAACGTACCCTAATGCACCACTTGAGAGCCAGCCCTATTGTAACATTAGCGTGTTCACCACCTATTATAAATATTTGAAGGAATAACTTATGGGGATATTACATACCCATATTCTTGGCGAAACTCTGAGCGAGCGCAATTTGGTGGCCTTCCTTAACGAAAAGGCGGACGGCGAAAGCGTCGTTGTCGACGCTGCCGGTCGCAAATCCTTGGTACGCCATATCGAAGAACGGGTACAGCTTCCTTTGCTTGACAACCTGTGGGGCAGATGCACTATGAGTAAATAGATAACAAAGTACCCCTGCACTACTTTGTTTAGGTTAAATCTTGCAAGCTAAATTTGACCCACTTTCCGATGTTAGATTTACATTTACATAGGTACATATGTAAATCGGATGATAATGCAATATCGATGTCACAGAGCTGGTCTGATGATGGAGCCAGAAGGCGGCCACAGGAATTCTGTAACGAAACGACGTAACCCCATCGAGTTTGGGCGTGTTTGATTTGTACGAGTACTCTGATCCTAGATGATGTCCAAGGTCCTGATGACGGATTCGGAAGATGCAGTCACAAGACTACAGTACCAATTACGTATTTTATAAAAGCTTGTCTGTAAAAATATATTTTTCACAAAAGCTTATTTTTCTGAGCACAAATACTGTTTTCGCCGCTGGGATCGAACCCGCAGCCCTGCGCGACAATGCACCGCACTAGTCACCGTGAGCTATCAGTCATATGTCCAGTTATTTCCCTTCGTTTCACTGATTAGTGACTACTCTTGTTGGTAATCCCAATCATTATAATCATAATGTGATAACTGATAATGATTACACAAGATTGAGTAAACCACTTAAAACTGGAGTTTACTGGTTGGCCATGTGGTTACTCACTACTGTCACAGAATAGATAATAGTACAAGCTACTGTTTAGGCCGCGAGCCATACTACCATAATTGCGAAAGCGTTTATTGGTTTGACTTTCTTTCACGCAGCAAAGGATCGACGTGAGTATTTGCATTGAGATAGTTTGTAGATCGGAGTGACATAGGCATCTTTATTTCCGGAAAATGTACGTTTCCTATGGTGATTTCCAGGTGGGTGAAACTGTGGACAGCAGCTAGTATAACACCCGCTGTACACTACAGGTCTAGGACGCGTGTCGTATTGTATCAAATTCTATCCACATGGGCCAAGAAGAGCGCTTTCAGCGAAATTAGAAAGCATCTAATCGCAGTGCCGTTTCCTCTAATACAACCGTCTGAGAAGGGCAAGAAACTCGACGGCATTATAGTGTGTTGTATCATATAAAATTTAGTGTTATTTGTTTTGATGTACATAATATCCGAAGTTGTTATCGTGTTCCCAATAACCCTGTAAGGATGTATGTGTGATAATCTATGAAACAACTGAATCAATAAAAACTTCTGTCATTGGTACTTCCTTGTGCCTGTATTTTCTGTTTGAAATAACTGTCTATCCCCACTATGGATTATGGTACTCCATAATCTATGAACGAGGCAGAGTCAAGTAGAAGGAATCTCGAGGTAACGATTAACAATACGGGGGCAAAGTCACAAATGGTTACCAGCAATCGTAGATATTGAGCTTCTGATGAAGACGTACGGGACTATACCACCACGTTATCAGTTTATGGCAGTCATGTCATTACATAACATATCATGGTATTGGCTATGGTGTTATCAGCAGCTGATAAGGTAGTTCATGAAAACTGATTGCGTAATGCGAGCTGTTTATTATCGCCAATTGAATTCAAGATTTTTCTTGAGTGTTTTTTATACTCTATAGGTTATTAGCACTTGACCGCTATCTCGCCTGTTTTAAACGACGATGTGGTGGAAGAAGTACAGAGGTGCCGGAACACATGGATAACGTGCCCGGCGACCGATTCTCAAAGTTGTTAGCTATTCAGAAGGCAAACGATATTCACTTCGAAGCGATTATAGATATATCGATCACAAGTGTGAGATGATCAAAGGACACTAAAGTGTTGTGTATGACCTATAAGGTCCACCACGCAGTTGATCATAGTGCAATAGACCAAAAATGTAGGGAATTGACTTATGACACCATGTTTGCCATTGTAACTTATATTTCAATTTAATACAAACGCTAGTAACGACTGTAAAATTAGAATCGCGATGCGAAAACTTTTTGTCTAGATCCTCTGTAGACCACTAGAAATCTAGAAAATGCCCATAATGATGGTTGCATCACGATTTTTGATCTCTCATCGAAAGCTGAAGCTATCGTTGTAGGATTTTTGATATTACTACAATTTTGAGTCTGGCACAACAACACATGACGTCGTTCATACGCTTTCACATCGATTACGAAATTATTTCTATCTATATCGGTTATTGGAGCAGTGCCAGATGCGGTCTGAACTTGACCTTCTTCAAAGAAGATTATACTCTACGTCGACTCTTCACCCTTACGATGTGTTCAAAACAAACTGAGTATTCTAGGTTTCCTCTCATCTTTATCATATACGTCATCACTCATCTCTAATCTGTAGCGCGCAGTGTGTTGCAAGACTCACCGGTTCTTAGATAACTGATGATCGGTGAAGTAAAGCAAGGTCCGCTGCGGTCATTGCTTGGATGTATGACCGCTATTTACACATTTTTTTGTACTTTTATAATGGGGGTCGTTCGCCTGATGGTAAGCCAGCCCATATAATAACTGTTTACGCATCTGACTTGTCGAATATAAACGAGAAATTTCTCTGACGGCATGCGATTCCGAAACATAAACGATCAAGACTGTCGTTTCCGACACGGATATCATTCCGAGTGAATTAAAATAATCCTGCTGATGGTAATGACGTTGCGGTTGATGCTGTAGCTCACGCCTATGAATGTACCTGTTATTATTTATTTTCTAATATTTATCCCCCAAAACACTTTTTTTAAACCTGTCCAAATTGAAAACACGGTCTTAGTAACCTAATTAAAAGTGATAGAAATTTCTTACCTTCGAGAGTTGCTCCCATTCTTCTTTTTTGGGGTCCACCCCGGTGGGGTTGTGAGCGCACGCGTGCAAAAGTATAATGGATCCCTCGGGAATTTTCTGAAAATATTAATATAAAAATAAGTATTTTTCAATCAATCCATTACTTATTTGCATAAATGATTAGACTTTTTTAACACATGGTCAATTAAAGCTAGCATCATCATTACACTCGTACTAAAGTTTGCCTACTAACAGAACTTATAGATCTGCTAAGGGCAAAAAATTGTTCAAATGTTTTTTATACTGTTTAGGCTTGCGTTTTTTACTTATTTCTAATAGATTATTAGATTTGGTGTGTTTATATGTTGTACTTTATTTTATAGCTAGTAATAAAGATATTCTGCTTCGTAAAAAAACGGCCGAGTATACGTGTCGTGCCATGCACTGTGTAGACTGTGTAGAGTTCCGTAGATTTTCCTGCATAACTCGAATTGTTTTGTTCTAAGAATGTCCAAGCTATATCCATTGAGTTTTCGTACTAGTATGTAGCGGAGGGAACTTGTTTATAGCGACTACTTTACAGAAAATGTTATACGGCAAATCTACCTCATTTCGAAAGAACACTTAATCAAAAAACGTTTGTGATTCAATTTATACTTTATTACATGTACACAGGGGACAAGTACTTACTCTAAAACAAAGTATTTTACCTTGTTTAATTTAAATTTTCGAATGCCCTCAAGTACAAACCCAAAGCTAAAAAGGAAGTTAAAATGTACATACGCAGTATTACAATACACGCCATAGTCGTCAGGGGAACTTATGTACCATTGACCATTGATGTTACAATAATTCAAATTGCTTTATTCATATAGGCCCCAACGGAGCACTTATGAAGGTTAAAATAAATGACTCTAACAGTGGGTCTCTGTAACGCTCGTCTACCCGAATCATAGACTAAAACTAATTCTGTCTTTAAAAGAACATAATATAATAGAACATAGAATAAAAATAATAGAACATAGACAAAAACATCAAGAGACCCAGTCCGTGCTCAAGGTCAACGAACCATCCAGAAACCCACTGTGCCCGTTCAAAATTGGTATTACAATAATTACGTCCTCAGTCCAATTCCATTTCAATGAACTTGATTTTAAACACATCGATTAGATAACATGATAATAACACGTTTCTTTATAGATGAGTTTTACATTAGAATCTATCAATTATTATCAGTCACTCCGAGGACACGACGCCGGGTCGTGATTACGTACCTACCCACCATTTTATCAGTGTTTATAGTAGATATTTGTTTCCCCACTACCGATGCTCCAAGATATATATACGTACTGTGCGTATCCTAAAACATAATATGTTTAGATACATATTATTGTACGTAGATAAATTATTGCGTTACATTACATGTAACTAAATATGCTTTTATGTACTACATGCGAATGATAGGGTTGAATCCGACTAATATTATAAATGCGAAAGTGTGTTTGTTGGTTTGTCCTTCATTCGCGCAGTAACGGAGCAACGGATCGACGTGATTTTTGGCATAGATACAGTTTATGGACTGGAGAGTAACACAAGCTACTTTTTACCCCGGAAATTTGCACGGTTCCTGCGGGAATGCGGGTGAAAAACCACGGGCAGAAGCTAGTAAGCCTATAAATATAATATACTACAGAATACTAGGAAAAATAAAATTCTGAACCAAAACACATTTTTTAAACGAACTAATAGCGTGTAGCTCTTTTTATTATTTTTAGCTACTGATATACAAGAATGTGAAGGTTGCAGCCATTTTTTAATGGATGACAAACATTACGTCAACTGCACACAATTTATCTATGCAATGCATTGGCTCTTATTACGGCAAGAACAGAACGAAACGATAACTCTCTACGTGTTATCACACATGTAAACTAAGCTATTTAACTGTTGCTATGTGAGCTTGTCGATGTATATCAAAATGTGAAAATTACTCGTAAATATTTATACAGTATGCGCAATGAATATTAGCACGAGACCAAAGAGAATATAACGGCAGGAGGCTTTTATTTTTGAAGCTTTGACTTCAGAGACGAGTCTAAGGCTAAGATTCAGAGACGATTCTAAGCGTAGACTTTGGCTTCCATATGTCAAAACTGTATAGAATTTTGACGTATGGAAGCGTGAGTCCACGCTTAGCTTCGTCTCTGAATCTCAGCCTAAGTGTGGACTTTTGCTTCCGTATGTCAAAACTCTATAGAATTTTGACATATGGAAGCTAGAGTCTCGTTACCAAATAACACAAAAAAAAGTTTGATCGGTACCGCCTTACCGAGTCAAATGGTTCGGTTTCAATGTGGTGCTTGCGTGCGTCAACATGGCACACAATATACAAGCCGCGTTGTTCGATACCGCTCTATGATAGCATACTTTTAGTGTTACCACAAAAAAAGCATTTTTGGTCGCCTGTTTAGCTAGACAGCGTCTAAAGATAAACGTCAAATATGATTAGAAATGTCACCACAGAATTGTGTTACACAATGGTTAGACACTACTTAAATCAGGATTTGTGGTTGCTCATATTTAATCGCACGACTAAGGCGTGTTTAGGCGTTAAACAGTGATTAACACAGGTTTAATGTGTTTTTTTTGTGGTAAGACCCTTTATGTTTTACTAACTACACTATTATATCTTCACTCCGTCAATCCCTATGGGCACTTACCGAAATGTCTTCAAGAGCTCCCTTAAGGTCGAAGCCGTTGGTTTTGGGGTCGTAGTAGCGGTATTTCTTGTGCGACAACCCTAGCGTGTTGCAGATTTGAGGGTGATTGCCCCAAGTGGGGGAGGGCATCCAGATCTCCTTGTTTTTGGCGTAGTGTTTGGTGATGAACTCCAGACCGAGACGAAGTGCGCCAGTGCCGGACAGAGTCTTGGGAAAACAAAAAATATGTATATTTAGCGTTTCCCAATTAACAAATAACACAAGCGGATGCGTAATATTTTGAGGGTTCAAAGTTTCAAACGAAGATTGGTTGAGGCTTGAAGGCTAACTTGTCTCCGAAACTGCGGAAGTATACGACATTAATATGAATCTTAACTCCGGCATTTATGGCTTTCAAAAGAAACACGTCTGTTGTCTAGTTTGTATTAGGTCGGCCTCATTAGCCGGAGTCTTACATAACAACCACGCTGCCTCCGCGGCACGTGGTATCAAAGAGCATTCACAAAATGTAATGAAGATTAACTGGTGCACTAAAACCAGTACTCACTTGCTACTGTTTTTACTGTTCCGTAACTTGAAATGAATAATGGAAACCTTCATCGTTCGTCTATCTATCTAACTGCCGTTGGATTTTATCTGAAAAACGGCTTTAGGTATCAAGTTATTAATATTGTGAACTATAATCCGTACTATTATAAAGTCGCGTGTTTGTACGTTTGTTGGTTTGTCCTTCTTTCACGCAGTAACGGAGCAACGGATTGACGGGATTTTTGGTGGATAATATAGTTTATCGACCGGAGAATTAAAGGCTTTTTATCCCGGAAAAATGCACGGTTCCTGTGGGAAGTCAGATTAATCCGCGGGCAGAAGCTAGTATCTAATAAACTTAGTTTTTGTTTAATTCAGTAATATTTCTCTCGTTGTGGAAATCGTACCCGCAATCCCTACGAGCTACGGAATCTACAGAGACTGTCAACTGTCAAATATACACAATTGTTGATGGTTGATGATTAAGATCGGTCTTAATGGCATGTATCAGGAGATGCCTAAATATGTGACCAGCAAGTTTAGTAAAGGGCTGGTGTTGAAGATTTTGGAAGTTACCTGTACAGTGCAGTTGGTCTTCTCTGCGAGGACGCTCGAGTCTTCTCCGAAGGCCAGCTTGGCGACCGCTTCAGTGTAGGAAGCCTCACCGCCGATGGGAGCGTATTCATGGTTCAGATTTTTATCGTTAAGGATTACCTCAGCCTGTCAGCAAAAAGTATTTTTATTTAGGTCTTATAAATACATGAGCTGTAACCAAATACCAGAAAGCGTAGATTCAATTCCAGTTGGCAGCGAAATTTTTGAGATGTTTGTATTATTTTCATATATCAAATATGTACATACTTTTAAGAAACAAAGTGGACTCTTCTACTACTACTATGAAAAACGTTGTGTTAGAAAAATAAGCAAAAAAAAATTACTTTTCCACAAGTAGTTGTTCAATCAATATCAATGGTACATACAGTTAGTGCAAAGCATGTTAGCCGACCGGAACAGAGACTGTCCAAGCTTTTGAAAGAGAAAGCACTATAACATGATGAGGAGTGATTGAAACAAAAAGTGTCTGTTGCTAGCTTGACATCAGCCTAGGTCCTTGCTGCATGCTGTGTCTACAAGATAAGTCTGAACAAAAAACTGCTCTATAACTGATTCTGCTAATCAACTTAACATTAAACTACTAACCTTCCTAACAGATGGCAGGATATAAGGTTTACCCTGATCGTCTCTGTATGCACCAACGCCAAGGTTGACTTTCTTGGGGTGTGTATCCCTCTTGAAAGCTTCAGATATCCCTAGGATTACATCAGGTGGTCCCATCTGGACATTGCCCCACCATTGGCTAAAAATTACCGATTTAACAGTTACTCTAAAAAACCTGGATATAATCTTTTACTGCATTAACCTACTTGTTAATTAATCACGTCGATTCGCTGCTCCGTTGCTGCGTGGAAGAAGGACAAACCAACAAACAGGCAGACACACTTTCACATTTATAATATTAGTAGAAAGTAGGACTAGCTTCTGCACTCGCTTTCACCCATGTGGATATTCCCAAGGAAACCATACTTTTTCCAGGAAAAAGCGACTAGATGTCACCTTTGGGCCCGTAAACTATTGCTATGCAAATAATGATATTAATACATTGCTGTATGAATGCGGGACAAACCAACAACAAATATTTTCATTTTCAATAAAAAAAATATTCTCACTACTACATTAAAGTAATAATGAATTTAACTATTAATGTAATAAATGAAAAATTTATTCGTAATCCTATGATCCTGTCCTAGCACATACAGTCTGGTTTTTTACACTTGTCCAATAATGTAAAAACTCGGCGGATGCCAACCAATGACAGCAATAGTGGTCAGATCGCTAACCAATGATGAATTTTAATTTCTATCTGTGTCATTGGTTGGTGAGCAGTCAGGTTTGTTTACATTATTGAACTACTAAGAAAATCTCTACCATAGGTACAAGACCTTCATTTACAAAAAGAACACTCTAAATTCAAATGGTCCCCTTAAGTCCTTAACCAATAAGAAAGAAAGAAAATACATTAATTATAGGACATCACAGAATATTACAGTTTTTACGAATATTAAAAATTAAAAATAAGGGACAAACAAGTAGGTATGTAAACTAAATATGAAATGTTGCATGATGCCATGAGAAAGGTTTCAACTCAGCATGCAATTAAGGGCCAAGGACCTTAATAACTGATTTGCAGTCTGAACCCATACCCACAACATCACAGACCTCTGTACAGTATTGTTTTATCTTTATCCATGTATTATCAATTTTGTAATCTATTATCTATGGCAGTTGGCACTCTGCAGTAGTCTGTCAATGTCAAAGCCTGTCAGTTTCGGCTGCATCTTCTCACTATTATACAGATGCCACCGTACTGTTGTAACTGTTATCTAATTTAGCCATGGTATGGGTCATGTACCTATAAACCTTTATGAAATATGCAACATAATAATATATGTTTCGTAACATCTCGTGATTATTGGAGTTTTGCAATAAATTATAACTTTTAAAAAGAAATCCACAAACAAGTAGAGATTTATGTTGAGACCAAGTGCACACCCAGCATCAGCTGGGTGCATGACTTATGGCTGTGTGGATACAGATATAAAGTTTTTATCACATCAATATAATTTAATGTACATATCTAACTAGGAGTATTTCGTAAAATCATTCATTTTAAAATATTAAAAATGAAAAATCATTCATTTTTTAAAATTAAAATTGTTAAAGATACAATTATCATTTTAGAATCTAATTAGTTTAAATTGATACAAAAAGGTAACATATTATTATTCTCAAATAATGAACTTAATAGAAATTCAATGTCAAAAACAAATGTGGCCCTAACTTTAGATCCTGTTTTCAAAGTACCCTAACACCGTGGAAACAGAAGAATTACGGAGCAGGTATCGTGGTGTTGATTAATTATTATTAACTGATTAAGAAGGGTATGTATGACTCGCCCAACTCCGTGATGGGCCTAGCGCCGAGCGGTAAATATTGTTCCTGTTTCACTTGTAACTGGCAATTGTCGGGACTCGGGAGTTTCCGTAGCCTCACTGCGTCTCCCCGTTACCTCACCTCGCGTGTGACGAAGCGGTTGCAAAATTTCAACAATATTTTACATTTTTTTGATAACTTTTCGAAGTTCCTTTTTCATTTTGAATGGACATAATCTATTTCAATTATTATGTATTATTTTCAAAGTTGACTATATTACCGAGGGGTAAGGTGCAAAAGTTTTTTGATTGAACGAGTTTATTATATGAAAATAATCAGTTCAAAACGAGTCGTTTTAGTGGTGGAAATATTGAAAATTCACTTCGCTCTAATTTGATTTTAGTGGTGTTTGAACCAAAACGAACACATTTTGCCCCTAGATACTGCTTATCCGCTTATACATGCAAAATTTCATTTAAATCTGACCTGTAATTTTCAAATGAACAGGGAAGTTCGTTTGTATGGGACATTCGGCTTACGTACCTCTGTTAAATTACTTTACTAGTTGATATATTATGTAACCATTTGCAGTTTATACCGGCGCAACATACCTGCTTGCCCTCAGCGCAGTACAGCTGACCATAGCTTCCTTGTTGTTTTTTAACACTTGCGTGGATAATTTCTTTAGTGCTTGCGCCATGATGCTAATAATACTGTCCAACACTCACAGTTAGTAAAAAATTATAGCAGCACTTTGTTGCACACGACTTACTAGATCTGGAATAAAATAAAACTAAACTAGAAGCCGGCCCTAACTGCTGCACTGGCTGAAAATGAAAAGTGAAAATATCACGGAGTCCGGAGTGTCACGCGAATTGATGGAATTGACAGATGACAGGTGTCAGTTGGAGAGTTGCCATTTGTTCTGTCTCGTGAAAGTCCTATTTGTTTCAGATAAACTCAGATGCAAGATTGGTCCATCTTTTAATGATTTAATTTTTCTTTTTTCTTTTTTTCTCTTTCCCACCGATCAACCTCCTTCGTTTATTCCCCGATCTATCCACGCGACATTGGCGAAATTGCGGCAACCCTGCAGAAGCCATTAAGAAGAAGTTGAAGTTGAAGTTAAAATTCCTCCTCAGCACACTGAGGAGGAATTTTGAAATACATAAATTGATTGAAACATGATTTGAACTGATGAAAAGTTTGTAAATGACATAGATAGTGATTGGATTGCCAACCAATGACATGATGGGAATCGTAATTGTGTCATAGGTTGGTAATCAACTATATTTATTTATATTACATATTAAGACACATACACCTTAAAAAAAATGGACTTTACACAATTGTCATAGGTCTCGGACAACGTGGGAATTTCCAGCGAGCTGGTCTGAGCTCGCTTGAATATATAATGTAATAATATCCACCAAAACTAATATGCATCCACATCATTGAAAAAAGCACGAGGTTCAGAAAGCATCAGGTAACATCAGCAATGTTTGCATGCTGAGATTAACAGTAGAAAATATTTTTTACCAACAAATATGTGTGGCCAGGGTAACAATTTTTGACACAATATCGGTAAAAAAAATGATGTGGCAACAATTGAATTTAGCAATCCTTAGTTCCAGGTCATGAAATAAATTTAAAAAAAATTAGTCTACTGTCTAACGTCATTTTAGGTTCAATGTCAACAAAGGTCAATAAAATAATGCACAGATAACCAAAGAGATAGAGAGTATAAATACTATAATTATTATACATAGGATAAGACTGTTTTATTTTATTATTTTAAGTATTTATTAGCTTTTATTTTATCTTAGTGGAATTTGTGCCTCAGGTCCCAAATTATTATGTTATTTGTAGGAGCTATATTTCAAAACATGTTAAACATTCGTAGACCATTATATTTACTGTCGTAGAAATTGGTTCAATATTTTTACACACGTCAGGAGATGAGATGAGATGAGAGAGAGAGAGAACTTTAAGTTTCTTTGTGAGTCCTGTTCACAGAGTACTTTTTATGGTCCTGTTCATAGCTTTTCATTGAGAACATAAATAATAGGTATTGTCAAGTTGTTATGCGTGCACCACGTGCACCACCACTACTTATTCAAATTCAAATTGCTTTATTCAAATAGGCCCCATAGGCACTTATGACAGTTAAAATAAATTACTCTAACAGCGGGCCTTTGCAAACATTCGTCTACCCGAATCAGAGACTAAAACTAATGCTGTCTTTATCTGAACATAATAAATGACAAAGACACAGACCCTATCCGTGCCCTTTTGACTCGTGCCCAAATAACCGCCTCGAAAGCGAGTGTCGCGAGCTCCGATGCGAGGCGAGGCACCACGACTACGACTCCACGAGCAAGCCGTTTACACTCGCGCGCTCGGGCAGGCTCGCGTCGCGTCGCCTCGTGGAGGCTCGCGCGAGAGTCTAAATGCGACATCAGAATAGCACCCCAAAATTGAAATGTCAAAATTATTATGACGTTTTACTTTTTACAGCTAAGAGGTGTCTGTTGAATAGTGTTTATAACTGAATATTTACAACGTAAAACTGAATAATGGCTGCTGAAATCAAGCCTGCACCTAGAACACCTAATGATAGGTTTTCCACAACGAAGAAACCATCGCTTTTGAACAAACTAGAGGGTTGCACCGACGACGTGAATGCCGCTGTGGTCATACCTGGCGAGGACGGTGTAATTAGCGTTTGCGATGATAAGTAAGCGAGATCTGACTCATATTTAGCGTATTGTTTGATAACAGGCTAAAAACACGACATGTTCCACCGTAAAAAATATATGCAAATGTACCCTCAATCAGCTGTCAAATTATCCAATTCCGATGGCTTTCTAACGTTTCTTTGTGCTTTTGCATCCAAAAACTTGTTGATCATGACTCTGTAGCTTTCGAGAAAATTCTTGCAGTTTAAAAATTTGATAAGCGCATTTCTGTAGCAAACATACTGACTAAAGATACTTTTATGTTGATAACAGTAGACCTTCTTATCTTAAAAATCAATGTAGATACATATTGTGTTCTTTATACATTTTCATATATTTATGTTATTTTAGGACAGTGCGAGTATGGCTTAAGCGTGACTCGGGACAGTATTGGCCGAGTATCTGTCAGTACATGCCATCGGGTTGCACATCCATGTTCTACACACCGGAGACAAGGCAACTCTTTATTGGACAAGAGAATGGAACTGTTTCTGCATTCACTCTTGCCCAAGACTGTAATAGAATAAGTCCTGTGAGTGTTTTTGCTATTTCACACCTTATGTTAAGTGTAGGTATCTCATATTACTATACAACTTTATTTTGTCCCAAACTATCAAAGGTGTAAAATTGTTGTATCAGAAGCGAGATAGTTCAACAATCTTGTTATTATATAGTATATTAAATGCTAAAGTATGTTTGTACATTTGTTGGTTTGTTGTTCTTTCACGCAGCAACGGATCGATGTGGTTTATGTCATAGATATAGTTGACGGACCAGAGATATAGGTTACTTTATCCTGGAGAAATTCAAGGTGCTTGTGGGAACGCGGGTGAAACCGCATGCAGAAGCTAGTATTGCTATAATTACCACTTGAAAGTAAACCTGATAGGTACAACTGAAAGGAATGACATAAATCAGGTCTATATTCAGTAGTGCAATGATGCCTATCAAATATATTTATGGTCTTGCACTCTTGTGTTAATCAATAGAACAAAGAGGCAATCTTGTAAGTAAGTATTATTTCTTTAACAAAGAATTTAGATGTCTCTCTGTCCTTACTGATAAGCTTCTTTCAATGTGACACAAGGTTGAATAATAATTTGCAATGTTTTCCTGAGGTTACACCACTTACTTTTGTTAAATAGTATTTTGAAACATGATTTCCAGTAGCATTCTTTATTTTTTGTAAACCTTTGTTGCACTTAAATGTTGTTATTTGGATCAGCAGGGTGATTTAAATTCACTCGGAATGATTCTGTGTAGGAAGTGACTGTTTTTGATTGTTTATATCTCGGAAACGAATCCCGACATCAGAAATATTGTCGGGATTATATACATGTTTATGTTCAATCATGTTGAAGTCTATGTAAGATGATCTTAACTTAGGTTCTTGTCATCGAGATACTAACCTCAAGAGGTACAGTTGGTACAGGTTGGTTTACACAAAATAAATTCCACCATTTTTGCTTAGACATAATGCACTCTGATTGGCTAAGCCACCGCCTCGCGCCGATGCCCCGTGCGCTGATACGCTGAGCGCTGATATGCTGAGTGCTGATATGAATTATAGCAAAATCAATACATTGTTGTGAGATCGGATAGTACAGTACATATTTCATCTCTCGGGGTTAATATCTCAATGTTTCTTGTGCATTTTCACATGACCTCAATTGTTGTAGTGGTTAAATAGACAAAAATAACATGTATCTGGATGCTTATAATTTTGGTCTACTTTATGCCAGACTCGTGAATACCTAGCGCACACAGCCCGCGTCACAGCCGTTGTATTCTCACTGAGCTGCGAGTGGGTGCTCTCTGTGAGTCGAGATAAGCTGTTCTCGTACCACTGCAGTGAGACTGGACGTAGAATCGGCGGGTACTCGTTTGAGGCATGGTGTACAGCTTTACAGTATCCTTTTATTAAGATAACAGAAGTTTCATATACAAACACGACTGCCTACTATTGTAAGGATTCTAACGATACCCTATACATCCAAATCTGTTCAGGCATTTACAAGTTATGGTGGAATAAAGAAACTTGCAACATACATACATGAACCCTAAACACATACACTCCTTTTTTGGGCAGACATGTAAAAACAAGCTAAAATAGAATCAGTATTAATTGCTTCATCTGATACAAATGATTTTCATTCCTTAGTTGCCTGACTAAGCTTCTTTTTTCTATTGGGAAGCCTGAGCAAGTGCTTAGGGCCTCCGGAACCACAGGCAGATGATAAAACCGATAATATTGATAAATATTATAATTCTAATTTATATGTATTCTTGATGTGTAGCTTAAAACAAAAAAAGTAGAATTTTCTTTCCTTTTGTATGTCATTAATAAAATAGTCCTCTGTCATATTATAATTACCTATAGGGGCCCCATGAACTTGGTATTTGTATTGTAATATTCAACATTCTCTTATAACAAATAAAGATTTTAGCATTAATATTTATGAGATCATGAGTCAAAGTATTGTCAACATGAGCATAACACAAGGCTTTTTATGATTAGCTTCACGGCGACTATGTGAGCTGAAGTCACCATAACGTCATTTGGTTTTGTGTTAAGAATTTTACGATACTGAAATTATTGGAATGCCGAATTTTAAGGCATAATATTATATATGTATTTATTGTCACATTTTTTGCTCAAGTAAACTTTGTTGGTTAATTTAAGATAAGGTGACTTTGATCACGCATGTATTGCTAAGGAATACCAGTAGAAATTTGTCTTAGTCGAAATGGTGGTTTAATTATCCCACTGGAGCAGCAATTTCTAGAGTGGGTTCCGAAATAACATTTGTGATAGATAAATAATTCCACAGTTACAGATATTATTTTGGTATAGTGTATTGCAGTGTCTTGCATTTGTAATCACATGGTCCCATAATATAATACGAGTATACAAGTGAGTTGTTGAGTTTTCCTATACCTTGAAAGTTTAGCAACAACTGCACTAAAGCCTCATGTGTGTTTCTGCCATCCAGTTTTTTTTGTAGGAAACGATTAACATACTAATATATTTAACACAAAATTGAGCAAAAACCAAAATGTGCAATTCCAAATACTAAAAATTAATTAAAAATAAGCCAACAATAAATTATATTCATTCCCCTATATCTGTGGAGGTCTTGTGTTCGGCCAATGGCACTTGTTAGGACGACAGTAATAATAAAAAATCATTCTGAAATTAATACAAAGCTGGTTAGGTATGTATGTTGCATCATGTGTAATTAACAAGCTTGATAATAATTGAGATACCTATCAACGTAAAACAAGCTTGTCAATTTCATGTCGGGGAATAAAAATAATACTTTTGAATAGGAAGTACTGTGATATGATTTCCTGAGCGTGTATCAGATTTGATTCTCAATCCAAATATGCGTTTGTGGGCGACTACAGCGGGCAGATAACCATGTTGAAGTTAGATAACAACGGAGCCACTCTAGTCACTACACTGAAGGGACATACGGGGTAAGTTACTACGAGTTATATACTACGAGTATTGGATAGTGAGACGAGCGAGTCTTTTGCCTGATGGTGAACATAATGCTAGCCCATAATAATTGCAGTGCCATCCAGAAATGTGGAACAAAAAAATTGCTTTAAAAAGCTACGAACCGACTTCAGTGACAAAGTACTGAACCGATTTTGATGAAATTTTTATGGGACCAATCTGAAAGTATGTACTTTCAAATAAAAAAACAACTTTCCAAATCGGATTATAAATGACAGAGATATGAGGTAACAAACATAAAAAAAATACCCACCGAATTGATAACCTTCTCCTTTTTTGGAAGTCGGTTAAAAAGGCCTCCGTGGCACTGCAGTGTTCTCGTTACACTAAGGCTGAGATTCAGAGACGAATCTAAGCGTGGACTCACGCTTCCATACGTCAAACTTCTATACAGTTTTGACATATGGAAGCCAAAGTCTACGCTTAGAATCGTCTCTGAATCTTAGCCATAGACTTATAACTGTTCGCCAAACGGATGAAACCGCGGGCAGAAGCTACTCGTATAGTAATGTAATATATGCCAATTAAACCGCAGTCCTTTAATTAATGTGCATTAATCGCGAAAAGCTAAGAAAATGCTATGTGAAAAATTATTCAAAACTTTAACTATATTTTTTGTTCTAATTTCCAGATCTGTAAGGGTGTTGAACTGGGCTCCTATACCTCAACTCCTGTTCAGTGGATCCTTCGATCAAACTATCATAGTGTGGGACATTGGCGGGCAGAAAGGAACCGCTTATGAACTACAGGGACACAGGTACTTTAAACTACAGAACTACAGAAACTACAGACACTTTAAACCATAGAAAGACTTAACCTTAGATAAATTCGTCACACTACAATACAGAAATTTAAAAAAGAATAAAGAACCACAGAAACTTTAAACCATAGAAAGACTTAACGTTAGATGAATTGGTTGCAACATCACAATACAGAAGTTTAAAAAAGATAACAACATAAAATAAATGTATGATCTTATTATATCGACATTTTGAAAACATTGGTGCATTTACATGTAAACAGATTAAGTTAAATGTTGCTTCAGCCGAAACTTGTATAGAACCTTCGTAATTTTAGGTCTTACCACAAAAAAATTTAATCACAGCCTAAACCTGTGTTAAACAGAGTTTAGCTTCTGTATATGTCTTTAAGTATGAGCGACCACAAATCTTGATTTAAGTAGTGTCTAACTATTGTGTAACTCCATTCTGTTGTGACATTTGTAATTTTTGATATTTATCTTTAGTCACTATCTAGCTAACAAACGTTTAAAAGTGATTTTTATTTGTGATAACATGGTTACTTTATCAGCCTCTTACGCTCCCACTGCTGAGACACCGGCCTTATCTCAGACAGAGAGGTATGGGCCATAATCCACCACGCGGGCCCAGTGCGGCTTGGTGGATGTCACATGTCCTCGAATTTTGTGTTTCTTGAACATGCCGGTTTCCTCGCGATGTTTTTCTTCACCGTTTTAGAGCGAGTGTCACTAATCCGCACATAACTTGATATAAGTCATCGGCGCGGGCCGAGTCGAGATTAGAACTATGGTGCGTCGGATTGAAAGTCGCACAAGTTCCAGCTCGGCCACACTCGCTCTCTAACAGTTACTGTTTACTTAAAATTCCAGCAACAAAGTATCAGGGCTCTGGTACGTGGGCGGGTGTGAGCGGTTGATATCGGCGGGCGAGGACGGAGCCCTGGGCGTGTGGGAGATGGCCGTGCGGCGCCGCGAGACTCCCGCCTGGAAGGAGTCTGATCTGTGCCAGATCTGCCGCGCCCCCTTCATATGGAACGTGCGGGCTATGATGGAGAAGAAGCAGCTCGGTGAGCGTTTCTCGCTGTCTTCCAATGGGGAGCCACATTGCTTACTTGTTAGTGGTAGGACTAACTCTTCTGCGAGTGTCCGTCTGGGTTGTTACCACCGGTTCGCTCGTGAAGTCTGCCGCCAAGCAGTAATGTGCACGCATTACTGTGTTCCGGTTTGATGAGCAGAGTAGTCAATGAAATTACTGGGCTTATGAAAGTTAATACCTAACGTCTCAGGGTAACGAGCGCACTGCAGTGCCGCGCAGGCCTTTGCGTTTCAAAGTTCTGAGTGGCACTTCAATTGTTATGGGCCGGTGTTACGCTTACCATCAGGTAAAAGACCAGCTCGTCTCGTTACAAAATAGCATAATTTATTTAAAAAAAACAAATAAAAAAATTAATTTCCAGGTGTATACAATGTTTATGTAACATAATTATTACATTGCAGGTCTCCGACAGCACCACTGCCGCTGGTGCGGCGCGGCTGCGTGCGCGGCTTGTTCCCCTCACCGCCTGCCGCTGCCTGTTATGGGGTTCGAATTCCCGCAGCGCGTCTGCACCGTATGTTACGAGACGCTGCGACACGAGCCGTGCGTATAATCATTACCGTTACATTGCTTTTTAGAATAAATAAAATAATTTCTAACACAGACCTTGGCAGGTTTATATGGTGTAATATTATGTAAACTAACTATCAAAAAAAAAATCAGGCGACGATGGCACAGTAATAATAAGGTCGACCACCGGTCGATGGTTCGATTTCTACGATAAGTTTCAGCTTTCGCTGGCAACGGACTTCCATTTTGATGATAATCGCTGGCCAGATAACTATTAGAAAATTCTAACATTTCTAAGTCGCACGCAAAGATCTAGAAATGTGATGGCTCCGTGGCTAAGTTGGTAGTAACACTGCTTGCAAAATGACAGGCTCCGGGTTCGATACCCGACCTGAGCAACATTTGTGTGGTCAGTAAACAATTGTTCTCGGGTCGTGGATATTTGTGTTGTATATCAAAAATCAAATCAAAACCAAAAATGTATATATACATACAAACAAGGTGTGGACCTTCTTTTAAGTATGAAAATACTTTTGCCAGAAGGCCCCGCTCTTCCATATCTACGCGTGTCCATGCCGTTTGTAACACACGGAATCCTATCCTGCCCCTGTGTAGGGCTCGGTGTGAGTGCGTAAGCGTTGTGTTTGTTTGTAAGGCTTCTTCACTTTAAACCTCGTCCGCTTCCAGACGGGAATCCTTAGCGTCGTTCCACGATATGAAGCATGCCGTCGCGTCGCTGTTTGTGGACGAGGCTACGGGCCGCATGTGCACCGCGGGCCGGGACCGCGTCATCAAGGTGTGGGACATCAGCGTGCTTCTCGCGCCGGCTCCGCGGCCCGGCACCAGCGAACAGTGAGCGCACTTGCTAACCCATCCCGCCTCGTACTGAACACAGCTGTTTACAACATTAATGGGCCGTTTGTAACTTTACTGGGCCGTTTGTAACATTAATGGGCCGATTGTAACATTACTGAGCCATTTGTAACATTACTGAGACATTTGTAACATTGCTGAGCCGTTTGTAACATCACTGTGCCATTTGTAACATTAATAGGCCGTTTGCAACACATTGATGGGCTTTTGGAACACTATCCTATAGGCCGTCTGTAAACGCATTGTTAAATATGGTACAAAAGGCCCAGGCAGGTTGCTTGTAACACAGGCCTTGTGTCTCCGGTAACATAGATTATTCGTACCATGGCTTCGTGTGACATAGATCAATCTCAATGGGGTCTATTGTAACATAAGTCATTTGTAACAGAAGTCTTAACGCGAGTCTTGTAACATAGGACGCGTGGTAGGCATTCGTAACGTGTAAAAATAAGCGGCCAATAAAGTCTTTAAATATTTTTAATCATTTGATTGTGATGTGGGCCGTGTGTAACATGGGTATTGGGCAGTCTGTAACATTGATAGTTATCACTACTAGCTACTTCGAAAACTACTCACTATAGCACAAGTTAGAACTTTTGTGTAACATAAACCTTCCTAGAATCTCATGACACACAACCACATTCAACTGTAACATAGCATGAACTTTGATGACCGATTAGAAATAAATATTAACAGCCTATTTCATAGAACTTATATACATTTTACTTGGTGTATGGAACTGTCTAAATCATCACATTGTCGTACCTATCATAAAGCAGTTTCAAACAGGGGAACAGGCTAATTATGTTTGAAACTGGGTATATTCTAAATCAGCATCGATATCTGTAATTTATCGTTGATCGATAATATATTTCTTAAAGTGATATTTTTTATATAATTTTCCTTCTTAGCGCTGGTCCAACGAATTTACGACAGCTTCTGCTCTAGTAAACTAAGACTGAAAATTCTGTTTCCAGTGAAAAATTATTTTATCTATGATATTTTCTTTATTATATGATATTTTCACTTTTTCAAGGTCTAAATTTTGTAGAATTGAGATTTTGATCTAGATTCTCGATATTCGATCAGTAGTAGCTTGCGGGTTGAAATCTTCGATGTTGTCAATTATTTTACTATGCTGAGTGTTAACGAAAACTATATGTCTATCTGATATATATTAATGACCTCTGTTTTTTGTAAAATAAACTTACATAATGACAACGATTTCCATTTTGAAAATTATCACTAGAAACGGGATATTTACCATGTATATTATTTGATTTGAGTTTCCGATATTTCGGCGCTGTTGCAAACGCCATGATCACGGGAGAACTGAAGAACAGAACCGTTTCTAGTGATAATTTTCAAAGTGTTGATGACCATGACAGTTTAAAAACGATTTCCATTCCCAAGTTGATAATGGCTCTACTCACGTTCCAAACTGTCGTCCAATTTGTTGTACAATCTGTTGTAAAAATTACCATCTGTTGAAATTGCGGGTGGACATGCTCTACTCACGCAAATCGTCATGACTCCAACAAATTGGACGATAGATTGGATCGTGTGGAGAGGCTTTAACTAATAGCGTATGTTTACGGCAAAATGTATGACTGATAAGAGTATATAACTTAGTCATTGTGTTCATGGTCTATTAACTTGTAAGGGCTTTTCTTTGGTAGGCGACGAAATTTAGTACGATATCAAAGTTCGAAAGTCCTACTTGAACTATTTACTAAGGTAGATAAGTAACATTAAAATCAACTGCGTTCATTACTTCAGATATTCGGAAGATCTACAGAGTTTGAACGTATAATTGGATTTCTTATATCGAAATTCTTTCTCAAGATATCTATTTGGAGAAAATTGAAAGCTAATTTTTGAGAGCAGATTTGGGCGTCGTCTATCTAGAACAACGTAAGTGCTACGAATAGTCTGCATGTCACACATTAGTACGTGTGTTTTGATGAATACTTTAAGGCTATTGTTGATTATGGGGCTTAAGCGTCCTCGTTTGGATCGTAAGACTAGCTGTACGCATTCGGCTTCGTACACGTTTTTTAAGATATCCCAGCACTCCAATGTCACAGCGCAAAACGTAGCTTATCGTGTAGGTTGGAATGTAAGCAACATAAGTGTGAAAATTACGTCAATTTCTATTCAACATTTATATTTGTATAAACCGGAGACACTTACGTCGTACAGCCGAGTTTCGTATAAATTGGCCGGCCGGTTTCAAGGTACTCGATACCTCTTCTCCACAGAGCTACACGCGCGCGTTCCGACTGGTTACCGCGCATGCACACATTACACACACTCAATACTCTACATAACAAAAGGGAGTGGTCACTCACCTGCTAAACACGAAAACTATTTGATCTATGAAACTCAAATTTGGAAGGTAGGTAGTTTATAAGTAGGAGACTTCAGTTACTAACGTATTTTGCGACAGGGCCGGATTGATGGGGTCTAAGGGGTTATCGTGAGTTTATATGAAAGTCTTAAACTATCACCTATGCAAAGCCGGGCTAGTATTTATACAAATAATAGAGAGTTTTAACTACCAATAAAACTTACCTATTATTTTTCCAACGATATCCGGAATCCATCTTGAGTCAAGCCTCTGTCTTTTAACGGTTTTTAGTCCCAACAACTTCCTCCCTTCGACTTCCGGCGCCACCGTCGCGTTTATTTTGGCGGAAAAGATGGCGGCGCTCAAAGTGGGGCGCGGTTTTACCTTCATTATACTTACTCACGATCTACCAGGTAGGCATTACCTGGATTCCGGATATCGTTGGAAAAATAATAGGTAAGTTTTATTGGTAGTTAAAACTCTCTATTATTTGTTCCGTACCGATATCCGGAATCCATCTTGAGTGATGTGTTTGTTATCTCCTGGTAGCCAAAATATGATGCTATAATGTGCTATATGTAAATAAAAGTCATGATTATGTCGTAATTATATCTACCTGTAATCATAACAGATTATAAGTTAATAATATAAGAGTAAATACTTCGTTCATAAACTAAGATATTACCCCACTGGGCCAAAGAAATTAAATTAGCAAAAGTATGAGTAGACGATTTGTTAATTATCTTCTTTGATAATATTTTCTAAATGGATATTCTTATTCTCAATTTCAAGCTGCAAAAAGATGAGAGATATCACTGCAGATCGCACTGAGTCTGGCGAGGCGTCTACAGTCGCTTTTCTGGGAATAGATTTGATCATTCCACCAATTATCGTCCTAAATGCTGGTTCAGGTTCTCTTCTGACAAACAAAAAGCTGTGGTAATTTGTTTTCTAAATCTGTAAGATTTCGTGTCACTATAATTAACTAGTCCAATGCATACACACGAGGTTCTTGTTTGGATCTTGCTAAAATAATCATCCCAATCGTTGATAATCCAATCGATGCTCAGTAGCGTTGACGTCGAGCACCCTTCGATCTTGCTAATAACAGTATAGCCGCGTATTGACTTCAGGCACGGTAAAACCTTGAACGTTGGTGAGCACTCTATGCGTGCGTAATAGATACCATCAAGACACGCTCGCCGATTGGAAGGATGGAACACTCGAGGGTGAAGCGAGGTGTTCCAAAAAGCTATCGGTTTAAAGCGTGCATCAAACAAAGTTTTATATGTGGCGCGATGCAGGTCAGTCAATATACTTCTGAAAATTTTGGTATGCATTCCATGATCGCCCTGTCGGCGCGCTTGATCATGCCGCGTGCAGCAGCCACTCACATTCGAAACGCATCTTAATGTCGCAAAGTGACAGGATATTTGGAAGAGGTTACTCTCACTAACTGCGTTACTATAATAGTAGTTTTACTTTCCAGATAGCCGGTTTGGTTTTTCTCTCTTTTGGAACTAAAACTCATATATTTGATAAAAGGGTTATGACAGGTCCTTATTTCTGTAATGATTAGTATAAGGTCACTACCACTGATTTGTGAAGTAAAATTGTCCGATAATGCAAATCTTCATTGTTATGTAGATGTTCTAGATAACGGACTACCTGCTCTAGTCTGGATTCTTGTAATCTACGTTGTTAGAAATGTAATGTACTATCTATTCCATGTCGGTTTATAGGTGCTTATACTAAGTGTAACGTGATATTACGTATGTGTTACATTGATCTATCTTTTGTCCAATCCTTTATTTAGTTTATCCACCAAAATTAAGCACGTTTTCAGAGGTCGTAAATTTTTTGGAGGATGACTTCCAGTTCTTGCGGAGAATATTCAGGATGCGATACGGTTCTCGAATGATGCGGGCTCGTAGGCTTGCTCTCTCAAACATCACATTTCACTTCAAAGCAATAAGGATGTACTGACCTTATGTGTTCAGACAGGACAGTAGGTATTTAATAAACTAGCTTTGGCGGAGGAAACGGTCATGCCAGCTGTAAACCCCACTATTGAAGTAATGAGTTGTTAAATATCGGGCTTTGATCCCACACGTCCATTGATTAGATGCTCCATATCTTATAGGTATATGATTTCCGTTGCTGAAATGTTCAGATACAAGTCATAACAGGTTTTAGGTTTTACTTTGTGATCCATCTCGAAATTAAATTGGCTCGGGACATACTGTGTTTAATAAATGTTGTACTATGTCAATATTAACTTTCAAAAGTGCTCATGTCAATAAATAACTTTGAATTTGATTGGTTCATTACTATCAACAGATGTCATACTTCAGAGATGACTCCAGAACTTTCTTTGAACTGGTTTTACTTTTCTCATTGACATAAACCAAAACTGTGCAGAAGACTGTTGCAATAAAATGTGAGCATGGTGTAGCTTTGCAATCCACTTGCCAACGGAGTTGTTCTGTTCCTGGCAGTGAGTGGCATCTTCATGTATTTAGCCACGCACCTCTGTCAAAACCGGACGCATCGGTGGTAAATATAATGCGAGATCGGGCCTGTGTGTATCGGTAGTGAGCCCTATGAAGCTTTCAACCACCACCTCATTTCTGCGAGTATAGCTAGGTTCTGATAGACTCACTTGTTTGCAAAGGTGCCTTTGAGGGAGGTGAGGAAGTTATCGGCTGAAGGAAGATGGTCGGACTTAGCGCATTACAAAAGACAAAGTTGAGTCACCCCAGAAGGGACTGGGCCTGTGTGAGGGATCAACTACCTCTGGACATCTGACTGAAGCGCCCTGCGTAGCGTTAGGCACTTCGGTTCCGACAGAGACTTCGTGTCGAGTTGGCGTCCCATATGGCACCCAGAAATTCCAGGCGCCGAGTCGGAACCAGTACAGACTTGTCCATATTGATCGGCCAATCGAGAGGAAAATAGGAAAGTTATCGACCGTAGTACTGCAAAGTCCGACAATCTTCCTCTGCGTATTACAAGAGGCAAAGTTGAGTCACTCCAGAAGGGGCTGGGCCTGTGTGAAGGATCAACTGTCTCTAGACATCTGACTAAAGTGCCCTGCGTAGCGTTAGGCACTTCGGTTCCGACATGACTTCGTGTCGAGTTGGCGCCCCTATTACACCCAGGCGCCGAGTCAGAACCAGTACAGACTTGTCCATGTTGATGGGCCTATCGAGCCGTCTCATCAGATCCACCATGAAGGAGTTGTGTTCGCGTAAAACATGGTGAGAGCAATGTACCAGCGTAGAACCTTTCAAATAAATTACACACCTGATAGTTTGGGTCCTAAGGTATTCTTCTGCGGTTCAATTCGTGAAGGTACAAGTTGAATGTTTTCGGCGCTAACGAAAGTCGGAAAAGGTAAGCAGGTCATATGGATTGGCTGGCCGTTGTAACAGAGCAACAAGGAATTGACAGTGCTCATTAGCTATTGATTTTAAAATTGGCTTCATAACCGCGCTCCTTTTAGTAATAGCTGTATTTGTTTATCGGAGCTTCAAGATTCTTCTATTCATGTATATGTATAATATTGTATATATTTACACAACCACCCGGAAGCATTTTAAGCCAGGCGAGACTGTTCTTAATAAGTAAGGAAAATGTTGGCATTTTACATTTAGAGTGCTTGTACAGCTTGTATTGGACGTCGGATGTCCCGCTATTGCTAGAAATGTTTGCGTGAACTTTTAATCTGACTTTGGGGGGTATAAACATCACTTTGGAAAACAAGGTAAAAATTATCTTGCTTGCTTACTTTACTTATATGGCCTTGGAGTTTTATCGCAGGCAAGCTTCCAGTTAAAAGCTCAGCTTACTTATATACGAGTAATCTGTAAACAAGTTGCTAGCTTATCACCCCCCCCCCTCTCAATTACTTGTAGGTAGGCTGCTAGAGAGTTATGATATTGAAGGGCGGGTCACTTCAAGCTGTTGAAGCTGCAAGGTCGTACGCAATTTGTCTTTCCGTGTAGAATAGCACATACAGACAAAAAGTAGACAATGTAGATAATATTCCAGTAATGATAACGAAACATAATTATTAGGTTCTCTTAAACGAATGGTATTTAGAACTAAACTGTGGGTAGTAGTACGCAATTTGTCTTTCCGTGTAGAATAGCACATACAGACAAAAAGTAGACAATGTAGATAATATTCCAGTAATGATAACGAAACATAATTATTAGGTTCTCTTAAACGAATGGTATTTAGAACCAAACTGTGGGTAGTACCTGATGCATGAAAAAGTCTTGAACCATCATTAAAATTTAGTTGTGAAGAAAAAATACCGGGGGTAGTTTTTCTTTATCCTTTTCTATACAAGGATGAGAGGATCGGTAGCAATGCATTTCAATCACTGTAAGTCCCTTTGTTGATAAAAGTTGATTATAATTACACAACACAAGTCCAAGTCACTATTTGTACGAACTACGGCCTCGGTAACTTCTAGAATTGCGTGAAATGCTCGAAACTCATAGTGCTTCTTAAATTTGTCAAAAAGACCACTGGATGCGACAAAAATACAAAACACTTACGTGGTCAACTGGTCAGCCTCTGGATCGCTGCAGCTTCCTTTCAGGACTGAAAGCCCTGCAATACTGGTTGGTGCACTGCTCGTAATTGGAGAACGACTCCTCCATCGCGACACACGTTTGTTAAAATTGACACTAATTGGTTTACGCGTTTAAATTTTCGTTCTCCATAATGAAGGGAGGAATTAATAAAAAAAAAAATTATACCTACGTTAATTATAAAAATTATACGTAAATTCAAACTGTATATAAAAAATTAATTTACTTTGTGAAATTAATTATATTTTGTAAGGACATCTAGCCGTGGCGAAAGACGACGCTATAATGAAGGTAAAACCGCGCCCCACTTTGAGCGCCGCCATCTTTTCCGCCAAAATAAACGCGACGGTGGCGCCGGAAGTCGAAGGGAGGAAGTTGTTGGGACTAAAAACCGTTAAAAGACAGAGGCTTGACTCAAGATGGATTCCGGATATCGGTACGGAACAAATAATAGTCATACTTACGAAGGTTTTGACCAATTTCTATTCAATAGTTCGTCTTGTGACAATACATCACATATAAATCAATAAACGAGAAGAACTGATAAGAAACTGTATGAAGTTGGTCCTTTACAGTTCTGATTATGGCTCCGATTCTAAAGTTCACAAACATCGTATGTAGATATCACTAAGTCGCTTTCAAACTAAAATATGAGAAGAGGATGAAAGATATAAACTTTTCCAGTATTTTCCATCCTTTTTTCTCCAAGACGCTACTTAATACTAATAATCTAAACGGTAAGAGATATACATAGGTGTTACCATATTAGTAAGCTTTGAGGAATTAGATCTTAGAATCGGAGCCATTTCATTTACTTGCATAAAGGTCGTTTTATCTTGCCCCTGGTGATAATTGGAACTAAATAGCACATCGATTTTGAATATCTTGTGCCTTATGTCTATGCAACATTTGTCTTTGATTATAGCCTTAAACTATTCATCGAGTAATATATTGTCTATGATTGGTTAGAGTCCTTTTGCTGAAGCTCAACATTTTCACGAGTCAGTAATTTGTTATTTATATTAGAGGTATATTTAGTGTAACTAAATCTTATTTTATCGAAGCACTTTTAATTATTTTTATAAATTTTGTTTTTGATTAGATGTGGCGTAAGGTATGCTTTAAAAACGCACTATTTTGAAGTTTAGCTGCATAGCCATATGTGTCATTTTGTAAAAATGTCGTTAATGTAATATTTCTCCTTGTGTATATACATTCTATGGGACAATAAATTATGTATATAATTACATCAGGTTTATACTTTAAGCTTACTATAATATTCATGTCCTGTCAAATTTATATTTAATATTTTAACTTCCGGTTGCAAAGAGTTCGTAACAAACTATAATGCAAGGTGCTTGACTTTGAAATTGAAATGTATGCTAAAAGATGTTTCTTTTTTTTAAAGATTTGCTGTTATTTTTTTTATCTCCCGGAGTGGTGCACCATGATGTTTCCATATAAACGTAATTATTTTTGATAAACAACAAATCTGATCGCAATAAAACATTTGGTGTAGATACAAATAAGTGATTCGTTTTATTTTGAAACTACGTGTAAAAAATAAGGTGATTTTTTAATTGGAGTAATAACCACTTCGGGAGACTTAACGCGTGTAAAGCTGCGTTTTTAATGTCTAGAGAAGTTCTGAGCGAACAATAATAATTAAGATCACATAGTGAACACAGTTTTATTTCTCTTCTACGGACGCAAATTTGTGGGATTACATTTTGCTCAAGTGTTCCTGCTCAGACGTTCGAAGCAGTAAAAACATGTCTAAAGTAGAAAGACAGGCCTTTATTATAGCTTAGCATTAGCAAGAGCAAATTATGTATGAGTATCATTTAATCTCTAATTGAGAGTGATTGGTCGCGCCCTCTATGTTTTACCAAATGGCTATTGGTATTTATTGCCATTGCAAAAAATGCGGATGTCTGAAAACGGACACTCGGTTTGGCGTGGACCAAAAATTTGTTAATGTAATTAAGATTGTATTGGAATAAATAAAAAAAATTGATATTTTGTTTATGTGAATTATATTGTAAACTAATGCAGTAGTGCTTATAATATCGGGTTTTACAGCCAATTTGAACAGAACAGAAGGATGGTCGATGTTTCAGTAGGAGTCTGGTTTGTTAGTATAATTTTATCAGAATTGCCTTACAATGTGATTGGAATTCTTAATTTCCTTAACTTAGAAAAAGCTTAAAAATATATAATTATGTTTAAACGCATTGTCTAGTATCGGATGATTTAATAGGTCTAGATTAAGTCAGTCCCTTTAGTACATACTTATTGTATTTGTTGCCAAAAATCTAATTTTGATTCCACTTGGCATTCTGATACGATTGGTTAAAAGACAATAGTTAAATCTAAACCGTGATACATCGCAAGCACGGTTTCTTTATTATTAACTTATTATCAAACTAGCTGCTGCCCGCGGTTTCACCCGCGCGGTGATATTTAATTTCATGGTTTTTCGTAGATTACCCGGAACATACAGACAGACTGAAAGACAAAATTTTTAAAAATTGTTTTGTTATGGTACCGTATACACTTTAATATGCATTTAGTAAAAAGCTGTTATTTTGATATTACAAACAGACACTTCAATTTTATTTATTTGTATAGGCAAGACGTAGCGATAGATTGCAGTAACATAGTTTTCTAGTTCTCCTGGGTGCACGCCTTGTGTCAACTACCCGTAAAGTAATCAGGATCTATAACATCGTCCTCACTTCTGTTACTGTTTCTATTGTACATAAACTAAATTACAAAATTATCAGTCACTGAATGCACATCTGAATGTCTACCTATGTGTCGCTTCTAGTACTAAAATATTATATTGCCAAACAAATGTACTTGAGATGTGAATTTAACCTATAATATTATAGATTTTGAGTATTTAGCGCATGCTAAAGTAATTATTATTAGTGTTTATTTATTGTTTTTTTGTAGTATGCTATTTCGTTCGCAACATTTTGTTAAAAGTATTATTTTAATGCACGCCCACTAGATGGTTTACATTAATGTTTGCAAACGGTTTAAAAAATTCGTCTACGTTGCAAAATGTTAACAAAGGGTTGAGGGGTTGAGGGGACCTTCCAAGCCATGGTAGGTCTGGTAAGTGCTGCCAAATATGATTAAATGACATAAGCGCACTGTTTAAAAAGATTACGATAATGTTCATCTGAAATAATGGCGAATAAATAGTAAATAAATAATACGGCCAAGTCTAGAAATTTTGGTGTCACTAGCGCCACCTTGTTTTGGGAGTAGTAACTAATATTGACAGCTTGTTAAGGTTCCAACGGCGTTTGCTGCTCTCCGATATTAAGGACGAACTAGTCGTTCATTTCTCCATACAACCGTACTTGGGTGATTACTCCACTACTTGACGTTCTAAGTCCAAAATTAAGAATAATATCGGTTTATCTGTTCGTTATCTAGGTCAGCCTGCTAATTATACAGAATAAAAATAAGTGGCTTAAAAGTAATGAGCCTTCAAACATCTGTATTTTAGCACGTATTTTAACGCAAGTTTGGACGTAAATAAATTACAAAAGGATTACGAAAACTCGAAAATAAGGTACATACTAACAAGCTTTAGTTTATTGACGTTTCAAATAACTTTGGTCTGACTAAATACATTCAGTAGTTTTGTCGTAAAACCCCAAGCACCAGAAGCCAATTCGTACATTTTTGCGCGCCGGTTTTCGACTTTTCGGTTTTCGTCGTGACTTTACGAGAGTGTGTAATTGTGTATGTGCGAGCATTAGCCTCATACTACTCATCGCTGCAGAGTCTTACCTTGTCCCACGAATGTTAGATGAAATAGCATGCATTTTAGCCGCGCCCACCGATGAGTTCGCTCCATGAACTAGTAGGCTCTTAATAAACTAATGTGTATGCTTAAATTTATTTATGGTGGATATGTTTAGCTTGTTTCTTTATGGTAGTATACGTTTATAGCGTCTAGCTTGATTTTCTATGTATTTTTTTATCAGGGAATAATGAAGGCTTAGGACTTGGCGGTATTATTTTTGTACTTATTGTATCTAGTCGGCGTTAATATTTTGTAACTGGTCTTTATTGATTGTACTCTTACTAGCACTACCTAGACCAGAATGTGGGCGTGCTAGCATGTTTGTTATTATTCCATTAAAGTTTTTTAAGAAACAAAATAATATCTTAATTGAAAAGCGGAAAAAAAAGTTAAACACTTGTTAATTATTGTATCTAATTTTACTGTTTTAGTTTAAATCGGCGTAAAATATATCTATGTAATAAATAAATTAACTATTCTTTTACATCATTAAAGAGTTCTTTTATTTTATATTTAGGCATCACGTCGTGTGTGAAGTAATACTGTAAGCGTAATATCGTAGTCTTCGTAATCACTCGGCACAGGGATTAGATCACTAAAGTTTCTGCAGAGTTGGAAGTTACAGCACGCGCAACGGATCTGGGCCCGCTTTAACAGTTCTAGCGACGCGAAAAACGGTGAAGAATGCGGCAGGTAAGAGTCACTTGGTCGACTTCACGGCGGCCGAGTTCATTGCGCGCGTTGTAGTTTCGTTGTGACGTCAAAGGGCGCAGTATCTCGGCTGGAAGCAGCGCGGCGCCGCCCACTGGAGTATTAGTCCGATCCGGCCATCGAGGTAATAATATGTACTAACGTACTAGGCGAGCTATGTGAAGCAAAAGTCTTGTTCCATTTTTTTTATGTTTAAGCTAAAGTCCGTAGCAGCGCTGGTACCACAACTATGTCGTCTAACCAAACAAATAAAACATGTAGCGCTAGATTGCGTCTAAGGTGTAGTTTTCTCGCGATCAAAAGGTCGAAAGCGCCGCTAATTTCACGGCGCTTACGCGTTTTTGTTCAAGGAACGACTGGGATGGTTGCGGTCCATGGCGCAAAATATGCCTTTGCGGCGTCGACTCTATTATCTCTGTGGGTCCGGCAGCCGGCGCGCTCAGCCTGGGCAGGTGTACTGCGCGCGCGGTACGCACACCTGTCCGTTGAAGACCAGCCCCGGCGCGCACGCCAGCGCAGTACGCTCGCCCGACACGCAGAAGTAGTACCGCGCGCAGTCCGAGCCCGCCTGCTCGAAGAACCCGTCCCGCTCGCAGCGGCCCGCCGCGGCGCCGCGCGCGCGCCCGCACGCGTGCGCCGCCGCCTCCACGCACGCGTGCCCGTCGAAGATCTTCTCGCCGAGACACGACAGCGTCGCCAGCCGGTCGCCGCCCTCGCAGTAGTAGTACCTAGAAAGGGGAACGCCGATCGGTCACATTCTTTTCTTCTATTTCGGTACGTTTGTCCGCAATCTCACCTGATGGAGCGATGATGCGTTCGAAGGTGTAGCACGCTTACCTGTTCACTCTCGTTTTAAACACTCCCAGATTATATAAGTCGGGAAACATGGCAACGAATTGGGATGTTGACTGATTTTGGGAAAGTGTTTAAAACGATGCGTATGGGCCTAATATAACCCAAAATATTTAAATTTACTTTTTAAAACAACTAATATTTTAATTATCATGTATTTAAAATGCCGTTTTAAATTTTGCTCCAAAACGGCAGTGACGTCACGTGTTCAATTACCACAGAGTAATTTTCTATAACACTGTAAAGTGACAACCAAAGAGAATATAACCACTACTACCTAGTCTGTGCTACGTTTAGTGACAAGTTCATTCGATGCTTTCTGTGTATGTATTGTTATGTATTAAAATATGAGTTCTAAGTTTTTTGAGCTTATTGATTTATATAGGTATATGCTTTGGTTAATTAATACACTTTGGATCTTAGAATCTACGATTACTGTTATATATTCATTGTTGGTTATAGAAATAATGATTTTTGGTATAATAAGTAGGTACTTACACGGAGGTCTTCACATTTCTAAATTCAGCAGAGCATAAATTATCGTTTGTCGAGAAGAAATTGGCCACCGTAAAACAATCAATTCTCGGCAAATTGGAATTATTTGCCTTTATGAAGCCACTTTCCATCATGGGAGAATATTCAAGAGTCGAAATAAATTTAGAAAAATAGGCGCGGAATTCACAGCACAGATAAATAATCACAGAAATCACTCTAAAATACTAAGCAGTTAAGCGCAACGAGCTATATACTCATTGGAGTTTTGGCGGGAATGCGAAAATGTGCTGTTGTTGATTTTGTGTTATTTACTAAAACCTTTGTTTTATAGAGTGTTAATGTGTAATAATAGTGGATTATTAACCATTAAGTGTTCGTAAACTTGCATGAGTGAAAGGCAAATAGTACAAAGACGAAAAACGTGTATTTTCGTATTCTATCCAAAACTCCATAGAAGCTTCAGTAAACTATCCACCAATTTACTGAAGCGTCACTTCGACTCGACCGCGCCTAGACTAAACTTTAACGTGACTTTGACGACTTTCATGCACCAAAACTAGAGATTTATTATATATTATTATTTATATAACTTGACACTAGTTAAATGCGCAAATCACGTGGAGCCAAAAACAAAACAAAAAAAAATATATACTCCTTCCGATTGAAACAGTGACGTCACGGGCGTTTTAGGTCACGTGACTTCGGATTGATGTGATTACATTTTGATTATTTAATTTACATTAAATTCCTTAAAAATAAACAAAAATATTGTGTTTAATAGGATTTCTGTCACAAAAACTACCGTTTCGCGGCAAAATTATATTTTTATTTGAATACAGTCAACAACCCAATTCCGCTCCTTAGCAGTGCGTATTGTAAAGGATGAAGCAAAACGCTTAGTGCATAATATATGGGAGTGATATGAACCATAAAAGGGTGGCGTATTGCTGAGTGTCTGGTCGTCCGATGATAGAATGGAGTTGAAGGAATTAAGCTATGTAATTCCATCGCACACTCGCCGCAATATATTCTGTAAACTATCGACAAACTATATAGCAACTTTATGGCGATGCAGAAGACTGAAGCCTGCCCGCAATCAGTGTGTCGTCCCCTATATACCTAAGCTTTTTGGCGCGTCTTTCGATATACTCCAAAGCTTCCAACTGGTATTACTTGGCAGAACCATCCCACAATTGCGAGCAGTACTCCATACACGACCGGACTTGTGCTTGGTAAAGATTATAGAAGCTGTCCCGGTGTGAAGTACCGTCTCATTTTCGCCAAGATGCCCAGCTTTTACAACTACCTTAGATGTAGCTGAAATGCGCTAACGAGGAGAGGAGCGGCGCTCACCTGCGGCATCCGGACTCTATCTCGGCGTGGTACCCGTCGGCCCGGCCCTCGCACGAGCGGTCGTCGCGGCACAGCTCGGCGCGGCGCGGCACGCACGCCTCGCCGTCGAAGGCGCGGCCCGGCGCGCACGCGTACACCGCCTTGGACCCGGCGGCGCACGCGTAGTACCCGCGGCAGCCCGTGTCCGCGCCGCGGTAGCGCCCGTCTGCGCGTCCGTAGCACGAGTCGCGCTCCAGGCTAGGGCACAGGTACGCGCCCGCCGCCGTGCAGCGTGCGCCGTCGAACACGGCGCCGGCCGGGCACTGCAGTGTCGTGCGCAGCGCGCCCTCGCAGTGGAAGTAGCGCGTGCAGTTGGAGCCGAGGTCCTGGTACGTGCCGCTGGGGAGACCCTCGCACTCGGCGGCGCGCTCGGGCCCCGCGCACGGGAACCGCGCCGCAGGCACGCAGGCGGCGCCGTCGAACACGAGCCCGGCGCCGCACGCGCCGCGCGACACGACGCGCTCGCGCCGGCACTCGAACCAGGCTGCGCAGCTGCGCCAGTCGCGGTGCGGCCCGTCGGCGCGGTTGAAGCACGGGCTGAGCGCCGGCGGCGGGCACTCCACGCGGCCGGCCGGCTCGCAGCCGCCGCGCGCGAACCGCATGCCGCGCTCGCACACGCCGCGCCGGATGACGCGCCGCGCCTCGCACGCGAAGTACTCGCGGCAGTCGGTGGAGCGGTCCGCGTACGCGCCGTCCGCGGCGCTCTGGCACAGCGACGAGCACGCCTCGTCCGAGCAGAAGTCCGCGTCGCCGGCCGGCAGCGCGGCGGCGCCGGAGCGCGGCGGCGGGCAGTCGCCGGCGCACGCGGCGCCGCGGCACGGGCCCACGGCGCGCAGCTCGGCGGCGCGGCACCGCAGCGCACGCCGGCACTCGTGCGAGGTGTCCGGGTAGTCTCCGTCGGCCAGCCCGGCGCACACGGGCTCGTAGCACGTGCCGGCGCCGCGCGCGCACGCCTGCATGGCGAAGTCGAACCACGAGCCGGCGGGGCAGGCGCGGTCGGTGGCCGTGCCGTTCTCGCAGCGGTAGTAGTGGCGGCACGCCGTGCCGGGCGACGCGTACGCCAGCGTGTCGTGCGGCGCGCAGTCGCGGCGGATGCAGGGCCGGCGGCGGCGCGGCACGCAGGCGCCCTCCGCCTCGCTGAAGGCGCGCCCGGCGGCGCAGGAGTAGCGCGCGCTCGCGACGCCGCCGCTGCACCGCACGTACTCGCGGCACTCGCTATCGTAGTCGGCGTACAGTCCGTCTCTGTTGCATTGGATGCTCTCGCCGGCTGAAAAATACACCACGGTTCTATGTTAACTTTAGGGTTTGCGTAACTTGCGGCGCCAACCATACACGAGTTCCAAATCCATCGCTCCACGTGTCTTAGGTTGAGTGGAATGACGGTCCAATTTTGAGCACACAGACGGTCACTCCATTCCGAGCGCGCCATCGCAGTATTTTTCGGTCACTGCGTCTCGAGTACTGCCAACTGAACGCGAAAGGGATCGTCGTATCGGCCACTAACGACGAGTTGGAACGTTTGGATCTCTAATATTTCTATCACGGCACGTATACCATCTTAGATTCCCCACACACGGGCGGTTTTTGGAACGTTGAATTGGAGTGCTAGTAGTGTATGTAGTCTCTAAGATGATTTTTATCAAATCAGCTAGTTTTATAAGCTTAATAATCGAGAATCTCATCAATGAAACGACCGAAACCGATTTGCTAGATTAAAACTGGTACATGAGAAAAAATTTGTTCACCCATGTAACTCACTGAATATATGCGCGCTGATAGCGATCGCGAGAATCGCGAGGCGCGCGGGCGCTCCGCGGGAGGCAGGCGCACGCGCAGACATGTCGGCTGCGACTGGCGGCGCGGCGGCGGCGCGGGTTCCTTGACATTCGCGCGTCCCCGCGTAACCTGATCCCTGCCGCGGCCCGGATGCAGCCTCCAAGTTAGGAATCTAATCTAGACACGCCTTGTTTGTCCAGCGCCTTCTGTTCAAGTGAAAACGATCGTATCGGAGTCGCTCGCCGGCCGTGAACTTTGTCTCCTTACGTAACATCGATGAAACATATTTAATTTATGAAAAAGATGCAGCGGTCTCATTTATCTTTAATCGGCTAAAAACGCCCTCTCATAAAGATTAATCCGAAGTTTATGTTTATGCCGATATTTAGATCAATAAAACTTTAACATCTTGCAGACGACGGCATACATTATGTTATTTGTATTTTTTACTCGCGAAGAGCATGATTACTATTCCGCCGCCGCACCGACTCGTGGGAAACTGCTACAAAAAATAAATAAAAAACAAACAGATCGTGTCGAAACGTAATAAATACTCGGTACTGAGCCGGAATCTCTGAGAATCCGCGTAGCAGGACGAACTAGCGTATATTGACTTCATATCAGAGGTAACAAAACAACATTAGGTTCCTAGTACAAAAAAGTCATGATTGTAATTGGCCGAGGTAACCCGAGCATTGGTCAACAATTTCTCGTGATCAACTTGAACTTTCAGTTTTAGGTGACGTTACGATAGTGACCTCTCGACGACATCCGCGTTTCAACTGCTACAAGCGAAGTTAAGTGCTAATGATGTTGACAATAAGACGGTTGAGATAACATTAGCGAAGGCAATGAAGCTAGCGGGAATGTGTGGAATGTGGTCGTCCGCAGCAGGGGGCCTCGTCGTTCTCTAATAATTATAATAAACATAACATAAACATAAACGCTTACACACTCATACCCCCGCACTAGGATTCCCTGTGTCGCAGGTGGCATGGACATACACAGATACACATCACAAACATCCAAGACCCGAGAACAAACTTTATGCTTACACAAAATCTGCCCCGGCCGGGAATCGAACCCGGGACCCCTCGCCTTGCAGGCAGGGTTACTACCAACTTAGCTACGGAGCCGTCAATAATTTTAATTACTTGTGTTTCGCGACAAGTTTGAACCGATGATCGCTCAGTGTTCACCTACCGATATGTATAGGTCTCTGGTCCAAGTCCTACAACATGCTTGATCTTTCGATGAAGGGAAATAATTTTACTATATAGGCCATAGGGTGATTGGAAATTCCATACATTCCTTGCAAGGCCGCGTTAAAATAGAGCATATGTTTGCAGCTAATTTGGTTTGTGATACCATACCCGCAACGTGGTTATTTAATTATTATTTTGTGGTTTTCAAAAAGTGATTGTAACCCAAAATTTGCTAGAAAATACCTAGCGTATTTTCTGCCTGGGTTGCTAGTGCTACATAGTACGGCTCCGCGCTCAGCGCCCTCCATCCTACCGCATACAGCCCATGCCACACCGGGCTACCGTCCTTCAATAGGTCTTGTTTGGATGGCTGGTTAGAACCCCCCCTCCAACCCAAATATCCCTTTTAGTCGCCTTTTACGACAGGCAGGGGAGACAGAAGGCATATCTTTTGAACCCGGGACTGGATTGACTAGATATAATGTCCTACCATGTAAAATGGAAGTTTTATCCGAACGAATAAGGCTCAAGAATTCAGAGAGGCTGGCGGACCTGACGCAACAATGCGATCTCAGCAAAACAATTCGAAGCAGGATGTCCCCGTCACGTGCGGAAAATTTGCCATTTTACTAACTCCACGACTCAGGTTACGTCGGCCGATACATTAATAATAATAAGACTTTACTACGATACTTCTATACCATTATACAAATAAATAAAATCGATGTGTCTGTTTGTAATACCAAAATAACAGCTTTTTACTATACGCATATGAAAGTACATACGGCACCTATAACAAAACAACGATTTATACAATTTTTGTCTATCTGTTTGTTCCGGGTAATCTCCGAAACGGCTGGACCGATTTTGTCGGGACTTTCACTGGCAGATAGCAGATGCTAGTAGGAATAACTTAGGCTACGTGGGCGAAGCCGCGGGGCACAGCTAGTTAATAATAATTAGACTTTACTACGATACATTGTTGGTGGGTTGTGTTGTAGTAATCGATTGCCTTTTGATCGTTATCTCGTCAGGCAATTACAATAACCTCGAGTTTAGTTCCGCATACGGTTCTTCACTCGGAGTTTCACTGCCACCTCTATTCGCAAGAATGTGTAGGTACTACAATTATGACTACATATTTTTAAACCAATTCCAATAAAAATGAAGTTCTGTCTTGGACTTGCGTTTTTATGTATGTTTTTTGTATATTTGGCTGGAATTTTCGGTTAGGTTTGCATAAATTGATTTTTGTAAGTATGTGAGAGAGTTCCCGAGATGTCTTTTTTATTTGCGATTTTATTTATTTGTTTAGAATAGGTTAGCCTTTGACCTTGATCTGATCTGAAGTGATGATGTCAAAGGTGGTGTGCATACTAAACCTGGAGTACGGACTTGCTCTCAGTTCAGCTGCCAGAAAACACTCGTGTTTGAGGGATGCACTAAACATGTCTTATTACCTTGATGCATCACGAATCACAACGTTTTCCTTCAGCGAAAGATAGGCAGCGTAGGATTTGCATCTTCGACCTACGGCTCATCAGTCGACTGGCGTGGCGAGGGCTACCCTATATCTGGCTCAGATATAGGGCAGACCTCGCCACGTCAGTTTGATAGGTCAGTAGGTAGGTTAGTACCTCAGAACCTAAAAGAGGTCGATGGTCGATTACTTTTCTTTTAAAATATTGTTGTAGGTATCTGCAGGCACCCCCTCATGTTTCTTGCACGTCCTGGAAAAGTAATTGATAATTCTTATGTACTTACAGCACATTTGTGCTAAATACCTAAAATAACAGTTCTTATATTGTACTTATTTTATGCGATATGCTAGTAAAGCTTTTTGGGAAGTACCTAAGTACGTCATCAAATTTCCAATATTCAAAAAGCTTCAGCATGAAGCGCTTATTTTTTCTGTGCAAAAAATTGGATTTTTCCTAACTTAACATCGTCACTAGCGTTCCTTTTCAAGTTAATGAGTCGAATCATCGAGATGGGAAAGACCAAAAGATTCGACCAATTAACTTGTGGGCGTAGTTTGATTAGGATATTAGCACCAAGATCTACTAAAGTGTATATTGAAGTTCTTTGCGTCACTACCTTATACGCTAAGGTCAAGGAAGCGTGGTGGGAAAACGCTCGGAACTCGGAAAAATCGCGGTAATTCGTCTTTCAATGAGCTACGATAATGAATTGTGACTACGTTTATATCTACTTATTATGTAAGCCATGAGCAGACTGTTTGTTTTTCTAGCAATGTAACTACGTTGTAGAAGTGTGTTTACTGTGGAGCAAATAAATCAACGGTGAATTTATTACGGTTAGTGTTGCGCGTGTCTTGTCCATCGAGGAAGTTATGGTGATTAAATTCCTTGATTGTACCTATACCAGTTCATTCATCTATAGTTAGGTACTCTACTTCTGTGGGTTGCTCAGGGTGACTCTGATAACTTTTTAAATTTGAATCATTAATAAATTCGCGAACAGCGGGATTAGCGGGGGTGCATGCGCTGTACGAGTATAGGTAAGTCAGAGCGTTTGTGTGGTAAAAAAATGATAATAATATAGAGTACCTAGGTATGTATCGTGGTTGTAATATCTCGAAGTAGTCATTAAAAAAAATTGATTATATTGTCGTTGACTTCTTTCCTTTTAGTTATAAAAGCGCATTTAAAGTTTTTTAAATGCGCTGTTTCGCTATAGGTCCACATTGCAAAGTAGTATGATAGGTACTAGGTATCACCCATCGATAAGCAGTCTGGATTCCAAACGGGAGTGGATGCCCATAAGAACCAACATCAAGGTGTACAAGATCGTGATCAGATCAGCCTTGCTTTACGGCTCTAAGTAATGGACTACCTAAAAATAATACGAAAACCTGAGATGCGACATAAATGAAAGAAAATGATGAAAAGGCTTATGCGCCTGTGTAAGTTTAGAAGCAAACAAATATTACCTACTATGCAAGTTAAATTTGTTATATCTAATGTACAATTTATTAATTAAATACATAAATAATAAATTGTTACATCCAATAAAATAAAATGCTTTAGAGATTAAATAATTAAGAAAATCGAGCGATGGTTGCAGAGAAGAAATTGGAAAATCCTTAGGTACTTATATCACAGTTGTAGTACTGTGCTTACATTTATTATCTACTATTAGCTGTGCCCCGCGGCTTCGGCCACGTAGCCTAAGTTACTCCTTGTAACATCAGCTATCTACCAATGAATGTCCCGTCAAAATCGGTCCAGCCGTTTCGGAGATTACCCGGAACAATCAGACAGACAGACAAAATTTTTAAAAATGGTTGATTTGTTGTAAGTATTCCGTATGTACTTTCATATGCATTTAGTAAAAAGCTGTTATGTTGATATTACAGACACTTTAGTTTTATTTATTTGTACATTATACTATAGGTACCGGTACAAAACATTTTTAAATTTTTTGTCTGTCTGTCTGTCTGTTTGTTTCGGGTAATCTCCGAAACGGCTGGACCGATTTTGGTAGGACTTTCACTGGCAGATAGCTGATATTACAAGGAGTAACTTAGGCTACGTGGGTGAAGCCGTGGCGCACAGCTAGTCGCAAATAAAATTTATCGCGCACGTGTTAGATTTCGCAATTAAAAAGTTACCTAAGTAAACAATAATTATGAATCTCGAGTGCTAAACCAATACCTATCAAAGTGAATTGATGGACCACTTCGGAATTTCCAAGCTCGGAAAAACCTACATGTCGATGATTGGTAAAAACGAATAGTAAGTAAATTGAATCCTTCATTCCTTCGCAAAGTAATCCAATAAGATCTTGCATCGATCCCCAATACAAATAAAACATACTTACGGTTCTAGCGATTATTACACATAGATAAAACTTTTAACGGTTTTCAACAAAACTTTTGCAAAGATCGTTGTCATGAGTATGACTCTAAACTTTAAAACACGGAAAGGGTTCGAAAACTAACTAAAATAATGTAAATCATACGCGATAAAACTCTTTGAAGTCATACACAGAATTGTGGAAGTGTGTTGATTCGCTAAGTTACATTTTATCGGCGTGCAATTCGTTAGACAACTTGCGTAAGATATAGTTTGACAGAGTTTAAATTAGGTATATCCTGTTGATAATTATCAACAGGATATAATTACCTACACTTGGATTATTGCTGTGCAATTATTTCATTTTAACCGCGTCACCTAAGTCATGTGAATTTAATTCCTACTACAAAAGGATTTATTTTATTAAATCTTCTAAAACAGATTATTTAAGTAATCCAAGGTTATTAATCGCTGTCTTCAACGGTATCTATTTTAATGAAATCAAAGATGCTTAACGATTCTGCGATTGGCGTCTAACTGGCTATTAGATGCTAACAGCTCCTATCCGGGTTAAATTTACGAGTAAAAGCCTTCAAGGTCTATGAAATATCTTGGCATTTAAGTTGATACTCATCGATTAGATACGCGAGCATTAGTTATTTGAGACGACTTATCGACTACATACTCGTAACATAACAACAGCCCATTCTGTCTGCTATAGTATTCTTTACGGGTCGTAATTCTTAGCTTACGTTAAAATTATCGTGCTTACTGCTTAGTGACTTGTGTAATACTATCCGTGCTTTTGTCGCCAAGATTCTCCGTAAAATTACGTAGGAAAACGTATTTAGGTAAAAAAATAATATTATTCCTACCCTCAAAATGCAGAAAGGACATAATATTTTGTGTTGTATCATTACTTTTTCAGGCCCATTCAAGGTCTGGAAGAATAATAATGGATACTAACATTTTTTTTACCACGAAAAAAAAGCACTTTTAGACGCCTGTTTAACTAGACAGTATCTAAAGGTAAACGTAAATATGATTAGCAATGTTATAACAGAATTGTGTTAGACAACCGTTAAACACTACTTAAATCAGGATTTGTGGTTACACGTGACTAAGGCATGTTTAGGAATTAAACAGGTGCTTAACACATGTTTAACGTGTGTTTAATTTTTTTGTGGTAAGACCGATATTGTTTTCTATTGTAATAATCTTTGACGTGCAATAAACTGTTGTTGTAGTATCTATTTCCTACTTACGTACGAGTATGATCGTAGCGTGGGCTAAAGAAAAGCTATTTTTAGCGTGTATCCTTTTAAATTCTTGTCATTCATATAGTTATTAAAGCTGAGTCACTTTCCGTATCCAAGGGCCAAACCGGATATAGCGACGTCAAAAGCCACGAATAAAAAAAATCTGCGTATGTATTGACGAGAACGGTAGGTACCTACATTGTTATTATCGGGTGGTAGGTAATGGATATTTTGCTCGTTTTATCATAATTAGAAGCTCACTGCTAGCCGGAACTAGACCGACGCGAGCACTAATAAAGATGTGCGCACATTTTATTTTATTCGCATTAGGAAATCATTAGTGGGATGACATTTGTTTTTGTACTAATTATAAAGATTATGATCTTCGGAATCACCTACGCGTGGAATTTTTAGATATAACTGCCTCTTAAATAAAGACACTTTTTGGATGCCAATTAACCCGTGTGCGCAGGAACTTAAAAAACATCAGATATTCTTCTAAAGACGGTCTTGGGATGATGTGTCCACTCAATTGTGCAATCTGAGTCAATCAGGTCTTTAAGGTAACCTTCGTATATTTATATGCAAGTCGTTCAACATTACTCGACCCAGTGCTGCTCAAGTCAAGACGAATCTATTGCCACTGTTATAAGTTCGTCATCATTCTATAACCTAGTAAGGTTATAATGATAACACTATGAAGTCACTAGTAAGTGACATGAGGACTGCGTGTCCTAAATTGTAATAAAATGTTGTAAGTTGGTCAGTGTAATTTACCATTACCACTCTCAGATTAAGCACACCAATTATGATATGGCCTCGTGGCCAAATACCTTTCTAATAGAAAATAACCGTGTTACCACAAAAATAACTTTTTAGACGCCTCTTTAGGTAGACAGTGTTTAACAATAAACTTCTAAAATGATTAGAATTGTCACAAAAGAATGGAGTTAGGCAACGATTAGACACTACTTAAATAAAGATTTGTGATTAATATTTAAACACGCGACTAAAGCATGTTTAGGAATTAGACGCTGATTAACTCGTGTTTAAGTGTTTACTTTTTTGTGGTAAGACCGTTAGTTTCTTTTTGTTCATCACTTGTTCTACCGATGCGATGCAATGGGGCGATTTGGTCGCACAGTGACAAAGGCCAAAGCTCATTTTCGTCATCGTAACATAAAAAAAACTTCAGGAACAAATCTTATTTTCTAAGAATAGTATATGCGACTACACTGCGACTTGTACCCGAAAGTAATTAAAAAAGAAACTATTTTAGCTAAACATTTTTAGGTGATTTTATAAAACATTTTTTGCTAGGTAGGTATATCCCACCCTAGCTCGCTGGTCGCCCTAAATATTCGAATTACAATCAGGATCTAATCATAAATCATACAGTCGCCGCGGCTACTGGGATGTAGGTAGGTACACTTTTCTATTACCTAATATGCCATATCTGCTCCTTCATCTAGAATTCATTAACAATACCTACATGGAAGGTAATAAGACCTAAGTATAACCAGCAACAATTTATGTATCGTAACATTAAGTGCCAATATATTGTCCTAGCTAAATACACGTATAAATCTGGTCTTGACACACAATTGTGTGGCCTCAGCCGATATCCTCCGCAAGTTGAAACCACATTGGTCCATTATTATTACATTTCATTTGCATAATGCGTCTTTTTTCTGACTAATCAGAACTGCACCTGTGCTAGAGATTAAATGTTTTTGCTGATGACCTTTTTATATTTATGTAACTTTTGATTTACGTTTTCACGAGACTTTACTCGTTTCAATTTGTTTTGAAAGACCAGTAATCAGTATCATTTAAAATTAGCGCAAAAAATAATGTTTTTATTCTATCTATACTCTATAATCAAATAGATAAAATTGAAGTGTCTGTTTGAAGTGTCTGTTTGTAATGTCAAAATAACAGCTTTTTACTTAATACATATGAAAGTATATACGGTACAAATGACGAAACAACCATTTTTAAAATGTTTGTCTGTCTGTTTGTCTATTTGTTCCGGGTAATCTCCTAAATGTGAACGCAGCATTATATAGTAGGTACTACGATAAGATTCAATTTCTAATAAGATTCGGTGTTAGGTATTTAAATTTTATGAAACTTAAGATAATATTTCTATGTACCGATTAAAATAACTTTAAAGCAAGATCCGACAGGTGTATGACATTATAACCGGTTTAGTTCTTTCAACTTTTAGATTAAGACTTAGTACCTGCGTGATTAACAAATTAATTTTAATAAAGCAGCTATACCTAGTTGTCTTTTTACAAATACATTTACATATAAATAAATGTATGTACCTACATAGGCTTTTTATAACTAGACGAGCTGGTCGTTTGCCGGATGGTAAGCATAATGCCAGCCCATCAGAATTTTGAAACACAAAGGTCTGCGCGGCACTGCAGTAAGACTCATAAACCTTGTTGGTACACTGACTACTTTGCTCATAAAACTGGAACTCAGTAATGCTTGCACATTACTGCTTGGCGGCAGGCTTCAAAGTAGAAACTCGCAAAAGAGTTTTATGTTTTAATGATACATCTCCATGGCTACTTTGAGTACCCTGCCTGCAAGGCAAGGGGCAAAAAAGCTTGCCTGGCGTCGATTATTCCGGCAGGAGCACACTTCGTGTGGTAAGCATGAACTTATTTTTCGTATGTTTGCTGTTTGTGTTGAGTATTTTGTGTGTCCATGACACTTGCGAAACGCGGAAACCTAGTGCAGGGTATATGAGGAGTAGGCGAACAAAACGTTACTTTTCCACTTTTCATTTGTTTACAGAAACTAAAAAAGTATTTTGAAGGAGTAGTTGTGTTTTGAAGGAGTAGTTGTGTTTTGAAGTTGATTTTCTACGATAAAAAAAGCTTTTTGTCGAGATTTTAACGCATGAAATGATGTGTCTCAGGATTGCCAACACGAATCAATAAAAAAATAAAAACGTTAAAAAATGGAAAAGTGACGTTTTGTTCGCCTACTCCTCATATGTAAGCGTTTGTTTGTTAGTTATCATTATCCATAATCAAGTTCCTATGGTTTTGATGTGACAGAGGACAGTCTTATAAAATGGGTACGTACACATGCAAAAGGTGTAGTAACTATGTGGCCCCATGGATAACAGTGCCCTGGTCACTTGCACAGAGTGGTAAATGAGCAAGAAGGGCCTGCATAGAATGTAAATGGTGTGCACGTATATATATGAGATATATAGGATGATCCAATTAGACTTTCCTAAATTTAACTTAATAAACACATAAAATGTAATATTATCTTCGTTATTTTATTATTATCGGTTATTAGGTATTATTCAATTTATGAAAAACAAGATCGTTTTTCATAGATTGCGCGTCATAAAAATATATACGTGCACAACATTTACATTCTATACAGGCCCTTCTTGCCCATTTACCAATGATGTCTCATTTTTCATAAATTGAATAATACCTATAATAGGCACAACCGTCCAGTCAAATGGCCGCCTCTGGACGTTCTGCAGCCGTTAATTCGTTAGAGGTGAAAATTTCATTGGCGGTGGAATTTTCAATGGCTTTTTAGCTAGTTTCGGGGGTTATCTCGGCTATAAGTGACTTGGCGTAAGTATGCTATTTTTAAGATTCTGCAGCGTTGCAGCTTTGTTGTCATAGACGCGACTCTTTAGAAAATCCATCGGAGTTAAATCGCATGATCTTGGCAGCCAGTTGACGTTACTGACGCGCGTCGTGACATGAAATAATTCGACTTCTGAACTTTTCATGCAAAATATCTAACTTTACACGCGTATAAATGTGGCATTTAGCGCCATCTTGCTGATACCACATGTCTCTGGGCTTCTGTTATTGGATTAACTGAATTTTATATGGGTATAGGTGCAAGTCTTTATGCAAAGGGAGCCATAAGGAAGGCCCACAACAGGACACTGGACTCTGCGAACGACGACGAATCAATAATTCCAGGTTTTCAACCACATTGTTACTCACAGCAGTGACATCCTCGGCCGAACGCACGCTACGATGATGCACACGGCCTATTTTATCTCCAATGCTTCCAGTTTTCCCAAATTTTTGCACTATGTTGAGAATTGTTCGCTCAGTAGGACCATTAAATTGACTATAATCTTCCCAGTTCTTACAATACGTGCGAATATTGCCAGCCAATTTACAGTGTTGCTAACATAGGAAACCCTAATTGGATCACCCTTTATGTTATTCAAATTAAGTACGTTCTTCATAGTTCCGTTTTGATTACAATATTAAAATAATTCACATGACCTCAAGTCACGGACCACGGCGACGCTAAATTTTGATATATTTTAGTACGTTACATAAAAAATATACCGGTTTCGTAATACGTCTACATATAAGCAATAAATTAATAATTTATGATCAAAGCCAATGTTTACATATGTAACGAATATATTTGAGTAAGATACCTATTTAAATGGTACCTAATTGTCTGCCGAGTCACTGACTACGTCCTGTTCGATATTTTATAGTTCATAACCCTGGGTTTTATGAATAACAATTGTGTAACGGAAACCGAAATAGGTACTCATTGGAAATTTAGCAAAATTATAAGTTTTATTTACTCTTTATAAGTCGATTAGTCACTTAAATATAACAACTCAAAAATTTCGCTGCGAACGGGATTTAGGGCCAGTTTTTTTAGATGTGATATTTACGTGTACATCTCGCTATGTTGATGAACACTATAAAACATATTCGGTCTTACCACAAAAAAATTAACACACCCTAAACATGTGTTATACAGCGTTTAACTCTTAAGCAAGGCTTAGTCGCTTGTTTAAATAATCAATCTAATCATTTTATTGGTTATGGGAGGACTAACTCTTCTGCGAGTGTCCGTCTGGGTTGTTACCACCGCTTTGCTCGTGAAGTCTGCCGCCAAGCAGTAGTGTGCAAGCATTACTGTGTTCCGGTTTGATGAGCAGAGTATCCAGTGAAATTACTGGGCTTATGAGACTTAATACCTAATGTCTCAGGGTAACGAGCGCACTGCAGTGCCGCGCAGGCCTTTGTGTTTCAAAGTTCTGGGTGGCACTGCAATTGTTATGGGCCGGCGTTATGCTTACCATCAGGCAAACGACCAGCTCGTCTCGTTACCAAATTACATAAAAAAAAAAAAAAATTTTAGACGTTTCTCTTTTAAATAATGTCTAGACCTTGATTTGAAGAAGTGTCTAACCGCTGTTTAACTAACTTCTGTTGTGAAATTAATAATTATTTTACTTGTGAAAGCTGTGACACTATTTAGCTAAACAGACGTCTGAAAGTTGCTTTTTTTGGTAACATAATAATTGTTAACAATTAAAGTAGTTATAATTGTTTGACACCCATAGCTTTTACTAAAAAAAGACCTCACGTCATCGAGTGATCAAATTAAGGGTATAAATTCCTAATAGATCGCTACGCTGTGCTCAACCTCGAAATATTATATGTAAGTGTACCAAATAACATAAAAAAAAAAGTAATAAATATAAATAATATAATAGCGGATTACGAGTATCTCGTAATCGAATCTTGATGCAAAAGCGTTGTTAAATTGACCAGCAAAGGCACGTTTGCATGAGCGTCTACGGTCTGCATTCCGTAATAGTATTTCGAGAACAATCAAGAACAATCTAGAAATATTGTACAAGAATCTGTCACTTAATATAAACTGTAACATGAGCTTGGAAGAAAGAAAAAAAGACGTAGGAACATTAATTATACAATATTGTGCAATATATATTTCACACTAATTATATTCTTTATTTATCAACCTAATTCAAGTGTATTTAAATACAAGAGAAAGGTCATAAGTATACGTACCTGAATTTTAGCTTTTGGCTCTTACACGCTATACAGAACAAATCGGTCACAAATGACATAGCGACCGAAAAAATAATGCGGGCGAAATCTAAGTCTAAAATTTTTTAAACAATTACCCAGAAATATTATGCAGATCCGTAGGTCCAGTTCGAATCTCACAATGGCTTTGAGCGTTCTTTGAAGAAAAATTTCGTAAAAACAAAACCAACAAAAAGAGCTGTCGATCATTCAGACTTTGAGAGATAAATGTCTGCGCGGCACTGCAGTGCGCTCGTTAGTACGCAGTATAAGCCCAGTAATTTCACTGGCTACTTTGCTCATTAATGGAACACGGTAGTGCTTGCACATTACTGCTTATTAATAAACAGTGTTAAAATGTGGTTTAGTTAAACAATGTTTAGGAAAAATGCACGGTTCCTATGGGAACGCGGGTGAAACCAAGGGCAGAAGCTAGTCTTACATTAAAGCAAAGTTGTTAGTATGACTACAACAAATTATCAATTAATAAGAATTTAACGCCAAAAGATTAATTTGACCTACAAGTACCTACGCAGCAACGTAGGTATTGTAACTGTAGTATAAAGTACTCTGTGGAAGCTGTTGAACGTGATTCCGATATATTTCTCTTTGAAAATAAGGCTTTCATAATGCTGTTCGTGCCATCTGTGAAGATATCGTGGAACTAAATTCATCTCCGATCGGTAGCAACGCAGCCATTTCATGTCTGAGTTGTCATGTCTGTGTTGAAGAGGTTCTGATGAAACGTACACCACATTGATATCCGATATTTTCACATTAATATAAACACAAGATGTGGCGCTGGTACTTTATCTAAAATATTAAATCTGAGCATATACATATCTAAAATATGTTTAAATAAGTTAATGTAACTTAACTTCTAGTTAGTATCAATTATGGTAAGTGAAAACGTCAATAGAGGGCGGGATCATCGGTTGGTAAAACAGGTTAAGGCTTTTACGCTCATATTTTTATCTTTATAGCTAAAATTGCGATGATAAATACAGATTTGATATTGTTATTAGACATTATAGTATGAAATAAGAATTCCTGATTATTTGATAAACATAGTATTAAAGCAAAGTTTTATAGGTTACGATTTGAAGGTTGTATTAAAGATGGCGGCGACTACGTCGGTGGAGCAGCGCGGCGGGCGGTGCGCGGCGAGCCGTCCCCCGCCGACACGCAAGCGCCACAGGTAGGTTAACATTCACGCTCCGCCGCATTTGGTCGTCCCTTGCGCATCGCCCCGCGGACACCACACCGACCGCGATCGAAATGTACGTGCACCATCGGTGATCGTGTGAAGTGATCCTAATCTAGTGATAGTTTGCCAACAGTGCCTGTGCCTTGTGATATGTCGAGGAACCGCGCCGGAGTCCCACCGAGCGCCTGAGCAGCGGATCTTAACGGTAAATTTCATCAGACGTGACGATATGACCTGCCACTGTTTACTCGTCAGGTGATGCGGGCTAAGATACTAAATCGATAATCGATACTAAAATTTAATAGTAGTAATATCGTCCGCAGTTAACTGCGACGAAGAGCGGCGCACGCGCATTGTTCTACATTCTCATCGCGAGAACTCGTCAGTTTTCTTCCACGTAGTCCGTAGCGGTGTTTACACGTGAATTATGACACCTATATCCGCTGCGTCCATGCCGTTGGCTCTTAAAAGCCTGACAAACTCCACTTAAACGTATTTTCTATAAGAAAGTTGGCTAATATTATCATGTTAGTCAAAAGATTGAGTTTACCGTTGGAGAAGAAAGTAGAGAAAAATATGTATGTAGGGTAAAATTCACTGCGATGTACAATTGATTACAAGTTGGACTGTTTAGGAATCTTATTGGGTCTTAATTGGCACTGCGCTGTATTGTTTGTGGTTACTGATTAACCTAATGGTTATTAAATGATCTAACGATGCTTAAATGGTATGTAGGTATGTGTATGGTTTACCGTCGGTAATTGTAAATACTGCGAGATAACCATTGCACAAGTTATTGCATTCAGTCAAAATATAGGACAAAGACCGGTGAAAAACTTTTCCTCAAGAGGTCCTTCAAAATGAACGTATTAAGCACTGTACAATAATGAAATTGAATCAAGGTTTTAAAATCTCAAATTATAGATAGTATTATATTTATTTACTAGCGTATTGCGGGTAGCAGGCAAAACTTTTCCTTATCACCTAAAAACGAATCGCAAACGTAAGTTTTATCAATTTATTTTTCTTTTTCTGCCGTCATTATTATCATCGCACTGAGTCGTTGCTTACCCTTTGTCTACCTTTACGGGATCTTTTAATAGTATCTTTAAAATATCCACGGCAAAAAATGCAACAAAATTTCTTCAAACTGATTATTCATCGTGTACATTTTGCCGATAGTAGGTACTTTTCAGATGAAGAGTCTATAAGAACGTAGACCAATTGACGTTCTTCAACCTACATGGCATGGTAACCATGACACGGCCGTGTGTCACAGTAACCGCCTCATCTTGCAACAATGAGGTACGACTTCCCATAGAAAGTTGTAAACAATACCAACGGCAAGAAACTTGTATGTTTATATATACTAATGAGATTCGTCTTCACAACATTTGAGTAAACATTGTGCTATGGCTAATTAAAACGTTTTATTCGATGTAACACGTGAAACAATCCTATTCTATATTTAAAGTACCTGCTATTCAACAACTTATTCAGTACGCTAACCTATTCAGTATAACAAACTAAGGAAGACGAGAAAATTAAATTATTTTGAAAATTGAAGATTATTTTTAAGTAGCTTTTTTGTCAACGTTTTTATACCGATAAAGCACTGCAAAGTACGATGAGCAAGTCGTTTGTCTGATGGCAAGCAATACACTATTATAATTGCAGTGCCATAGGCATACGCGACAATACAGTGCATATTACGTCTCATATGCCCAGTAATTTCACAGCGTTTTGTATTTTATACTATTCGGTAACGAGACGAGCGGGTCGTTTGCCTGATGGTAAGCATAACGCCTGCCTATAACAACTGCAGTGCCACTCAGGAATTTGAACCTTAAAGACTTGCGTGGCACTGCATTGCGCTCGTCACCATGAGACATTAGACGTTAAGTCTCATATAATTATAAGCCCAGTAATTTCACTGATTACTTTGCTCATCAAATCGGAACACAGTAATGCTTACACATTACTGCTTGGCAGCAGACTACACGAGCAAAGTGGCGGTACTCACCCAGACGGACACTCGCTGAAGCGTTAGTCCTACCACCTGGTAAAAGAAGTGAGCTGAAAATAGAGCACGTTTATGCATGTTTCTTTAATAAGAAAGACACGTAATTTAAAAGAGATCTTTAAAATCGTGTGCACACATTACGTAAACAGTGAACATAATTTATCAGCTCACGAATGCCCTAATGGCTGTCATTGTGGGGATAATGTGATAATGGCAGTGCTGCACGAATAAGACGACAATTTACGAAGACTTGCTAATTTAATTTGGTGCATCATTCTGTTCCTGAAAGGCTACGTCCAATACCATTGCACTAAACACTATGCCAATAACTTTTAGGAAGACCTAGCTGTGGTAAGCACCAGTTACAATTATTACAATAAAAGATATAGACAAGACAATAGTAGACACAATGATTTTTTACAATCATTAGCTATAGTAAACATAAAACGGATTATTCCTGTGTGTCCCCCTGATATGTCGTCCTAGGGGGACCAACAAGAAAAAAAGAGCTTGTTTTGTCACCGATGAGGGGTCAAATCGAAATAATTATTTCCAGTTTGTTTGGGGAACAAATAGGAATAAAACGTTCGATCTGCCCCACTGTTACCGATAAGGGGACAAATCGAACTAAGTAATTATTTTCGGTCTGTCCCCCAACTGTTTTCTTAGGGGGACAGATTTACATGATATAAAGATGCGTGGTATCATTTCACATGGACTCATATTCTCGATAACGATTGTCGAGACCTCAAGGATTGAACTGAATATTGAGATGTCAATATACTTTCAACATATTATACCAGTAGAAAGATTAAAGAAATATCATCAATTCAAAGTTTAATCTTGCTTTCAATTTCCGAAAAACATTATATGTACGGTAAGATTTATTAAAAATAAGTCGAATTTTTGAATTGTACATTCACAAAAAAGCAACCAAAACATAGGTTGAAATAACACAACAAAGACGTGGTCTGACATCAATTATAGCAAGAATAGCTATCAATTCCTCGAAAGGCGTCTAGCCGAAGCTATAAATGCTTATGGACTTTTTCAATACCTATTGGTTTCGAATGGAACTTGCGTCAGCGCTATTTATAGTGTTTTCGCATAATATACCTTCCTACATCGGTGATGATGCAAATAATATTATATAACTCTAATTTCCTCTCACAGCTCTACTAGAAGTTTACCATTTTTCAACGAGAACTGTCCTTTGCCTAGGGTAAAAAGTCCCCGTGCTAACATACGAGTATTTGGCTACATAGAGAGGTAATCTGTACTCATATCTGTACTCTAGTAATAGTTATTACTCTAGTAAAGTTTTTTATATAATATGTGTGTTTAGTAACGCTAATGACTTGAATCACTGGTCTGATTCAAAGAAATCTTTCGTAATAGCAAGCTATATTATACTTGGGCGCTATAGGCTACACTGTATCTTAATTCTTAGCGTGTGAAGCCGCGGGCAAAAGCTAGTAATTATAATATAGAAGCTTTATTAGCTCTGCCATTCAGTCGAATATACCTAAATTAGGTTAACAGCTCTACAAAAGTATCATAATTTATATATTGTACCTAAAATATATATTGAGTTGGTTCAAAACGCAACACATATGGTATACATATGTGTAAGCAACTGTTGCACATATATTTTCACAAGCAAAACGATAAATAGCGTGTTACAAAATATATCGATGATATGTACAGAGGTTTGGACACGGTTGAGTAATATTGCCGAAATGAACTAACACGGTGTGCGTTCGCATTCATTATACAATATAAGGTATTGTGTTACGAATTAGATATAAGTGGGAGTGAGAATATATGAATTTAGAATAAACTTAGAACAGTGAAAAAAAGTGGGAAAGTAAACATGTGACGTTTTACCACATAAAAATTAAACATACCTTAAATCTACGTTGAACTCTTGCTTAGGGTTAAACATGCCTTAGTCGCTTGTTTAGATATGAACAACCACAAATCTACCAAACCAAAAACCATTGTCGAACTCCAATTTCTTGTGACATTGATGTTTATCTTTAGAAAATGTCTAGCTAAAGCTAATCATGCGCCTAAAAGTTGTTTTTTGTGGTAGCAAGGCATATTTCTATACAGGGGATTTTTGGACTAAGCCCACATTTTTAGTGGATAAGGACAAGAGTTGAATTTGAGTGTTGAATGAGGTTTTGAGTGGACATTAAGTGTGACAAAATAAAAAAGATATGGTACGTAGTAATTTTTTTTAAAACTATCACGCCTAGTAAAAGACATCAACGAGCGCCATTTATGGAGAATTCCCGAAAGATACGCGCGTTGATGTCTTTTGAACGAGGATAAATTCTATACTTAACGTAAGAGAGACGTTTAGTTTTACATTTACTCTCTAATCAAATTTAAAAAAATAATTCGGAATAATTCAAAGTACAACGTGTTAAAATTAGGTACTAAAGCGACCGAAACAAGTTTAGTTTTTTCGAAAATTCGAATAACTCTAGGGTTATTTTAATATACCTACTCGGATTGATATCCGTGTCGGAAGCGACCGTATTGCTTGATCGTTTATGTTTCGGAATCGCACCCCGTCAGTGAAATTTCCCGTGTAGAATCGACAACTCAGCTGCATAAACACACATTACGTAAATCATTTTAGGCAGAAAATAGGAATATAAGTGATGTCACTTCCGACGTTTACTATATAAGTGACCGAGGAGAGCGGCCACTCCTAGTGTATCCGAATGCCCAACCCCTGTTTAGTGATTGAAATTGGCTTAGAATTTTGATGCAAGATTAGGGACAGATATTATTGTATTAATATACTGATGATTATCTACTACTTTATGAGAAAAGCTTGTCTATCTCCGACGGTTTCATCTTCAATACATTTTGACATTGTCATTACAGACAGACATTTGTCGTGTGTGGTCGTGGTTGCCTATTAAAAACGGATGTATCGAGCGTCGGAGGCTATTCTCTCCTGCCCCCTTATTCTGGCGACGGCCCAAATTGTGGTATTGCATGGTACATCCCATGCAGCACCTTGGAACTAGTCTCCACACAGATTTTTTAGGGCTAAGCGCTTTCTACCCACTCCCACCGTTCGGTGACGCTGTAAAGGTCATTCGACCAACAGCGTAGTCCTTAAACAATCATCAATTATCTCAGAGCGGCTGTTCAATTTGCGTATAATTCAAACGGTAATAATTGATCCCATTTAAATAAATCGATTACATTAACTGTGAAACAATTTATTTAATTTACACAGTTATAGCGCTCGGGACGAAATATTTCTTACTGTGATATAAATGGGCATTTACAGAACATAGACAAACTCGTTATTGCAAACCTTTTTACATAAAATACACAGTACAATATCGAAAGTAGGAGACGTAGTATTATTTCCTCTGTGAGTAGGAGTTTTGGCGGGAATGCGAAAATGTGCTGTTGTTAATTTTGTGTTATATTTACTAAAACCTATGTTTTATCGAGTGTTAATGTGTAATAATGTTGGATTATTAACCATTAAGTGTTCGTGAACGTGTATGAGTGAAAGGCAAATAGTACAAAGACGAAAAACGTGTATTTTCATATTCTATCCAAAACTCCATAGAAGCTTCAGTAAAGTATCCACCGCTTTACTGAAGCGTCACTTCGACTCGACCGCGCCAAGACTAAACTTTAACGTGACTTTGACGACTTTCGTGCACCAAAACTAGAGATTTATTATATATTATTGTTGGTCTCTTATTATTAGTCTCATATTTTATATGGAAAAAAGAAAAAAAAGCTGATAATATTAGACTAATATTTTTTTATGAAACAGGCCCCTGGCTATAGAGATAAATGCCATGCGACTGAAGCCACGGGAGGAAGTTAGTGTGTAACAATCGCGAAAACCTAAGAAAATACGATATTTATTTCGTTCTATGTAGTTATACAATTTTACATTAAAAATTATGACATGTGTATAACAAAAAGAGAATGACCCTGTGACCTGTAATAGATCAAAAAATATTAACAACAACCTGGAAAAGTACCTGCAACAATTCCAACATAATTAATTACAGAATTGATTGCAAACTGCGCATGCAAATATACGAGTACATAAGTATAAATACTTATCGAAACTCGTGCGTCCACCTGGCTATTGATAAACTCCACTATTTCTTTTTGACTTGTTCTCCGTTCGAGCTCAATAAATTAAGTATCATGTTCACTTGAAAATACACCCTATACCCTTGAATTAAAATGTCAAATAAGAACTCTAGTAATGGTATGCTTACTTAGCATATTCCAGAGCGCATGACAAGTAAAAATTAACGGAGATGAGAAAAAAGGTGCAGAAGTAATTCTGCGTTCTCGACCTGTGGATTGGTGTATTTGAACAATAATTATATTCGTTAAAGCATTCACTACGAAGAATACTATTCGACATTGAAAAATGAGCTATTATTGTATAGAATAGGGTATAAAATAGTTTGTGATTTACAGCGAAGCATCAAATCGTTTTCACCGAAACTCGATTTCAATTGAGACCGTGACCGACATTGAACTTGGAGCGCTTCTTGGACGTTGGTCACTTCTTTATGAATAAATGGTAATTTGGATGACTTTTGTTGCTAATTATATCAATTTATGATATAGTTAGTTAATAAATGTATTAAAAAATCATGTTGCAAAGCGCTCTGTGTAACTGGTCCGAAGATGTACGAGTATAACTGTAAGAAGGCTTAAAACTTGCCACATTTGTTTTATTCGTTTTTTTTTAAGTTAACATGATGCAAAGTAAAACAAGTTTTTTGTTGGAAAAGTATATTTTTTCAGGCAAGCTTTATAAAATATGTACGTGTGGTACAGCTACAGGGTTACAAACCTGTGGTCATCTTCCGGCTCCATCATCAGGACCCTGGACATTATCTAGGTTCAGAGCACTTGTAAAGACAAATCAAACGTGCCCAAAGTAGATGAGCTAACGTTATTTCTTTATAGAGTTCCTGTGGCCGCGTTTCGGCTCCATCATCAGACCAGCACACGACATCATTATATTGCACTGTATCCGCCTTACATGTATGTAAAATTTCGGCTCAATCGAATACCAGGAAGTGGGTCAAATTTAACTTGCAGTATTTGACCTAAACAAACTAATGTACTTCGCAAGCTTGAAACCTCGTAAAAAATGTTATTAATAAAACAATATTTCATTATACATTAATGCAGTAGCTCAAGCAAAGCAGACACTGTGATTTTTTTGAGTAGAAGTGACGCTTAACACCAGCTTAACGACCTGCTCACACCGTCTCGTAAATGTATACAAACACCCGTTAAACATACATAAATAAAAACAAACCTGCGGATCGCTTTAGACAACACTGTTTGATTACTAAACATAACTTTCGTTTCCAAAAACAACAACCTATACATACAGGATGAATTTTTGATGCGCTGCGCTGATAGCCAGAGAATTAAGGATGGCCACAGGAAGCCCATTGTCCTCAGGAATGTTGATCGAAAATGTCCTAATTTACAATCGCACGTGAGGTGCATCAGCACTTTTTATTTACATCGACGACTTTCACTACAAGTCGCGGCGCGCGGCGGACATGCGAGGTCAAGATTTGGCATCTTTTGTTTGAAACCTCTTGAAACGTGACTGAGCTTGATAAGTTTTGTATTTTTTAATGACAACTAACAATTCTCCAATTCAGTGGAAGGACAAACTTCTACGGGAATTTGTTTGGAATGTCTGATTGTCTGGAGGGCTAATTCATCGCAGTACGTTACTTGTTTCGTTCTTGTTTCGCAGTTGGTAATTTGACTCCTTTTCTTTTACAATTTATTGAATAAAAGTTTGCCGTTTTGCTAGTTTAGTTAATAGTTTGAATTTCGGATATTTGATGTTTTTATTTAACCCGGCATTTTTAAGTTTCGAAAAAACTTAAAAATGCCGGGTCTGCTTAAAATCAGAACATATGACAGTGACCTTAGCGTCTCACTCTAAATTGGCACCGAACGAAGAATTGGGCACAAATCGATCACGTGATACGTAAAATACTTTTATTCAATAAATTGTAAAAGAAAAGGAGTCAAATTACCAACTGCGAAACAAGTAACGTACTGCGATGAATTAGCCCTCCAGACAATCAGACATGACATCAGACAAAACTGTATGCTATTGGAACCGAGGGCTTCAACTATAATTGTAACAAAAACCTTATTTAAAACTGAGTTTAACTGATTTGAATTTAGGTATATTATACTTATTACGATGTCTCAGAGAAACCTTACGGCCGCCGTGCCTGCTACGTAAGTAATCCTATAATCGATGTTATCTTGCGTCAAGCCTTTGAGTATACCTTCCGATTTACCTTCAAGCAAGTTTAAAGCGATATCCTGCAAGCAAAATTTGGACTTGTTTAGCAACTCTTGTCGCTAACTGTTCAGAATAATATTTTAATAATGTGTTTGTTCTGTGATCGTAAAATAATTGAAATTGGTAATCTCTGAATTAAACTGAACTAAAGCCCTTCAATCACGATCACGACTTGTCGTACGTCACGACGACTTAAGCAACTCTACGGCAATGTTCAAGGGTCTGTAGCCTTGCTTTAACGCACGAGTCATTAACCATTATCAATGAGCTTCTTGGCTCGTCTCTCAAGTTCGTGGCTAACGCTAAATAAATTAAATACCAGACAGTTGCAAATCGCTGTGACGCACGACAAGTTGGTATTAGGTTAGGATAGCGTCCAATAGGCTTATCCAATTAGACGATTATTATATGGTTCCTATCCATATAATATGTTACGCCTCGATAAGAAAACCTAACGGAGTTCGCATTTTATCCCACAGGCAGTGATCTCGCACGGTGACATTCCTGCGCGACAATTAACCTGCCTCGTCAGAAATTCTGATTCAGATACGACCATTACATCTAGACCCCTATTTCCTAAGACATTTCACGTAACATTATCTGGTGCTAGAGGTGATAAATGTTACAGTGACAAGCTAGTGCAGACGCGTTTCAAAAGATACACAGTTTTGTTGTAGAGCCGCTGTTGGCTCAACCTATTCTCCACTTTACTGATAAGAAACGCTTACGTTGACGTTAAAGACGACTAGATGACGTGCGTTAATACTTGTGTAATTTGAGTGGTAACATGCTGGACGCTGGTGCTATTGTAGCGCTGTCATGTGAAAGTGATGTCTCCCGTATTATAGGCGTTAGCACTTACAAATAAACAAATACGTAGGTACAAGTGTATAATTAAGATTGGCACGAGTATAAAGTCCCTAGTGAAGCCTCTTACCTAAAAAAGCTTCAGTAGCTATCGTTGAATTATTTTGTATGCAATTCGTTCGCTTGGTACATACTAAGCGTCATAGCTGCCTATAACAAATGCATAGCTACAGAGCGCAAAGTCCTGCGCTATACCTATGGCGTTTCACCGCATTTGTGTAAACAGAGACATTAGCTATTTTAGCGGCTAGTAATTTTACTTAGTACCTTGCCTTCATGTAACGAGACTGAAACGCCGTAATTATTGTATTCATGTTTAAATTCTCATCATATCCATTCGAAATCAGTCCTTTTCACTGTAGTAAATTATTCTTTGAGTTACTTAATATATTGCACGTAACATTATTACGTAAAATGAACACTTCCGAGATTCCCGGAAATAAACTGTCCTTGTGTAAACACAATTTCCATTATTTGGTGATTTTGAACGCGTTCACGTAAACCTTTCCGACGTGCGACGCGTATTCTCTGCTCGAGCAGCATATAAAATAGGCGGCAGTAAAATATTGGATGTATCTCTCGTATTCGCTGCTTAGTGTAATTAATCCTATAAATATATTTTAAATTTACTGAGCTCCGTTATAATATTACCTGCCAGTATTGTTTCTTTTTGTTAACAATAATACGAGTATAACTCCCGACAGTCATCGTTCATGCTAATTGTCTTTTTCACACTTTGTACTCGGCAGTACATAAACTAAAATTGGAACTCTTTCCATACTCGTACCCAACATTAACACCTTTTATGCAAATGAAATCGTCTAACTCTTCTTTTGTTACTTTTTAATGGTGTATGAAGGATTGACAAAGACAATAACAATTTTTCGACTACTGCCAACCACACTAGTTTAGATTGACAGAGTATCAGGTAGATAGTAAAAAACAAACAAACAAAATAAGTTGACTATCTTAATTGCTCATCTGAGAATGTGGGTCAAGGCTAACATCGTGTAGTTTTTGTCAGTCGTGGTTCTACCGGCTTGTTGGTCTTACCGTTATTGTTTGATGCGTCAATTGGAGAAATTAAAATGTCAATTAAAAGCGATGAAATGGAAAGTTATGAGAACTGATGTCATACGAAGGCATACGATGCAAACTGCAATGCCTCGCACAGGCTTTGTCTACGAATGACAAAGACCTGCAGGGGCACTGCATCGCTCTGGTTAGCATTGCAATTGTAGACGTGCACGTCGCGTTAACTAATTGCACACAAAAATGGTAAAGAATGTTAACTTATTATCATCACCATCCATGGTAACATATATCACATTAACCGATGGCATGCTGAGCCTATAAGGCATCACACAACATATCATTTTTGTTTGTGTTGATATCCTTAAAAAAATGTAATGTGTTTCTCTTTTCTAATTGTTGTGGTAGGGGTGTGAACCCATTTTTATTGCACTATATTTTAAAACAGTAAGCTATGCAAGTATGCAGTGATAATCAAGTAATGTAAATTAATTATTGATGCCTAGATCAGTCAGAGCTATTTAGCTGCTACCGTTTCTTTGAAGCACCCATTCGTAGTGCAATGTTGAGAACACCATTGTTGTTAAAACACTTTCTCGACTCGATGCTTCGAGAAATCGCTTTCGTCTTCCAATATCGATCTGGAAGTACACAGCCGTACACACGTTACTTACGTGAGGAACATACATACAGCCTTGATAATACTTTGCGAATGTATTTTGAAAATGCAATACGAATAGGATTTCTATGCAAAAGTGTACGGCGCGTGGCGTTAAGGTCTTCCTGAAAGAAAGCTGTTTTTAAATTTATGCAGTTAGATAATTTCAACTTATTTATTCAACTAATACAGACTTAGTTACTTACTTATATTTTATATTTTATATTTTGTTACTGTTTTTGAATTATTATTATTGTATTTGTATTTTTTGAATGTCGGTGGCTATATTAATTTTTTTAATTTTGTAAGTTTGTACAATTTTTAATCTTGCAAAACTAATGTAACTGGTTGTACCGTGTTAGTTATTAAATTAAATAAATAAATAAATAAATAAATTAGCTTCACTCTATTACCTAATCTGTGGCTGCAACCTGGGTTCAACCGCATGGAGACTTTTCTTTGGCTTGATTTACATATTGAATACGGTGTTTTTTTTAATTTTTTATGCTAGTTGTAACGCGACGAGCCGTTCGTTTGCTTGATGGTAAGCATAACGCCAGCCCATAACAAATGCAGTGCCGTTCAGAACTTAAACTACCTATTAGTTTGAACTTTACTTTCGTAGTTACTTAAAACTATTTTTTATCAATGCTTTCTTTCAGTAAAATAATTTTGGAATCAGGGGTGCAATTTTTGAATGTCACCGAGTGACTAAATATCAGCGATATGACCTATACTTAGTCATCGATTTACAAAGTCGTATTTTTGAATCTCAGCGGGTGACTAAAATTGTCATACCTATGATATCGTTTACGAGTGGGGGTACCCATTCGTAAACAATATCATAGATATGAGTAGGTATTTAGTGCCAATTTTGGCTTAAAACAATTTCCAACTTAAAAAATAAAATTGAATGGAACACAATCATAAGTTTGTCTATGATTAAAGCTGAGAAATAGTTGCATGTTGGTAAACAGAGTATGACTTTCAAAAATACGACTTTTGCAAATTAGTGATTTCAAAGTTATCGCTGAGAATTTTGTCACCGCTGATATCGAAATCACTCGTGACATTCAAAAATCGGTCCCCTGGTAAGAATTAAATCCGCACTTTACCTTCTACAAACATCTTTAACTCTTTTTAATATTATTATCTATTAAAGTGTTAGGTTATAGGTAGCGTAGGTGTAGACAACATGACGAGCCGTGCCTACTCGTATATGATGTATTTATATCCAAAGCCTGTTTAGTCCTTTCATAGCATATCTCTTCTGCAATTTACCTATCTACCTATGATTTGGAAAATAACAAAGGAGCGTTACAGTTGTTACGATAAGCGTACTTATAGTAAAATAAAACAAACAGTTGAAACCTACAATTCTCAGATAAATCTTCTATATTTAAAAAAATACAATCCCATTATTATACTAAGGTTTTCCACATTCCGAAAAGACAACAATAGTGATGTGACGTGAATCGTGATTGTTGAGCCCATTGACAGGCAGGTAAAACACGGCAGGGCCTTGACCTGCCACCTGCCGGTCATGGGTGAACGATACGCGGTATAACTGCCTGTATTGTTGATGTCCCCGTGTGATGTATGATTAGACGAGGCAAGTGTAGTGCCTTTATATTGTAGTCTACATTATGTTTATATTATTACTTACTAATTACCTACTTTGAGCAAGTCACAATAGAAGTCAGTACCTATCCAATAACTCGTATATATTTTGAAGTTATGAAAAAGACTTTGGATCTTTTGACATTTAACGCAGAGTAACGAGCCATTTGTCATCGAAGAAGATAACAGGTTAAAGTAATTAATATGTATCTATTCTTTCGCTTTCTGAACACAGTTAAATGCTTGCAAATTACTGCTTGGCGGTAGACTTCACGAACACCAGTGGTAACAACCAAGACGGACACTCGCAGAAGAGCTTGACACCAATAAATTAATGCAGATTCAAAATGCTTTATTCATCTAGACCCCAAGAGAGCACTGAGATTGGTTATGTAATGTAGGTAAACCTCATGAAGAAAATAATACGTGTATGAACGAGTGTATAAATTGCCGGAGACAGGAAACATTTTTATTGCCTGTTAGTCGGGCATTGTCTAGTCACTAATACTAAACAGACTAGCTTCCTCAAGTTGCCAGTCTACCGCCAAATACCGTAGGTACTGTGTGCCGGCAGCACACTTGGGAGCCAACCCTGGGTTTAATAAGTTCACATATCATGACCATATCGTCACAAAACGTTTGTCATAAAGTCAGGTGAGATTTCGTCAAAATATGCTAACCTACCAAAAATGAAACGCCGTTTGCTCTGATGCCCCTCAAATTTTACCGCCCGCGCCGCCGCGCCCGCGCCGCGGCCGCCTGCATCATTTAGATGTATCTCTCTAAACGAAGTCGACGAAATCATATTATAAACTAAAATGACACGATATTTGATAAAAAAACAGAAAATACTAATGTTTAGAAATAGCATAATCAACTGTCTCACGAAACTTTATTGTTTATGAAAACATTCAATTATTGTTCGTCGTTTGCGTAAACAAAGAGTACGTAACGCGACAATTGACGGAAAGTCCGTTTGCCGTTGCCGTGGGGATCGCACAGCAGTCAACAGTAGCATCCTGTCGCTGCCTTTTAGGAAGTATGCTCGATGACGCGTGAGAATCCGTCCGGCTCGGCTGCCCGGTGCAATACGCCACAGCTTTGATACTGTTGTGTATTCTGTGTGAAACGGTGTGTAGGTTCGGTACGTAACCGGCGATTCTGTAATAGGTGTAATCGATCGACGCACTTCACTTATAGGTATTTATGAACGGAAATTTGACTTATCTTTGAGCTGTCTGTGAGGGAGTTACATGCGTGGTGGTATTGGTAGGTTGTGGATAGTTTCTGCTAATTGCTTTGTAGTATTCAAATTCTTCATGTTTGTAGGTTTGATCTTCTTAAAGGAAATAAATAAACCGTTTATTTATTCTTAGCATATTTTGTAAAATAATGCGTCTTGAGTGCGCTGATTGGTATGAAGATACGCAGAGCGTCACAGGATTTTATTTCGAACTATTTCCAATACCTGTTTCTTAAATACTAACTTGTTTTTTACCAAGAATTACGCATACCTGGCACCAGTACAGAATACCAACCAGTTGCAAAGATGAATGACTTCCGGTAACAATATTCGCAACCTCCAACTGAAAGAAAAAGCCTTTACTTACTGGAATTCAATGTGAATAAAAAATATTCTTAATTTCAATGTTCCATCTACAGCTCATTGCAGATTCAACCGTCTGGTTATTTTCAATAAATACATCGTTTCAGATTTCATTAATGTGCTTTGCGTGATCACGCTATGAGCCATTATTGTTCAATAACTAGGTCATTATGGTACATTCATGGGTCACCCTATGGCTCGTAATTTAAGGCACGTACGACCATTGCTATGTGCTTGATACTATAGACATAGACTAATATATTAGTCTATGCTATAGATAGGTTTGTTGGCGTTTGACAACTGCTACTGTTCGATAAATTTATCGAATGTTGCGAGTACCGAAGTCTGATCGTAAAGTATTGTAGTAGCTCTATATTCTCTTTGGATTCGACCAGCTATTCGATAACTTTTGTCGATTGTATCGAAGTTCGATAATTTATATAACAAGTCAAACCCACTTTATCGATTTGAACTGTCAATTTTATCGACCGAAAAGATCCGTACTTGCGCTGCGGGTTATGAGATCTAATCTGGTCATAAGTCGATGGTTCAACTCTTACAATGAACTTGAGCTTCCACTCAGGGAAATCATCGTAGCACCGTAACAGCACTGTGGCAGGGTATTATCCAGTGCTTGCGTAGCAAAATCGATCACCACAAGCATCTGTCTGCGTGATCCGACTGTGGCACTTGAGAATCAGCCTGAATTCTAGGTTTACCTACACCTCAGCTGAGAAAGAGATCAAAGCTAGCTTCTCGTAGCAAAAAAACAATCCTCTCATTTCCACATTAGTAAAAAATAAAATGCCAGTCACATTTAATTTACTCATCAACGTTATCTTTATTTACATTATCTCTCAGATACGAGATACATACCAATCTAGCATCGCATATTAAACTGAGTAACGCTACAACCGCTCTATATTATGAATTAATAGCATATTTGCGTGCTGCTCGCTTTTATCTGCATAATGTGCATATCATTCTCTTATTAACATTCATCTTCTGAATTATTTAAATTAACATACCTATTTTTTTTGTTGAAGGCATGTTATGTCTTTTAATAAATGTATAAGTTATGTGCGATTCGCATTCACTCTAAAACGGTGAATGAAAACATCGTGAGGAAACTGGCATGTTCAAGAATCACAAAATTCGAGGACATGTGACATCCACCAAGCCGCATCGTCCATCGTGTGGTGGATTATGGCTCATCTCTCTTTGAGAGAAGGCCGGTATCCCAGCATTGGTAGCGATTTAAATAATTATATAAATGTATTGTCTCGTTTAATCTCAAGTTAAGTTGTCTCGTTCAAACTCAAGTTAAGTTGACTGCATTAATAAGTATAGAGACATTCCATATTTTTTTAAATATAGCATAGTGATAATTATGATTAAATTTAAAACAAGAATTTTAAAGTTCTTGCTAACAATATTTTAGAACTTTGTTATTAAATACTGTAACATTATTTTAAAAACTATGTAATGTATAAATAAACCTTTAATTTTATAGAAGGTCCACTCACCTACGTAAGTATTGTACATTTACAATACTACCACTCGAGTATGTAAGAATGTAAGTTGAGTCAAATTCTTTGAGTATTGAAAGAATTTACGTGATGTTTCATTGTTGATCTGAAAAATGAAGATAATTTTTTATTTTTTGAAAATGATAAATAAAACTTAGAATTAAAATGAAGATTTAGAAAATTCTCAATCGATAAGATACGATATGTGAAAGGTACTCGACATTAGTAAAGTTACGTCTAATAGTCGGTCCCCGCATTATGCGTGCGCGCATACTCGACATAATGGGGCGCGCTTAAGTGAGCGGCGGAACTAATCGCACCGGAAGTCCTTTATGTGCAGGCTGTGCATCTCGTGGACATCAGATATCGTACGCAGAAATTACAACCTGGTGGTAGGACTAACTCTTCTGCGAGTCTCCTTCTATGTGGGTACCACCGCTTTGCTCGTGAAGTCCGCCGTCAAATAATAGCGATGAGCATATTACTTTTTAAACTTTCATGGTCACTAACACAAGAGTTAACTTTAGTAACGGGATATTTACCATGTATTTTATTTGTTTTGAGCCCTCGATATTTCGGCACTGTTGCAAGCACCATGTTCACGAGGAAACTGAAGTTACTGCGGGTAGAATTGTAGACTTCGATAAGGCTATGAGCAAACGAACCGGTCTACCTTCTTTCGTTCGCGTTTTTTCGGCTCGATGCTGGTATCGATGCTCGGTGGTAACGGCATCGAGCATCGATACCCGGCTTCCATACATCAATAACTGAGAGCAAAACATCAATCACTGCACGAGAACTATTGCAAAAATATGCGCATAGCATGTCCACGCCATGCCTGTCACATCTGCAGTCCGCTATGTAACGGGTAAGCCTGTACGACAGCTGGTTCCGACTCTACTTAGAAACGCACCTTACTTAACATAAACAAGATCTACTCAAACTAGTTTGAGACTGCGCAGCGTACGGTGCGTCATTTTTTTTCTTTCTTAGTAATGTTTTATATGTTTGTAGCTATACCATTGCTCGCGATTCTTCCTTTTCATGTGCTCGGTTGAGAAACTGTTAGTCAAGTTTGTTTGTGCTGCTTATCAATGACTTCACCGGTAGGAATAGGAAGTGTGTTAAAAGCTGTCCAAATTCACCGAAGAACGAAGTTACGTGTCTCATCAAGCGATCGGTATTCTAATCCCGAATACCGATCGCCAAAACCCGAAGATTCTTATGAGAATCTTATTAAGAACTAAGGTTCTTAATCTGAAAGAAAAAACGCACCTCAGTGTTGAAGACAGGCCAAGAAAAAGAAATCCCGTAACTAATAGAAGGATAGAAGGAACACGCTGAAAGAACCAAGATAAGGTTAACATCATAGACCTTACAGCGTTTACACGTATCTCTGCCCCATATCATTACGATCTCAGTAAGGTACCAAGATGACATTATAATACAGGAATCGTGATCGAGACACATCAAGTACGACACAAGTGTCATTGTAAATTACACACGCGTACAAAAGCTGCCACTTTAAAAACCATTTTTAGTTCATAAAAGCCTTCGAAAACGGCTTAAATTATAACGTTGTTTATGTTATGCTGTCCGTGGTTTAATCCAAGCAGAAATTGTAGGTACATCCGTCTAATCAAGAAATTTAGACATTTTTATGCATGTAATCGAGTAAACACTGATTTTACTTTGAACCTTTATGTTTAACAAAGCTACTTTAAAGCTGTACGTTGACTTTGAAGTACAAAATAAACAAACGCTTTGTTCCCAAGAATAAGTTCGAAATAAATCTTAACAAGAATACAATGGTGTACTTCACACCTGCCTGCATGCGTATCGCTCGGTAAACCCCAGCTGCTTGAGCCCTTTGTTGCTAGCAATTTGCTTTTACTTCTGTAAACATCGCGAGGAACGTTAAACAAAACATTGTGGAAACTATTTCTGACTGTGTTCAAAGAAATCTTTTATTAATTGTAGGGCGTGTGCGTGTTTTAGTTCTATAAGCCAAACACAACTTACTGATTCATTCCTATATAGTCAGGACTGTAAAACCTACCAATTTCCGTTTCCCTAAAAGAGTTCCCTATCTAGATAAGCATGAGGAACTGTGGCCATGGACCTACAACACCCAGACACGAAAAAAAAAAACTTTTTACAGTACACAATTATTTGACCCGTTGCTAGAGTCGAACCTGCAATCCTAATGCACTACAGAAGTTAACAACAAAAGTTACATAAAAAAACACGACTGCCCTAGCCAGTGTCCCTCAGGATGATGTACGGATTCTAACGATACCCCATACATCCAAATCTGTTCAGACATTTACAAGTTATGGTGGAATAACGAAACTTACATACATACATACATGAACCCTAAACACATACACTCCTTTTTTGTGCATGTCGTGTAAATTAGTTAACTCCGTCACAGAATAAGTAATAGTACAAACTCTGTCAACCTACCAAATACACCGCGCTGTACTTACATGTCGTATATTATGACACTCATCTCCCCTAAAGTCTCAGGGTAAAGAATGCACTGCAGTGCCGCATAGCGTTTTGAGTGTCATTGTCATTGTTTTGGCATGGCGTTATGCATAGTATAGGTACCAACCAGGTAAAAGACCCACTCGTCTCGTTTATAAATGAGCGGAATGAGAACCTACCAGGTTATTCTAACACACTGGTTGCGAAAAAATTAAAACTGTATTGCTTAGTGTCCAAGATAGGATCAGGTATGTGAAAACAAAAATGAGATTCGTTCGATTCGAATAGGTACTAGATGAACAATTACCATAACGAAATAGTTTTTAAAATTACATGGTTGAGTCGTGGGGCGTAGCTAGGTTTGTAAATATCTACGAAGGATCGAAGATCAAGTCACGTTCAAATATTGTAAAATTTGTGATGATGCCTTCTTACGAGATTAGTGGTTTTATGAGTGGGTGTGCACTACATAAATAAAATAACAAGACTATTCAAAGACTCCTTTGGCAAGAGAAATAAACGTTTCTACAATTGAGGTTTCATTGTGATGAGTAAACATAATACATTAAGCAGCTGGAAACAATGCCATCACAAAAGAAACAATGGGAGGAGATTGCAAAATATCGACAGAAATCGACCACCGTGAATAAACCACTTCAGTCGGTATAAAACTAGTCTTCTGCCCACGGTTTTATTAGAGTATTAAGAATTCTATTTCAAATTGTATGCCATTCAAATTTAAAAAAAACTAAGTTAGCAGCACTGCACTGCGTTCGTCTCCTTATATATTATATCACCTATCAAATCTCCATAATACAGCAATTTTACAGTCGTACTTCTTTATTTTTAACTAGTTGTACCCCGTGGCTTCGCTTACGCAACAAAAGTAGCCTAAGTTACTTCTCATAACATCAGCTATCTACGACTGAAATTCCCGTCAAAATCGGTCCAGCCGATTCAGAGATTAACCGGAACAAACAGACAGACACAAATTTTAAGTGATTTTTAGTTATAAAATACCGTAGATATACTTTGAAAATTATCACTAGAAACGGGATATTTACCATGTATATTATTTGATTTGAGTTTCCGATATTTGTTGATGACCATGACAGTTTAAAAACCCGTAGATATAATTTCATACGCATTTAGTAAAAAGCTGTGATATTGACATTACAAACAGACACTTCAATTTTCTTTATTTGTATAGATAGGATAACGTGTGCCGCCACGGATCTCAACAACGATGCATCATTGAAAGTGGTAAACAGAATAGGAAATACTAAATAGCCTGCCACAAGCCGAGTATCACCTATACTATAGGTGTAATATCCTATATGTAATATCCTATAGGTCCTATAGGATATTACATCGGTGTTGACTGTTGACACGGTGACACGCGGCATTTGGTTTGCGTCGGCAATGGTTATCTGTGTGGAGTGCATGACTACGTCTTCAGTACTTACCTCTACTAATACCGCAGCGTAATATAATTTGCAGCTTTATAAAGGTTTAGCTTAATTATTATTTTTATCGTTCGCAGATCGGGCCAGTGACCACATGCCGCCTTCACCATGGTGATCGTTACCAGGGTAAGCACTGTTTTAAAAGTTTTACTCCTACGTACTGAGACATCAAAATAAAATACTTAGGAACCTGGACGTCAAACAAGTCCTAGATACAACAGCGTTGTGTTCGCGCGTCTTGTAAATCTTAATATTTACCTACTATAGTAAAGAAATACTTTTGGAGATGAGATAATTCTACGTACCTTTGTCCAAAGGTTTCAGGTAACCAGATCTGGTCCAGTAATCAACCAGAGTCTGGTTGATTATATACCCGACTCCTGTGGTAATCTGAACACAAATGGAATATTTCTTAACTTCTTGATATGTGTAAGTTATAGGAGCAACTTAGTTTTATGAAAGTTAAAGCTTTCTGATAGTAGCTGTATTAAAATGAGAGACGATTGAAGTTGGTTGATATCTCGTCTTGTGACAGACTACATTCTTTAACTATTGAGGTATTTATAGTAGGTTTCCATACTAATATAGATTGTGCGGAGTAGATGGACGGAGAAAATAGGACTCGTTCATGGCGGATTTTATTTAAATAAGTAGATGAAACATAAATACCGAATAAATTGCCATAACTTCCCAAATAAGTAGAAATTAAACTCTAGCTAACCTCTTAACCAACCAATCCTTTTTATTAAAGTAGCAAGGTGGGCAGGGTAGTGTGCAATAAAAAAGAAACAAAACTCTACATACATGTACCCTACCTGAATTCTTAAAATTAGTCATTGGGGGTTTTCTCAAGCTTCTGACTAACCTACTTAAAAATACTAACCAATTAATCACCTTTATTTGCAGAAGACACGTGGTTTAGTACTAATACCTGTACTAAACGATCGATAGTTTTTTGAACACGTACTGCCCCTTTTACACTTTTATCGTAACCTAAAAATATCCTTAATGAATGTCAAAACTTCATATATTGAATCCAAAACTTGAAGTTCAAGGCTCACTGCAGCGAACTGTAATTAATTTTACAAGTCAAGGTATACGAGTAAATGTACATACAACATTAAAAAAATACTTGCGATTATATTGCAATGTTAAATTTTAACGATAAGATTAATTTTCAGAATTTAATTGCAATTATTATGTAAGTCTAACAGGTACAAAAAGTAGTCCTGTATGCATATTTTTCTATTCTGGCAAGACATCTATAAAACTGATTTGTAATCTATAAAACTTATATAGCGCTGAAGAATGAGAATGTACGATTACGTACGATCGACAATAGATAGACAAAAACAAAACCAATTTTCTTGCCCTTCTTCTCGATCGGTTGTATATTTCTTGGAAAGGGCACCTAGAGTCATTTCACTTTCATGAGCGCTTCCTTGGGTCCCATGTAAATAAAGATTATTGAATTCTGAACTGCGCTAACATGGAGAAAGTTTTTAATTTATGATGAACGGACAGCATATATTTCATGGCTGCCCAAAAAAGGAGTGTAATGCTTTCAGGGTTCATGTATTTATGTATGTGAGTTTCTTTATTCCACCTTAACTTTAAATGCCTGAACAGATTTGTATGTGGGGGGTATGGTTAGAATTACTCTTACATCATCCCAAGTGTCACTCGACAGTTGTGTTTCCAAAAAAGTAGTGTAGGTAATGTATCCAGGGTTCATGCATGTATGTGAGTTTGTTTGTTGAAGTTATATGCAAGTTACGTTAAAACTTCTTGGTTGCTGAAAGAGTTTTCATTTTTATTTCATTCAGTATTTGCTTACATGACACGTTCTCGACGTTCGAAAGAAACGTGGCTGGCCGGTTTGACGACGATAATGAAATTCGAAAATCGAACTGGTTGATAATGAACGATAACAAAACCTGTTGAAAGTAAGATTTGAGTAAAAGTTAAAGCAGTGCATTATTTTTGAACGAGTGAAATCATATACCATAGACACAAGCAGCATTTTTTATTTTTATAATGATTATTGACTATGTCGTGTCGTAAATGTGCATTGTGTGGAAGGCAAATAGTACAAAGACGAAAAACACAATATTAATACAATATTGTATATTCAATTTGAAACAATGTATTTTAATCCGTTATTTAGTTGTAGCTGGAATCTACAATGCATGCTTGTATTTTCGTATGGTTCTCCAAAACTCCAAGAGTTCAGTCAAGAGTTCAGAGAGAGAGTAAGGTATCCACCGCTTTCATACATTACCGCGTCATCAGCCTTAATATGCTCCCACTGCTGGGATACCGGCTTCTTCTTAGAGAGAGAGTACGGGCCATAACCTATCACGCGGGTGGGACCTCGCGTCCCGGAGTTCCGTGGGACTTGGTGGGCGTCACATGTCCTCGAATTTTGTGGTTCTTGAACATGCGGATTTCCTCACTATGTTTTCCTTCTGCCGTTTTTAGAGCGAGTGTGATAAATCCGCACATAACTTGATATAAGTCGTTGGGCGGCTGAGCCGAGATTCGAACTATGGTCCGTCGGATTGAAAGTCACTCATGTTGCCGCTAGAATAGACTCGCGCTACTGAAGTGTCAATTTGAGGACTGACATTAAATTCATTAGAAACTTAAAAATGGCTAAATACGCAAATTGCGTGGAGGAAAATTTTAAACAAAAAAAACTGTACAAAACAATTGGCAAAGAAAAATATGACTGCCACTCAAGGAAAATAACATAAGAATATTTGCATCAGCTCTCTGGTAATATGGTTAGCTACGTAAAAGTATTCACCGCTCCTTTGAGCTGTCAATCTTTTCAAGACTACCTTTCTTCCCAACAATAGAACGTGATAAGTTATTAGTTTTACAAGTCGCGGTTCACTTCTTTTAAAATAATAAATTGATTCTTTGCAACATAGAACGGTTATTTACTATCTGCATTAAATCAGTCGTTTATTGAGACGAATAATCATGCCTGCGAATATAAGTTGGGTAGATTAGTTACACAGTGGAGTCAAGCGAATTTCGCGTCGACATATTTTAAAATTGAGAACCTTTTTGTCACATGCTTACAAATATTCAGTTGTCTGTTAAAATTGTTATGATGGTATTTTAATGGCGCAACTTAAAAATCATTGGAAGTGTAAAGCCTGTGTGTAGGTATAACATCTGCATGTCCTGGCTTTTAATCTGTAGGTACTATAATAAATGTAAAAGTGTGTTTGTAGGTTTGTTGATTTGTCCTTCTTGTAAGCAGCAACGGAGCGACGGATTGACGTGTTTTTTGCATAGATATTAGTTTATGGACCGCAAAGTAACATAGATTACCTACATCCCATAAAAATGCGTTGTTTCTGTGGGAATCGCCACTCGGGTGAAACCGCAGACAGAAGCTAGTATATATTAAATTTATAGGTGTGGCTAAAGTCCATATCTACCTACACATGGTAAAGCTTGCGGACATATTGGTACCGCGGTATCTCTCTAGGATTTCCTTTCTTTGCACAAAGTCCACAGTGCGATTCATAGCAGTGAGGTTTGCCTGCGCAGTCATGCGTCCCATAAAACTGCAAGGGATGGATCAAGTCGCACGATATAGTATCACGTCGCATGACTCACATGATTGCTAGCTTGCAGAGCATTGACTATAGTGCCGCGGTGTGGGCCTACTTATTCCCAAAGCGGTAAGTTTTCTCGGCGGGTTCCGATCAGTGCGTTTGGCAACACATTCCGTCATTCCGGCTTAGAATCCAGCGCCGAGGGCGTTCACCTCGACACTAACACATGTACACGTGTGTTTATATAGTGCTAGGTACCTGTCTGAGTGCGAAATATAAAATTAAAAAGTCGAGGTTACTGCAAGGCAGATATTTATGAGTTCTTGATTTGTAATTTGCTCTTAAATCAAAAGTCAGACAAACTGAAGTCTTATTATTATTTTCAAAGATGTTGTTTTAACTGAATTAAAATTGAAATGGCTTACAGGCATGTTATAGTAAATTAGGGTTCTTCAAAGAAATTACTGATTTTCTACCTTATAAAATAGAATTGAGTTTTCCTCAAACTCTACTACCAGTTAAAGCGTACTGGCCACTAAACAAGAATAATCAAAGCAGTAATTCATTAGAATTTCATATAAATCCACTGCCTGGTTTTCTCAACTTGTATCTTCAATAGCCAATTTATACAGGAAAATGCTCACATAGATATTATACCTATTGTTCGGGTTTTTAATTTCAATTATTCCAAGTATCATTGTGCAACGCACTATAGCCATAAAATGAGAACGAAAAAAAAATGGTCATGCACATAAAACACAAAAGTTGACAAATCGGCAAACAGGTATTGTGTCGACGGAGCGAATACCTACTCCGTGACCAAAACGAGAGTGAGAGTGGCGCACGAGACGCTACAAACCTGTAAAGGCAAGAGTAGGAGGCACTATAGGAGTGGACCAGTTTAATAACATTAGCTAACTTAAGGCCAAAAGTCAAATGACAGGATTTTCAAGGCTTCTTTTCGAGATTTAATTATCTACCTATTATTATCCCCGATTCTGCAGCGCAAGTACGAATCTTTTCGATCGTTAAAATTGACAGTTCCAAATCGGTTTCATCGATTTTTTATTAAATTTATCGAGCCTTGACACAACCGATAAAAGTTACCGAATAGCTAGGTCGAATCCAAAGAGAATATAAAGTTACTACAATACTTAACGATCAGACTTCGCCTACTCGCAACGTTCGATAAATTTATCTGTGTTTTTTGATTCGACAAATTTATCGAACCGACTTCCGTACTTGCGCCGCTGTTTTAGGCAAGATATCGTGTGGTACATAAAAGCAATCCCTTTTGGAAAAACGATGAAGGGTTAACTTATCAACAAAATTGTAAAAACAGAAGGGATGTCCCAATATTTTCTCATCAATTATACCTTGATATAGTTTGTCTGCAATGAGCCCATCCAGTCTTTGAAAATGAGGAAATGTTTTCGCTATTTTATCATAGTAATCATAACAAGAATAGATAAATAGTAACTTTGAATGAAATAGATAAGTATTACGTTATCTACGTGCAATGTTTTTTGCGTGTTATAACTTATATTGTCATTTTTTTATATAACTATGTCCAGGAGCGTATTTACCCTAGGGCCAAAAGGGCCATGGCCCGGGGCGGCAGGCTGCAAGGGGCGGCGCAAGCAGAAGAATTTATAAAACCCTACCTAACTCGTATTAATAAACAGTAGGGCTCTTATCAATAAACAGTGTTAAACGGTTGAATACTTAGTTAAAATGTGGTTTGTCTCTTTTGATTCAGTTTAAAATTGTCAAATACCAATAAAGACAAAACATAATTTAACTAAACCATCGTTTAACACTGTTTATTAATAACAGCCTAAATCTCGTAAGGTGGTCGTGGGTGTAAGGCATCGGCATCGGCAGGGCGGTGGGGCTTGCAGGCACAGGGTGCTGAATCCTTAAATAGGCCACTGACTATGTCCCAAAGCTGGAAATTGGATAGGTACCTCTTTCCAGATTTTCCAGCTGGAAAATGGATAGATACCTAATGATAATCGTATTAGGTATCTATCGATTTTCCAGCTTTGGGACGTTATATAACAATAAAAGTCATAACACGCAGAAATCATTCGACGTAAATATGATTTTTACCTTGACTTCGATTTGACTTTCTCGATTCTAATATGTGCAGCAAATTTGGAAAGCTATAAATTGCGCCAACGCCCGAAAAACAGGTAGTAGAAAAACAACAAACCAACCAGTTCCTTCATTGAAGTGCAGATTCACTTGAATATAATAGGCAAGAACGCATATACCTAATGATATCAATTGGTTTTAAAAATGATAGACAAGTTTTCCAAATGGAAATTCATAAAACAAAAGAACTGACCAATCGCCGAACCTACCTAAGATTTTCAAGAAGCGAAAATAGATTCAATATGTTTTTTTTCTCTCATCATCAATTATCGCGGGTGTCTCGCACAGCGAATTTCAATGTTAGGAACCTAGTAGTTGTTATTAAATTGTATTAAATTAGCAGATAGCGGTTCATTCAAATATACTTATTCACACAAGTGTAGACTCGCTGATAACAGAGAAGGACCAGATAACTTCATTTCATCCAATTTACCGAACAAGTGGCCGATCTAAAACAGAGTCGCGCACGCGGTCAGCCAATAATAATTGCGATAAACGTGTCAGTACTTTATAATCAAATTAATACAAGGTATAGGCATGTGAAAGACCGTGGAAATGAGTGTTGTCATGGAAACCTGTTTTTTTTTCGAGGTGAGGTTCTTATTTTTGTAGAAATCATTAGAAAGCTACCTAATGAATAGACAGATGGTGTGCCCTTTCTCTAGTATTTAATTGGTGACCTTTTGATCTTTCTATTGCATCATTAGTGTGCTAGGCTACGATTGGACCTTGAAGAAATTATGTAAATGGGGTCAAATTTCATTTAAATATTTATCTAATTGTATCAATAATAATTTATAAGTACGTATCCGTATAGGTAGGTATAATAAATGCGAAACTGTGTAGACTGTAGATTTATTGGTGTGTTGGTTTGTCCTATTTTCACAGGGTTGCTTAATTTTTTTGTGGTAAGACCCTACAAATCTCACATTGTAAACTTTGTTATTTGTACTATTGGCAACGAGACAAGCTTTGCCGATGGTAAGCATAATACCAGTCCACACGCCAGTCAGCTATTATTGGTGAACAGATATATACCTATATTTGTTTGGGGAAGATAGTTTTTTAGATATTTGGAAAACTAATTGAATTTCGAAAACTGGACTAAGTTTTGGCGTCAACTAGCACTGAGACATTGGTTTTATGATTTATCGAGCTAAAATAGGATTGATTGATTTTGAATGTAGATAGATAAATGCTAACATGTTTGCCATTTCTATATAAATAGGTTCTTGTTGCCAGTGTTGTCTTTTGTATAAAGATAGAGAAATAATCACTGTGTAATGGCTTCTCGTCGAGAAGTTGCCGCACCTACTTTCTACTTTTGATTGAGTAGCTTAGTAAATATAAAATCTAGGTCTAGTTAGTGCTTATTGTATAATAGCATTCCTATTGCATCAAGTTCAGGCTGTCAATACACATGTTCATTTATTCATTTTAATCATTGTCAGATTATTGGCGTGGATCGATCTTTCTATATAATTATTGTTGTAAAACTTAAACTGTGTAATTGCATAAACAGTTCGCTTAATGCGTCGGTGTGTAGGTAAATATACATTGAGATATCTGATTTCTTAATTGAATGAATTGGGTAATAGAAGCAATGTATCTGTAATGCTACAGTTTTTTTATTATAAACACGCACCTTTACTGTAAATCAAACTGATTACTAGCGTGTGTAAAGGCCATAGGCTGAACAATTGAATCAACATCCTCCTGTAATACTTTCAGGTTCTGATTTTGATGGTACTTTTTCCTTTATTCCAGGGCGATTACATATGGATCGAGCCAGTATCAGGGCGGGAGTTCGATGTGGCCATCGGTGCCCGCGTGCTGGCTGCGGAAGGCCGCCGCATCAGGGTCCGCGACGACGACGGCCAGGAGCAATGGCTGCCGCCGGAGCGCCGCATCAAGGCCATGCACGCCACGTCGGTGCACGGCGTGGAGGATATGATCTCGCTCGGAGACTTGCACGAGGCGGGTATACTGAGGAACCTGCTCATCAGATACAACGAGAATCTAATCTATGTAAGTATCGCACTCATCGTCATCTGGAAGATACAACGCTTGGAAGGCGTCTTGATAATCATCAAGATGCCTTACAAGCGTTCTACGCAAAATCTACTGTGAATTGCGATCGCAATTCACTGTGTATTTGACTTTGACCGAGCATAATGTTCCCCGTTCTCTGGATATTCTCTTAGTGGGCTCTTACGGCCGGTACCACATGGCTATGTACCGTACTATCCACATTCATAGAATTACCAATCCATACCATAACGTCCAGTTAACAGTCATTATTATAGGGGAGTATTTTTGTACTACGAACATTGTTTGAAGAAATACCAATAAAGAACACTGCGAGAAATCAGCAGGGTATTTCAGGCTTTCTTCTGATAATAATATAAGTCTAGAGGTCTAAAATAAAACATTACTGCTTTGAAAGTGTATAACACGAAAAAACTAGAATACTCTACTATCATAGTAATCAAGAACTGATCAGCTGTTCTTGCTTGCGAAAACCCAGTGATTAACATTAGTAAACACAGATACCTGTAGAAACTCCCTCTTCCGAACAATTCCACAAAGTGTTTTCTTTCTCAAATCACGTAGCTTATCAACTTTGGGGATTTCTACTTTCCCATTCGCAACTAATAAAATTTTACTGCCTGTAATTTAAAATTTCAATGTAAAGTGTATGAGGTATTTTGTATTCGTGACTGAAAGTTTGACGTGTCCTCATGTAGTCGTCATTTCTCTCTCATAAAACTATTTGATTTATAGATGATCATCTTTACATGTCTCTGTATAATTTATGTCATTCAGCGAGGTACACGAACATTTCGTTTTGTTTACAACCTTATGTCAAAGCTAAAAGTAGTTTCTTGCTCACGACAGTACGAGTAATTATGAAAAGATTGATTTATCCATTTTACGTGATTTTACTTTTATTAGGTAGGTATTTGAGGCAGAACCTATGGTCGCAGCTTTTGTTTTGGTTAAAAATAAAAGTCACTTTAGAAAGATGGCTTTTATTTCATTTTCCTCTATGAACAGGAAATATATTTTTTTATTTATATGTCCAACTTTGTGTAGATATTAATAACACCATTTTTTTTAAAAACGGAATTTAGCTTTAAGCGAATTGCCAAATTGCTATGATTGTTTACGGGATAGACTCTTATACTCGTATAATTTATCAAAAAACAATATTAAAAAAAAAGACGTCGACACTAAAATATATTTTATTCTTATTTCAGACATATACCGGCTCAATATTAGTAGCAGTGAACCCTTACCAGATCCTGCCGATTTACACAGCAGATCAGATAAAACTATACAAGGAGCGGAAGATCGGCGAGCTGCCTCCACACATTTTTGCTATAGGAGACAATGCGTACGCACACATGCGGCGGTACGGCCAGGACCAGTGCATCGTCATCAGTGGAGAGTCGGGGGCAGGGAAAACGGAGTCCACGAAGCTCATACTGCAGTATCTCGCTGCGATTAGTGGGAAGCACTCCTGGATTGAACAACAGGTTATAATAGCAATACAATCCTTAAGTCTTATAAATCAGATCTTTCTGATTCTAACTACACTCATAAGCATTGCCATTGGAACTTGGTAAAAATAGAATCGTTTCGCAACAACTTTCAAAACTAGGCGAATCACGGATTTTATGATGTCATTGTGCGAATATCCGATATTTTCCACACGATTACTACATAACCCTAATTAACCAGGCATGCTAAGAAACCTTACGCTGCGAACATTTCATTTATAGGATTAGAGACGTTGACCGCTCGAGCAATTAGTAGGTACTTAGTGCAGTGAAAATAAGTTTTAAATCTTTTTGGACCATTTTTATGCTGTCAGATAGAAGCAGTTTATCTAAAATAAAGAACTGACATGTGGTTAAATAATCGTTTTGCTCATTTCAGATTCTGGAAGCAAATCCAATTCTTGAAGCATTCGGCAACGCAAAGACAGTTCGGAACGATAACTCCTCGCGATTCGGCAAATATATCGACATACACTTCAACCATGGAGGTGTCATAGAAGGCGCCAAGATAGAACAGTACCTTCTAGAAAAATCTAGGATAGTCTCCCAAGGACCAGAAGAAAGAAACTACCATGTCTTCTACTGTTTACTAGCGGGTTTGTCGAAGGAAGAGAAAAAGAAATTGGAATTGGGAGAGCCGTCTGAATACAAATATTTATCAGCGGTAAGTCATTTCTTTGTTTTGTAGTCTGTTTGTCTAGCACTTTACTAACGATTAAGGCAAACATTGCCCGATAATTTCATGTTATCATAGCTATCTAGAAGATAGTTAACTTTGATGTTGATAAGATTGTTTCTAATCATTTCAAGATTTGGTTAAAAGCGCTATATTTGGTTGATTTCAGGGCGGCAGTTTCTCATGTGAAGGTCGAGATGATGCAGCAGAATTTGCTGACATCCGATCGGCCATGAAAGTGCTCCTCTTTAGCGAATCAGAAATATTTGAAATACTGAAATTACTCGCGGCTGTGTTGCATTGCGGAAACATTAAGTACGAAGCCACCGTCGTCGACAATTTAGATGCCACAGAAATCATAGAACAAGCCAACGTGAGGAGAGTTGCCACTTTACTCGGTGTACCGATGCAGTCCCTAATTAACGCCCTAACGAGAAAAACGTTATTCGCTCATGGCGAAACGGTCATATCTACCCTTAGCAAAATACAATCTGTTGATATCAGAGACGCCTTCGTCAAAGGAATCTACGGCCGCCTGTTCGTAACTATCGTGAAAAAAATCAACGCAGCTATTTACAAACCAAAGTCTTCAATGAGAACCGCTATAGGCGTACTGGATATATTTGGCTTCGAGAACTTTGATCTCAATAGCTTTGAACAGTTTTGCATCAATTTTGCCAACGAGAATCTCCAGCAGTTCTTCGTCAGACATATTTTCAAGTTAGAACAGGAAGAGTACAATCACGAAGGCATCAATTGGCAGCATATCGAGTTTGTAGACAACCAAGACGCTCTGGATTTGATCGCTTTGAAACAGTTGAACATTATGGCTTTGATAGATGAAGAGTCCAAGTTCCCAAAAGGAACGGATCAAACAATGCTGGCTAAGCTACACAAGACCCATGGTCTTCATAGAAATTATCTTAAACCAAAGTCCGATATAAATACCAGTTTTGGTTTGAACCACTTCGCTGGTATCGTCTTCTACGACACGAGAGGTTTTCTTGAGAAAAATAGAGACACTTTCAGTGCTGACTTGCTGCAATTGATTCACGTGTCTACCAACAAATTTCTGCAACAAATATTCCACGATGACATAACTATGGGATCTGAAACACGCAAGCGAACACCGACTTTGTCGACACAGTTCAAGAAGTCATTAGATTTGCTGATGAGGACTTTAGGGACGTGTCAGCCGTTTTTCATCAGATGCATCAAGCCGAATGAATTCAAGAAGCCGATGTTGTTCGATCGTGGTCTTTGTTGCCGACAGCTAAGGTATTCCGGAATGATGGAAACCATTAGAATTCGAAGAGCTGGGTATCCGATTCGTCACAGTTTCAAAGAATTCGTCGAGAGATATCGATTTCTGATATCCGGCGTGCCACCAGCTCATAAGGCCGAATGTCGGACTGCTACAGCTAAGATCTGCGCGCAAGTTCTTGGGAAGTCTGACTACCAGTTAGGTCATACTAAAGTGTTTCTGAAGGACGCTCACGACTTGTTCCTCGAACAAGAGAGAGACAGGGTGCTTACTAGGAAGATATTGATTCTACAACGTTCTATCCGCGGCTGGGTGTATCGTAGACGGTTCTTGAAGATGAGATCGGCAGCAGTTCTAATCCAGCGACATTGGCGAGGGAAGCTGCAAAGGATCCGGTACACTAAGATGAAAGTGGGTTACGCACGACTGCAGGCGTTGATACGAGCGAGAGTGCTAGCTCATCGGTTCAGGCATTTACGAGGGCACATAGTATCGTTACAAGTAAGTTGAATTTTACTCAAAAACTATTTCCATTGTTTAAATTGTTTGGACGTAAAAAAAAGAATTCGTTATAACTCATATTTAATTTCCTCATTAATTTATTTTCAATATGTTGAAAAATTTCTTTATTCTATGCCATTGCATTTTAAATAATTTCACTAAGTCGTACAGACTTGATCATACAAATGATGATTTACTACAATCAAGTCCTCAGAATATATTCTCTTGAGGAAAGTAGTGCGAAAGTATTAGTTTTAACTTCGTGCTATACAACCCTTACAATACAAGTACAAGCTTTGTCATTTAAAGATCTCCTTGGCACTGGTAAACAACTGTAATAGCTTCATCATATAGGTATGTTGCCGTGGGTTACTTACCTACTTGAAAACGAAACCTGTTCGAAAATGTTTACTCCGGAACGTAGAAGTTTTGGTGATGATGACGAAAAGTCATTGAAGTGTCTGTTTGTAATGTCAAAATAACAACTTTTTACTAAATACACATGAAAATATATACTGTACTTATAACTAAAACACAATTTATAAAATTTTTGTCTGTTTGTCTGTTCCGTATAATCTCCGAAACGGCTGAACTGATAATTTGCACATTCGTATGCGGCAGAACGCTGAATTCAACCAGATCAGTCTGTACAATCACTTACCCTAGCTCTTCTTCCAGGCAGCCTCCCGAGGCTACCTCGTGCGGCGCTCGTACGGGCACAAGATGTGGGCGATCCTCAAGATCCAGAGCCACGTGAAGCGCCTGATCGCCATGCGGCGCTACCGGCGCATGCGCCAGGACGCGCTCGAGCACACCGAGGCGCTGCGGCTGCGGCGCCAGGAGGAGCAGCGGCTGCAGCACCAGGGGAACACCCGGGCTAAGGAGATCGCAGAACAGAACTACAGGGTGAGCTACTTACTGTATTCTACTATATTAATATTATAAATGTGAAGTGTGTTTGTTGTTTTGTTGATTTGTCCTTCTTTCACGCAGTAGCGGTTCGACGTGATTTTTGGCATAGATATAGTTTATGGACCGGAGAGTAACATGGGCTACTTTTTATCCTGGGTGAAAGCCGCGGGCGGAAGCTAGTTGATCGTAATCATCAGCTGGAAAACCTCCAAGAGGGAATTTTGTCATAATACACCACGCTTGGCAGGCCTCTTGCTCGCCGTAGATTAGGTATGATGTAGACCGAGGAGAATGCTGCCCTTTCCCTGGATATCCCCTTAGCCGTGCAACGTGTATTTTTACGTATAGGTATCTTTGCATTGCATTGTGTTGGATGGGTTGTAAACAATCTGATGTTACCCACCCTAATATGAAGGTGATCCGAAGGCACCGCAACAACTTGACTTTTGCTTCAGTGATTATTCACAGCAATAAAGATAACATCAGTTATTCCCGTAAACAAGACATAATCTAGAACTCTATAAAGCTATATCAGATCTAAAATGTAGGCAAATCTTGTGATGCTGATAACACTAAGCTGGTTTATTAGCCGATAAGTTTTAGCTAATCCGTCTTGTGCTAGTTCGGCAAGAATGATTGTGCCCTTTTATCATAGAAATATGAATGGGCAAATTTCGAGTTATTAATTTGAGTGAATAATATCTACGTACCTATGAAACGATTGATGGAATTAGGTAGTATTAGTAATGTTAATCCCCAATCATTGTTATATCTTGACATAAAATATTATTAAATTGCGTTGTGTTGTAACTATTAAATTATACAGTATTGTTTACATAAAACTTCCCAATAATCAACATACATAGTATACGAGTACGTAGCATAGTATAGTATAATAATCTTCCAGTGATCACCTATACATAATATATCCTAACCCCTAACTAGGATTCTCTGTATCTAGGGAGTCAATAGTATGTATGGTTCAAGAACATAGCTATACGAAACACTTAACTGCATGAATATTTGTTGCAAATCGGTATCATGATGATGATGATAATGCAAAAAAACACGTCGAACCGTTGCGCGTGAAAGACGGACAAACCAACAAAATCACTTCGCATTTATAATAAACGGAACCTACGTCACAATTCCAAGAACTCATTTCAGACTGTATCGAATAAGTGCACTGTGTTACACAGGATGTTTTAACTTTACTAAAAATAATTTACTGTTCAAAGGTAAACATAAACCAGTAAACCACAAAAAAATGTTTTAGGCGCCTTGTTCCGCTGAAAAATAAAGATAAATGTCTATAATTCGGAGCTAGACAATGGTTATATAGAATCAAGATTTGTGGTTGTTCATATTTAAACACGCGACTAAGGCACGTTTAGGGGTTGGACGCTGTTTAACACGTGTTTAGAGTGTGTTTTACTTTTTGTGGTTAGACCGTAATAGTATGGTAACTAAAATAGGTGGTAGGTACTGCATTTTTAAATGCTGGAGTGGTTAGCTATAACCCTCAAGTATAAAATGACTGTTGCAAAGTTATTGATATTGGTGCGTTCTATTGACTCCTCTCAGGAGTCAGGCTCCACTCCCCATTCTCGGTCAATATTCATCTCCGCCCACATCGTCCCGTAACATTTGATGAAATAATAGCCAATAACGGAAGAAAAATCTACATATTATATAAAATTAAGTACCGAAGTACAAGGCTCTGCTATCAATGAGTTTATACTGGACATAAGAGATGTTTCAGGATTACGAGCATGGTGCTAAAGCCTGTAGTACTTTGCCGTTAAAATCTCGGGATGTCCTTAAAAAACACAAGAGAGCAAATTGAAAATTTCCTCCTTTTTGTATCTAAGATCATTTACTTATAAGATTTTAATTTATGGTATATGTTCATATTCATATTCATTTATTTTGCATAACTAAGTGTATGTACAAAGGTCTTATTCTACTTAATATGAGATCTTTTGACTTAGTTGCCCTTTTCAGGCATCGCAAAGAAGTTTATAGCGACAGCTAAAGCTTCATTTTGAATTTGAGCTTAAAAAATAAGATTAAAATTAAATGGCTAATAATATAAAAAAGTGGATAAATTAAAATTAAAAAATACTTTAAAAATAAATTCTTATACAGAGAATTAAAGTTAAATGCTATACTTCTTTGAAGATTCTTATCCTACATAGGTACATTTATTTGCTGGATTCAAAACATTCGTCTATTGAATAGAAACATTTTACAATTAGGAATTTTTTAAGTTTATTATTAAATGCGTTAAATTTTGTTTCATTTTTTATTCCTTTTGGTAATTTATTATATATTTTGACTGCCATGTAATATGGGCTATGGTTCAACATTTTTATTCTAGAATAAGGTAAATATAATCTATTTTTGTGTCTAGTATTTACATTGTGGGTGTCTTAGGGTATATTTTAATTAGCTGCTTTATACCTTTTGTTATTTTTATTGTTATACGACACACTACAAAGACGTTTTGGTTATTATTTTAGGACTAATAATACTAACAAGCTAAAAACCAATCAATACGTGAAATTTAGAACTTAGGAAGGGCAGAATGAGCTAGGTACTGTAAAGCTCACCTACCTATCATTTTATTATATAATCCATAAATAAAATATTATTCGTCATACTGTAGAAAGTGGCTTTATTTGCTGATATACAAAAGCGATACACCGCAACAATCAGCAGTGATTTAGTTGATTAACAAATTAAATGCTAGGCAATGATACGTAGGTAATGCCGCAACAATCTTTATCTCGCCAGATTATCTGCAACGCGTTTAAATCCATTTCGAACTTTAGATATGCGTTGGTACGTGTCCCGAAATGTTGTGTGATTCAGTTGTTTTACACCTTTGTCCTGTGTTATCTCTGGGAACAATATAGTGTGAGTTCAATAAAATCGTGGATGTGTCTGAGGTAGGCTTTCACGGCAGTGTGATGAAGCGAATCAAAAGGACCCTTGGAAATATATTGAAGGATTTTTTTGTAAAATCCATGCTGTAAACTGCTTTCAATAATTACAACTTTTTCTTCATTGAAAATAACGTAGGTAATTTTTTTAACTAACTTCTTTTTGGTTTCTGTACTTGCGTTTGAACACTAATTCGTGGCGATGTAATCGAAGTTAGACTCGATAAGCATCGAATAGGGCTGACTCTCATATCTCATTTGCTCCTATAAAATTCGGATATATACCTATGTTTGGCGATAGTTTTTTAACTTGAGGGTAATTTCTCAACTGATTCCAGTTCTTTAAATAAGTGTGTTTGTAGACGTACTACATCGGTGGTTAATCGGTTTCATATAAAGCTACTCAAGTCTAGGTGCACTCCGAAAGGAAAATGGTGGCCGCGGGAGTGTTCGCTTTTTTTAAATATTAATTACTATTTGATAAAAAGATGAACTGGTATTTTTGTTACTATTTGATAACGAGATGAACTGTTCGTTTGCCTGATGGTAAGCATAACGCCGGCCCATAACAATTGCAGTGCCACTCAGAACTTTGAAACACAAAGGCCTGCGCGGCACTGCAGTGCACTCGTTACCCTGAGACAATTAGGTATTAAGTCTTATATAAGCCCAGTAGTTTCACTAACTACTTTGCTCATCAAACCGTATCACAGTACTTGCACATTACTGCTTTGCGGCAGACTACACGCTTCAAATCTTTTCAAAGATATAAACATTTCATGATCATATTGTTCACCAGCAGCGAAGATAATCACATAATCTTGTCAGTGATGTGATGAACCGGAATCCTTAATACCCATTGAAGCATAAGTCGGCTTATGCAACGTATATAGCAAGCGCATTAGCAATCCTGCACCACTTAGATAATGTACAAGTCGAACTGCAACGTAACACACTGGCGTCCAAACGGAGTAGGGATACCTTCGCCTTACTAGGTACCTAATAGAAAATAAGGCCTATCTTGAAGTGGTCGTGTGGTCGAAATAACGAGTGACGTAGAGGACAAAATGTGGTTAAGCTGTGTTTGCAGTCATATGATGGTCGAATCTCGTTATCTTGTAATGGTACCTACTATCTGTAATTTATTTAAATCATCTATCGACAATCAGTGCACGACATTATACGGTCTAATTATTTTATGCACTAGTTTGTAGTTTGTGACACAGATTAAAAATAAAGAAGCTATTTTTCAACGTATTTGTAACAGTTTTTATAACTGCTTTATAACTGGTAGGGTCAGTGAAGAAAGTTGCCAAAATTCAAATATTTTGCTAATGTAGATAAAGATTGCTTAGAAAATTTTAGTGACTTTTTTCTTTGATATTTTCATAATATTGCATGATGATCACTCCTGTATGAAAAAGAAAATTTTCTTCAAGTTTCAAACGTTGTAAGTCAAGCTAGATTTGTTTTAACAAACACATGTACAGCTCTATAATAGTCAACAACATTTTTTTAGCATCGTGAATAACGCAAATTTTAAAACAATATGAAATTCAATGGTATATCAATGACACCTGACGTCAATGAATTGTGGAGCAGGTGTTATTTAATAAGTATTATTTAATCAGTATAATATGTGTGTGCTCAAAATTGTAAACAATTTTCTAAATGGTGTTTTGTCTTGAAATTTTCAATGAACATTCACAATATTCATTATTATACCTACCCGGAGAACATGAATGCTTACTTAAGTTCAATGGAAGCGCAGTAACGTATATGTTACGTGACTTTGCGTAACGGCGTTATCAAATTTATCAACATGTCACGTAGTTAGGCGTAACTGTATTTATTGGCACTAATTGATTTCTCAACCCCTTAATGACTTCAAGTTGCGCAATGAACGTACTAACCTATAAGTATGACCATAACTTAATTTTTTACTGGATAGATAACTTAATATAATGCGCACCAGTCACAATGACAGTTGGCTACAGTTTTTTACCGCCTCGGTTTTGGATTTTAATTGATAACTTTCTGTTCGCACTCGTCCGTATCCTACACAATATATTTTATCAATAAGTACTCAATTCATTAGTTCTTTGATGTCGGCAATAAACCGTCGATAACCTCATCGCGACTACCACTTTGTTAATAAAAAATAACGTGTTTGATTACCGAAACTCATTTCATGTAATCTTATCTTACAGGAGCGTATGTATGAGCTCGAGCGGCGCGACGCTGAACTTGCGCTAGAAGAGAAGCGGCAGCTTGAGGCCAAGAGGACGCTTCTGCAAGAGGCGGCCCGCAAGCAAGACGAGCCGGTGGATGATAGCAAGCTAGTGGAAGCCATGTTTGACTTCCTCCCAGACTCGAGCAGCGAAGCTCCAGCGCCCAAAGACACCTCGGTGTTTAGCGACCTGCCGCAACAGAGGGCTGATCAGCAAGAGGTGAGCACACAGACCGACACGTTTATATAGGGGGAATATATTAGTGTATGGGTGTTTCTTTGGCGATAAAGCCTGAAGTGGTTGTATGATTAATTTTGGTATGAGAACCATTTAATTTTGTTAGTCTGGTAAGTGACATAGGATTTATAAATATGAAATGTCAAGAAAACTAACATGGCGATTGTAAATCTGGGTATTTTCGACGTGATGATCTGTAATTTTGCTGACTAAGTACCTAATTGAATAGTCAGAGATGTTTTGTTGTCAATTGGTTTGTGACTTAGAAGATTTTATTTATACAGATTTGGGATTGGATAATCAAAGTTCGTTTTAGCTTTTTAACTTTCGCGATTCGAAAAAATTGTTTATTTTATGAACATTTTTTTAACCCGATTCTTCTGTTCATAAAGTAACGTTTTACTTCTGAGAAAATAGTATAATTACTTAATAAATGCAATAGATATATGAAAATATGTTTAAATTATTTCACAGATGGTCACACCAATGCAAACAACATCTGAGGATGAAGAGGATCTTTCAGAGTTCAAGTTCCAGAAGTTCGCCGCGACTTACTTCCAAGGAAACGTCACTCATCAGTACTCGAGGAAACCTCTTAAACATCCTCTGCTGCCGCTGCACACTCAAGGAGACCAGCTGGTAAGTTCTGCAATCATTGCAGTCATCGAAAACATATTAACTTACCTACATGATTTTGTAAATAAATTTTTTGGAAAGGATAAATTTGGATATGAAGCTGGACTTTATAAACCTTGGCCTATGAAACACACACACACACACACACACTAAAGACGAGTATTGCAAGCTAAATTTTTTTTTGTTGTTTACCCCACCTTGATTTTGATAGTCACAGTAATTTCCTGTTTAAATTAGCCTGAAACAAAACACTATCGTAAATCGATCTAAAAACATATCTGGAGACATCAATTTAGTTAATTACTCCGTGTCGGATTGTATGTTCTGATAAGTTGATGCATTGCAGGCCGCACAAGCGTTGTGGATTACGATACTTCGCTTCACTGGAGACCTGCCGGAGCCTCGTTATCACACAATGGACAGAGATAACACGTCAGTCATGTCCAAAGTCACGGCAACGCTTGGAAGAAATTTCATCAGATCCAAGGAATTCCAAGAAGCGCAGCTGATGGGAGTGGATGCCGATGCTTATCTGAATAAGCAGAAGCCAAGATCTATTAGACACAAGCTCGTCTCACTCACGCTGAAAAGGAAGAATAAACTTGGAGAAGACGTTCGAAGAAAACTGCAGGTTTGCTGAAGAACATATTTCAAACTTTGTATTTTTATTTTTATATGATGTATACAAATGATTTGTGATTTGGTTTCAGGACGAAGAGTACACAGCGGACAGTTACCAGTCGTGGCTAGAGTCACGCCCAACTTCCAATTTAGAAAAGTTGCACTTCATAATTGGGCACGGAATTCTCCGCGCTGAATTGCGAGATGAAATTTACTGTCAGATCTGCAAGCAGCTCACTAATAACCCCTCAAAGTCTTCTCATGCGAGAGGGTGGATCCTGCTATCCCTGTGTGTCGGGTGCTTTGCTCCGAGTGAGAAATTCGTCAACTACCTGCGAGCCTTCATCCGGGAGGGCCCCCCTGGGTACGCTCCGTACTGCGAGGACAGACTCAAGAGAACATTCAACAACGGCACGAGAAACCAGCCGCCGTCTTGGTTAGAACTACAGGCGACGAAATCAAAGAAGCCTATAATGTTACCTATAACGTTTATGGACGGCAACACAAAGACTTTATTAGCGGATTCGGCGACGACTGCTAGAGAATTGTGCAATCAACTATCGGACAAAATCGGTCTGAGAGACCAGTTTGGGTTTTCGTTGTACATCGCTTTGTTTGATAAAGTCAGCTCGCTCGGCAGTGGAGGAGACCACGTCATGGACGCGATATCACAGTGCGAACAATATGCGAAAGAGCAGGGTGCGCAGGAGAGGAACGCTCCTTGGCGATTGTTCTTTAGAAAGGAGATATTCGCTCCGTGGCATGACCCCACTGAAGATCAAGTAGCGACGAATCTAATTTATCAACAAGTTGTGCGGGGAGTAAAGTTTGGCGAATACAGGTGTGATAAAGAAGAAGATCTGGCTATGATAGCGGCTCAACAGTACTATATCGAATACGGGCAAGATATGAATACGGAAAGACTGTACACGTTGCTACCAAATTACATACCGGATTATTGCCTAACTGGTGTAGAAAAAGCAGTAGATCGATGGGGAACTCTCATTGTGCAAGCTTATAAAAAGAGCTATTACGTAAAAGAAAAAATACCAGCGTATCGAGTTAAAGAAGATGTTGTGAGTTATGCAAAGTTCAAGTGGCCGTTATTGTTTTCGCGATTCTACGAGGCGTACAGAAACTCTGGCCCAAATTTACCCAAAAATGACGTGATCATTGCTGTAAACTGGACCGGTGTGTACGTGGTGGACGATCAAGAGCAAGTGTTGTTAGAACTATCGTTTCCAGAAATAACGACAGTGTCGAGTCAGAAAACCAACAAAGTGTTTACGCAGACTTTCAGTTTATCGACGGTCCGAGGAGAAGAATTCACATTCCAGAGTCCCAATGCAGAAGACATTCGCGACCTAGTCGTGTATTTCTTGGAGGGGCTAAAAAAACGATCCAAGTTTGTCATCGCATTACAAGACTACAAGGCACCAGGCGAAGGTTCAAGCTTCTTGAATTTCCAGAAAGGAGATCTGATTGTTTTAGAAGAGGATAGCACTGGGGAGTCCGTACTGAATAACGGCTGGTGCATCGGTCGCTGCGAGAGGTCTATGGAGAGAGGTGACTTCCCGGCGGAAACTGTTTACGTTCTGCCAGCGCTGACCAAGCCTCCGCCCGACATCCTGGCCTTATTCTGTGCAGAAGGCGCACAACATGGCCGGCGTCCACCGACTAGCACCTTCAATGGCACCGAGGCCCGAGACAAACCCCATACGTTATTAGAATATGCTTTGGACCACTTCAGATTACCACCAAAACGGACAGTGTCCAAAGCCCTAACGCTGTCGACGGCTAAGAGGGGTAGCTCCGAAGAGCTATGGCGGCACTCTAGGGAACCGATAAAGCAGCCGTTGCTGAAAAAACTTCAAGCGAAAGAGGAACTGGCAGAAGAGGCTTGCTTCGCGTACACTGCCATTCTCAAATACATGGGCGACCTCCCGTCCAAACGGCCACGCATCGGGAACGAGTACACCGATCACATATTCGATGGACCTCTGAAGCACGAAATCTTACGGGACGAGATATATTGCCAGCTAATGAGACAATTGACTGACAACCGAAACCGAATGTCCGAAGAGAGAGGGTGGGAACTTATGTGGTTGGCTACGGGATTATTTGCATGTAGCCAGGGTCTGCTTAGAGAATTAACATTATTCCTTAGGACTAGAAGGTATCCAATTGCTCAAGATTCTCTCCAAAGACTTCAGAAAACGTTGCGAAATGGTCAGAGGAAGTACCCGCCGCACCAGGTGGAAGTGGAGGCTATTCAGCATAAGACGACACAGATCTTCCACAAGGTGTACTTCCCCGATGACACGGACGAGGCTTTCGAGGTCGACTCGTCAACGCGCGCGAAAGACTTCTGTCAGAATATCGCGCAAAGGCTGAATCTCAGATCTAGTGAAGGGTTTAGTTTGTTCGTTAAGATTGCTGATAAGGTTATATCTGTGCCGGAAGGTGACTTCTTCTTCGACTTCGTGAGGCACCTGACTGATTGGATCAAGAAAGCGCGGCCCACTCGGGACGGCATCACGCCCCAGTTTACTTATCAGGTTGGTTGGTAGCTCTATTACTTAGTTATTGGGCTCATTTCTTATCAGTCATTATGTGGACCGGCTGTAAAATCATTAGCTTCTTGATGTATTTTTTATTAATGTAAAGATAAGTAATTTATTAATCCATTGTGCAATTATTTTGCATTAAAATAACGTCATATAAGAGATAAGCAATCGATATTTTTATAATCTTTCCAGTATGACGTCAACGTTTATAATCAGTAGGAAGTTTCAATATTTTATATGGGGTTTATTTAAGGATTTTATGAATGTTTTTAAATAGGTAGGAAGGAGTTCTTACAGGGGCTAATACTTGCGATTTCCTAAACTTGTGTTAAGTAATGCTGATCTTAGCCTATATAGAATGAGAACTAGCTCATAAGTGAAGCTATATCGCCTTCATTTGATTGCCTTTCAACTTCAGATCTCTTTTGAACAAACCGATAATTAACTTTGGGACAAATTTGCCACTTGAGTAACGTCTCCGTGGCGAACTTAGTAGTAACCCTGCCAGCAAAGCGAGGACTTTCGCTTGAGCTAAAGCTAAAGTTTGTTCTCGTGTTTTGTATTTTTGAATTGCGCATATGTGTGTCAATACCCCCTGCGAAATAGGAACTCCTAGTGCAGTGATATAAACGTGTAAGCGTTTCTGTTTTACTCATAATTTTTGTAAACTTCTGTAGGTGTTCTTCATGAAGAAGCTATGGACGAACACGGTACCGGGCAAGGACCGGGCTGCCGACGTGATCTTCCATTTCCACCAAGAGCTGCCCAAGTTGCTGCGAGGGTACCACCGGTGCGGGCGGGAGGAAGCGGGGAGGTTGGCTGCGCTGGCCTATAGAGCACGGTTCGGAGATAACAAGCAGGAGTTGCAAGCTATACCGTGAGTTGGCACATTTTCAGCTGTAGGGTTCTCTGGATATTTTTTAATTTGCAGGTGTGATGAGCGCACAGTGTATAGCAGGACTTGTTCATTGACAGCCAATAGAATATTGATAGGTCGTCGTCCTTAATTGGGATTCGATTCCCGTTCAAGAAAAATATTTGTGCACTTAAAAAAGACGAATTATTTATTTCTTGTTGGGGTGTTATAGCACCATGATCCTCCTAGTTCCTGATTCATGGTTTTAGTAAGGAAGCCTGATTACCTGATGGTATCTAAGCATGATGCCAACAATTGCAGTGCTACTCAGAATTTTGAAACACAGGGTCTGAGCGGCACTGATTGCGTTCGTTACACTGAGCGACATTAGATATCAAGCCTCATAAGCCAAGTAATTTCACTGACTAACTTGTTCATTAATAGTTTGCACATTACTACTTGGTGGCAAACTACACGAGCAAAGTAGAATTACCCACCCAGACGGACACTCGCAGAAGAGTAGGTAAAACGTAGATTGCCCGGAGCTCCTGGCTAACGTCTCATTACAAGTCCCTTCATATAGGACAAGACATACTCCTTTGTTTTATGTTCCTCACACGAGTACAAATTATGCCAAAAACTCAGTACTTTGTCGTGCAGTAAGAACATTTAATAAACATTATTCAGACCTTGACATATTTCATCTATCAAAACATGCTTTTAAACAAAATATAAAGAAGATAAATAACCAAAATTCTACTTAATTGATTTTAAACAAACGCACATAATACATACCCACACACATACAAAGGGTCACACACGCACACACACACACACACGCGCACACACACACACACACACACACACACACACACACACACACATACACCCTTACACATGCACACTATGAGCCACACAACTCAATTTAGTTCATTTCATTTAATTCTATATAAATCTTATATTTATAAGAAAACTACTTATACTTACTTTGTAATACTTTTGTTTGGTTATGACTATTTCATTTCTTATTTGTGGTTTTTTATTGTAACTATTATCTATAAGTAAGTAATGTATTACTAAACTATTGGTTTTGCTGTTATATTCTTGTGCTGCTTAATATGCATTCACAGTTCGTAAATGTACATGTATTCTAGTTGTGTAATCCTTTCTTGGCCTTATTGTTGTCTATGTTGTTAAAATATAAATAAATTGTAATTAACGCCGTTGGATTATCGAAATAAATAAAATAAAATAAAATAAAACCTACATGTTCCCAAACCAACGCACCATATACGCTGTTATCTTGGCAATCCATTTTTATTATTCAGTTTTTCCAACCTTTGACTATCCATTCTTATTTAACGCAAATCTAGATAGATAAGTCTATAATCAGGCGAATCTCAGTCCTTACAATCACCGCATTTCGTAGGTGTGCCGGGGTGATAATGATCAAGAATTTTCCAGTAAACAATTAGTGATCGCTTTTAGTCAGGTATTGTTTTACAGTCTCTTGGTCTTAGTGCCTAAATCAGTGATTCTATAAATAAGAATATTATTGATTATACGATGATGATTAATATGATGTAGATCAATCGGTGCCTGCAAATAATTATTAACCCGCCAATAGTAAAGAAAGAAAGAAGAGTTAAAATATGTACCTACCTAGGTAAAGGTAGAGTAAGATGCAAAAATCAATTTTAGAGAAAAATACACATGTGTACCTCGTTCTCCTTCGTGCCCTTGTCCCATTTTACAAGGAGTCGGCGCAGTGCGTCTTTTACAAACATACTGCTTTTATGTTTTGGCCATTTTTTGAGGCAGCCACGTCTGCCTTCCCTCTTTGGGAATTCTGGGCCACCACACGGTCCCAATATGGGTTGGTGGATGCACACGTCCTCGATATTTTTTTGTATTTTTTGAACTTGAACTTTGCCGAACGGTGATTCGAAGTCTGGTGCATCTGATTGTACCTGCGTAGGTCTGATTGTACCTAAGTCCTACCTAAGTCGCACAAGTTCGCGCTCGGCCACCCTCGCTCTGAGGTGTCTGGTGGTGCTCTATGGTTACAAACTTAAATATTTTGCTCTTCTTTTTTTGGTGTTTGTTCTCTTCTAAGAAATTTTACATAAGATAAGAAGAGTATTCTTTATCTTATGTGACATTACGTGTGGACTACAGGAACATACTGTAAGAAAAAAGGTAGAACAGGGTGTGGTGCTACGTTATGACACGCCAGCAGTTACACCATGAAGTCAGTGCTACGCCGTAGTCGTCCCAGCGCTACGCAAGGGAAAGACGTGGGGAAGGACAGCAGTCTTCATTGAACTACGAGCGAAAATACAGGTGTCGATTATTCAAACCGAGTGTGTCATTTCTGGATTTAACAATACATACACAATTTTACTAAACAATGACTCCAGTCATTGTGTAAAACTGTGTACCTACCTGTTTGTTTTTGTAACTTCTGTAGCGTACACTGTTTTGTTTTCAGCCAAATGCTGCGAGAGCTGATCCCAGCGGACCTCATCAAGATGCAGAGCTCAGCGGACTGGAAGCGAGCCATCGTGGCGTCGTACAACCAGGACGCCGGCATGACGCCCGAGGACGCCAAGATCACCTTCCTGCAGGTCATCTACCGCTGGCCCACCTTCGGCTCCGCCTTCTTCGAGGTCAAGCAGACGACAGAACCAAATTATCCTGAACTGCTGTTGATTGCCATCAATAAGCATGGTGTCAGCTTGATTCATCCGCAGTCGAAGGTGAGATTCAGTTTATTGATTTTATTTCTGTAGTAACTTTGGGCCCTATGTGACCGGGTCGCCACTTACGTAACCAAACAATTCATATTTATAAATGATTAATACAGATAAAGTAGGTACATAAAAAAGTTACGAAGTACAGCCAATAATAGGTCACGATAATAGTGTTTCTTTCTTGTTGAACATTTTGAAAGAGACAAAGGAAAAATAAAAAGAAATAAAAACATGCATGTGTGTATCCGTGAATGTGTGTGTATGCGATGTATGTGTAGGTATGTAAGCGCTTGTGTGTAAATGAAATGTGTAGTAAAATTTCGAATGTACCTATGTAACGTCTCGTATAATTAATTATGATCGAACGTCACTTACATCGACTTTCATAAGGAAACATTATGATTTTCATAAGCGAAACATTGTTTACAGTCATTATTTTACCTCACAACCACGTCATCTCTCTTTCAGGACATTCTGGTCACCCACCCGTTCACAAGGATATCGAACTGGTCTTCTGGAAACACATACTTTCATATGACTATTGGCAACCTCGTTCGGGGGTCCAAGCTGCTCTGCGAAACATCCTTAGGATACAAGATGGACGACCTTCTGACTTCCTACATCTCCCTCATGTTAACAAACATGAACAAACAGCGGTCCGTGAGGGTCAAATAGGAGCAGCCTCTGGCGTTGTGGTAACTCATAATCACTAGGCCTTAGTAAAGCTTTCCATAGGATATGCTCTTTCGCTTGTAGACAAGGTTTGGGCGAGAAAATTCTAACACAAAATCTCGGTCTAATTTTCAAGAAATTTGAACGTTACCTACCGGAAGTATGATGAAAATTCAGGGTTGTGAACGCACGAATAAAATTAGTCTCATTGTATCGAACGCTTTCAGGCTTTTAAATTAAAACATTCAGCTCGCTGGCAGAACACCCTTCTGATAAAATTGATAGATGTAAACCCAGGCGCTGTCAGCTTGCATGAAGTCTTGAAATAAAGCGAATTATACGTTATTTTTGTTAACTGCTTTTACGTTAATCTGCATAACGTATTTGATATGGATATATACTTTTAGTGAATTAGTGCTTATAAATTATATTAACAGGTCGCATTGTAATGTAAAATACTACATCACAAGTTATACGGTTGTATCTTAGTAGAGTTTGAATTGTTGCACAATAAAGATTGCGTTCATTCTCTTCCAAGGCTGGATTTCACTAGACAAGATTATGTTTTTCCCAAGATTAAAATTCTCATATTTTTCAACAAAAGAAATGCTCGTATTTTTTCATTATAATAAGTAACTTAATCTGCTTTGGTGAAATTCAGAACAGGTAACACGGACTGTACCCTCAACTCCGCTAATATGATATACAAATAGCAATACTTTGATAGCCTACTTAAACCTGACCTAAAAATACGAAGAAAGTAAATCAAGAGCTATCCCGAAAAACAGAAGTAATTTGGGACTAACTACAATACTGGCTCTCTATACCTTCGTTACAAACTGCCACTCCGAGTTTGTAACTACTGTAATATGTGGTCTCAAATCATTATAGTAAGTTTCAAACTTAACTAGATGAAGCAGCTTTAGTGTTTATTGATTGATAAATATCATCTTTTTACAAGTAGATATTTAAAACTAAATGGTACAGTTCGTGTGGACCAACTTTTAAATGCATGGTAGTTATAAGTGTTGTTATAATTTAAAGAGAGTCCGTCCAAATTATTATAAAACATATTTTGTTGGCTGATTTTGGATATTTGTAACAAATTGTTAACATATCTAAATGTACGAATAAGATAAACTATTAAATTATCAGAAAGCCTTTTTGGCTTAAACATTAAGTGGGAAGTTTAATTTTTTCATTTTACAAGCTTCGAATAGCTCATACCATAGACAAATATATTTTACAATATTGTTTATATTCGTTCAGTTGTGGAGTATATATACAATATTATATAATATATATTTTGTCTGTGATCATACTAATTTTGTTAGAAATAGGTTTCTGTGTGTGGCAAAGAGCGGTCTATAGCCGTTTAGATAAATAATAATTATTTAAAACTATTTAGAATACGGTATTATTAAAGAGATCTGTTACATTTTAGTTAAGGTGATCGGTTAACGAATACTTTATATTATCATTTAACTAAAAAAAAATGTAGCTAGAATACTTTAACTAAGTATTTTAGCTTGAAGTGCTACTCATATTTATGTTTATTTCATCTTATTAATACTTCTTCATTATTCGTTATTTTTTACTTAACTGTGTTTTATCTAAGCACTGCGTAACCGAAGTATCCATAAAATAGTGCTTGAGAAACCTTATAGACAAATGTTATGTAACTGAAGTAACCGTTAAATATAATGTTATAAATAATATGTTATAAATAGCGTAAACCCCAACACTCGTGTTGATAAATATGTTATTGTATTTATTAATAGGTAATGGATATTCGATTGTTAAGAGTAGAGTACTGTCGATGTAATATGCCATGAGTCGGGACAATTGAATATGTTAATTTTGTTTAATTTCGCTTTCAAGTCAAAGTGCATTTGTGAGTGGTTGTAAACATGAGTCACAATGATTATTTGGGTGTTTTATTTGTTAGTTATCCTGAACAGCAGCGCAAGTACGGATCTTTTCGATCGATAAAATTGACAGTTCAGATTAGAAATATCACAACGGAATTGAGATAGACAACAGTTAGACACTTCTTAAATAGAAGTTTGTGGTTGTTCATATTTATCTAACGACGCGACCAAGGCATATTTAATCCTAAGCGAGATCAACACATGTTTAGGGTGTGTTTAATTTGTTTGTCAAACAGAATGTACCCACTGTAAGAGCGCGTATTATGGCTATAGTGTAAACACAGACGAGCAAGACATAAAGAAAAAAGACAGAAAGAAGATAATTTCTCTTCCAATTTTTCCTACCCAAAATTACACTACAATTACATAAACGTCGAAAATCGCCGAAAATTCTAGATCGTATCCAAATAAACAAGCAATCAAACAGCGCTTAGTCACTGACCACCCGAGTTGGTTGACTCCTACAAGTGTAGGTACCTTCAACATTGCCCAAAATTGCACACTTTAGTATGAGAAATCAGTCTCGAAATTGCTCTAAACACTCATATTCTTGATGCTAGATAAATTACTTCCTGCTGGCACAATAGACGCATCATTACTCCAGTCGCCTCAATGGGGCGCAGCCGTGAGAAACTCTCACGACTTTATTACGGATATATGTTTTTTACTTGTTCTAATTAACCGTTTTTCTAAAACCCAGCTCTTACTTTAATTGTTTGTATGACCAAAATTGTAGTTTTGTAAGTTTTTACCTTATATTAGAAGTGATTTTCCGTTATAAACGCCTCAGTATTTTTCCATTGCCTTTCGTTGGAAATGAGCATTGGCTCAGTTGATTGTTGTATCAAAATAAAAGCAACAATAACATAGGAACCTAGTAGATTATAGACAGGGATACATTATGATTGAAGTTTAAATAAAGTTTCTAAATGGGTTTCTAATTGCAATCAGTGTTTCAGTGGTCGCAATCAAGAGTAGAAGCAATTTTCCTGTGTTTGATGACTAGTGTAGAAGTCCTATTAATCCTTTCTTTTTAAATTACCCAACATAATAGGCATAGGTACCTTAGCGCAATTAAATAAGCTATTAAAGAAATTGTCTTAGATAAATGACACCTTCCTCCTTACAAGATTGACATAAGATCTTAGACAACATGAGAAAAACAAATCATGCTTTAGTCCCGTGTTTTAGCGTCCTATAAATATAAGGATGAGTCGGATAAACTTATAATTTTGGACGATTCTTGTGCTTTATAGGTATTAAAAAGTCCGTTTTTTCATACTTGTCCAATAATAATAACTCATTTATTTCGGGCATCAATTCTTTAGGTCAAAATTCTACTTTGGTGAAGGTTGATAGATGTGCCTACAGTTGGCACTCTTACAACAAAATACACGTTATATAGGTAATTCACGAGCAAAGCGGTGGTACCAACCCTGACGGATTTAGTCCAGGGGCGTATTTACCCTAGGGCCAAAAGGGCCATGGCCCGGGGCGGCAGGCTGCGAGGGGCGGCGCAAGCAGAAGAAATTTAAAAAAGGCTCTTATTAATAAACAATTGAATACTTAGTTAAACTCTGTTTTGTTTCTTTCGATTCAGTTTAAATGGTCAAAGAGCAACAAAGAATAAAGTATGTTTAACTGAACCCCCGTTTAACATTGTTTCTTAATAAGAGCCTAAATCTCGTAAGGTGGTCGTGGGTGTAAGTTTGATAAAAACAAAGACGCGGGGCTATCGTATTATATATAGTGACAAGCACGACGGAAGGGCGGTGGGCCTGCAGGCCCGGGGCGCTGAATCCTAAAATACGCCACTTATTTAGTCCTACCACCTAGTAAAAGTAGGTATTCATGGTGTGGTGCAGGTGGGGCATGTAGAGCTGTACTGTAGGTAGGTATTTCAGGACGCTGCATATGATTTGGTTTGGTTTGGTGCGGTACCGCCACAGTGGGTACCGCACATGCATAGATTAATGCATTACTGGCGTACACACGTTCCAAAAAACGGATATATCACGAGACAGAGATGGAAAATGTCTGACAGATCTAAATTTAGTTTTAGAGCTGTCAAATATCTTACATCCTTGATAAATTAGAAGCCACTAAATTCAATGCCCTTAAAGCACTAGACACAAGCAAGTGGATTTATTTGACAGGTCTAAATATATTCCATCTCTATTTCATGTTGAAAGAGAGGTTGACACTAAAATTTGTTGTAGGTACGAGATGGCAGAATCGATACCATTGTGGTATAGTTATCTATATGTATTAAATGCAATCTTTGGTAAACTAAAGCTCACAAAAAGCCGTCATCTGTAGGTATTTAAACCTACAGAAGATAACTTTGATCTACTAATGCTTTAACACTTAACGTTGGTCCCATGTTATAACAACTTCGTTGGCCCTCACTATTACCTACTAAAGCGTTTAGATTTGTTAAATTAATCAGCCCAAGAGCCAATTAAATAAAGTTCGCTTCCGTGTGAGTAATAACTTCACCGTACACAAAGATATAGTACCTATACTTAATCCTTGCCAACAAGGGCTTCTTATTCCACAGAAGGAAACCAGCTTAATCAGCCGCTCAGGATGATAATCTGATGACAGTAAAATTGTGCGGAAACCGACTGCAATTATGTCCACTGTCCTTTAGATAACTACTTGATTAATACTAATCTTATGAATGAATATGCATGGTATTATTGCTTATATAATTGAAGCACAGACTCCATTGTTTGTGTGGAGTACTTAAGTACACTTTTCAGATAAACATTATAAATAAGTAAATACCCACTTTAGTATAAATTTTTATGGTAGCCTTATACGGGTTTCCATCGGTGAAGAAAACCCGTTAAAGAACTATGTACAAACAACAAGTACATAAAGGAATGCTGGTGATATACTGACCCACGCTAGGCCAGATCTATTATATCACATCTATTATAATAGATATATGCATAATAGATATATTATAATAGATAACATGGCGATTGCAACAGTGCTGAAATATTGAGTGCTCAAAACAAATAAAATACATGGTAAATATCCCGTTACTAAAGTTAATTCTTGAGTTATGGACTATTTTCCTAAAACGAAAATAATATATTCAGATGAAAAAGTATTGTGCAATATACAGAAACCAAATTAAAATAATGTAAATAAAAAGTAACACACAGATACATACAACTTGATGGCTATGTTATCTATTAGATATGTTGCTAGGCCATGGTCCATGATCTCTCTGAGAGGGAGTCCCAGCAGTTAGGAACTACCTAAAGGGCTGAAAAATTAGTACTTTGGGTACTGATGGTGAGCTACCGAAGCTACTATTCATGCTGTACCTTCTACTATACGTTGCGCTATTTAGTAGGTAATTGTTATTAAATATCTCTGAAGATTAATTCAAGATAGAAAATATTTGACGGATTAAACATGGAAATCATCAAGTTTAAGATAGTGTAGACTGTTAACTTGGTAGGTACCTCCTACCAATCCTCACCGGCCTCAATGTCCGCTCCGAATTTTCCACAACGTCCAATTACCTCTCTATCTCGATTTATAAATCTGCTACGAACTCCGAGCCGTTTGAAAACAATTGAACATAAAATTAAAATATAATTTAATTGCTAATGTTAATTCGGGTTGCTCAGCGTCATTCCCACGGTCGAAGATGACATGTTGGAAAACACGGCCGCCAGAGCGTTCCCACACTCTGCATATCTCGGCACCATAGATCAACCTGGCAGAATGTAAAAAAGCAGACAATGATTCAATTGTGTGCACACAGCTTTCTCACACTCCCAATACAGATTTAATCATCACAGTTCTAATTACCTGGGGGTAAATGACCAAACGCCTTCGATTCTCCATCCTAAGGACGAAGACATTTTATGCGAAAGCGGAGTTTCCACATATTATTGTATCAGGATGCGGTAGATCCTGGTACATTTTTTGCGAGGCAATAACTTTTTTAATGGAGCGTGAATGAATGGTTACATGCAAGTGGGATATCACGTCATTATTTCTTGTGCACGTCACCGATTGAGAAATAATGGGCGTAGTCACGCAAGAGGTTATTAGCAGCGCTAAGAAAATCTGCGGGATTCCTGCTGTAAGTCGTTACTCGACTATATAGAACTGTATTGCGAATTTAAATAGTTATAAATAAATGCTTTTTATCTTAACACTCGTTCTTACTAGATTATAATTCGACTTTACGTTATGTAACAGTCATTTAACAACATTATCTTTAATGTATACACTGTTCTTTTAAAATCGCAAACAGTTCTCATCACAGATCTCTTAGTTCTCATATTTAAAATACAATAGATACATAGGTACGAATTACGATAGTAGCTTACTTAGTCGGGCACCTACTACAAACTACCTAAACTTACCAGCATAAACGAATAACTAATACTTAAGCTAAACCTATGTGATATACTGTGGTGATGATGACACATCAAATTGCAAAATTAAGAATATTAGGATGAACAGACAACTTTTATAGACTTTTTATACCAAGAAATCTTAATTCAAAACAAAAATCGTAACGCTTAACATACCTTGTAACATTGCATATACCTATATAAAAATAAAAAAGTTGTACCGACAGTATAGGTAGGTAGGTACTTACAACCGTGCTTCAGCTTTCGGAGTGAAGGAAAACAGCGCGAATCGCGATGCAACGACATTGTATGGTAGTAAGGTGTTTTCTAGTGCTCTTTTGGCTAGATAGGTACCATATTTCAAGTTGAAAATCGTGTCAAATGTGTTCCGCTCTTTTGGCTAGATAGGTACCATATTTCAAGTTGAAAATACTGTCAAGTGTTTCGCTCTTTTGACTAAATAGGTGGTAAATATGGTATAAATATGTCAAGTTGAAAATCCGCCCAAATGTGTTCCGTCATCAATCTATTCTATGTTTTGCTAGTTCACCATCGACCACATAATTAAAACGATAACCAATCGGAATAGAGAACAAAACAGTAATTGCTGTCAGAACTCTCCTTTCTGCCACTGATTAAATACTAGCGGTCTTGGGGGGCGTCCATTAATTACGTGAGGCGTTTAAGGGGGGAGGGGGTCGAGCCGAATCTCACCCAATCTCACGTAGATAGGTCTCGGCAAAAATCACGTAATTTTTTTCCGCAACAAAGTGTAAAACCTAAAATATGACTGAATGCAACAAAGTAATATTTATTGTGGTTATGCAAACGACACGTGCCCGTTTTCTCCAACGAATAAGGCGACGCCTAACTATGTAACTCCTAATGTAAGCAAAGTCCTAAATGTAAACCGTTAGAGCACTCCTAAAGGTTGGTGAACATTTTGTTGCCCTAGGCAATTCCTAAATACTTAGGCATCGGATTTAGGAGTTCTCCTAGGGTTGGTAAAAGCGGGCACAAGTAGCACAGTAGCCCCTTGATTGTTTAGCCGCCACCGGCCAGCCAAAACGTGCTACTCGACAAACGCTGCGGCGATCAAGCGCAGATTAACATATTTTCACTAAGAATTCTGAAAATCATATGTGAGATTAGAGGGGACCCCCTCCCCTGTTACCCTGGTACTGTTCCGAGTCAAATCTCACCAATGGGGAGCAGGGGTCGAAAAATCGACAAAATTGCTTCACGTACCTAATTAATGAACGCCACCTCACCACAAAAAAATTAAACGTGTTAAACAGCATCTAAGCCATGCCATTGATTGACCACTCGATTTAAGAGTGTCTACACGTTGTCTAACTCAATTATTTTGTGACATTTCTAATCATTTTAGACCTTTATCTTTTAGACACTGTCTATAGCTAAAGAGGCATCTAAAAGTAGTTTTTGTGGTAAAACGGTTAGATTTCCTTTTCTCTGTTTATTTAAATATATCTTGCAAACTATTTACTAAATGTGTTTTTAATATTGTAACTGACTTATTTTTAAACAGGGCTTCAACAATTACCTTCTTAGCTTTTACAATAAATAAATTTTGTATTTATATAGTAGCTAATCGTAATCTAAAGATAAAACTTTTCTCACCGCATCACCATTAACAACCGGAAACAGAAGCAGGACATGGGTAAGCCGCAATTTCTTTAAACGGCGCTTATCGTCTGTGATTATTGCAGTTTTCCACGCGATTCGTCGCGACTGCCTCAACGGGCAATTACAATCTCATCTGTTACGTGGATGGGGCGTCACTCATCGCGTGATTACAGATTATACACTGGGATACTTAGAACATTCATTAGGCTTACCTATTGCCAACAGTACACGGTATGAGATAGGATCTTTTTGATCTCTCTGGTGCTTTGTTTTTACCTGTATAATAAATCTGGTACCTTTATAACCCGGATTATGAGCTTAGATAGACTAGGAATGCTGCTAGATGGAGCTACGGCTTGTAAGCCGGACAGAAAAACATCATCTCAAGAATTTCGCAGTCAACATGGATTGCTACCATAGCTTAGTTGGTTAAGGCGTCTGGTCTAGATAAGCAGAAGACGCAGGTTCGACTCCTGTTGAAAGCGAAATTTTTGGGATGTATATATTTTCGTGAACATCCACTAGTGTCGGAAAACACTATAAAATATATTTCATAAAGCTTAACCATTATTAGTCAGTCAGATTCTGATGGCGAGGAGGAGTAACCAATCCAATCCAACCAAATTATCCTAATTTTCCGTCTAAAAATCTAATCAACTTTATGTATCCGAGGGCCATAATTTACTCAAATGACCTATCACGGTAAATAGATAACAATGTAGCATCAAGTACCATATCACGGTCAACACAACTGACCCGCAGATCGGGCTCCCCTAATTGACTTAATTGATTGTCAATTTACGTGGAAAAACATGAGCAGCCGCCGTCACATGTCATAAACATCTAGTTTATTATTCTGAATCTCAGCTCGGAACAATAGCTCCAGCAGATTATTATCAGAGGTCGCAGCCAGCCGGCCGGAACGGTATGCAGGGGAAGACACTTGTTATTATCATGTGAAGAGTTTTCGAAGACGTTCCCACACGCCCCGCTCGGGCCACTGATTCCTCGATTAACTCTGATTCATAACCAGCTAATTACACTTGACCCCGCAGATTAATTAAACAATGAGGCAAAAAGATCCGCCTTAATCCGACTGTGGGAACCTCGCCTACCTAAACTATAGTCGAATCGGAAGCCGAGACAAACTTGTTTTCATTTCGGACAGAAATAAGATAAGCGTGAGTATTTTAAATTCAGTTTTATTTAAAAATATTCATATTTAAAAACTGCTCCGAATATCAATTTTATGTACAAGCAGTACGGCGTATTCACAATATTAAATGAGCAGTTGTACCTTATACCATTTCCAAATATAGAAATCGCCGAATGTAAAACGATAAAAATGTACGAATAGGTTACACTTTCTAAAATGATAAAATCACTTATCAGTTCATACAATTGACATTACGGACTATTCCATGAACATTAATACTAATTTCCTTGTAATACTGTAACTTTAGCAATTCCACAAGAGTATAATTATCGTAATCCAATGTTCCGCTACAAAAATATTGATATTCTTTTGTACTTATCATTACATTTCCGCATGGAATGTTCAAAATCACACTTTTATTAAAAATACACATCAAATCCAAAATAATTCTCTTAAACAAATTAGATTCGCATTAAAATAAATAAAATTTTCATTCGTATTTCATTCTATCTTGATCATTGTTACAATGTACTAAGCTATTTCTAAAATTACTACTTAAATAAGTTGTTCATTAAAATCTCAGTAAATAATTACATGTACATACAAAAACAAAGACAGTTAATGTACATTTCAAGCCGATTCAATAATTAATTTGAATAATTATCACCAACAAGAGTGATTAGATATACTGTTCACACAAGAACGATTAACTCATTGAACGAAGCAAATAAAATGTTTACCTCTAAGATCTGCGTATTCTACTTGTCTAATAATTCATGTCAACAAAATGTGGCGGATGCCAACCAATGGTGATCCGCTATATGTATTTGTGTATATTATTAGACAACTATAAAACAAACACTTTGGTTTACAAAAGGCAAGGAAAGAGACTGTGGCCATTAAGCTTAACATCTCATCGAGTGAGACAAATTCAATAAAATATGTTTTGTAAAATTGAAGCAAATAGTTTTTAAAATGCCTTTGCTTTGTTAAAATCGAAATTACCAAGTTCACAGATATCTTTGCAGGGATCTCGTTCTACAGCCAACAGTGCTACCCATAGAGAAAAGAAAATGTCTTTATTATCAAATGTCTTTCTTATATTGAAAGAAGAAAATTTTCTATTTTTTTTCTTTACTTTAATTCAACATGCTGTTACGCCTTTATAATCGAGGCATCAATCGACGCTGAGTACTCGCTGCGTACTTGAGCTAAATTACCCAATCTGTCACATCAACGCATCGAGCTACTAGCCCCGAGAGATGAAATACTGTAATATCCGATCTCACAACAATGTATTGATTTTGCTATAACTATATCAGCGCACGAGGAATCGGCGCGAGGCAGTGGTTTAGCCAATCAGAACGCATTATGTCTAGGCAACAATGGTGGAATTTATTTCGTGCAAACCAAACGTCACTGTATCTCTAGGGGTTAGTTTCTCGATGCTTCAACATTACATTTTGATAAAGTACCTATTATAAATACAGCGATAAATTGCGAATGAACGACTATTGAATAACATATGTGTAAAGATTTTTATAGAAAAGTGAGAGAATAGAAAAGTATTTGAGAAATAGTAACTGAGCTTATTTGGTGTCCCATCTTACAGTTGATGATAACAAACATACACTAATTACAAATATAATTACTCGGCAATTCCCAAATTGAGTCCTAAATTCGACTTATAATCTTAAAAAAACACTACACTAATAATAAGGATATAAACACAATGACTTGTCATGGATTTTTTTATAGCTATTTGGCCCCGAAGAAACAAATCGAGTTGAGAGATTTATTTCCTATTAAATTGCATTATATAATGTCGCGGACATCAAATGCCAGTAGGAACTAATTCTAAAACATTTTTGGGACTTCGTACAGTCTAATTTTTATACTATTTAGGGAAGTTGCACTTAACAGACCATGTCTATACGAATAGTCTTTCCTAGATCTAGCTAGACTATGATTAACTTTTTATAGAGCCCTCGTAAAGAGTATTTGCAAACATTGTCAGTCCCTAGTCGATATTTTCACAACTATTTTATTGCTGCATTTGACTTGTTACATCTTACATTAAAGTAATTACAATATTTTGGTGTCATAATCTCTTAGACGAATTACACTTATATTACCGTACACGGATTGCAATACTTGCAAAGCGTAGTGAGCGCCATCTGTTGCTACACAGCAGACAATTGTAGTCGTAAGTAAATAAAACATATCGATTTTGTTCAACAAAAATGATTACGCTGAACGCTTCAACCGATTTTTCTCGATCACCGCGCATTCGGTCTTCGAAGTAGTTGCATCAAAACGACTCAGAAAGTTCGTTGTAACTTTAAACAGAAACTTTACTATTACCTCACAAACTGCACCAGTCCATCGCGTAACTCTCGTCTTCAGTTTAAGGGGCAGAATACGGCGCGCTGCTATCTCGCTCGCGCATCTCAACGTTTTTGAAGTTAAACAATCACTTAATATAATTATGAAAACTAGCTTTCGGTGAAATTGCTGGCAAAAGTAAAAACGTGTAATGGTACGATAAAAGTATCATTTTGATGTTTCCATACATTAAAATGGGCAAAACATAAAATCCCATTTTTAGGTTCGACAACTTGAACGGATCGAAATGAAATTTTTGTTTCACCTTCGTAATGTTATTGCCAGCACAAACCGAATGCGATTTTTCATAATAGGTATGTTGACGCCATTTTTTTTGTGAAGTCAATCAATTCGATTTCTCATTAGAATCAAATGTCTATATCGAATAAACTGGAAATCGAACGCTAGAAACGTCAAATATGAGAGTCAAAATTGGACGTATCTACTGAGCGCTAAAACGCCCATACAAATTGTACAGAAAATCTGACGTCACTTGTTCAACGCAGTCCGTAAAGATATACTAAAAATATGCATTTTGTTGATTTGGCCGTGAAAAACTGCATTTAAGTACATGGTTGACATACATTTTTTTTAAATGTAAGGAATCTTGTGGCATCATTTAAAATACTATTGGATGATAAAAACAATACTTAGTTGAATTTGGGAAACTTTTAGATGCAGTATCTTTCTGGAAATTATATATTTTTTATAAATTTAATTTTCATTATGTTAACGTGATATTCTTAAACCTGTATAACGACAGTAATAATGTATTTTTTGTTTTATAATAATAATATTTATTTATTCAGACAACATAGTTGGTCCATGTAGTTGCAACACCCCTATTATATTAAATGAATAATTGTTTATCTTCAAAAATGTTGAATTGTGCGAGCGAGATAGCAGCGCGACGTATTCTTCCCCTTAAGAACGGTCACACGGAGATCACCGCACCGGTGAGAAAACGCAAGTGACTCACCTCGCGTCGGTTCGTGTGCAGGCGTCCTTGTGCGCGGCACTGCAGGCTGTTGCGCGGCAGCCTGCAGGCGCGCGCTAGTGCAGTGCCGCGTCGGGCAGGCGCGGCACCGGCGGCCAGGCGGCGCCGTCCCCAGGCCGCATGACATCCGCCACGGGGGCGCAGCCCGAGCGCGGCCCGGGCTCCGGCGTGTACGTGAATGTCAGCCCCGTCGCGTAAATAATGCCGTCGTTCCTCACGAGCGACACCGGCACCTGAATCCGACAAAAACAGAAGCTACAACACAAGCTTTGCTTAGTGTAAGTTCTGTAGGTACCATATACTGATTTGTATTTAACTCAAGCCTACAAGTGTTAATAATATTGGCCCTTATTCATAAAAACTCAATAAGATAATCTATGCTTTAAACTGCTCTATCAACTTCTCGTTGACGGAAGCTGTTACGCGTGAAAACGAGACAAAACACTTTCTAGTAATTAAGTAAGTTACGGAACATTTATGAATAAGGGCTATTGTGATTATTTAATAAGTTTAAAATGTGGGCTTGGTTTGATTATTTTTTTTATAACGAGACGAGCTGGTCGTTTGGCTAATGGTAAGCATAACGGCGGCCCATAACAATTGCATTACCACCCAGAAGTTTGAAACACAAAGGTCTACGCGGCACTGCATTGCGCTCGTTACCCTGAGACATTAGGTATTAAATCTCATAATTATTTAAGGCAAGTAATATTTCACTGACTACTTTGCACGTCAAACCGAAACAGTAATGCTTGCACCTCACTCCTTGGCGGCAATCTTCACGAGCAAAGCGGTGATATCAACCCAGACGGACGATGTCCACCAATAACATTTTATAAAAGTATGCTGCACAGATTCTATGTATAGCTGCGTCTTTTTCTATTCAGCGAGTGTAGCTAGTTATGTGTGTGTGGAGGGGGCTTTTCTTTTTTATTTTTATTTATTTTATTCTCTGCAAGCTCCAAGGCTCGCTCCATTTTTTGGCTAATTAAATTATATCTTGTCATTTTCACATAGCATCATTAAATTAAAAATAAAAATACTTTTTTTTTCAGCTGTTAAGGTTCTGCGTGGAGGCGGCTTTATTGGTACGCACTGTCTCGCCTGGGAACTTAAACAAAATTTAATTGTTTCTCTCTTCACAATCGCTAAACAAAAATAATAGATTGTCAGCATCACTTAATATCGGGTGAGAATTGAGATTGTGGTCAAACGCCAATATGACGACGATAATTTTAAAAAGGCTGTTTCCGGTCTGCTATCATTGAAATGTGTGCTATATTCTGCTTGAGTTCGCTTTATTTGGATAGTATCATAGGAGAAAAGGGAAAAGTGTACATTATAATAGGGATGTTGACTTCATTTTTTATGATATCAACAACCAGTTCGTTTTCTCATGAGAATCAAATGTCTATATCGACAAAACTGGAAATCGAACGCTAGAAACGTCAAAAACGAGACTCAGTCAGGCGTATCTACTGAGAGCTAATACGCCCCCTACAAATTTGACAGAACATCTGACGTCACTTGTTCAACGCGGGCCGTAATGCTGTACTAAAAACATGCATTTTGTTGATTTGACCGTGCAAAACTGCATTTAAGTACCTACATATGATAGTCGTCATATCTTTTTTTATTAATTGCAATGAATAAAGCCCAGCTCGTCTCGTTATCAACGTGTATAAAAAAACAAGTATATAGACCTAAAACGACAAAGATAACAAAAAAAATATTTCACAATTGGGATGTTGACTCCATTTTTTTATGATGCTAATCCATTCGTTTTCTCATGAAAATCAAATCAATCAACGTCAAAAATGAGAGCCAAAGTCAGGCGGATCTAGTGAGCGCTAAAACGCCCCATACTAATTGGGCTTACCGCGTGACGTCACATGATCAACGCGGCCCGTACTAAAAGACACATTTCGTTGATTTTGCCCGTGAAAAACTGCGTTTAAGTACATAGTTGTCATGTCAACCTGTATAACCACAGTATTTATGTGTTTTGTGTTTCATGCAACTACCCAATTTCGCAACAAATAAAACCTTAAGCGATAACCAAAGCTACAGCTAACGAATTGTTACCTCTTGTTTTACCTGCGTAGGCTGTCGCATCCAGAGCCACTGCCCTCGAAACTGCGATATGTCGGGAACTACACACAGCATGGACTCGGCGCAGCGGTACATGGTCTCCGCCTCCACGTCGCCGAACCACACCTGCAGCGACGGCGTGAAGTTGTCGCCCGCCAGCTCCAGCATGGCCACGTCGCCGCCGCCGTTCAGGTTTAGGGAGTGAACGAGCGGGACTGGAGTCACCGGTGACCTGGTTGGGGAGACGAGGGTATTGGACAATGGTTTACTTATTAATCTATACATATATATAAAATTGAAGTGTCTGTTCGTAATATCAAGATAACAGCTTTTTACTAAATAGATATGAAAGTATTTATACACGGTACCTACTCGTATAACAAAACAACCATTTTTGAAATTTTTGTCCGTCTGTCTGTCTGTTTGTTCCGGGTAGTCTCCGAAACGGCTGGACCGATTTTGACGGGACTTTCACTGGCAGATGGCTATTTATATCGACATTTGTATTTTTAATTGTATTTTGTACTATTGGCGTGTATACATTTCGTATACACATAATTAACAACTGAATATCTAGTATTTGTAAAGGAATTGACTAGAAAAATAAAAAATAATTGATACCAGTACTACCAGTGGCAGACACATTATTTGAACACGCCGAACGTACTACACACGTACACGATACATACATCCACCACATACACACACGACTAACAAATACATTACACACACATACGCACACCTATAACATGCCCACAATTATTTATAAAATTGTAATTCATTCATTCATGTATGACATAAGACTATAATTTAATACGAGAAGCCACTGACTCCTGAAGCACAGTGTATACTATTTCGGGAGGCTATGGATTCATCATAGCTATGTGTATAACTTTTGTGTGTAAATAAATGATTCGAGTGGAACCCAAGCTGACTTTTACATAATATTTTGCTCTACCATCAATGAACGACCATCTCTAAAGAATCGGTTGCTAGATAACGGAGGAAATTCTTTCACCGTTCCCCCACAGATGAAAAACAGCGCGTAGCGTAAGTAGGATGCTATCATGATTAACGTGAATGAGCGAGCCAGGACGCCGGTACATCCCTCTGCTCACAGTTTACACTGTAAACATTCAATTGATGTTCCATAAGAATATTTAAATTATTAAATAGGTATATGGATTAGAACCGAAAAATGAGTTAGCAAACAAACACTGTAAATAATTTTTAGAAAATTATAAACAATACACATACATTTAGTTGGGTCTGTTGATGTCTTTGTCATTTATTATGTTCTGATAAAGACACCATTAGTTTTAGCCTGGGATTGGGGTGGACGAACGTTACAGAGACCCGCCGTTTGTCATCTATTTTAACCTTCATGAGTGCTCCCTTGGGGCCTATATGAATAAAGCAATTTGAGTATGTGAGTTGCCTTATTCCACTATAACTATTAAATGCCTGAGATTAGGATATAATTATGGGGTATCGTTAGAATCTAGCTAGGGACTGGCTAGGGCAGTCGTATTTTTTATGTAGCTTGTTACATCGACTTGTTTCAAGACTTTTTTATGTAAACAAAGGGATCATTAAAACAGTCTTGCGCGGCACTGCACAGCGCTCGATATCCGAAACAACTATCAAATAAGTCTGCTCTGTGCTACTCTTGTGATGACAGCTACCACCGCGTTAGACAACACCAAAGGTTGACACCTTGAGTGGCAATGACCTACTAAGAACTAACCTGACAGGCCCCATCCCTTCATAAAACTGGTACTCCGCCTTATCCGTAGATATGATCGTCCAGCATGCGCCGTCATTGATCATCTCCTTATTCGGCTCCTTGGGGCAGGGCGTCGCTTGGAACTGGATGATACGCTCCTGAGATAGGCATAGGTACATGCGCTCAGTGTCCTTCATGTAAAACGCGCATTTGTGCAGCTGGGAGACGGGGTCGTCTGCTTCGAGAAGGGCCATCTGCTTGTCCACCTGGCAAGTTACGAGGTTTTGATCATCGAAGACAATATTATCTTAACTTCTGCTTGTTGAGGAGTTTCAAGCATAATGTGGGAAATTGGGTATCCACTACCTTCAACATATTACTGCAATAAGTGTTAGTATACTAATACTACAGGTGATTTCACCTGCTGGACATTTCCACAGGAACCGTGTATTTTTCCGAGATAAAAAAGTGGCGTATGTTACTCTCCGGAACATAAGCTATCTAAATGCAAAAAAATCATGTAGTCGTTTGCTTCATTGCACATCAACAAACACGCCTTTGCATGTAAATAGTATCGATTATAAAGAATTAATTTATGTCTTTTGTGACTTAAACATATACAATAAATTGATTTGTGATCGCTATTTGGCATCCTCTGAAACAGCTTGTCCGATTCTAAAAACTTTTTCCTAGGCAGCCCTCACACCTAATTCATGATCAAGCATCAATTGCGGACCACGAGAAAACCAGCATGGAAAAATCACGATCCCCGCTTGACGCTTATCGTATCGTCTATTGTGGTTGTGGCTTGATGGAAATATAGTCCGGGCACAGCGCGGCACCCGCTTCTACTACCTTTATTCAAAAAAATTGTTCACAACCACTGCGTGCTCAGTGCAGACGCCGCGATAAATAAACGGTGGTGCGCAAGTGATGTATGTAGGGTAAAGCGGAGCAGTCTTCGCTTTGAGCCCAGCCAGGGCTTCGAGACAGCAATATCTCGCGGCTGGCCGTCCGGCAGATATTGCATGTATAGAACGGCAATCCGTTCTTGTATATTTCGTGGATTTTTGGTGGTTTTGCATCAAGCCGGACTTGCGCGTGTATTAGCTCGTAATTCACGCTTGATGCAAAAGCACGGTGATTTTGACAGCAAAACGCATACTTGCATAAGCGTCTACGGTCTGCATTAGGAATGTGTATATTATCCCTGAGTGCTGTAGGCTACATTTTATCCTTATTCCAGGCGTGCGAAGCCGCGGGCAAAGTTATAGTTTTATTATTCATGTTAAAAGAGAAGTTACATTACAGCAGCTCGTTAACTGATGATGTACTGACAAAAAATTATAGACTATGAATCGATTATGTTTGTTTATTGTTATAAAGACAAAGGTTCATGGAAGCCAACTGTTAATGCATTCTGGCGACTACTATATAATGATAAAAATAATGCAGTCGAACTTCTCGTAGGTACTTCTTCTCGAAGACGACGAATACTACGATAAGCGAAACGGTAGTCATCTAATTTACATAAACGCTCTCTTAACGCTCAAGGAAACAACAATTTTAAATTTGTAAAGTTACCAAGTGGTCGGACTAAACTCTTCTGGGTGGGTACCACCGCTTTGCTCGTGCAGTCTGACACCAAGCAGTAATGTGCAAACATTACTGTGTATCAAACCAGTCAGTGAAATTACTGGGCTTATGAATAGTTCCGAGACTTAATACCCAATGTCTCAGGGTAACGAGCGCATACTAAAGTGTCCTGCAGGCCTTTGTGTTCCAAAGGTCTGAGTTGCACTTCAATTGATAAGGCTTGCTTTTATGCAACACCATAATATACCATCAGGCAAACGTCTCGCTCGTCTTGATAAACACAAGTAGAAATTAAAATAGTAGTCTGTGAACTGAGGCTGAAAATGAGGATTACAAAACATTGAAGTTTAAAAAATATCTTTAGGTACATATACTAACGACTTGTTTCTTTTTTGCAATGCGGTCATACGACATGGCTATTCATTTAGACGTTGAGTGTTGACGTATATTGGAACACCTATACAGCAATATAGCATCTATACTAAGAGTTAATGAACTGATGACGATCGTATCTATAACTACGTTCCTTACTCTATAATCTAGTCTATATTATAATATATCGATCGATTCCCAGGAATCATCCTCATATCACGAATATTCACGAGCAATAACAGTTTTTAGTTCTCAGAAATAAACTTACGGCCGCGTCGTCCGACGCGAAATCTATACATATTTATTTAATTATCATTGGAAAACTTACAGCAGGCCTATCAAATTACAGTAAATACAAAATTAGAACTATAAACCATCGAGTCATTCTGTTGAGGTACAATAGAATAGAATAACTGCAAAAATAAGATAACACTTCACGGCTCAACTATTGAACCAATAGTTTGGCAGATATTATGTAGATTAGAGTCCTCGGAAGGACATAAGGCTAAGTACGTTATTTGGAGATTTTTTGTAGCTTATTGTAGCTACTGAATAACTATAGGTGCAAATAGCGTACTGCTATGAAAATAAAAGGCTTAGTCGGAATGTGGGGATTGACAGTTTCTCGTTGGTAAGGTTGGCACCCTATCAACGAGAAACTTTTTCAGTTTTCGTTTTGCAGCCTATTCAGACTGAAAAAACGTGTTGTCGAATAATGTGCACTGTCAAGAGGTATAATATCATTCCGCGTACCTATTAGCTGTAAAGAAGTGGAAACTTTCGTCGTCGGTTTTCCCTTCAATTTGGGTGTTTCTAAATTGAGAGAAAATAGGTTTCTCCTGCTGGGTGAACGTGTATCAAATGTACAAATAAGCAGTTTAAAATACAGATTTTCACGCTGCTTAGTCTAGTTTGTTTTGATGTCTCAACATGTTTGAGGAAACTCTGGTTCAAGCAGTGTTCAACGTGGCCTGATTCGCTTAGTGCTTAGATAATACGGCAGAAAGGGGATCGCCTAAAACTTCCACCAAAACGGAGGTAAGCACTGAACTTTGAGATGTGAAAGTGTGCAATTGGGATGTTGACTGATTTTGGGAAAGTGTTTAAAACGATGCGTATGGGCCTAATATAACCCAAAATATTTAAATTTACTTAATTTAAAACAAGTAATATTTTAATTATCATGTATTTTAAATGCCGTTTTAAATTTCGCCCCAAAACGCCAGTGACGTCACTTGTTCAATACCACAGAGTACTTTTCTATAACACTGTAAAGTGACAAGCAAAAAGAAAATATAACCACTACTACCTAGTCTGTGCTACGTCTAGTGACAAATTGATTCGATGTTTTCTACATGTATTGTTATGTGTTAAAATATGAGTTCTTTTCAAGCGTTGTGCAGTGCCTCAGTGTTTAAGCAGTACAGTTCAAACACCAGAAAAGTTGTTTATCTATGATTACTATTATATATTCATTGCCTGTTATAGAAATAATGATTTTTGGTATAATAAGTACCTACACGGAGGTCTTCACATTTCTAAATTCAGCAGAGCAGAAATTATCGTTTGTCGAGAAGAAATTGATCACCGTAAAACAATCAATTCTCGGCAAATTGGAATTATTTGCCTTTATGAAGCCACTTTCCATCATGGGAGAAATATTCAATTCAAGATTAATATTCAAGAGTCGAAATAAATTTCGAAAAAATGGCGCGGAAAAAATACTAAGCACAACGAGCAATATACTCATTGGAGTTTTGGCGGGAATGCGAAAATGTGCTGTAGTTGATTTTGTGTTATTTACTAATACGCAAATCACGTGGAGCCAAAGGCAAAAAAAATATATATACTCCTTCCGATTGAACAAGTGACGTCACGCGCGTTTTATGTCACGTGACTTCGGAGCGATGTAATTACATTTTGATTAGTGAATTAAAATTAAATTCCTTAAAAATAAACAAAAATATTGTGTTTTATAGGATTTCTGTCACAAAAACTACCCTTTCGCGGCAAAATTATATTTTTATTTGAATACAGTCAACATCCCAATTGCTTAGTGGCTATACTAAAAGCTATGATTAGTTTGTTCGAAAATGATACTGATTATTTTATCCATGTCTAGATTACGTGTGATGGGTCTTATTTAGGATCAAGGAGGGCCTTAGTAATCGTTTGGCGATATTTATTAACAATTAGGTATAATTTCATAATAGTTTGACCGATTCTGGCGTACAAATCTAATTTTAATTTATTTATTTCAAATAGGAAGACTGAGAAAAGGATGGAAGATGTTTGACAGGTTTAATTCTGTTTTAGAGAGCTGTCAAGTATCTTCCATTCTTGATAAATTAGACGTCTCTAAATTCATTTCCGTAATACTATGTGCACTAATTTGACAGGTCTAAAATATGTATATTATCTAAACTATGTGTATATATATGGCTTTCTTTTTATGGTGTTCATTTTTAGAAAGAGAGAGTTAATCTAAAATTCGGTTTAGGTATGAGATACCAGTATCGACACCAATGTGAGTGGTGACACAATCGGAGGTTCGGAAATTCTTATTTAAGGTGGTTTCAAAATTTCAATGTTATTCTCGCTATTAAACCAATGTTTTCATCAACTAAATATGATTTGCCACAAATAATGATCAATATAAAAGCCAACAACAATAATTTCAGTGTAAATTTATACTCTCTTTGCGCATAAATGGAAAAATACGTTAGTGTGACAATCGTTACGAAAGGGAATCGAAATTACTCTATCATAGCTGATTACGAAACGAAGTAGCAAAACGGCAAACAAATTCTTGTTTACCAACAGATTACGAAACAATGAAAAATAATTCCTCCATCGTAGTTAATTACGAAATTCAATTAGTTAAATCGGAAGATAAACTTTGTTTGACCGTGGCCGTGGTATTGGTCTCCTGTACAGCGACACTAATTGGTGCTTCGAGAGCCGAGAAGGCGCTCAGCGTCATAAAAAACTGATGTTTGTCGACTAGCTCAGGGGTATGCTTACGAACGAACATGAGCAGGTTACGTACTTCGGCTTGGGGCGACGTTGCCGGAGTACGAACCTCGGCTTGGGCGAAGTTGCCGGAGTACGGGGTTAGGTGAAAATTTAGCCCAAGCGCACAAATGCCTCCATTTGAAGTGGCCCATTGCACACAGGCCCCAATCCCAATACCCAGGTAAAGCTACTTCGTATAGGCGAGATGTGGGCGGTCATGGACTACCACTTCCTATATTGACTGTACTCTCTTGTTAGAGCAAGTAGACACAAAACAAATATTTCCACAATTCCACGAGTCTTACTTCAATTCCCCTACTTCCTATTTACAGCTGCGGTTTTTAAAACAATTCAGCAATATACTTTTTTAATTTCATGTTTTTTATGGACTGTAGGTACAAATCTCTATATCATTTTTTTTCATAATATTGTAAGCAGGTTTGTGAATCCAACTGTGGCAGAGGTCTGATAGTAAATGAGAGATTATAATCTCTAGTGACACAATATTATATTGCATGGGTGCCAAAGAGATCAAAGGTGGATATAATTTAGGATTGATTAAAAAAGTAGTGAAAAGTATGAATAGTCTCAAAATGTGTCAACAACTGTCTGCATAAATTTTCAGTATAAAATCCACTATACCTTCCTACTTAACTTTTGTTTTAAATTGTGTGTCCTACAAAAAACTGTTCGGGTCTTGTACCTTGAAATAGATTGTAACCCTTATAGGCCAATTATCTTAGAAGCTGATTGAGGTAGGTATAGATATTTTGGTCATGCTAGTTTTAAAATAGTATTTAAATTAGTTAAGTAGCTTAAATACAAACAGAAAAGTATAGTGCATTTGGATAAACTTCCTGAAATACAATGAAAAAGCACACTTTAAACAAATTTTAGTAGGTAGTTGTAAGATTTGATAGATAGGATGTTCTAACATAATATGTTGTAGCAGTATGATTTAGTTAAGTTTGTAAACTAAGTTAAGTTTGTTAAGTAGGCACTGACCTCCAACTTCTGGTCTTTTGTGCAGCATTGTGTTCCTAATTTGTGCTTCCTATTGTTTTTATTTATGTTATTTGGTAATGAGACAAGCTGGTTGTTTGCCTGATGGTAAGCATAACGCCGGCCCATAACAATTGCAGTGCCACTCAGAACTTTGAAACACAAAGGCCTGCATGACACTGCAGTGCACTCGTTACCCTGAGACATTAGGTATTAAGTCTCATAAGCCCTGTAATATCACTGGATACTCTGCTCATCAAACTGGAACACAGTAATGCTTGCACATTACTGCTTGGCAGCAGACTTGACGAGCAAAGCGGTTTTAACAACCTCAATGGACACTCGCAGAAGAGTTAGTCCTACCACTAACTATCATATTTGTTATGTATGTTTGCTATGCATTAAACCAAATTTAAACATGTATTTATTTACCTTTCTTATAATAAGCCTTGGTAAAGCCATGCCTGTGACTGAGCAGACCAGCTTTACTGTGGATCCATAGTGCACATATCCATCCTTCACTGCAAACTCCTCTGATTCACTCTCATTGTCATCCAGTAGGTGAATGGTGAAAGCTCCCCACTGTGTTGACGATGCATGGAAGTTGCCGTTCTCTACATGCAGATATCTGGTAGACACTGTCTGAGATCTTAACCGGTTGAATAATGCCACTTTAGTTCCACTAGCAATACATAAATCAGCATTCTTGAGAGACTGTTTTTTTTTAGATGGTTTTGATATAACCTTTATCCTTTTACTATTAAAAATACCAATATCATGACCGTTACCATAAAACATCTTCACAGAGAGCATAAAATGTTTTCTCTTGTCAGAGTCTGATATGTACAAAGTTTTCGCAGCACAATACTGCTTTCCATTGTTGAGATCAAGCTGCTGCATATCCTGGTCCGAGTTGCCAATACCAATGAAAGCACATAACTGTGCTGCCTGCTCCGTTTCACCCTCCCTTAGCATGCGCTCCCGCCGCAGTCTCCAGCCATCGCCAAAAAGGTATATACAGGGAGGTGGACAGAAGAATCTCTTTTCATTGCCGTATGATTTTTGTGCAACTTTGGCATGTAGGATGACAACAATCATGTCAGAGCGGTCACGCAGGTACCGCTCCATGGCTTCTCGTGTAAGGCGGCGTTCTTCGGGGCGGTAGGCACCGGCGACGGGGCCTGCGGCGCTTGCATAGCGCGGGTACAGTGCGCCGTGCTGTGCCGGCGGGGACGCGCCACCGCCCGCCAGCCCGCCTGCGCCCGCGCCCGCGCCATACTGATGTGGCATGCTCGCCACGGCTCACACTCACCTCCGACCCGCTATCATAATGCGGTTGACGTTGGGAAACCTCTGATCTTCGCCTTCTACCTCAACCTTCTGCTCCACTTAGCAAACATTTTCAAACTTCGATGAGTGGCGTCCTCTGATAACGCACCTATGCGAACGGACGGCGGGGGGTCTTCGATTAAAATACGGCTGGCGTCGATTATCTCCCTGATCGATACGCGCTGTATTATTCACGGTTCTTAAATTAATAACGATGGGAACTAGCACACATTTCATTCAAAAACACCTGTTCGTCGACAACTTTTTCAGAGAGCTTGGACGAACTTTTGTTGATTTATATTCCTAGTTCACTGCCAATTAGCAGCACTCTTCTGTGTCGTGAGGCTTATTTCTGTACATTTTTACTTTATTTTTTTAGTAAAAGTGATTAAAAACCTGTGTTTACTTGAGTAAATACGACAACGCCAAATTAACGAGCTGTCAAACTTTAACCATAGATATTTGACATAGACACGGAGCAATCAGCAAAGTAAAATGAGCGAGTCGCGCGCGATTTGACAATTTCGATTAAAAATCGAGTCAAGTGACGCGAAATATGATCAAATTGCTCCCGTGCTGCCGCTGCGGACAGCAGAGCTCGAGTCGCCGAATGAACTGACAGCAAACAGCCGGTCGGATGTGGGGTTACGCATGGGGCGTGGGAAAATAAAGTGTGGGAAAGAGTGGGCGGCGCGTTTGCGGCGCGGGCGTAGTAAAACATTGATATGTTGTAGTGAAACGAACACATATTTACGTACCCAGTGCAGCCCGCCAGTAGCGAGGCAGCAGCCAGACATTTCGTTTATGTAGTTGTGTGTGTATTGTAATAACTATAACGTTATTGAGTTCATGGAGCGAAAAGGTTGCGATGTGTGAGGAAGAGACCCGACGATTGACCGGAGATCTCGTGGGAAACGACCTTTGTTATGTACACTAATATAATATGTATTAGTATAAACAAAAAATCTGGAATTTAATAGCACGCGATGGGAGTTACTGGACTGTGGAGACTTGTAGAGCCGGCTGGAAAACCAGTGCCTGTTGAGACATTGGAAAATAAAGTATTAGCAGTAGGTAAGTTGGTAGCAAAAGCTCTGTGACCTACCCACCTAATTTCATCATGTGTTCGATACTAAAATGCACACTTAACACCATTTATGTACGAATTTCAGATATTTCAATATGGTTGCATCAGATGGTGAAAGGGTACCAAGACGCCAAAGGAGCCCCTCTTCCTAATGCTCATCTAATAGGGTTATTCCAACGAGTGTGCAAATTGCTGTATTTTAGAATCAAACCTATCTTTGTTTTTGATGGTGCCTTCCCCGATTTAAAGAAGGAAACTATTGTAAGTATATTTGCTTTGAACAGGATTTTTATTTATTTTAATCTAAATTCCTACTTGACATGATAATACATTTATTTATATCATATAGGTATATCATGGATTAATATAATCCATGATTGTAAGCAGATTGATGAATCACCTAATGATGTCACTACATTTAATTTTATCCAGACATTGATTAATTAGCTAGTCATAGCTGGGTTCTGGGAGAACCCGACAAATCACCAACGGTCTTACCACAAAAAGATTAAACATAGGTTAAACCTGTGATAAACACTGTTTAACTCCTAAGCATGTCTTAGTTGCATGTTTAAATATGAGAAACCACAAATACTGATATAAGTAGTGTCAACCGTTGCCTTTACACAATCCTGTTATGAAAATTTCTTATTGTTTTTGATGTTTATGTTTAGATACTGTTGAGCTAAACAGACATCTAAAAGATGTTATTTGTGGTAACACGGATAATCTTTTATTTTATAGTTCTTTAACAAATTCCTAGTGTACATTCACCAATTTAATAAAAGTAAACCTTAGGTAGTTAAAGACTCTGAGACATTGAGTGAGTTTACTAGCTACTAGTAGCTAGATGACATATTCACTATCTGCTAGGTAGTAAACTTGCTCAGAGTAATCATATTGACTAGGTAACTAGTAGATTGTTTGTCATCATCACTATCGCACTAGCTTGACAAGCCCGCTTATAAACTCACCAGGTAGAAGTTAGTCAACTTGCTCAATGCCGTTGAGCCTTAAGTAAGTGAACTAACACTAACCAACAAAATTCTAGGGAAAGCGACAAGATAATAAATTAAAATATAATTCAGAATCACAAAGAATAAAAAGAGAGCTTGCACTTCTGCTCAGTAAGAAAACAGCAATAGGCAGCCTGTTGGGAAAACAGATATCTCCAAAGAAAAGCAATACTGCTCCAGGACAGAATGATGATTTATTCAAGTTACCTGCTTTGCCTCAGCAGGAAGAAAGTGATACAGAGTAAGTGCCTAACAATTCTGTAGTGTATTAAATATACTTACTTTATTACAACAATCACAGTTGACTGCATCACTTACATCAAAAGGGGGCCATTGTACTGTAAAATAATTTGCTGCCTACATGATCATAGTTTAGATTGACTATATCATCACTTAACATCAGGGTAAAATGCTTATGTCTAACTGGACAGTTTAAATAGCAATATACGCCAAACCAAGATACCAGGCAGGCAGTATGAATTATTTCTGCAAATCATTATTTTTCAGGTCAGAAGATGAACAAAATTCTAGTGGTTCAGTTATTGATTTACATTCAGTTGATGTAGAATCAGATAACTTCAAAAAATTACCAGTAAAAGAGAAATATGACCTTCTTATTGAATTAAAGGACACAAGAAAAATGAACTCATGGGGGAAACTTCATGAGCTTCCCAAGAAAAGTGATAATTTTTCAGATTTTCAAGTAAGTTATCATTCAATGGGAATTAAGATTGTTACGCATAAATAATTTGGCTCATGTATTTATAGATATTACTACATTATAATTGTCTAGTCATTATTTTAAGTAAAATTTTGATGTGAATTGTCACACAGATGCAAAGGTTATTAAAAAGAAGAAAGGTGCAGGAATGTTTAGAAGAGACTGAAAAAGAAATGGGTGATTGTGGAATGTCATTAAATGATCTGGAATCTTTTCTAAATGAAGAGGGCATTGACACAAAGATCGAGACAATACCCACTCGACGCATAGCTGCCAATAATACAACACGATTTGTTCTTATTAATGATGTAAAACAGGCTTTGGCAGAAGCCAAGAAGAAAAAAGAAGCAGAAATGCAAACCAGTACAAATAAAATTGAAAACAAATCCGAATCAGAAGTAGCAAATCCAAAAAAAGATGAACTTGAAGAAGATTTAGAAAGAGCAATAAAAATGTCATTAGAATGTGCCAATGATGCCGACACAAGTGGCTGCACTTCTAAAACTGATGATTCATGGACCACATATGTAACAGACACAGATAACTGCACAGATTCTGAGGAAGAAGATGGGTGTGAAACTCCAGATATGTCATCAGCTAAAGCCTACATTATGCAGTACAGTGACTTTACAGATAGAGCAATAGATGAAATGGTTTCAAAAAGAAGTAAAGGTAAAAAGGCTAAAAGCAAAGAACCCAAAATCAACCAAATATTGGAAGAAATTAATAAAGAAAAGTCAGTAATTCTTGATAATGTAAATCTTTCGTCTAGTGAAGATGACTTACCACATGAAGTTGTTGATTTAAATACTACAACAGCTTTAGAATCACAAGACGAAACTGTAGATACAACTCAGGCATCAGTTGTCTGTCTTGGGAATCAAGTGGAAGATGTTGTAATACTCGATTCTAGTGCAGAAGAAAGTCTAAAGCCAAAAACTTTTACAGAAGCAAAAGAGTCCTCAATGGAAATTGAAAATAAAGCAGAATCGGATTCTAGTGATAATGATTTTGAAGAAGTTCCTAACGTAGAAGAAAATATAAAGACTGTTGTCGAATTAACTTTGAATGTGAATGACGCACCTGAGGACGATATATTTGCGGATGTTTTTGAAACCAAAAAAGGATTAGGTAAAGATGATTATACTCAAAATGAAAAAAACCCTGAAATAAATTATAAAGCTGTTGAGTTAACGGATGAAGACGACGAACTTCAAAAAGCAATCAAAATGTCTTTAGAATGTATAGCTGAGGAAGACAATGCATACAAAAAAAATGTTATCAGTGATCAGGAATCTAGCCTAATAACCAAAGAAAAAATATCAAACATTTCTGAAGAACCAAACCAACCAAGCTCCTCCTCTTCATTGAGACAAATGCCAAACATTTCTAAGACTCAGGAAAGTCTAAACACTATCCAGTCGGAACAAACATCAAAGACAGCAAAAGATATTGCGGAAGAAAACGCTGCAGGTGCTATGCCAACTAAAAAAAAGGATACTGTTGTAAAAGAAAATATCTCAACAGAAAGACTAAATGATATGGTCGAGGAAATTCAAAATGAAGAGCAGGATTTATTACAGGAAAAAGGCCGATTTGACAGAATAGGAAGAAATATTACTGAGCAAATGACGAAAGAAGCTCAGGAGTTATTGCGATTATTTGGTATTCCATACATAGTTGCACCAACGGAGGCTGAAGCCCAATGTGCTTTTCTTGAAAACGTCAAATTAACTGATGGTACAATTACCGACGATAGTGACATATGGCTCTTTGGCGGTAGGACTGTGTACAAAAATTTTTTCAATCAAAAGAAGCATGTTTTACAGTTTTTGGCAGAGAGAATTGAAAAATCATTTAGTAAGTATTTACCCAAAGCCTCGAAATTCTGCTTCTGTACAAAATGTTCTGATTTTCTTATCTGATTTATTTTAGATTTAAACAGAGAGCAGTTTGTTTTACTGGCTCTTCTGGTTGGTAGCGATTACACAACTGGCCTTACTGGCGTGGGACCGGTCACAGCACTCGAAATTCTCGCGTCCTTCCCATTCAACAAGAAGAAGATAATCAATGAGACAACAAAACAAATTTGCTATGCGGAAATGATCACAGGACTCCAAGAGTTCAAGCAATGGGTGCGAAGTGGGAAGAGAACTGATAACACTAGCCTGAAGAAAAAGTTGAGGAACGTCGCCGTGACAGACGATTTTCCTAGTATTCGTGTGAGTATTCTTCGTATACACTCGTAATCTTAATCGTAAAACAAAACGTTCCTTAACCTAACTCAAGCCTTCCTTAACGACGTTCACCAAACATTCTCACAATCGATATTTTTAGTCAAGCCTTCCTTAAGGACGTTCACCAAACATTCTCACAGTCGATATTTTTAGACGCTATTTCGACACTTGTCGACCCAGGATGCGGCGGAGGCATGTCTTGAAGGAAGTAATTGTTTAATGTTCGCGGTACTTCCACTTTCTTTTATGGTTTTCGTTAATTTTTCATTCATTTTCATTTAAACAGTCAATGACGATAAAAACACAAAACGTTATTTTTAATTTTAAACAGTTTTGAACAGGTGTCCATTGAGGTAATTGAGAAACCATTTCTTTTATTATTATTATCGATTTGAGTATGTATATAATTATAATTTAATTTAAATGTGTTTTCTAGTAAGGTTAAAAATGCATGATTGCTTATTTGTACGAAAACAGGCCAATAATATGTTTTAATTATTTATTGCAGGTTGTTCAAGCTTATTTGGAACCAAGAATTGAAAAGAGCGAAGACAAATTTTCTTGGGGTGAAATTGACATCACAGTGCTTAGAGATTACACAAAGGCTAAATTCGGATGGTCCCAACATAAACTTGACGAAATTCTAAAACCAGTGTTAAAGAGAATGGTGGAAAGAAAGACACAGAAAACTGTGCACGATTATTTTAAAAGAAAAGTAGATGTTGAATCTTTAGAAAATCAAATGAGTAAAAGAGTGAAAGCAGCAGTACAAAGAATGGGACCAGAGCAGACTTCCGTAGAAGAGATAACTGCTTCTGAAGATAAAGCCCTAAAACCTGTTGGTAAAAGAAAAGTCAACAAAAATAAAAGTAATGCTGCGAAGGCTGGTCCTTCTAAAACTAAACGAAAAAAAACTGATGATGAAGTACTTAAAAGTCATAGTGTGAAAGTAGTTTCAGAGATGAAAGAAGGAGCATCAGGTATAGAAATTATAATTCCCAAAACTGACAGGTTCCAGGAGATAATCCCACAGAGAGAGAAAGATAAACAGGGCTTACTTCAGAATAAAATGAAAGCTATAGAATTGTTCAGAAAAACTCAAATTGATAAAAAGAAGAAATATACTAAAAGAAATCCTATTCAACCTAAACCAGAAGCTGAGCTATCTGAAAACAGTGATAGTGACTGAAGCACCTACTTAAAATATCACTAGTTTGCACGGTAAAATAAAAAACGATTATAAAATAGTCAATTTATTGTTTATGTTCCAAACTGTTTACACCACAGACTTAGAAGAAATAGAATGCTTGTTACATGAAAATTAAGCATTCTACAACATCGGGAAACATTCATAATATTCACTCAGCTAACCAGTTTTTAATAGATTTTACAGTTGAACTATACACAGTCACATTATTTGTATGTGTGTTGGATTACCAGCATGTTAGTAAATTATGCTAACTCAAGGCGTGCACCAAGGGACTGCTTGCGTTGTCTATTCCCTCTATGTCTATGGTTTACACAAATTATTATAAACACAAGATTTAAACAAGATAAAAACTAAACTTGCATAATAATAATAATATAATAGGCACACAGTAAATTAATAATTATAATATGAACTAGATTAAATGTGATATAATTATATAATAGTAAAAAAAATTGCTTTTATGTTTGATTTATTACGATGCTGCTGTGAAATTACTATTACAGTGCAATAGTTAACTAAACATTTAACAATTCTTTCTGCCAAATATAGAAATTTTTATTTGTTTTAGCCGATTGAAATGCAAATATCACATAAAAAATTCTGTTTTACACACATCAAAAAATTATTTGCAATTTAAGTACTATTGCTATCAAAGACCAGTGTACATTAATTATTTGACAATTATCTAAATACAAGCCATGAAGCGATGATTCAGTTATCGATGGACATATAATAAATATATCGATTAGCTTCCTCCTTCCACTTTATTTACAATTAACGACTATAAATTAAAATGCGACGGGATCGTTCGGACACAATTAATGCTTTTTGAGCTGTGTCAGTCCAATTTCATCGCTTACCCCTCATTTACACTTTTAACATCTAGAAGCGGCTCTACTCTCGCAAAACACGAGAAAGGCCAAGAACATAAGTAGTGGGCACGTTCTCTAGCGAGATGTTATAAGACAGAACGATGCTGGGAAACGATTGATGCTTCCATTTTCTTGCGATTCTAGCCAATAATTCTTGCAAGAGTGTAGAGCTTGGCTAAGACTCCGAGACCCACTACGAAAAATTGTCATACATTTTTATAATCTATTCGGTTTACTTTGCATTGTACATGTTAGCTCTACGGCGCCGGCGAAGTTATAGTGAGTGTAATTCTGGTGTGCAATATTATTTAACTAAAACCAAAATTTAGGTATTTGCTGTCCCTTTCGCGCGTTTAAAGACTAACGTGAGAGTTATGTACCAATATATATATCCCTAATTTAAAATAGCATGCCAGAATTCCACCCAAAAACAGCATGTTTTGTGCCCTCTCGCAGGGCATCGATGATTCATCGTAGTAACATTTTTGCGAAATCCCATTTCCAATATAAATGAGGCTCTAAAATATATCCATACATAGAGACAATACAAGCGTGAGCGCGTAATTATAACATTATTCAAGTACTGCACTCGCTAAAACCTTTCATGTCCATATTACTAGCCTTCTAACATGTTATAAAGAGAAAATAATTTGTAGTTAAACAATATAGGTACTATGGAAAGAATAATGATAATGGCTTCTTGTAAAATCAATTTACATTAAAGAATGTGCTCGCCTTGTCTCTGTGTATGGGTAGACTAGACATACAATACACGCCATTAAAAGATGTCCAAGATCAAATTCGATCAGCGATACATAGATTTATGCAATCATATCGGGTACAGCAGTCTTATTCCGGCACTTACAGTACAAACCTACTGGGTGTGTGCGCGCCGCCTTACCCCGCTTCCACACGGTATTTAAAATGATGCCGAATGTTAGTTTTTTATACAGGCCTCAATAAAAAAAGTTCGCTTGTGGCAAGTCTCAAGTTCTAGCGTTGGTAATGTGTTAGGGTTACTAACCCAGAGCCCACCCTCAGCTTTTGGGCCTCGAGGTGGCGTGCGCGTGTTCCCGCGCGCCCCTTAGGGAGGTGGATACGGCGATGGCGTACGTGGAGTACGTTGTCGCTGGAGGTGGGGTCCCACAACTGGGACTAGCGCGTCGCCGGGCCGCGGTTGGCTATTAACATGGGCCCGCAGCCCGGCATTATGGCGCAGAGGAGGAACACACGTCGGTTTTTTAGTTGGTAGGTCGGCCTCATTAGCCGGAGTCCAACATAACCACCACGCTGCCCTCGCGAGCCGCCACCAGCCGCGAGGGCAGCGTGGTGGTATCCATGAGGATTTTTAGCGACGTAAAAAAAAGGGTTGCTAACCCAAACGCTTTGGATAGATTAGATTCCGCGCAATTGGCCGGTTTACTGTCTTCGTAATGCAGGAATCCATATTCTCAACCTATCCAGATAATAACATAGAAAACTAATAATTAAGTTAAGCTGTCATCAAGCAACTACAGTACTGACCATTGCAACCAGGTTGCAGGATACTTATGTGTTGTATTCCTTTAATTTCATAGAACTTCAACGGCGACACAATACAAAATGAAAATCATCACATTATACAGTAACCTACACTAACTTATGATCACCTAGATGCTAATCTGTAATCTCTGAAGTGTATTTAGAAACTTACAAAACCGTCTTTTCTGTAATCAGACCGAAGATAACCCTCACATGATCCCATTGATCATTCAACATCACCTCTGCTGTACCACCAGTCGTTCCTTACAATAATCTAATCTACTTTTACAACGCTGTATATCTTCCTCACGAACCAGAAGCAAGCCACGAAGCCTATAGAGCCGGTCAAGAGGAAGAAAAGAAATACCATAATGATAGTGTAGCCGAAGTAGAGGAAGGTTGATGCAGCGTCTTCTATGTTAAGTTTGGTGACGAAGTAGTGGCAGCAGTAGATGAAGAGGTAGCCGGCAGTGGAGCCCGAGCTGAGGAAGGCCCGCCACCACCAGTGGTAGTCCTCCGCACACAGGTGGAAGTAGCACAGCAGGATCGTGGTCTCAGAGCATGTGATCACCAGGATCACGAACACGAGGAACAGGAAACCGAACATGTAGTACATCTGGAAATACAACCGGCTGGTCATAATAGATACGCCAAGGGGACGAGTAAAAACTTAAGACTCGCATAAGGACAATGGCAAATAATAATAAAAAAAACTACTGCCTGTGTCACTCGGGATGATGTAAGGATTCTATCGATACCCCACACATCCAAATCTGTTCAGGCATTTAAAAGTTAGGGTGGAATAAAGAAGCTCATACATACATGAGCCCTAAAAACATTACACTCCTTTTTTGTGCAGTCGTGTAATATCTATTATTACATGGTGGCTCATAAAGAAACTTACATACAATACAACATGAACCCTGAACTGTTTCCTTTTTTGGGCAGACATGTAAAAATATCCTACCAACAGATGTGAAAGATATCTCATTCGAAGCGCTCAGTGAGATGGATAATTTTTTACTATATCAATTTTCCTTTGCTATGGCTTTTATACTATTGTTCTAAAACGTGAGATTACCCGGAATTTGGATTTAAAAAAAAAGCGGTGAAAAAAAACATTTCATTATACCTGACTGGACCAAAGCGAGTTGAGGATAAAGAACAGCTGGATGAAGATGCAGCCAAAAGGCAGCACGCCGCCCATTATGATCCCGGGGATGGGCTGCGTGTATAGGGACTGCTCCGGGATCTGCCGCGGGATCTGGTTGGTGCGCACCGGGTGGTCGAGGATCTGGAAACCAAAGATTTTGTGTGTCTAAACAAATACCAAATAGATATTTGCTATGCACGGCAGCAAGAGTGCAAAGTTGTTATTTGGCTCGAGAACTTGTGTTGAAACCTGAGAAAGCAAAGGTACTCAAGTAATCAAGTACCACTTACCCGCTTCCTAAATCCAAAGTAAGCTCCGATGAATGTGAGCGGCACTGAGACTCCGAACCACAGCGCCAGCAGCGCCACCAGCGTCGAGAACGGCACCGCAGCAGACGAACCCTTGCCCCACAGCACCAGGTTCATTATGAAGAACAGTGAGAACACCACGCTGGAATTAATAAATTGTATTTTTGTGTAGTTTAAATAAAGAAGTTGGTATAACAAAATTTGCATAAATATGAACCGATAAGATTTTGGTCCATATCTTTTAAACTACTGCATCGATTTTGATATAATTGATGTTGATTTATTTCATTTGATTTGCAAAAATTAATCTGTCAACTCGATTACACAATATCGATTTTAATATTCAAGAGAACCGCCATCTTAGTTTCTCTCGACAGAGAGAAACTAAGATGACAGACATGTCATTGTCTGTGATAGGATAGGAGGCAGTCGCATCACTTCCTAGTAACGGATAATATACATTTTTATATTTCATTATAAAATCCTTAAACCACATCCTTTAATGCCCAAAAACCGCAATTACCTATAATTGACACTGTTGCCCGAGTTGAAAGATACATAACAACATTTTTTTATCTGTAGCAGGCTTACGTTTCACCACAGTCTCACCTGATGTTAAGTGACAATGCGGTCGACAATGTAGCACGCTTGCCTAGAAGAAACCTATTCAGTGTCGTCTTGAAAACTCTCAAATTATAGCTATTGGGAAACACAAAGGCCGGCAAAGACTTCCACTACTTAGCCGTCCATATGATGAATGTTGAAGCAAAACGTACCATTTTCTGTAGAGAATTAAAAAAACACTCACCCAGGGCAGACCATTGAAGTGAGCAGTATATTGCTCTTCCAGCGTCGTCCACCGAAGCTCTTGTAGATCCTAGCGCTGACATAGCCTGCGTTGGCGCCCAGCAGCACCCACGCTACCAAAGCGCACGTCATCAGAGCGCCGCGGTTGGCCGGCGAGAGGAATCCTAAGCACGCGAACGCCAGGGTCACTAGCGTCATACCGAACACCTGAAATCAAAGAAGCCAGTGTAATTAATGTTGAGGACAATTATAGGGAATTTGACAAAAAAAAATTATTCGTTTTTTCATTATTCATGTCTATATCGAACAAAATGGTAGTTGAACGCTATAGAAACGACAAAAATGAGAGTCAAAATTAGGCGCATCTACTGATCGCTAAAAAGCCTTATTATATAAATTGGGCAGAACATGTGACGTCACATGTTTTGCGAGGTCCGTATGTACTAAAAACATGCATTTTGTTGATTTTGGCCATGAAAAGCTGCGTTTAAGTACATAGTTATCTTACATTTTTTATAGTACATAGTTGTCATATATTTATATTATTTATTGAAATGTAATATTAACATTTAAATTACTACAGGTTGTAAAAAAATCGTTGAATTCGGGAAACTTTTGTGGAAATTATTTATATTTCGATAATTCTTATTTTATTGTGTTATTGTGATGTTCTTAATTAAACCTGTATAACCACAGTAATTACGTTTTTTTTTCATGCAGCTTCCTTATTTCGTCGTCAGTTGGAAAACGGCCACTGCTGAACATCGGCCTCTCCCATGAAAGGGGGATTTTTCCGCAATACACCTGGATATTCCCCTTAGCTATGTCTTATGGCACCCACGGTTAGAGATGGGGTAGTACTATTCTTAACCACCAGATCGGATACTTGTGTACTATTTTCAAGCTCCGAAATCGGTTCCTATTACCTTCCTCTTAAGAACTATTTTATTTACCTGTGAGCCAGAGCCAAGGAATACCGCCAAGAGCATGCCACGTCGAGGAGGGCGGAACACGTCTCCATGCACCAGCTTCCAACCGAATTCCTCCTGAAAATATAACTACACGTTTACATTATGAACCATCGAAATCGAAACCAAAACATTTAGCAACCACTGTAGGTACAGACTACAGTCTGGGCCAGAGACCCATCGCCAGTCTTGAAGCGGTATGGGGAAATGCATACTCAAATGACATTTTTGAAGTGTTCGTGACTCAGTGATAGTGATGTTTGCCGCTGATCAATGATGGCTTTCACGCTATCATTTGCAAACAACTGCAACTCTGATAAGAATAGTGTGGGAAATCACATTTGTTGAGTATGACATGAGTCAGAAGCAAATATATGCATCAAATGCTATCTATGTACCTCAAGCCCTTTGTTAACTAGAAAATCTTGGTTTATATACATTTGATAATCTGGAGTGACCACATACTGACAGCCCAGCCGTCAAACATGTGGCATCATATGAAAAAGTTACAAGCAAAACACTAACCTGTGCATCTTCCCCACACTCCATCTGGTTATATCTCGCTATATCTTTATGCAAAGTCCTCAGAAGTATCATAGCAACCATGCCGCTCAGGAACAGTACAATCACCAATGAATTCAGAATGGAAAACCACTGGATGTTGGTCTGCGGCATGGACTCGAGAATGTAGTCCCACCGGGAGGACCACTTGATGGTGTTGTTTTTGATGAAGGTGACTCGGTAAGAGTACGTGATGGAGAACTGGTCCGAGTCCAGACTGGAGGGGATCTCAAGAGGAGTTCCACGGGCGTCGCAATTCAAGTTGTTTGAGTCTGTGTGCTTGATGCTGGCGGGTTTGATCTGCAGAAAAGTTACACAGTTTTTAAATACTTTTTACCTGAAACTGTGAAATATGTAGGTGTGTTGTTTGCATAATAATTATGCTTTGTACATATATGTGAAATAAAAATTCCTGCTGCCGAATCGGCATGGTCCGAGTCTTTGGTGTTTTAGGCAACATAAATTCTGACTTCTAGCTATATCCAAGACTAGCTTCCGCCCGCGGCTTCGCACGCTATCGTCTTGGAATCAAGATGAAAAGTAGTGTATAGCATTCCGGCATAATGTAGCTTCCTATTGGCGAAAGAATTTTTAGAATCTGGCCATTATGTCCCGAGATTAGCGGTAAGAAACAAACAAACTGTACCTCTTTGTAATATCAGAATAGAAATCAAGAACTATGACGGATATGACATGTATATTTGACTACCCTGTAGCTTGCTTGCATCTATACCTTATTGGACACATATTTGTACACTCCATTTGTGCACATTCTTAAGACAATTCAGAGGATGTTTATAGTATAGTTGGTTATAATAAAATAATTAAAATTAACTAAATGATGCACAAACATCAAGTCAGCATCCTCTCAAATAACAGAATAACAAAAACTAACAATGTATTAGGTACTGGGAAAAGCCTAATAGCCCATACTCATATCAATAAGTTCTTATCAAGTAGGTACATTAAAATTTACAATTTCGTAAACTATGAATAACTACCACAGCCGGCTTTTAATTAGTATTATTGATTAACTGAAGTGAACATTTGTGTCTTTTTATCGTAAGAAATAATCTGACATATTGTATTTTACTAACAGGTGAAATGACGGCACGTGACGGTAATAATGGCTTCGATTCGGGCGTCACTTATATTTAGTTTACGCTCACTTTTCAAAGCAGAATGTGAGGAAGGGATTATATGTATTATGTATTTTTCACCTGTCAAATTAATCACTTGCTTGTTACTAGTCTCAAAACAGTAGTGAATTTAGTGGCGTCTATTTTGCCAAAGAAGATATTTTATATTTTAAAACTAAATTTAGACATGTCAAACATCTTCCATCCCTTTCTCATATTATTATAGACCGAAACCAAAATTAGATTTGTTTGAGACGTCAAAAATGAGAGTCAAGTCAGGCGTATGATTAGATACGCTTGACTTGACTCTCATCTTAGCTCATTAGAGCGCTAAAATGCCCCATACAAATTGGACAGAACATCTGACGTCACTTGATCAACGCGGGCCGTAAAGCTGTTCTAAAAACATGCATTTTGTTGATTTGACAGTAAAACACTGTGTTTAAGTACATAGTTGTTTTACATTTTTTTATTCACTGAAATGTATAGAATTTAATGGCATCATTTAAATTACTATTGGATGATAACAAAAAAGCGTTGAATTCGGGAAAGTTTTAGATGCAGTATCTTTGTGGAAATTATATATTTTTTGTGAATTTCATTTTTATTAATGTGATGTTTTTAAGCCTGTATAAAGATACCGATTATGTATTTTGTGTTTCATGATGCAACATCCCGATCGTGCAAATAATATAGGTAAGCATAAAAGTCGATTCGAACTTGTGACTGGGAATACAATGTCATCACTTAAAACATGTTAAATATTTATTTCAAATAACTGAAATAAACGTGTAACAAATGTCTCCATATTTTTGTGTGTTACGGTTAGATTATTATATGTTCGTTGCTTACGGGGAACGCTTTACGCTATCTATGTATAATTAGGAAATTACTACTAACACATTAATTAACTATACGTTCGTGTAGTTGATAACGTAACCCTAATATAATGTAGGTATTATCGTTCTTTCGAAAGCATTGGCTTAGTCTATGTTTAGTTTTAATATTAATTCGAAACAAGAATAGCTATTCGAAATTTTCTTATAGTTGTCCAATAATGTAAACAATCTCGGCGGAAGCCAACCAGTGGCCAATAATGAACGGATCGTGTCAATCATGTCATTGGCTAACCAATTTGAATTTCTATCTATGTCATTGGTGGGTGGAGCCGCCAAGTTTGTTTACATTATTGGACTACTAAGAAAATCTCCACTATACTTTTTCGTTGTTTTGTTGATTACACTATTGCTACAGCTAACATGTGCCGAATCCAGTTTCACGTGTTTCTACCAAGTTTGCATATATATCTTGGTTAAATCTTCAATCTGTAGTAATACTAGCTTCTGCTTGCGGTATTCACCCACGCTCCCACAGGGACCGTGCATTTTCCGGGATAAAAAGCAGCCTATGTTACTCTCCGGTCCATAAACTATATCTATGCTAAAAATCACGTCAATCCGTTACTGCGTGAAAGAAGGACAAACCAACAAATCAACGAACAAACGCACTTTCGCATTTATAATAATTAGTACGAAGTAGGATTATAAAGAGGTAATTTGTTTTTTTGTTACCACTAAAGCGCTAATTTCTAGAAACACTGGTCCGATTCAAAAAAACTTTCACCAATAGGAAGCTATATTATCCCTCAGTATTATAGGCTAATTTACATCATAACGAGAATCAATCACACGGCGAGTGGCGTCATGACATATGACGTCACAGCTGTTTCCCGTGCGCGGTTCTGGGGCCACTGCACTGAAATCGCTGTATCTTCGTTGTTTATGATCTGATTTAAATATTTTTTTCATAGTATTTTTTTTATCACAACACACTTGTAATATATCAATGAAAACTTCTATAATTTGAAATATTTATTAATTGATTTAATAATCAATTATCTATTAATTACTCAAATTTCTTAGATTAATAATCGGTACATAGAGCGGCTTGTATTTGTGCAAATCTCGGACAGCCGAGACTGCACCGCGCCATGAATGGATATTATCCTTGTGGTGTGTGCGTACTGCGCGCACACTCAGAAACCGCAATCGGTACCGCGCAATGAAGATAACACACTACTCTGTTTCTACTATTGTCATAGTGACGAATACAACACATAATTATTTATTACTAGCTTCTGCTCGCGATTTCACCCGCGTGGCAATTCCCACGGGGACAGTGCATTTTACCGGGACAAAAAGTCTATGTTACTCTCCGGTCCATAAACTCTATTTGTGCAAAAAAAAACACGTCGATCCGTTGCTGCGTGAAAGAAAGACAAACATACACACTTTCGCATTTATTATAATACGGATTATCCATGCATTCGTCACCGTCACCTTCAATTCTGTAATTACTGATGTAGGAATTTTGTCGCCGAAAATTTTAGTCTTTGACAGCTCAATCAATAAAACTGATAGTGAAGAACTAAAAGAATGAAACACCTACATGTACCCATGTATGTATTGTAAATTTGTAAATCAATGTTTACTTGTATTTTGCAATGCATCAACAGCAACACTAATTGTATTGGTACAACTTGAATTAGGCTTGTTGAAGTTTATTACGACTTATTTTCTTTGCAAAATACAGTAAAATCTTTACAATTGACAAAGAAGATTCTGTGAATAAAGGTGTAGCTTTAATTAAGCTGGTTAGAATATATGTTTCTCAGTAAGTTGTAACAGTAATCTAACCTTAGCAGAGATGATACGGCCACCATTATCTCCAAAGCCAACTCCCCATTCCTCTTCTCCTCCGCTGTGGTATGTGATCTCAATGTCCACATGGTTGAACAGATAATATGCGCCAACTTGGCCTGGAGCTACGTTAACAATAGGGGTGCATGTGTCCTGGAAAAATACAAAGAATTCTGTAGTATTAGTTCTTATGAGGCAATAAAAAAATCAGATTATATAGAGGATCAAATATTTGTGGACTGACCCTAGGAAACCGATTAATTATTTAAAACCAAAAAGAATTGGTTATTTTTGGTATGCAAAGAATTAACACGCCAGCAATTTGCGACACGATAATAATGAACAAATTGCTGGACAGGTTTTTTTAAGTACACAGTACACACTAACATAAATTAGATGTTTTAGGAACACAATATTTATTTTTTTAACGGCTGAATGTGCATCAAACAGTAATCAACAATAATATGAGAATGAAAAACCCACAAATGAATATGATTTTATATGTGTTTCTTGTACTGTCAATTACCCAAGCGGTAGTGTTGGCATATTTGAGACTGCCAGAATGTCACCAACTTAGCAACCGTTATCTATGATTACATATGAATAACTGTGTTTCATTTGCGTTTTTACTTTTTATAATAGATAAGGCCCATGGCATTGGTACTATTATTGTTACAAACCGGATACTCTGTCAAAGTGATCACATTTGATGTGCCTTACAAAGCATAGCTGCAAAATATATCAAATACCTACCCAGCAATTCCTAGCATTGAAAACATAAATGCATATCTAATAATCGGTGTATGTTGATAAACATCACTTGATATAGTCACTTAACATTTTTAAAAAAACATGTTTGCAATTCAAATTACAAGTTTCCAAAACTGCGAGGATGTCATAATGATTACAAATTATTGTTGAAAAACTTTCCTGGACAGAGATGACACAAAGAACCAGTAGATACCATATTTTTATTCTTTGTCAATTAATGTGCACATACTAATACTGTATTATAGTCCATAAGGTACGCAAATAATGAGTGATTTAAGTACCAGGCAACAATTACTAAAAAAAATCTGATTGTCTTAAAAACAACATTTTTTAGTTCCATATAATACAACACCATACTATTTTATAAAGCTTTCAAGACAGAAAATACAAATAAACAAACACTTTAAACTATTACCTCTGCACTACATACAAATGTAATACAAATTAGACTTCAAAGACCCGGTATCAAACTTTATGTTCATCACATAAAGTGTGCTCCAGCCAGGGATTACATTTGAGGACCCTTGCTTTGCTAGTATGGTTATTATCAACTTAGCCAAGGAGCTATCAAGATACAAAAGTTACAAGTTGTTGCAAAGGTAAGTTACAGTTATCACAATTTCATACTCAAGCAGACTAAATAAAAGTGCCTTACCATATCTCTGCGTACTTGGCAGCCCATAGGGAAGCCCGTACTGCAGTACATCTTGCCACCTTCATTGACCAGGTAGCACCAGGTCACCGGCATGTTGTCCAGAATCCAGTGGTGTTGGTAGTAAAGAGCCATGCCCATTTTCAACAAATTCAACTTTTTAATCGAGTCTGTATCCGAACCCTTGTATACCTTTGTACATACTTTTTTGCATTCCACATTCTCTAAGAAGTTTAGTCTGTAAGGGCTCGGTCGTATTCGTTCACCAAACACAACCTGGCCAAGGTTCTCGACAGGTGATTGGCTCTCGTCTGAAGTACAGAAGTCGAAGTGGTGGTATTCAAAGGGAATAACAGACTCTTCTGTGTTCAATCGGTTTACATATAGCGGGATTGCATTCTGAAAAATTACATTCAATTAATTCTGTTATATATTGGATTCTCATGCTATCTCCTAAAGTACTATACCTATAAATAATTCTAGTATAAAAATATACAAGTGACATACATGTGTGGTTACTGTTTAATTAGAAATAAGTAAAAACAAAGTAAAAAAATAAAACAAGGTTTGCGTTACTCATTGGTAAGATATTATTAAGAAATTTCAGACTTGGTACCCTATCAATGGACATTACCTTCTTCATTACAAATATCAGCTGCATTTCAAAGAATATAAATATTGTAGCCGTATATATTACGGTCAATACACTCTCTTTCTAAGGCCAGTATTCCAGCTGTGGGAGTGTAATGATGATGATATATGATGGCCAATTTCTTAAGATGTTTAAGAAGTATTTGTCTTATTATCCACAGAAATGCGGTTGACATGTGTATACCAATACTAATTCTTTACTAATTAGGAATATGCTTTCCTGTCTGAAGTATGTATAGATAGATTGATACCAGGAAAACAGATACTTATAACCTATACGAGGAGTATATGTCCCAATAATATTTTCGGGCTAGATAGCACTCTAGCGGCGTTCTGATACATGTCAATTACAACTCCAACACATCACTTTAGTGACTCAAGGATACTTCTTGTACATTGCAAACAAATCACATCTACTTACTTTGCACGACTTCCCATTGTCTTCACCGGCTTTACAATAGTTTACTGGCGCTAGACCCGGCAGATAAAACGCTCTAGTTTGCGTTATAAACAGCAATGCGCAAATCACATACGAAGGTAAAGACATGATGTGTTATTACACCACTTCCGCCCAACTTTTATTAAAACACTACTGTTAAGTAAATGAATTACTAGGCGAAATCTACATAATCAAGAACAACTAAGATTTTAATCAATTCCAGGGAGTCTTATTTGGATTTCTTTATTTTATTTCAATGATTCGTCGCCCGTCGTACTCAGAAACCAAAGAGAATTTAAGAATATAATATGTCAGAAACGTCACCCTTACAAAAACAAAGTTGCCATTGCAAAAAAAAATTGCTTATTAGCTGTCATTTTACCACGATAAACGAATGTAGGACAACCGGAATCACCTCTAAAGCCAACCAAAAAAAAACCAGAGTTCGATCTCGCAAAGAGATGTGCCAACACGAGTTGAAATTTAAGTAACTCGAGTTAAGCTGCTCGAGTGCAACTAGAGTCATGCTACTCGAGCTTAAGCTACGCGCTGGTCGATCGATGTAATACGTAGGTAGGTACTTAGGGCGCGCACGCAACGAACAAATCGCGCTCTCAATCTTTCGCCACAGAATACATAACTTTCGCTTGTTTCGTTCATGTACCGCCGTGCGACGTCCGTGATGCCAGCTCGAACAAGGTAGTGACTTGAGATACCACCTCGAACAACACGAATTGACGTGGGTTAGTATTATAGGTCGGATTGATCTATCACATCACCTAGGGCCCTTACATTCATAATACGTCCCTTTGTGCAATATCTAGGTAGTCAGTTTCTTTGTTTTTTTTTTAATACAAATTTTGGTAACGACTAACGAAACGAGCTAGTCATTTGACTGATGGTAAGTAGCAAAGCCCTGCGTAGCACAGACTAGGTAGAGATGTAGTACTGCAGTGCACTCATTACCCTGAGACATTAGGTATTTATTTAGCCCAGTAATTTCACTATGGCTACTCTGCTCATCTAACCGGAACACAGTAGGTACCTAGCTATCTAGCTAATGCTTGCACATTAATTAAGCTTGGCGGCAGACTTCACGAGCAAAGCGGTGGTAACAATCCAGAAGGACACTCGCAGAAGAGTTAGTCCTACCACCTAGCCCTTTTTTTAAATACAGATTGTAACTATAAATATTTAACTTATAGTTAAGTAACATTAAACTTGAATTATTTTATCATTGGTTTTTAATTTTGTTCTTCCTGTTTCATTCTCGACAATCAATCAAACAACTAGATACGAGCAAGGAACTTATACCCAATCTATATAAGTTCCTTGGATACGAGTGACTCAATCATAATAATTATGTGCTACGTATACCTACCTACCTAGCTTTTATGTTTCTGCATCACACTCTTGCTGTGCACTCTTGCTTATGCCGGAATCGAAGGCTATCTTGGCCCAAGGTGGGCCAAAGTAGGTGTATTCATCGACAAAATGCATTTGAAGTCCATCTTCTGTTTGTTGCTGTTGGAGTACCTCAAAGGCTTTAGCCGAACAGAAATAAAACTCACTAGTTCCAACTTATTATTATTCAGAATTAATTAATAAGGTACCTACGAACATTTTGAACAAAATACAAGCGCCGACGAGTTCCTTTACTATTTGTGGGGCAGGTGACGTCTTCGAAGTTCGTTTTTTTCTGTATCAACCAAGCCGGCAGTATCTTCATCGAGCGAGATGCCGCGGGCGAAGGCAGAGATAAGTCCTAGGGACGCTGCCGGCTTGTCAGCGGGTACCATGTGGCCAGCGCCTCGGATCATCACTTCTGTAAGGTTTGCTGCTACTTTGTAATACCTGTGTTGAAGACAAATAGATTCCAATTAACGTTTATAAGGAGCATTGCCCAAAAATAAATAATTCAAGTTAGGTTAGAGTGAGGCCACACGGATGCATTGCGATGTATTGCGAATGCCTGTACGGCATGTCGAGGTATATAATATAAAACGACTCAGCGTCACAAATCCGCAGGGTTATTTTTATTCAGTCGGAATGATATCCGTGTCGGAAGTGACAGTCTTGATCGTTTATAATTCGGTATTGCACCCCGTCAGAGAAATTTCCCGTTTAGATTTGACAACTCAGCTGTATAAACACGGATATAATCCCGTCAATATTTCTCTGTCGGTATGCGTTTCCGAGATATAAACTATCAAGAATGTCGCTTACGACACGGATATCTTTCCGAGTGAATTAAAATCACCCCGCCGCGCTGGTGTCGCAATACGCACTGACAACGTATCCGTGTGGCCTCATAAATAAAGATGATTATTTAAAATTCGATATATTTTAATACAGGTAATAGCATGCTAGAAGATTAGATAAATTTTCGTTACCCAGCCAAATCCCCGTCGTGGTACCACGGCATTCGCTTGCCGTGCTTGAAGTCGTGGGTTCCAGAAAATGACAGCGAGTTGTAAGTGTTGACGGAAGGGTGGTACGCCACTATGATGTCCAAGTGACCGCTGGAAAAGTTAGTCAGCACTCAGTTTGAAATTAGAACTAAAAAGGTGTAAACTGGTTGATATAACAACATCCTGATTGAGAATCTGCCGGGCTATTCCGTATCTCGGTTGACAACCCAAAGTGATGATCACTTGGCAAAGTGTACAACGATGAACTGTCAAACGGCTAGTTTCGTATTGGCTAACCTCAGTTATCAACTTGGATGACGTCATGAGCACCGAGTTTCGCGGTTAGTCACTTGTTACTCACCATAACTCATTTTGACAGATGTTTCTGTATCGATAGTTTAAAATTGCGATTATGTAAGCATAGTGGACATCAAATTTGATAATCACCGAGGTTTGTGATAGACACTACCCAAAAGCAGTGTTTTATAAATTCGAGTGATTAACACCGTCGATCGACAACAACGATTTTGTTGTGATTGTGATGCTGGAGTATTTATTATTATATATTTTATGATTAGATGGTAGGGCTAAGTCTTCTGCGAGTGTCCGTCTGGGTTGGTACCACTACTATGCTCGTGAAGTCTGCCACCAAGCAGTAATGTGCGAGCATTACTGTGTTCCCTTTTGATGAACAAAGTAGCCAGTGAAATTCAGTGGCTTATACTGAGAATTAATACCTAATGTCTCAGGGTAACGAGTGTACTGCAGTGCTGCGCAGGTTTTAGTGTTTCAAAGTGTGAGTGGCACTGTAATTGTTATGGGCCGCCGTTATGCTTACCATCAGGCAAAGAACCCGCTCGTCTCGTTATCCAATAGTATAAAAAATAATTTTACAAAATATTAGCTGTTTCCCGCGGCTTCGTTCACGTAGCCTAAGTTACTCCTTGTAATATCAGCTATCTGCCATCGAAAGTCAGGTCAAAATCGGTCCAACCATTTCGGAGATTACCCGGAACAAACAGACAGACAGACAAAAATTTAAAAAATGGTTAATTTGTTGTAGGTACCGTATATACTTTCACATGCACATGTGGTAAAAAGCTGTTATTTTGATATTACAAACAGACACTTCAATTTTATTTATTTGTATGAGTTTTTAATTTGCCTCCTTTATTAATTCGGTATCATAACCTACTTACTTTATTTACTATCACCAAATTTCTAATATTGAACTAACTTTTAAACAGTAATTAATCGAATGTTGCTCGAATGGAATGAAGATTACCTACGTAATGAATTACAATGAATTTTACCCAAAGAGTTTACATATATTTTACCATACATAGTTATAGTATAGTCTGTGACTTTATTTTACCGCCACTTTATCTTAAATACACCGCCTAAAATGAAATGTCCTCAAAATGTTCCACGCACAACCCTCAAAAAGCATTAAATAACTTAGTCGTATAATAGTCGATAGAAAATAGTGTTGCGCTAGTGAAGTCCTGAAAGACACCGTTAGTCACTATAACCAGTTTTCCACTCAATGTGATACGCAATACCAAAGTTATGATAAATCAGTTGACATCAAATGTCGGTGTACAACCAGACTCGGTTAATCACTAGAAACGTAAAAGTTAGCGAATAGGGGGGCTGAACTTGATTACTGCAACGGTGACAATAACTTCATGAGCAAAAGCCTGTTGTAAAATGAAGTATTCTCATGCCACATGGGTTTTAGTTCATTAACCGTAGAAGTCAACATGCTGTGCTGTAACGAACTGATGAACGGAAACCAAAGTACCTTCAAAAAAAGACTATACCTTCGTAAAAAAAAGACTCAGCAAAGTACCTTGTTACTAGGGTTACAATCTAGCGTAGCTTTATATTCTCTTTGGTTACAAGCGCACTACAGTGTCACATAGGCTTTGTTACAAAGATCTTAGATGACACTGAAATCGTGAGCTTGTTACCTCGGAATATAAAAATGACTCACTATATAGAACAAGACCTTGTTAATCCGGAACAACTTCTCTATAGTCCCACCTTTGCACGTTCAATGAAGAATTGGGCATGAGATTACTCTATTCCTTGTACCGATGTGAAAGCAATAGGTTTAAAGTATCGAAAAAGGACTCACTTGTAAAGCATGACCTTATAATTCTCAAGCAGTTCCTCCAGCCACATCTTAGCACTTCCCATGAAGTCAGGCACCAGCTTTCTATACACCACTCCTATTGAGGTGAAGTTGGTGTTGCCAACGTGCAGAGCGCGCCGCACATCCTCGCGTTGGATGAAGTTTATGTAGGGGCCATCAAGATCGATCTCGTCGTTCAAGTAGTTGTACAAGTTGGATAGGTGGGACTTGGTGAGGAACAGCTGTAGAAGGTAGTTGTAGTACTGGAAACAAGAGCAGTTTTTTGTCGTTAATGCTGGGGCAAGACCTTTTTTATTACTTAATGGAAGAGGTACCTACGCTGTACATACAGGCCATGCCTTTTTTTTAATCTCTAGACTAAGCCTAAGAAATACTTACAGCGTAAGCTTTTAACATCTCTCCATCGTTGATGAACTGCACCACCGCGGTCTCGAGGTGGCTCATAACTTCTGCCACTCCGTCGTCCACCAGACCCACTTCGCGGACGAAGTGGCTGTACTTCTGCAGCGAGAGCGGGTCTATGAATCCATTCCCGATAGCTAAGCCCTGGAAAATAAATTAACATTTTCAAAAAGAGTCCTTGCATTCATTTGTTTTATTAGCCTTCACGTTGCAGTTGATAGGTCGATTGACTCATATACCTGTAAGGATCTTGATATGGAAACGGGCGAATATTTGTACCGACCCCTGGTATAAGTATTTTTTCCAGGTGTTGTGGGTTCATGATCCTCGTAGTAGTTGCCTACTTGATGCCTAAATGGAGGAAAACCTTTAGGGTCAGGGCCTATATATTTATCGAATAGGCATTAAATAGTTTAGTTTTAAATAATAGGTAGACTACTTCTTATAAAGCATTTTTAATGCGATGTGTCATGTGTGTCTCCATAGTTCCTAGATATTAGCGAATATACTAGCGAATTACAGCAATAGACACTTAAAAAAGGGAAGTCCCAACTTCTCAATTAAAAAAAGTATTGGTTGATCTGTAATAAAAAGTTGTTAATTTATAGTATAATACGCCCAGATACTTCACCTGCAGATTAATCGGTTCGTCATTATGCTTATTCCAAAGGATTTGGACGCCGAGCGAGGGAATGTGCTTCCCAGCATAGGACTCCCCTGCTACGGTTAGCGGTGCTCTCCGGAGTTCAGGAAAAATGGTCAGAAACTGTTGCAGCGCGTTGTAGAGGTTCTCTCCAATCTGAAAGGAATCATTTAAACCATAAGCTCGAACCTCGAAGGAGAACGGACAAAATGTATGGACTTTTGCTAACTTATACTACCTACTCAAAATGCCATCGAATTAAAGCAATCAGTTACTAAACATTATAATGATTTTGTCGAAGTTACTGGGAAATTGTTAAAAATTATTAACTAGATTGTAAGAGAATTACCTACCTGGTAAATAACAAAAAACCATTTTAATGGTATGTTATGTTTCAAACAATACACTTTTTATTTTATTTCATTCTATTTGATAACGAGACGAACAGCTCGTTTGCCTGATGGTAAGCATAACGCCGGCCCATAACAGTTGCAGTACCACACAGTACTTTGAAACACAAAGACCTGTGCGGCACTGCAGTGCGCTCGTTACCCTGAGACATTAAGTAAGTCTCATAGGCCCAGTAATTTCACTGACTACTGTGCACACAAAAAATATCTTAGAAATGTAACTTTATCACGTTGTTATGGTGTTGATAGGTAGGTACATCACATTATCATAAAAAACTTAGTCCTAATCCTAAACCTAGCAGAGTGATGAATAGTAATTTTACCGTAGTTTGGTTAGTGGCATAGCCGCGGTCATCGTCTGTGAAACTGTACCCGGTGCCGACTGGGTTGTCGATGAACAGCAACGAGTGGTTCTTGCCCCAAGAGTATTTAATTTCTGTGCATGAAAACAGAAAACGAAAATAAAGACAACACCATAAGTTATACATCACTATAATATTTAATCTTTAAAACGTCAACTACACTGGCTTCTCCTCTGATTGCCAATCATGGAATCCCTTCGGGGATAGTGATTTTATGCTTCTAGGCTGAAAATACATTAATCGATAAATCTGAATGTCCATTTATACTGGATATATTTATACGTGAGTCATAGAATAACTGCTAAAAGCTATTGGAACAGAATAAAATAAAAAAATAAAATAACATTATTCCTAACCTATTGTTAACCAGTACCACAGAACCTATAATAGTAGGTAATACTACGTAAGATTCTCAAAATTCAGGCAATGTCAGTCAGACTTTCACGAATTATTTTAAGTACCTATAAAAAGTATTTAGAGTCTTAGGAAGAGTCATACGATTTAAAAATGAGAACAATTTAATCTTACCTTCCAGATTATCGTTGTCGGTGACGAAGAAGGGTCCTATCTCAGTAAAAAGTCCGTACAGTGAAGATGCTCCAGGCCCGCCTTGGAGCCAGATGATCCAGGGCGTATCTTCTACTTCCTTACCGGACACAGGGAAGTACCAGAACCAGAGGTTGGCGTTGTACTCTTTGTTAACCTGAAGAGGACAATTAATATTTTTATATTTATCTACTATAATAAAACGCTGGTTGGATACCTTTTTGCGCATCCATATTTTTTCCTTTTTTGCGCAAAGCAAGTTATCTATAGGCAAAAAAATATGGGGTAATTTGCATAAAAACACAATTTTGGAACCGTTTTTTTGGAAATTCACGCAATAATATTTACATACTACCAATCGCACCTAACACGATTGACATTCTAAATTAGTAGATGAAACCAATGAAACTTCAATAGAGGCTGCTTAAAAGTTAGCCTTAAAGAAATTACCTACTAGTAATGAATTCAAATCAAACATTTATTTGCAAGAATAAACACAATACATATATTCATTTCAACCTGCAAGCAGGCGTGCAGTCCTCTAAGGTAAGCGTGTTTGATCCATGACCATATCGTCATAAGATTCAGGGACCTTACTCACAAAATCGAACGTCGTAGCATCAGCAGACGGATCATAATTTTCCTACCACGAAAGTGTAGAAGGCAAAACGTTAAGTTACGAATATCGAATAGCGTTGGATCCGAAACACTTTCATAGTATGAAATCTGCGATACGACAGCCGAAGCTGCGTAGTTCGATTTTCGGAGGATACGAAAGTAGTCAATACGGTAACCCATCATATTATGTCTAAAAAGTATTAGGTATATAAGTTAGATCTGCTAGTGAGTTGGTTGACTCCTTTATTATGTTTATCAATAAAACTAGCTAGGTAGATTTCAATCGGATAGCGAAACCAGTTTACGTTCGCACCAATATAACGAGAATTAATAAAAACCGATCGTCAAGTCAAGATGGTCAAACTATCTAGTAGGTATACCTACGCAGTATGGTGCGTGGGGTCGACAGACTTTGTTTTCCTGAAGTTTTTCCTTGAACCAAGGGAAAAAAATGATAATCAGCTCAAGAAATGGATTTCTTTGCTGTATTTCTGTAAACTAGAATATCAGTGTTCAAAAGTATCTTTTTTATACTATTGCATGGGAACAAAATGAGCGGGTCGTTATCTTCTAGGGCAAACATGAAATCGTCGACCACATCGTAGACTCAGAAGTATACTATACTAGCTTCTGCCCAAGGTTTCACCCGCGTTCCTACAGGAATCGTGCATTTTTCGGGATAAAAAGTAGCCTATGTTACTCTCCGGTCCAAAATCTTTGTAATCACGTCAATCGTTGGATCGTTTGTCCGTTGCTGGAAATAAGGACAAACCAACTGACCAACAAACAAACACACTTTCTCGTTTATTATAGTACCGATTTGCTGCAGTAAATAAGTTAGTTACATGGGGGACATAGCTTACTTAACTTTAGAACGCATTATCCCAAACTGACCGTTAAGTATCCAGCGTAGCTGTCCATATCGGGCAGTAAGTAGGCAGGATCAACATACGCCGCTTCCCTTGCCTCCTTCAGTTTCTTCTCCTCAATATACGGTGTCAGAAGCACAGGCGAGCCAGCGTCGAACGTCGCCCTACCTCGGCCAGGAACGTACGTCCGCTCCATGAATGTTAGGATTGGTTCTGGAGCTTCGCCAGGCGGGAGGTCGGGCAATGGAAGGGAACTGCTTAAGGCACCGCTGATGCATCTGTAAATTAAAAACCTTTGTGTGAGATAGATAAGTCGCTAACCTATTGAGATAAAAGAAAATTGATGAATCTTTATAGGTAGGTAAGTATATAAAAGACCAACTTGGGCATGGAGTTTTTGGAAGGGTAAGAGGATCGCATACAATAAGTGATTGTGCCGTTTCCATTATTTTCGATTGGACCTAGGTATAGTGTAAAGTACATTAAATGTAGTGAAGACGCAGGTTCGAATACTGTTGGCTGCGAAATTTTTGACATGTATATATATTTACGTGAACTAGCATCTAGTGTCGGTAAACACTTTAAAATATATTTAATTGTAGTAAAATATATTTATGGAGGTCAGTTATATGCAACTTTTAACCGCTTCAAAAACAGAGTCACTGAGTCTTACCTTGTCCCATGAATGTTAGACGAATTAGCATGCATTTTAGGCGCGCCCGTACAGATTAGTTCGCGCCGTCGACAAGATGACCCTTAATAAACCGAAGAAAAAAGAAGAAGGTTCTCAAGTCGACCCGTATATTTATTTTTAGGGTTCCGAACCTCAACAGGAATAAAGGGTAATACAGGAATAAACCCTTATAGGATCACTTCGTTGTCTGTCTGTTGGTCAATCTGCCTGTCAAGGCCGTTTTTTCTCAGGAACGTGTGGAGGTGTCAAGTTGAAATTAGCTAGTTGACAGTAACGAGCACAATGCTGGGCTACGTAAGCTTTTCAGGATGCTGTTGGGACTTTTGTAGTGCCTCCGAAATCTTCACGCTAAATCGCACTGACGGCTTTTTCATGCCGTCTTTCTCCCTTTCTCTCCCTTTATGAGGCATTTCAGAAGGGTGATGATCGACTAAGGTAAAATTTGTAAGTAATCATGTACACCCCTTTTCTTTTGGTCATCCTCCTCTTGGAATGCTTCAAAATTGTTAACTTTCTTATTTTTAACATTTTTTTTTAATTTTAACTAATAACAAAACTGTATTTCTATGTGTATACCTACTAACATAAATGATATGTGTCAACTAAGAATAAATAAAAAATAATTAAACTAATGACTCACGCTAGTAAAAAGATAGTCCACATAGTCGCCATGGCTCTTCGCTCTGGTCCTGCTCAGTTGGTCCTCCGCAGGCGACTGCAGGCACCGTCCTACCGGGAGGAACCTTGTATACTCTCGCGTGCACTTGCGCCTTGAACTTGGATTTATCTCGATCTTGTATACAGGATGCTCTCACAAACTCGTTATAGGTAAACAAAGAAATATTTTTGCAAAAAGCACTCGTTATTTTTTCGATTAGGGCTAAGGGGATAATAATACAAAGACTTATGATTTATTTTGTCTTGCGATCTATTGCTTTGATGAGACATTTACTACTTAGTGTCACGAAGAGTACATAATTAATTATAACATTTTTTTACTTCGATATGTTGTAACTCGCTTAATAAAGCATCATCTGTGGGGTGGCTCTTCCATATATCAGCTCGAGGCGTTGGAGACCATCAAAAGGCGAGCAAAAAAGCTCATTGGTAACAATAGATTTTATGAGACTATGCTTTTGTGAGTCTAGAACATCGACGCAAAGTTGCAAGTCTCTCAATGTATTACAGGATACATTTTGGAGAGTGTGCGACTGAATTACACAACTTGATTCCCGCATCTCAATTTTACCAATGGATCGCGCGCGATCTCACCTATGTATATTTCAAATAAAAAAGCAGCCATAAAAGAAAAGAAAAAAATTAATTGCCCAATCACAACAAACAAAATCAATATTAGCTGATAGCCGCTATTAGCAGCACCCTGTACAAAGCTAGCGAACAGGTACGGGGTACCAATGACCTGTTTAGCATAAATAAGCTCCCACGGTCCGCCATTCGCGATAGATTCTTGCACGCTCCCAGATGTGATTTGCTCTATATTTAGGATCTTCGTAGTAAAACAAACATCGATGCGATACGTTAATACGTGAACGACATACGCAACTAGCTTCTCGTAGGACATTACGAGGAGTTACTATCTTCTAAGCTGTGGCTGTACGATGATCGCGATACAACTCCGCCGATAACTGATTTTCCCACGCTCGTAAAAGAGTATAAATACAAATAAAATAAAATATATTTATTTGCTTTTATGTGGTACCTACCAGTGACATGCATCGGCTTCGCACGGGTAGTTTCATATAAACTTTCGAAAGCCCTTAGACACCCTTATTAGTTCAGCTCTGTCGCAAAATATTTTAGCTGACACCTCCTACCTATAAACTAGTTAGTTATCTGCTAAATTTCAGTTTGAATAACAGAATAATAATTAAGTAATTAAATATTATTTATTATTTCATTTTTTATTAATTAAATTTCAGTGTCTAAAGATAAGTTCAGTGTCTTTAATGATAAGAATTGTCACGGAGGAGTGGAAATGGAGTTAGACAATAGTTAGACACAACTTAAATAAAGATTTGTGGTTGCCCATTTTTAAACATGCGACTATAAGACATGTTTAGAAGTTAAACGCTGTTTAACACTGATTTAGTGTGTTTAATTTTTTTGTGGTAAGACCCTCAATGTCTGCTTCGAAGGCAAATAATATATAGTCCTTCATTCAATGACATCAAAAAAGTGCGCGAGAGTTTTTCTTCTTGGTGGAAACTGGTAGGAACGATTTGTACAGGGCCGGATTAACCATGTCGGGGCTCCTAGGCAATGCACGTCTGGGGCCCCTCTTCTAACACTATTAATATTATGCTATAATAATTTGAAATGCGTTTTCAAATATGATGATATTATATAAAAAACAACGCAATATTAATAATATTGTCATGGACGGTTTGTTACATACAAATCGTCACAAATTTTCACTCGGAGAAACATTTTCAATTTTTATTTCCCTGGGTGCGGGGCTCCTAGGCAGTTGCCTACTTTGCCTTATGGATAATCCGGACCTCGTATATACATACGGGGTACAAAACACTGTCCCCCATTCGTTAGATAGTGCATACGCTCTCAGATGTGATTTGCCTTTTATATAGGGTCTATGTAGTAAAACAAACATCGATTCGATACATGAAAAAGTGAACAATACTAAGTACCTACGCAACTAGCTTCGCTCGTAGGACATTACGGGTAGTTACTATCTTCTAAGCTGTGGCTCTACGATGATCGCGAATCGCCATACAACTTTGTCGATAACTGATTTTCCCACGCTCGTAAAAACTGAGATCGCGGTGTTTTTTGCTTTGCCGAATATTTCTGATCTAATTAATTTTGAACGCGAGACCTGAATATAAATAAATGAGATGTGGGAATACCATTGGAATGGCCACTAGCTGGTATAATATATATAAAAGATATATTTTTATAGCGGTGGCGAATCGTGACCGATCCCATCGCTTAGAGTAGATTTTCGATTGCTTCAATAGAAATTATGAGATTGATGAGGATCGACTCTGATTCTGATCGACGATCTCGATTTAAATCGACTTTCACTGAGATTATTTTTCATTACATGCTATCATTTTCGTAAAGAAAATAAATGTGTATGTATTAAATAAAATAAAAAATGTTCTTGTGAAGTCACAAGCTAGTAATTAAGAAATACAAATTATTTTATTAAAATACAATACAATACAAAAGTATTATGTACAATACCAATAATTTCGTGTGAAAATCGTGGCGAACGACGATAAAACTATTTATACATTTATGCGTTCCGTAAACCAGTCTTCGAATTGTGAGATGCGAATATTCACTTCATATTGAAGAAAGTAGATTCGGCTTTATTTCGTTTTCGAAAAATCAAACCTATCTCTAATTTAAATTCTTAACCATTCGAACTGTCAATATTATTTATCGAAAAGATCGGTACTTGCTCTGCTGGCTTTTTACTGTCTCACAGAAGGTATGAAAAGTAGATAATTCACCTGTAGGCTAAAGCCTGTCTTCATCTAATAGGTAATAGTAGTTAAGTATTTAGTTAGGTAATAGTAATAGGTAATAGTAGTTAGGTATTTAGTTAGGAAGTAATGTATTGAATAATTACATCCATACATATCATCTTAAAATACAGAGAACTATACTACATTTTCTGTCAGTATTCCCAAGCAGTCACTGCTTCAAGATGGATAATAATATCATGATGCACAGATTGAACAAAATTGTTGCACCCCGGCTTTGCACGGGTGCACTTTACTTTATAAGCAACCACCTCTTTATCCCTTCATTTGCTCCTACTGTAAAATATTATTCACTTCACAAGCTCGGAAAGATCTTCTTTATCATTCGAAACCTGCATGTAAAAGTGCTTTTTATTCGCTACCGTGGAGGCGGTAGCCGACTGCTGCCTTTTCCTCGCTAGGTTGGAAAAGGCAGCGCACAGTCGTGGTGTTACTTTACTTGTCGTGGTCTTGGAATCCTTAGCTTCCTCGGGTTTCAATAAAAGTAGGTATTCGCGCTAAACAACAACTTTGCAGCAACAGCATCTTACATTATCAAATAACTAAGTATAAAGTATTATTATACTAGTATAGACAGCATCTACTAAAGCGAAGCGCGTGGCAAATAATAGCTACGTAGGTCTTAGAAACGGGGCCATTGTCACACCGTGTCTAGTTATTTCATTAAAAATCATGAAGAAAAATATTACTCATTTGTAAGAAAATCTTAAAAAATTCTTACCGACGCTTCACCGGCGATTTCGTTTTAATAAACCGTTACAATCGCAGTTTGTAAACCGTCACTGATGTGACAGTCAGTCTTTATTATAACAGTCATGAAAGAAATAGTGTGTGCTGTGCTAATTACTTTATAGTTAGTATTTATTTTATCATTCTATGAGCTACTGTTTATCCGGCAACGTTCCCAAAATTCTGGCTGCATTGCCACGTCGAATGGCATGTAGAGGCCAGAAATTTAGTTGACCAGATGTCCTATTAAATCTTTAAAATCATTGAAGAATTTCAGTGTCACCAGACGAGAGACTTGTTGTAGAGCTGGGAGATTGAACATGATTGTACCTGTTAGCAAAAAACGCGGCGCGAGCGTTCGCAACGTTGGCGCTGGTCATGTTATGTAGGATTATAGTGCCCTAACCCAATCGTCAACTGACACCTATCACAGCAATATCGCCAATAAAGTAGTCGATTCCTCGCTCAGTGTTCTATAATATATTTCAGTGTCAGCTCAGTTCGATGCCAAGAACCAGACTCCAACGACCCCTGTGGGGGGTGTCTCATATTGACTCCATACATCAGAAATGGAAACACATCAGTAGCCCGAACCCTTTCAAAAGTCGACTCCTACCACTTCCTAGGCGTAGAAAGCTATGCAGGCTTCATGACAGTGAATGAGAAGTACGGTTCAAATCTGTTCTTCTGGTTCTTTCCGGCTAAGACTCCGCTGGAAAATACTCCGTGGATTATTTGGCTTCAAGGCGGCCCTGGATTTACATCTATGGTCGGACTGTTTGATTTGATCGGACCTTTAAGTGTTGTCGATGGAGAAGGTATACCTAATGTTTCAATATTTCTGTAGCATGTAATGAAATATAACTCGAGGTACTCTCAAAAGTGCATTTATTACTGTGACTGAACTAATTAACATATTGTATCCTCTATGCCTAACGGACTGATACCGCGGCGGCGGCGGTGCGGATTACCTACCACATGCACTAATACTACCATTTCTTCGGTTTTTAGTGAAATTGAGGAATATTACATGGACCAGCGACTACTCAATGCTGTTTCTTGATAATCCTGTGGGGGCTGGGTTTAGCTTTGCCAACAACGAGGGGTACCCTGATAATGAAGACGACGTGAGTTACTTGCAATGGGTCTAGGGTCTACGCTGACTGGAACACAGGGTCTTTGAGTGTTGGGAAGCGAAAGAGTATAGGTAGATACTTTATGAATGACAGAGATTCACACCAGTCTAAATTCGTAACGTCTGTAAGGTTTTATGTGAAAGCAACAATGATATCTAGGGAATGTGGGGTTTCTTCCAGACACAGCAGATCTGTAGGCATAGTAATTTATTTTAACGCTGCCTATTCAACAATTCATTTAATTGAAAAGACGTAATTATTATTGAAGTGTTCTCGTTTCCCAGGAAAATTGATTGGGGATAAATATCTTGATTATGTGTAACCTCGTATACGTAGCAAATGGCATTAGCTTCGACGCGATTCTAATTCTGCAATCGTTATTAACAAAGTTTATTTGAAATTGAGATGTAAGTTACCATGGTGACATAAGTCCATTCCCGTCATTTTGTCTTTCGAACTATTGATAGGTACTACTACTAATGCCTGATTTACACGTTATTAGTAGATAAGTAATTTGGTGATTTACTAGCCATTTAGTTGGCCGGACAGTAGAATAGTGACAATCACACGCGACGCCTGGATAGTACCTAGGCAGGTGCGGGCGGCGGCGTTCAACAGCAAAGAATAGGTACGATCACTCCTGAGACAACCTCGTGCGTGCCGACTAGACTTATACCTACCCTGTCCTAAAACTACTAAACACACACGCGAGGCACACGCCGGCGCAGCGGCAGGCCGGCAGGGGTACGTGCGGGTAGCGGGAGGATCAAAAATAGGTCCGATCCTAATCTACTTACCTACCGACGAAGTGGTGAGTTCCCAACTAAAGTTACCAACTTACGCACTAAATTGATTGTTTACGCGGACGAATTTAGTTGACTAAATCACTTATCTGCTAATTACGTGTAAACCAAGCATAATTTAGCTTCGAAGCGAATGCCACTGGTCTACTAGGCCCTCTGGTCTGGACGGGTCTTTAGGATACGTGACTAAGACCGGAAGAATCCAATTCGCTCAACCTATGATTTACTAGTACCTACATTACAAATCTTTTTCAATTCACAGGTGAGTGCACAAATGCTGGAATTCCTTCGCCAGTTCCTCAAAATGTTCCCAGAACTTCGTGAAGCGCCGTTATTCTTGGCTGGAGAGTCGTATGCTGGGAAGTATGTGCCTGCTCTTGGTTTACAGATCGACAGGAACCAAGGAAAAAAACCTATAAACTTACGTGTAAGTATTAGGAGTACCTAGGTACTTATCAATATATCTATTTAGACAACATACCGATATAGTACTATAAATCTTTAGATCTCTACAACAAATTTCAAACCAGAAAAGATATACAAAAATTTTAATAGTAGGTAGGTAAAGCACAAATGGCTCGCTCGAAATAAAGCTATGGTTGTGTATCAAACACTACTCATATTCAATGATATTTTGGCATATTCGGGTTTTTGCACGACTACTCAAAAAGGGGTGTATTTTCAGGGTTCATGTATGTATGTAAATATGCGAGTTTCTTTATTCCACCATAACTTTTAAATGCAGACATCAATACGAGTGACACTGGCTAGGGCAGTCATGTTTTTTAATATTTTTAACCGACTTCCAAAAAAGGAGGAGGTTATCAATTCGTCGGGTATTTTTTTATGTTTGTTACCTCAGATCTCGGTCATTTATAAACCCATTTAGAAAATTATTTTTTTGTTTGAAAGGATATACTTTCATATTGGTCCCATAGAAATTTCATCAAAATCGGTTCAGTAGTTTGTCACTGAAGTCGGTTCGTAGCTTTTTTAATTACACTTGCGAGATTCGTCATAATTCTGGTAATTTTATTTCAGGGTCTAATGATAGGCAGTGGTCTGATAGATCCCCGCAGTATGATGCATTACAGCCAGTTGGTCTCCGCACTCGGTCTGCTGGAAGACAAAGAAGTAAACGCTGTGAGAACCCTCGAACAAACAGTGGTGCTTCTTATAGATGAGGGAAGGATGGTCAATGCAAGCAATGTAAGTTAATGCTTTTTAGATCTTGGAATATGAAAATAGTGCAGCTATCTATGATCATTAGCCTGATACGCTCACACTCGCAGAAGAGTTAGTCCTACCACCTAGTGGTAGGACTAATTTTATTCTCGACTAGCTGCTGCCCCGCGGTTTCAACCGCGTGGAGATTTTGGGTTACATGGTTTTTATTTTTTTGCGCGGAACCCTAATTATTTTTCTAAAATTAAAGTAGCCTATGTTACTCCTTGTAACATCAGCTATCTGCCAGTGAAAGTCCCGTCAAAATCGGTCCAGCCGTATCGGAGATTACCCGGAACAAACAGACAGACAGACAGACAAAAATTTTAAAAATGGTTGTTTTGTTGTAGGTACCGTATATACTTTCATATGCATTTAGTAAAAAGCTGTTATTTTGATATTGCAAACAGACATTTCAATTTTATTTATCTGTATGGATAAGTAAATATTTTACCCCTATATCACCTGAGCTGCAGTTGAGAACCAGTTCTATTGTTCTAGGTTTAGCGTAAACGCATTATCGCATTAGATCGGGCGAGATTTGGTGAAACGCTAACAGATGAGTGTAAAATTTGCCTAACTTCTCTACCAACGTTATTCTCCTCATTTTTTCCAGAAATTCAATGAAACGATAGAATATATAAAAAAGCATTCCGGTATTAGCGTTTACAACTTCAACAAAGACCCGACTCCAGTGGACACGGCGCCGGACTTCGAAGCTTTCATTAACAGGCCTGATATAAGAAAAGCCATCGGTGCTGGAAACGTCACTTTCCACTTCAACAATCAAGACGTTTATGAGAAGATGCTGCCTGATATAATGAACTCGACTAAGCCATTTGTTGAAGAACTGCTGGAACATTATGGGGTTATGTGTTTTCAGTGAGTATAAGATGCGCTGTCCGGTAAGTTTGTTTGCGAATTTCAGAACGTATGAACGAACCCGCAGGGTTATTTAACTTTCATGAGCGCTCTCCGGAGACTCGTCCGAATAAGATATTTTGAAATGTAATTGGAAGAGTTGGCTTTATTGGTGGTAGGGGTAGTTATTATGTACTTATCATTAAAATTCATATACCTAAGTACCTACATATTTATTACTCTACCTACCACCGGTCCATGAGAGTCCCCTGGAACTGTATAAGCTAACAAAGCCAAGTGATTTCAATTATTTTTTCATTTTGGCAGCGGCCAGCAAGACATAATTCTGGGATACAGCTTGGCGATGAACACATACAAAGCACTGAACTGGTCGCGTCGACAAGAATACATTGAGGCTCCCAGGAAACACCTGAAAGAACCTGACAGCGGCCACATCATGGCGTAAGTTTGAACCGTTTTGTTTCTAACAGACAAGCTTTTGTACATAACAGTGGCAGGAAAACGTTAAGCATCGTATACAAGCCATAATCAAAAGAAGTACGCTAGATATACATACGTATTCATGATAAGTTGTAAGTACCTATCTACATGACATAGGGAGAGGCAACAACACTTGCGGTGCAGACACGCTGCAAAAACGACGCCGCACCGCAATGCGATGCGTTGACGCAACGCAAAAATTCGCTTAGTTAGCCTAAGTTGCTAATGCTTGTTTGCGTTTTGCTGTCAAAATAACCATGGTTTTGCAACAAGCGCGGATTACGAGACAATATACGCGCAAGCGCGGCTTGAAGTAAAACCATCAAAAATCCATGAACTTGATAACAGGATAATATTTTAAAGAAATTGCCTGGAGCTTGTAGAGCATAATAGAAGTAAAAAAGTATGGCACAGACTTTCAGTATGTAGACAGTAGCTATCCAGGCATTAGAAAATGTTTAATTTGTACATTGTTACATTACCTACTGTTCTTATTTTACTATTATTAGTTTCAAGAAGAGCGGCGGGAACTTCGCCGATGTCCTGATCCGTGGTGCTGGACATATGGTTCCGGCAGACCAGCCTGAGGCCACCAAGTATATCATCACGGAGTTCATAAATAAACACAAATAAATATCACAATTATTGTTTATTTTCTGATATCAGGAACAATTAGAGAGCTTATTACATCAGGTATTGGTAGGTATAAAGTGGGTAGTTCTTTTATTACGAACCGTTATTTTTCTAGTGACCTTTACAGCGTCACTGAACGGTGCAAACTAGGTTAGTGATTTTAGTGATTAGTGATTGTAACCATATCAGTAACAATAAATTACTTTATCAAAAGACAATACAAAATTAAACATTTATTTCAATTTTCGTCGTTATTAGCTAAGTGGTCTTAAGTACACAATTTAACTTCCTGATAAGTTCGACGAATAGAAAATGAGTAAAATGATTGAAAATGGCAAGAATTTTTATAGACATATCATTTGCAAAGCTTATCATATAATCATTATTAATTGACTTTCACGACTTTCCTTATGTTTTAACGGACATCTTTGTGATTTAGTTTTTATCTTTCATTAAAGAGATCAGAACATGTTGGTCCTCTTTTATCGACAAATTATGACAATCCATTATGAAGACGGATTGTTTTTAAAAAATAAATAAATGACCCTCTGGTTAAATATTAATTATTGTTTTCGTATCACACTGTAATATCCTGATGCCTGTCAATGTTGACAAAACAATTACACTATCGTCAGCAAAGCCGTAATTTCAGAATCAGTCTTATTAAATGTCCAAAATATTCAAAACAAACGTGTTTAGATCTACACTACTAACATGAGAAATTAGGTTATGTTCTTCAGATATGATTCGCAATAGGGATGTTGACTCAATTTTTTTTATGATGTCAATCAATTCGTTTTCTCATGAGAATCAAATGTCTATATCGAAAAAACTATAAATCGGCCGCTAGTAACGTCAAAAATGAGAGCGTATCTACTGAGCGCTAAAACGCCCCATACAAATTTGACAGAACATTTGACGTCACTTGTTCAATGCGGGTCGTAAGTCGTAAAGCTGTACTAAAAAGATGCTTTTTGTTGATTTGGCCGTGAAAAACTGCGTTTAAGTACATAATTGTCGTATATTTTTTTATTCATTGCAATGTAAATACCACTTATATGACTATTGGATCATAAAAAAAATCGTTGATTTCGGGAACTTTTTAGATGCAGTATCTTTCTGGAAACTATATATTTTTGTGAATTTCATTTTTATTGTATTAATGTGATGTTCATAAACCTGTATAACGACAGTAATTATATGTATTTTGTGTTTCATGCAACATCTCTATTCTGATTGTCCATTGACTTATTCTGTGAACCATCCGTCCATTTCAGCTTTCTCTCCCAGGTACCTACATCTCTATTCACGAGCGGCAAATACGGAATCTTCTCCGCTCTAGAGCGGAAATGTCAGCTCATGGACAGAACTCCTTCCGTGATAGACGTTTCTTCCACATTATTGTACATAAACATTTCCGTCCTTCTCCTCCATCGGAGACCGTACACAACTCCAGCTAATATGGCGAAGATTAAGATCACGTTTATGAAAATACTTATTCCCATAGTTATTTTAGTTCCGGAACTTCCAGCACTGTCTTGCGAGGGTGGAGCCATAGCAGCAGCGATCTGCTTGTATGGTGGAGTGAAGTCGTCTTGGACCTCGTAGTTGGAAGGCTGTGGCATATCCAGGCCACGGATGAAGTAGGAAACAAGCTGCTGGATTTCAGCTGGCTTGTCCATGGGCACCAGGTGGCCGGCGCCTCGGACCAGAACTTCGGTGAAGCGTCCGCCGGTTTTTACGTATCTGGAAATAAGATGATGAAGTTATTTGAGCAATCGTTTAACTTGTGTCAGTATAAACCAGCAATTAAATATATAAACAAATAAAATTGAAGTGTCTGTTTGTACGTCAAAATAACTGGTGTTTACTAAATGCATATGAAAGTATATACGGTACCTATAACAAATCAACCATTTTTTAATTTATGTTTGGCTGTCTGTTTCTTCCGGGTAATCTCCGAAACGGCTGGATCGACTTTGACAGGACTTTCACTGGCAGATAGCTGATGTTACAAGGAGTAACATAGGCTACGTGTGGGCGTTTGTTATAGGTACCGTATATACTTTCGTATGTATTTAGTGAAAAGCTGTTATTGTGATTTTACAAACAGGGGTGCAAGTTTTGAACGTCACCGAGTGACTGAATATCAGCGATATGACCGATAGTCACCGATTTACAAAAAATCGTATTTTTTAATCTCAGCGGTTGACTAAAATGATCATACCCATGATATCGTTTACGAATGGCCAATTTTGACTTAAAAACAATTTCCAACTTAAAAAACAAAATTGAATAGAACACAATTATAAGTTTATCTGTGATCAAAGCTGAGAAATAGTTGTATGTTGGTATAAGTACAGGGTATGACTTTCAAAAATACTACTTTTGCAAATTAGTGATTTCAAAGTCATCGCTGAGAATTTTGCCACCGAAGATTTCGAATTCACTCGTGAAATTCAAAAATCGGTCCCCTGAACCTTCAATTTTATTTTTTTGTATATATTTGGGAAAACCATTCTACTCGTATCATATGTGATTTCTGAAGGCTTACCCAGCAACAGACGTATTGTACCACCACGGCGTTCGCGGCGCTCGCAGGAAGGCGTCCCGCTGGCTCCAGCGCCAGTTCCTTCTTCTGTCTTGTGCATTAGGTACGCAAGGAGCTGTCAGGTCGAGCTGCCCACTGGAATCATTATTATAAATACTGCAAGAGTCGAATTAGGTACAGTCATGTTGGGTATCTTTAAATTTCCTTGTAACTTTAAATAAAACGGGGTTGAAGATTCATTATTTTTTTTCTCAAAATACTTTTCATCAAAAATGTTGTTAATTGCGTGGAACGGAAAGACCCAATATTCTGAGCACATTAAGTCAATAAAACAATAGTTACAGAAAAGGTACAATGGGCGGCATTATTGCTAAACAGCAATCTCTTTCAGATTGTTACAAGTTATTTGGTGACTGAATATGTTTGTACAACTGACTAACTTATTGATTTACGCTCGTTGATAAATCACCTGAAGATATTACAACGGAAAGCTCTAGGCCTGCAGAATGCAGTTGACGTAAAAACTATAAAAGAAACAAAATCACAAAACAAACTTAAAAAACTACTTAAAGACCACATTCTAAGTGACCTTTCATTACTTCTGTGAACTTCATACTCTTTGACTAGTTTGTGCGTAACTTGTTTGTTTTTTGTTTTTTTTTACCTACCTACAATCTACATACTACTTTTTTATTTGTGATAAAATTCGCCTGCATGCTCAAAGGCAAACATTTATCTTAGTTAATAAGTTAATTCTCTTATAAGTGAACTATGTATGTTCTTTAGAGAAATAAAGAATCTTAAACCAGACAATGCATAATGTCGTAGTATAAAATCTTACCAATAAATCAAGACGCGATAATGCTCCAGCAACTTTTCCATCTTGGAGTTAACCTCGCTGAGGAAGTCAGGTGCAAGCTTCGTATGGACAGTGCCGTTGGAGAAAGTGAACTTGATATCCCCCGCGTGGATGGCATCGGATATCCACGGATGGGTGACGTAATCCACGAAACCCGTCAGCCGGTCTTCTAAGTTATCTTCGAGGAGGTTGAAGTTCTGCTGCTGCATTGTGAGGTCGCTCAGACGGTCCAAGAGTTTGTTACGGAGCTGGAAACGTGACAATTCAGGATTTTTATTTTTTGTTTTATGCTATTTGGTAACGAGACGAGCTGGTCGTCTGCGTGATGGTAAGCATAACGCCGGCCTATAACAATTGCAGTGCCACTCAGAACTTTGAAACACAAAGGCCTGCGCGGCACTGCAGTGCGCTCGTTACCCTGAGACATTAGGTACTAAGTCTCATAAGCTCAGTAATTTCACTGGCTACTCTGCTCATCAAACCGGAACATAGTAATGCTTGCACATTACTGCTTGGCGGCAGACTTCACGAGCAAAGCGGTGGTAGAACCCATCAGACGGACACTCGCAGAAGAGTTAGTCCTACCACCTAAATTAAATTCTTGTATAACAAGCTTATTATAACAAAGATATGCGCGCCCATATAAGCATCAGATACATACATCCTTTGGTAACAAAGTAACAAGGATTCCCTGACTGGGGTATCTGAAAGGGCACCGCCGGTTGATATATTATATAAATATGTATATATAGGTGCTATATTGTACAACGTACAAGTAATGTATATATCTAAAGCAATAATACAGTATGTAGTAATAGTTAACAATAGTCTATAACAAGGTATTTAGCCCGTTCAAAAACAGCTGAGAAAAACAAACGTTGGTTAGCAATAATTCAACATAGGACATTGTAGGTATCATAGTAGTTCTATTGCATTCTGCAATGTGCGTTTTCCTCATTGCAAGCAGACGAGCAGATTTATTACGGTTCCAGCTACCTACTATAATTGTGAGATTTGTACGTGCCTTAGTTCAATTGCTTTTTTTCCGGTTCGTTTCTTTGATTGATTTTATCTACCATCTGATTTATTCATACCTATATTATAAACCTGAAAGTAGCAATGTCTGCCTGTTACTTCTTCATAGCTAATATATACTAACCGATTGATTTATTATGTATTAAAAACTAATTGTGCACCGCGGCTTCGACCGCTTGGAAATTAAAACAAGTAAGAAAGAATTTACATTTATTTCAGGACACTGTTTTAAACTTTCACGGTTAATTACTAATTCACACATTGTAACGGGATGTTTACCGTGATTATTATTATCGGGAACACTCCCATGAACATGATGCTTGCAACAGCGTCGAAATATCGGGTGCTCATCGCTCAATAATAATCACTGTAAATATCCCGTTACAATGGACGAATTATTTCAGGACATCACACATTACAGTTTTTCGAATTCCAAAAAAACGGGGACAAACAAGTAGGTAAACTAAAAACGCAAATTGACGTGACGCATTCTGTTTAACCAAATAGGGTTTGATTTTCAAAAATTAAATTAACCTATACGTTATTCGAAAACAAACTATTTAAATTCCATACTTCATCAAAATCGGGTCAATATAGTTACAGAGATACGTGGTAACAAATGAACACACACAAACACTGGCATTTATAATATTAGTAGGATAGTAGCATTACAGGAGTAATCAACCGCTATAAATAAAAAGAACACGCTAAGTATCACAAACAACCGTACTGTTATAAATCCAATTTGTATGTAAAAATTGTTATAAGTGCAAAAAACCCCCCGCGACCATGTGCTTTTACCGAGGCTATAAATACACCTCAATCTTTGTTAAATAGTCAGTCAGCCGCAAATTATCGAGTTGTAAATCACATTAAAAGTTTTCCAGCAGTAAAAAGTGTTTTTTTAAAAAGGACCCACGGAACGCCATCCTTACAGTACCATCTTGATCATTTTTTCCTCACTCGATTAGATAATTTTATAAATTTAACGGACAGGTCCAATACATCAAGTAATTAATTCTGAGTTCAATAATTGAGATCTGTATTTTTAAGCTGACTGACCGGTTTGGAAGCTCATTGTTATAGCCAGGTTTTTTTTTGGCGATATACCGAAACGTGTTTTCACGTTCGATTGTGACCTTAGCCCTTTACTTATCGTTGTCATTCTTCCTCTCCATACTAAACGTTTTGCTTCCACCTTCATCACGCGGACAGCTAAAGAGTGGAACTCATTGCCGTCGTCTGTTTTTCTTGGACACTACAATCTGGGAGTCTTTTGTAAGTTGTTGTGAGTTGTTTGTAATATCAAAATAATAGCTTTTTACTAAATGCATAAGAAAGTAGGTATATACTGTACCTATAACTAAACAACCATGTTTAATATTTTTGTCTGTCTGTTTGTTCCGGGCTGGATCGAGGTGGTCCAGCCGTTTCGGAGATTACCCAGGACGGACGGGACTGTCACTGGCGGATAGCTGATATTACAAGGAGTAACATAGGCTACGTGGGCGAAGCCGCGGGGTACAGCAAGTCTCCTCATAAATATGTTAGACAGCCGGTACCTACATAATGATGATTTACTATAGCATACGCACGCACACTTACCTATATCTTTTTAATAACCCAGAGTTTCTTACTGGCTTTTCAGGTTAGTACCTACAAGTTCAATGACTTCTATGACCAATGAGCAAAAAAAAACTAAATGCACTGATAAAGCGAATATTTTAACCAAAACTCCTGGATAATAGGTTACCTAACTGGACAAGTACGCCTATCACATATATTACATGCGTATACTTTTACCAAGTGGTAGGACTAATTGTTCTACGAGTGTCACTCTGGGTGGGTACCACCGCTTTGCTCGTGTAGTCTGCCACAAATGTCTCAGGGTATGGTTACCCTGCATTGCCACGCAGGCCTTTGAGTTTTAAAGTTCTGAGTGGCACTGCAATTGTTATCAGGCATCCGACTTGCTCGTCTCGTTATCAAATAGTACTAAAACTTGACAGTCAGCAGACCGGCTGGTATTAGAGCCTCACAAGTCACAGCAGTTATTATAAAACTTTGGCAGATGGATGCTTTTAGTGTTTATAAAGATCTTACATCCGTGGATGCTGTACTATCTCCCTTTCGGATGGCTGCATTGTATTTGTCCTGTATGTCCTTGACTGCCAGCACTCCTTGGCTGTCGATGAGGCCCCACTGCTGGTAGATGGCGCTGTAGTCGGCTATTATTTCCCGGTTCATGACTGGATTTCCCATTATTATGCCCTGAGGAAGGTAGATATATATAGACGCTTGAAATGAAAACTGTAGATAAAATAACTTAAAATGTATAAAAGCCCCTAGACAATAAAACTTTCTCGTGGCTTTACTATATCTGATCAGATTTAATTACTGGCAACAATAATGCTATGTAGCAGCCATTCTCAAACCGAAATGTCTTATGAGATGGTAAAAGGCCTGACGGAATGACGCTCGTTGCTTGGAAATTGGGGCGTCGCCTAGTGTGGGACGCTACTTGTGTCGACACTTGGCAAATTACTTGTCATATTTCTGAGACACAAATTAGGGCTGGCGCCGCGGCTTCTTCAGCTGAGCGACTCAAGCGGCGCAAATATGCTAACCTCGGGAGGGGTTACATATTTGAGCCGCTTGGTGTTGAAACATTGGGTACGTGGGGGCTCATAATATTTATAAAATTTTGTCAGAGCGTTTAATTGATCTGAGATTTAAATAAGCCTCCTCGCAACAGAAAGACACAAAAAAGTATCACAATTATTAATTATTCGATCTGATCGATCACTCGTATAGCGTATGTCCTGGAATTATAAAATAAAAGTAATGAATGATATTGCATACTGCATATTTGATAAAGTTTTTGTACCTGTCTTTTTCTTGAAACTGCTATCGTAAAATCTACATATTTTGTGACTTAGGTATTAGTTATTAATTACTCGCATAATTAATTCAAAACACAGACACGGTCAATTCAAACGGATTCATGAGTCTCTGATCTAGTGAAACTCTGTTTGATATCACAAGAATCGTCTTTTTAATAGACCTCAGTAGACTCTGATTAAGTACCTGCCTATATATTTAATAAAAGTTTCTCCTACCTATTTGGCTACTGGTTTCTGCAATGAATGACCTGCTATCACGTACAATCTTTGCGGTTTGAAACTCGAGTTGATATATATGTTATGTGTACGACACTTAGTTAGGCTTTCGGAGTAAGTTACTTTTGTTAAATAGATGATAAGTAAGTTTTCAAGTATATAATAATGTAAAAAATTCTTATTTTTTTAATTATCTTCTTCTGTAAGTAAAAAGTCAATCTGTTGTGTTTTTAATAAAGCTTTTAAGTAAGTTTTCAAGTATATAATAATGTAAATATCAAACAAAAGGTGCGAGCCCTGGAGTTTCCAGAGCAAAATAAATTTAAAAAAAAAAAAAAAAAAAGAACTCGAGTTGAGACTTGTTCATGGAAATAATACAACATGTACGCCACTGGAGCAGCATTTCCAGCGCCCCAAGGCTCCACTCCGCTACATAAAAGAGTAGGGCTGGCTTGAGTAAATTATGCTGGCATTGGCAGGGGGAAATGCACAATACACCAAAAGCACGACGTCAGTGCAGGCCTTATCGCCCTCGCCTAAAAAAAGGATAAGAATTCGTAAAATGCCTACGCGAACTAATAAGACTAAATTAATATAGGTACAGGTCATATTGTCTAGGTCCATTTTCGACCAGAATTTTGACCAGAACGATTATTATGAGGAAAACTTCTAAGAAACGAGACATTGTTTCAGTTGAAAGGAAATGTGTTCAGGCCTTATTTTGATTAAAACTTTCGAAAGTATTACTCATATTTATATCTATTTAACCGGATTCACTTACGTGGTTTAGCCGGGCTTCGAAAACCACGTATGTGAATCCGGTTAAATAGATATAAATTTGTGTTCAGGCCTTTGATTATACACCTTAGTTCGGGCACATATTATACAGTACCTCTAGAAATCGAGATTTTGTATGCAAGTCAAGATTATGTTGTCAGTTGATAGATTCAGTGGAAGTGGGATTTCCCCGTTGCAAAAACGTTGTTGCCTTTGAAACCTGTAGGTATCTGGCACAGCCAGTTTAATAATACTCATCAAATTAAAAGCGATTCAACCGAGTCCGTTTCAAAAATATGCAGATATAGTTTTTGTTGACATAGCAACATTTTTAGTGTTCGTATTTCAAAAAGTTTCGGCCTGTACAAGTTGTAACTGTAATTATTATATCTGTTCAGTAGAATTAGTTCTGGTGTGTTTAGCATGAAATTACAATAACTATTGGTCGGTGCAGCCATAAAAACCAACCTTCAACCACTGCGGTAATTAGGGGACCGTTTCAAATTTAAAGAACTAATAGGTAGGTACCTGCCTACTCAATTCCACGTTTTAAAAAGTAGGTAGGTATGCTTTATTGTATAGGTCACTAACCGTTACCTCAAGAACACCTAGGTACATGTTTTTTTCTAATTTGAAAGATGAGTTCAACCACAACAATTAAATTCATATTTGACGATGCATCCCGAACGTAAGATGGAAGGAAATTTTCCCCTTACCAAAAAAATTTTGACAGGATTAAAAAATATGTGGAAGTAAAACTACCACACATAAGTAAAACCTTTGTGAAGGATTATGTAGTAATGTAGATGACAAAGATGCATGGAGAAAAACAGCTCAGGAGCCTACTAACGACTACTGTAATTTCGAATGGGCACTTGGAGTCATTTATTTTAATTTTCATGAGTGCTCCTTTGGGGGCAAATGTGAATATTGAATAAAGATATTTGAGTTTGAATTTTGTGCGCACGAGTGCCTCTTTATTTTCCATTATGGGAATCCTTACGAATAAGGTTTCTAGTTATACGATAGTACCTATATCCGAGATCTACTGACTTACCTTGATGAACGAGACGTTCCAAAAATAAATGAATTTATATTGTGGCCAGACTACAGAGCCTTGAGCATCAACGACGAGTGTCTTGTAAATCGGATACAATTCGACGGCTTTGGAATAACACAACTTCTTTCCTACATCTCCTTTCAGCGAACCACAAGGTTAGAGATAATAGGTAGGTACTGTAGGTAGCAAGCATGCGCTTCATCGTCAATCACAGCAAGTGAGATCAAATGCCTGGTACTTTCATATACGGCTATGGTACCTATTGTACCTATGGTGCCTAATTATTGATATGAATCATCATTTTTTTTCATTATCATCCTCTTACGTTCCCACTGCTGGGATACCGGCCTTCTCTAATAAAGAGAGAGTGTATGTTATAATCCACCACGCGAGCCAAGAGCGGCTTGGTGGATGTCATTCGAATTTTGTAGTTCTTGAACATGCGGGTTTCCTCACAATGTTTTCATTCATCGTTTTAGAGCGAGTGTGAATAATCCGCACATAACTTGATATGTCATTGGTGCGGGCCGAGTAGAGATTCGAAAACTATTGTGCGTCGGATTGAAAGTAGGTATCACAGGTTCCGCTCGGCCAAACTCGTTCTGCACCACACTCGCTCTGTATATCTCGCTATGAATATCAGATTATTATTATATGATTTAATTGGTTTGCGGGTTCGTCTTGTGTGAAGTACAAACAGACTTCTGATTCATTATGTGCCGAGTAAATATTTAGTATAGTATAGTATAGTAGTAGAGTAAATATTCTATTCTATTCTAAAGAAACTTGAAGTGCCTACTCAAGTGTGTTATAGATAAAGTATAGGTACCTACATTTCACCGGTAAAAAGTATAAAAACAAATTAGAAGGAAAGGCAAGGTGCTGAAACGTCGAACATATAGCTACCTACCATATTTACAATGATTAAATAAATTTGATAATGACGATAATGGTATTATCCAAGGTAAATCTTCCTCTATACCAACCTAAAATTGTATTTGTCGAGACAAAGGTAGTAATAATCTTACCTGTAAATTAACCTCCAGCGGTCCCAGCTCGATATCTTGTTCAAGTATCTTCAACCCCAGTGCGGGAATGTATCTTCCAGCGTAGGATTCTCCGGCGATGAAGAGGGCAGTCTTGCGGTGCTCGGGAAAGATGGTAAGGAACTGCTGCAGGACTTTGTATAGATGGGTGGCGCACTACAAAAAAAAGTTAAGGAAGTTACGGCGAGGCAACAACACTGTTGTGCGACGACGCAGCGTAAAAACCTACGACGTCGCACAACACATCGTGGAAATTTCCGATGCGGTGCCGCACCGAATGGTCAGTTGTCTTGTACGATGCCGATGAAATTTTTGCGTTGCGGCAACGCATCGCTTTGTTGTGCAGCGTCGTCTTAGCGCCGCAGTATTGTGGCCTTGTCCTTTTCGAGCTGAAGATAAATTTTATTTTTTGCGCTATGCAGGTTATTTGGCTCCAACACATTTTATTACCATTTAAACGGATTTGTTTAAACTGGTTGGGGGCTTAACTTAATCCAGCATCGAATAGTTTGAGAATCTCGGTTTCCTCGAGTTGTGGAGGCGACTGAATTGTTGTACCTACTTATCCTCCAGTCCGTGCTAAAATTTGTTAGTTTATTACGCCAAAACCACTGAAAAGAGGCTGAAGTTTGATACAAATCTTAAAGAATGGTGGTACCTAATTGTGCTGTTGGTGGTTTACTATAGGTGGTAGGACTAATCCAACAAAAAGAACACAAATATTACGTAAGACCTTCCAACACACCCCAAAACTCACTCCCCGCTAGCTGCAGCACTACTCGCAGGCTTACCTATCGTGTAAAAAGTTAACGACATAGACAGCCCCAATTCTTATTTAGTTCCAGAAGTTTTCAGCAAACCCGAATATCACTTTGTCAATTACACAACCAACACAATTTAAAACTATAAATCAAACAAGATTTTATTTACTGCAGATTAAGATTTGATTACAGAATAGTTTTTTTGTTTTATTACTGGGGATATTAAAACGTCAAGACCAATTCATAACAAATTTCAAGAACATTAAACAGGAAAATATTTTTAATCGCTCAAAATATTATCAGGAAGTGGAAAACAAGTAGGTACCCCTACTACATATAAAGAAGTCACTGTTCTATAAGCCTGCGGAATACTTGTTCCAAGGCAACTGATGAAAAAAAACTGATTTGTTTTATTTAAAGGCACTTGACTGCACATTTTACGTGTACAGTAAACTCCTAGCAGGTTTTATTAAGCATCGGCTCCTTGTTTTATCACTTGCATCATGATTCATGACTGCCAGGTGGTAGGCGATAGACTAAGGGCGGCATTAGACGGTAATGTATGTTTGCATTTTGCTGTCAAAATTAATCATTGTCTTGCAACATACGCGGATTACGAAGTATTACACGCTCACGCGCAGCGTGAAGTAAAATCAAGAGATAGAAAAGAACAGCAATACGCCCGATGGTGTTATTTCTTTCACTCCCTCAAAGCCTGCACTCAAAGCGAAGTCTGCTCCGCTATCAAGAGATAGCGGAGCAGTCACAAGAATGCACCCCCGAGTATTTATTGCGTACATACTCGTTTTTATCTTATTAATTAATATGCATTCAATCCGCGAAAGTTTAAAAAGTACCATTAACCTATCGCTTTACCAAATGCTCAATAATAATTGTTGCCGACTACAGTAAGGCTAAGATTCAGAAACGAATCTAAGCGTGGACTCACGCTTCCATATATCAAAATTCTATACAGTTTTGACGTACGTAAGCAAAAGTCCACGCTTACAGTCGTCTCTGAATCTTAGCCTAACTGTACAAGTAAGTAACTGTACTGTAAGTTATCAACAAAAACTCCTTGTGTTTGAATCAACAATAAACTGCGGTCGGCCAAGGAATCGATTTACCACTGATGTCATATATGCACGATAAAAGAACAAGAACAATTGCAAATTGCATAATCGAAATGTAAACATCGTTCGATCATGCAAGCCAGATGAGTTCACCAGCCGTACCAGCATGCGCGCCGTAACAAAATTTTGTCGATGCTTATATCGTGCATTTATCTCATATCATACTAGCTCTTCTGCGAGTGTCCGTATGGTTGGGTACCACAACTTTGCTTGTGTAGTCTGCCACCAAGCAGTAATGTGCAAGCATTACTGTGTTCCGGTTTGATGAGCAAAGTAGTCAGTGAAATTACAGGACCTAGGTATGAGAGTTAATACCTCCTCCTACCGAGTTTTAGGAGGAGAAAGTAGTCGTTTTTGCTAACCTAGTCCCTTAATATCTCAGGGTATAACGAGCGCAGTGCAGCCCCTAATGCCATTGTACCTACTTCAAAGTTCTGGGGGACACTGCAATTGCTATGGGCTGCTGATAAGCTTATTCTCAGGCCCGCTTGTCTTGTACCAATTAATAGTATTAAAAACGTTTCTTTGAATGGCGTCAGCCTTACCGTAGACATGTCTTTAATGAAGCCATCGTCACTGTTGGTGAAGCTGAACCCCGCGCCGATGGGGTTATCGATAAACAGCATGGAGTGCTGCTTAGTCCACGACCACGTACGTTCTGTAACGTTATAGATTAAATTAGAAAAAATCAAGGCAGATGAGTAAAATTGATAATCAGAGAGCGATTGGTATGGCTTCTATCAGAAATATCACTTATTTTGGAGAGGACAATAACAAAACCGAACAAAGTAGGTAGTAAAGTTCCCTAGTTTTCCTCCTAAAACTTGAAAAATGTAGATCACAGAAATCCTGTAACAATTCTTATTGAGAGTTTCCACCAGCATGGCTCGATTACAAGTTTTACTGGGCGTGTTGTTCAGACCTTAGGTTAGACAAACAAAACTAGCAAGTGGCTGGTAAAAAACGTTGTCATGAAAACAAAAACTATAGGTAAGGTAGGTATATATCTACTTTTAATAATAATTTTATGTCAGTTTGAGATCTACCCAAAGTATGTACCTATCTTCCTGCATAATATATAATCCTACTATCCTACTAATATTATAAATGCGAAAGTGTGTTTGTTAGTTTGTTGGTTTGTCTATCTTTCACGTAATAACAGAGCAACGGATCAACGTGATTTTTGGCATAGATAGTAACATAAGCTGCCTTTTAGCCCAGAAAAATGCACGGTTCCTGTGGGATCGCGGGTGAAAACCGCGGGCGGAAGCTAGTTAGGTATATATATTTTGGTACATCTTTGTAGAAGTTATGACTTTGTGACATATATCTACTAGGACAGACACACGGGCGAATCGGACGATTTTACATGTATTCCTTGTTACACGGAACCCTAAAAATTCCATACCTACGTATTGGAGTTTAGAGTATGTACATATCTAGATAAAAGACCGGCTTTAAAATTATTTCATTTACTGTGCTTCCACTATTATAAAACTACCAAAGTTTAACTTCCTATTGTTTTTAATTATATAGTTTTTATTGTCTTATCAGGTACCAACATAATAAACATGACACCTTAGTAATAAAGTATCAAGAAGTAAAAGCAGGAACTTCCTTGGAATATTATTGTGACAGATCTCACGGACTCTCCTTGTGTTGTAGACATAAAACACTGAACACAATGGCATATATTATATTTATATGAGTACTAGTTTATATGAGTAAGTAGGGTTACTAGTTACTACTCGTACTATAAATCCGGTATAGGTTATAGGTTAAGGTATAGTTACTAGTTATAGGTACTAGGATTTTACTCTTGCCCTCACATTCGCACGAATATGCAAACCCACAAGCGTAGGACAACATTCGAAAAGTAATAAATTGTAATATGCAAAGATGCGACTTTATTAATTGCTATATTAAATACTAAACATTCCTACAACGTAGGACTTCTTTTTTTCTTATATTGAGATACTTTAAATGCGCTGCACCAACTCATCTCCTTATTTAACTATCTATAACAATAAAAATCTCCACTATTAAATTACCTAACTGAAAAAACGCAGTCAACATCAACAGACTGAGCATTGGTTTTGCTCGACCTTACTTCAAAGTTATATTCACCCTGCAGTTGAGCAATATTGAATAGTTTTGTCAAACAGGATCATCTGATCAGTATAGAAAACAAGCATAATTCAAAATATTAATAAAACACGACTGCCCTAGCCAGTGTCAATCGGGATGATGTAAGGCATCTAACGATACCCCATACATCCAAATCTGTTTACAAGCCAAAAGTTATGGTGGTATAAAGAAACTCACATGCAAACATGAACCCTGAAAACATTACACTAATTTTTGGGCAGTCGTGTAATAATTAACACTGGCTCGCTGACTAGCACAGTATAGCTCGAGTGCTTTTAAAAAAAAACAAGAAACGATTTCGACGAAACTATCGCGATATATGAAATTTCATTTCCGCTCTTATCTTTTTTTTAATTTCAAAAGAATTACTATTCACGTGTACAATACTCATGAAAAAAGAATTGATTATATCTGTTAAGAATTGACAGAGAAATCGAGCAATATCGCCACAAAAAAATATACAGACGAATTGAGAACCTCATTAGAAAGTTAATTAAAATCAGCTGAGACCTGACAATCAGCCAATAATGAGGTAGGTATATGTGAGCTAAAGTATATGAGTATAGACCAAAACTTAAGTTTGCTCATAACAAATGAACAATATATTTAGATACCTTCTATATATTTCTATGTCCACACTCCACAGTTATAACTTAGTCAACCTAGGTACCTACCTTGTTAGGCGCCGTAGCATTACCACAGAATTAGTAATGCCCTACCTGCATGACATGTACGCTACTATTTTAGGTAAGCCTAAGATACGAAACGAACTGCTGCACAAACATAATTGAAAATAATGATGCAATGCGACTGCCGAGTGTGTCCAATAATTCAAGTATCAGTCGTGATCAATACACTCCTAACTATAAGATTATTTGCTCCTCGTTACCCAGTTAAATATTTTCCTGGTAACTGGCCTTGGTGAACACTCAGTGCTTTTTTACTTCTATTTCTGGGAAATGCCTAAGGTCGTGCTGTGGAAATTAAGTAAAATTTAACGGATTTGAATACAAGTTTGGAGTTTGAAAGGTTACACACATGCGTGAATGTCAAGGTTAGAAGTCAAATAGGATCCGATTAGCGGAGCGGAGTGACGAGCAAAATTGTATCTATAAATCTGAATGTAGGTAACAATATTGGTGTATCTGTCTGTTATATCTCTGCACGTTTAAACTACTGAATCGATTTAGTTAAAATATGGCAGGGATAGCTTCAAGTTTCAACCCCAAAGAAGGTTTTAATAAGACATATGTAGGATGAGTTTGAATTGATGTGTTGTCCAGGAAGGGGGTGATTAGGACCATGGTTGTCCACAAGTTGTGAGAACCACCCTTGGAAAACGCCATTCCAAATTTCAATACAAAAAATTAATTCATCTTCCAACGTGAAGTGCGCGGCAATTTCTGGAATTGTTTCTAAGTCTCTTCTAATCATCATCATCATTTAACAAACTTCAACATAGTTCAAGTCAATCAGCTGATCCAATCCAAGATTCCAAAAGCCGTCCGTGAGTGGAGAATCTCAGATGGATCATATAGATATCATCATAAAGATCACCATAAAGATCCTGGTAATTACAGACCTATTAATTCTACCGGCTTTTGGTAAAATTTATGAAACAGTTATACTCAAATCAAATCAAATAATTTATTTGCCAAAATACATGAAAATAAGGATCTTAAAATTAATTGTTGGTACAATGTATTTGGTCTGCAAGCAGAGTTGCAAATGTTTTATAAATAATTCTAGTCACAAAATTCCATATATTCCTTAAGACTATAAAAACAATTTGTAAGAAGCCATTCAGTCAATGACTTTTTAAATTTGTTACCGTCCAAGATCTTAATGTCATTAGGTAAATATCAACTAAGTGCTTTCTTTAACTGTATAAACTAAATAAACTGGAACGCCTTCTCAACTTGTGCATTCGCTATATTTATGGCCTGCGCAAGTACGATCATGTGTCTCAGTTCCGCTTCCAATTAAAATGGCTAAACATCCGTTTTCGGCGGAATGCACACACTGTCTGTCTCCTTTATAATATCCTTTTTAATTCCCACTCTCCAAACTATCTTAAGGACCGATTCATATTTCTCTCTTCTCTTGGCCGACCACAGCGCACATCTCAAGTTTTTCAACTAATGGTTCCACAACATAGAACGGCATTATACTCAGATTCCTTCACTGTCACCGCAATACGTCTCTGGAACGATCTTCCGCCGGATATCCGCCAGGCATTATCGATTGGTGCTTTCAAGTCCAAAGTGTATAACCACTATCTTGCTCTCCAAAACAAAACCACAAACTGAGCAAATCACTAGATTACTTTACCTAGGGTACCTATATTTTATTTGATTATGTATGTATATATGTATTTATGCTATTAGATTGGTTCGTGTTTTCTTATATTTGTATTTTTGTATGTACACATATGTTATTTCTCCATACAAATTTTACTTATCCAATAACTATGATCTGCACTACCTTGTAAAATCACCACATTACACCGAGGTTAACTGGAAGATAATGCTTTATAGCATTAAGTTCGCCTATGTACCTTCAACTATGATTGTGCAATAAAGAATTTTCTATCTATCTAACTGTCAAGGAATTCTACACTCTAAACAGTTTGGTTTTTTTAAAGGCCGCTCCGCAACAGATGCCGTAACATTTTTTGTTGGCACATGTTCGAGGCTTGGGATAGGTACTCTCAAGATATTGTTGGTATTTTTTACGATTTGTCAAAAGCCTTTGACTGTGTGCAACACAATATTTTGTTAGCAAAATTGTCTCATAATAGCATTAGAGATGGAGCTTTTAGACTAGTACAATCGTATCTTACAAACTGTGCCTATGAATGTGAACACAGATGGTGTACTGTCTTATCAGACAAACCTTACCTGTAAATATAGGTGTTCCTCAGGGATCAATCTTGGGCCCATTCGTGTTCTTGGTTTACATAAATGATCTTCCCTTTTTTGTAGAAAACATGCAAAATACATGTTCTCCATTTTGTTGGAACTTTCTGTGACCATTGACTTATACTCATGAAATGAACCATTCATTCTACCTAGCGGTATTACTGTTGTCAGATCGGCATTGTTAGATTCATTACTCAACGCACGCAGAACTCACGCGCCGCCTGCGCGTGAGTTCCACGTCTCGGTACTATGGAATAATTTGTTTTTATACTATACAACTAGCCGTTATTAGGCTTTCATCATTAGTATAATTTGCCTAGGTAAGGTATCCACAGTTAGTTCTACTTACTAAGTCACCATCAGATTATTATTGAGAACCATGAATTTACTTTGTGTCGAATTAGTACCTATACCAAAACACATAATAGGTCAATGTACTGCAAATATTTAAACATGGATAAAATCAACAATTTGATCCACATTTTGATACCTTGGACCATGGATCAAAACTGTGAGGAACACCATGATCCGTAGTTTTTATCATAATTCAGATGCCCGTAATGTGAGATTTGTTGTATATATTACAATGTGCATGAGGGGTTTAGCAAGATTTTAGACATTGTTTAACATTTATTCATAAGCAACTTCTGTTTTGGAATTGACTTACTTGTTAAGAGACCGTCGGCATACTTAAAAGGACCAATCTCGTCGAACAGCCCTGCAATACTTGACGCTCCCGGTCCACCTTGCAGCCAGACGATCAACGGCGTCTCATCCAGCGGCTTTTCTTCCGCCGGGAAGTACCACCAGAATATATTAGAGTTGTACTTCTCATCTACGGTGAAGAAGCCCGTGTGACTTCTCACTTTGAGGAAGAACTTTGGGTCGACTGAAGTCGCATTCCTAGCTAATTCAATGTGATTGGCCTTGAGGAATGGTGTGAGGATGAGCGCTGGAGACCTCGCGGCGGTCAGTGCTGCGCTGCAATGAGAGAAACGCGGCGTGAGAGCATCTTGACTGGATTAATTGCTAGATGTAGGTAAATAATAAATAATTGATTCACAGAATAAGTCACGTGTATATAAGATAAGAACAGACTAGCAGGACATGGGATCCCATCGTAAGTATATATACCTATATTGAGAGATTAGTTAGTTTTCAGATACCTACATGGGAATAAGTAAATATTTGTAATTTAAACATATTTGTAATTTGATTGACTTTTAATTATCACAATGCTGCGTTGTCGTCGCGTTATAATCCATGCTATAATATAAATGCAAAAGTGGCCGCACGCAGCTATAGTCGGTACCTATATAAACCAGATAATAAATGTGAAAGTGTGTTTGTAATAGGTTTGTTGGTTAGTTGGTTTGTTGGTCCATTCACACCCGCAAAGGGCGCAACGGGTCGACGTGATTTTTTTGCATAGATATAGTTTATGGACCAGAGAGTAACATAGCCAATTTTTAACCCGGAATGCACTGATCTTATGGGAATCGCGGGCAGAAGGTAATACCTATATAATATTTTGTGCTAGTAGTAAATAAATATGCAATCTGCAAAAGCCCCTGTTGTACAGAATCCGAATTTTGATAGACCAAGACCAAGGACCGTATTATAGTGAGATTAGACAAAATCAAATTGTGAGGAATTGTTTCGGACTATAATTAGTTAGTACCAAATAAGTCTTGTCTCACGCAATTAAAATCGGCAGGTTTTTGAAGTTGCTTATTAAACTGACGTCGAAAGAGGTGTGTGAATTTCGATTTTATAGCATACAATTATACGTAATGGAGCGGGAATTTTATGTCAATTAATTTTAAAAAGGTAGGCATTTTGGTAATATTATCGTGGGCATGTACCGGTAAGCCATTGTGTCCTAGATTATTAGTAGCAGTTATCAAACGTACGCATCATTTCCAGTCAAAGGCTAGGACTTAAGTATGACAGAGGTAGTGAAATTAGATACTGCGCGTCCGGGTTGTCATTGTATGACAGTAGGTAGGTACTTACTATATAATATTTTTATTATCGCACAGAAATAAAATGTAAAAAAGGAGAAAATTATGTTTTACTACAAGTTCTAGAATGGTAGGTACGCTGTACAATTATGACGAGCTTCACAGCCGTAAGTACCTTTTGTTTCTACCATAATTACACCCTCCTTCGTGCCCGTATCCCATTTTGAGTCGACGCAGTACATGTAAGTAATTTTTTGCTCCCATAGGTACATGGAGAGGCCGAACTGCGGCGCGAGTACGGATCTTTTCGATAAATAAAATTCGATATAATTGACAGTTAAAATCGATAAAGTGGTGGGTTTTATTCGATAAAATTGACAGTTAAAATCGATAAAGTGGGTTTTATCGATTTTAACTGTCAATTTTATCGAATTTTATTTGTCGAAAAGATCCGTACTCGCGCCGCTGAACAGGCAAAACTGAGTCAGTTCTGATATACATATACCTGATAATATCTCAGTGCTCAGGGTAAAGAGCGTAATTGCAGCGTCCCGCGCAGGATTCGCATTTATAATATTAGTAGGATAGTAGGATTAAACCGTCTCTAAATTATACTTATTTGTGCATCTATGCAGTTCATCCAATTTTCGGTTTGTGCTTGTATCAATTCAAGGCACTGTGAAAGACTAGAACGCACTTACAGATTGACAATCAGAATGGCAAATCACAAGGGTACGCCGTCTTACTACAAAACCCTAAAAATAACTTAATATACCTAGGTACTGGAATAAGTTAAACTTAACCCAATACGCTATCAATCAGTGGCAACCAGACCAACATAATAAAATTTAAAACACATTAACCTACTGAACCATCTGTGCAACGCTTGTAAACTGCATCGCAAAAGCTTATCAGTACCTATATACAAGCCTTTTTGTAAACACTACATATTTCATAAACAAAAACGGTAAAAAAAACTTACCTCGAAATTAAAAATCCAGCCAAAATCAACATCATTTTGCACTAATATATTAACACTTGTTTTCAAAGTCCAACACGAACTATTCTCGTAATTTATTATTTCTCTTGCCAGTTGTGTCGAACACGCGTTCGCGACATAGCCGGTCTGGGACTGACTGTCTGACTCAGTTTGGGGCCACTCAACCGTTCTTGCAACATCAAACATTTACATAGATAGGTATATGTAGAGGCCACAGCTGTTATTGGTAGGTAACTGATATAAGTCTGATAGCAGTGATAGTATGGTAGGTACGTGCTTTGTATTTAGAAAGGTGATTACCAAAACAAGTTCAGAGAGCGTAAGCTGATTTAGAATGCAAGGTCGCCTGAAAATAAATGACACTCGCATTTCTTGCATTTTTATCGCCACGCCTTATGAAAACTCTTTATACCTACATTGTAACGGGATATTTACCGTGATTATTCTAAGCTGGTGAGCTCCCGATATTTCGACGCTGTTGCAAGCATCATGTTCACGGGAATACTGGCGAAACTGCGGGTGTGATTGTAGACGAAATTATGAGCAGACAAATCTGTCTACCCGCTTTCTTTGTCTTTTACGCGTACCTACTACTAGAACTACTACCGTGAACATGATGCTTGCAACAGCGTCGAAATATCGGGAACTCACCAGCTTAGAATAATCACGGTAAATATCCCGTTACAATGTATAAAGTAGTGAACAACCGTGAAAGTCTAAAACAGTTATTAAAACTCAGTCAGAACTCAGAAGCTTATAAAAGGACGTATCATTCTACTTCCTACTTATCTATCTTACTTAATTCCTAAAGGTACCTACTTCTTATTTGCATGTTATACCTAAAAGTTAATTGATTCCCCATGTATCACCTAGGTGCATATAGTGGAATAAACCTTGGTAGTGAGTAGTAACACTGCTTGAGAAGCGAGGGGCCCCGAGTTCGATCCGCGGCCGTGGCAGACCGGTAAGCACAAGTGAGTTCTCGGGTCTTGGAGGTTTGCGTTGTGTATAGCGGCCCTCACACCTAAATCATGATTGATGGATAAGCATCAATCGCGGAACACGAAACCACGAAAAAAACCACGATCCCCGCTTGGCGCATATCGTATCTTTTATTGTGGCTTGATGAAAATCTAGTCCGAGCACGGCAACCGCTTCTACCTTTATGCTTCTACGACCTCTATTAAAAAAATTGTTTCACAACCACTGCGTGCTCAGTGCAGACGCCACGGTAAATGAGCGGTACCTAGTGCGCAAGTGATGTATGGAGTGTAAAGCGGAGTTTGAGCCCAGGCAGGGCTTCGAGAAGTCACTATCTAGCCGTACTGCCGTTCTTGTCTATTTCGTGGTGTTTTGATGGTATTGAAACAAGCCGCGTTTGCGCGTGTATTATCTCGTAATCAGCGCTTTATGCAAAAGCATGGTTATTTTGACAGCATTTGATGGAATCAGGCGTTACTTTGCGGAAGTCCATTTTAAATAAGATATATAATGTGGGTAATATAATTATATAGTGTTAATTCTAACTGACTAAATAATACTAACTGTTGGTTTTACAGTCCATCGTTGCGAGCTCAAGAAAGTTTATTATTTAATAAACTAGCCCAGGTTTCGTTGTGCACCGTTGCTCGTTATATGATTAGTTAAATTATATTAGGCCAATAGACATTCTTTATCGCGGTATTAAAACTATAAACTACCCACATTATATCTTATTACAGCATTATTTTACCGGTTTTAAAAAATATGTTTACGTTTTTACCTCGTAATAACTTTATCAATTAGTTACAACTTTAAATAAGCGTAGTTAATTCGAATGTTATTGCGGAGCTCGGTCACGATATTCAAAGCGATAAAGGAATAATTAAAGACGATACGAAAATTTGTAAACAAATTACTAAGACAATTGATTTCAACAAGGTCATCCAACGAAGCCAGTAGAATGATTTCGTGCGATTTCTTCGTTGCGTTCGACCTCTCACCCATGATAAGTGACCACTTGGTGGTCGAAGATATTTTCCTTTTTTAGAACAATCAAATTATTTGTTACTAGCTGCTGCCTGTGGTTTCTGCCGCGTGGAGATATTGGATTTTATGGTTTTTATTTTTTTGCACGTAACCCTAATTCTTTTACTAAAATAAAAGTAGCCTTAGTTACTCCTTGTAACATCAGCTATCTGCCAGTGAAAGTCCCGTCAAAATCGGTCCAACCGTCTCGGAGATTACCCGGAACAAACATACATACAGACAGACAAAAATTTTTAAAATGGTTGTTTTGTGATAGGTAACGTTCTTACTTTCATATGCATTTGCTAAAAAGCTGTTATTTTGATATTACAAACAGACACTTCAATTTTATTTATTAGCATAGATATAGATGATAATATATACAGAAGCTTCCCTTAGGAGTTAGGATGTTATCAGAATTTTTCCAATAAAAATAAGCATTTTTTCAATACAAAACCGTAGTTAATGTATATATTTTTTATAAATATAGAATCACAGGTAAACAGTAGTGCTGTTCCGTATCATCTCCGTGAGCGTGGCAATTTCGAGCTCATGTGCTAGCGGCAGCGGCTCGGAGTGTGTGAACGAACTCACGAGCCTGAGTGCGGCCCCGGGGGCGTCCAGGGGCACCATGTGCCCCGCGCCGCGGATCACGGCCCACGTCAAACCTCCCCCGGACTTGTGGTACCTGCGGGAACAATATAAGGTTAGCGTTTGACCGCTATCTCACCTGCGGCGCAAGTACGGAAGTTTCACAAAAAAGTGTTACTTTATAGTTATATAATAATTCGTTTTTCGGAATTTTTAAAACAAAAATGTCGACATAAATATAATATTGTCTAAAGATGGGGCAAGCCACTGGTTGCTGAAACACAGTTTTTACTAGTTCGGTAGCCTATGGTTTCATTGATAATTTGTGCAAAAAGTTATGTCAATAAATGATTTTTTACTTTTTACTTTACTGATAAATTTATCGAATATTGCGAGTACCGAAATCTGATCGTAAAAGTATTGTAAGTAGTAGCTCTATATTCTCTTTTTTATTTATTTATTTTATTTAACAAAATCCACAGATCTTAAAGAAAAAACTTAATTAAACACAGCTTATAAGACTAACACCCAATTACGGATTTACTTTATATAGATAGGAATATTAAGAGCAGGTGTGTGTGCGTGTGTGTAATGTATAGGAATGTGTAAGTGTAGTGTATGTATGTGTTATAACACATACACATTATTAAAAATGTTTAATAATAATGTTTAAAACAGAACTTCTAAAGCGTGATTTAGACGTATTAAATAAGTCGATTTCTCTTTGGATTCGACCTAGCTATTCGATAACTTTTGTCGATTGCACAATGCACATCCATATTAAGATTTCATAGTAATTTGGCGACATTTGGTATTTAAACAATCTACCTATTCCGAATCCTGTGATAGCGCTCTTAGTTGTCGAGTTATCCCATAAGGTATTTATTTGTCTTACCCAGCGACCCTGCGGTTTAAAACATAGGCGTGCCGCGGCGCCTCCAGGAACTTCTGGGAACCGCTCCACTTCCATTTCCTATAGCTCTCTGATGAGAAGGCACACGGCAGCATCTGGTCCAGCTGCCCACTGGTAATTATCGAAATACACAATTAACGACCAACGATCACATACAACCTAGAACCACAAAATTCGAGGACATGTGACATCCACCAAGCCGCACTAGGCCCGCGTGGTGGATTATGGCCCATACCTCTCTCTCAGAGAGAAGGCGGGTATTCCAGCAGTGGGAGCGTAAGAGATAATGAACACATCCGCAGCTTCGCCCACGTAGCCTAAGTTACTCCTTGTAACATCAGTTATCTGCCAGTGAAAGTCGCGTCAAAATCGGTTCAGCCGTTTCGGAGATTACCCGGAACAAACAGACAGACAGACAAAAATATTAAAAATGGTTGTTTTATTATAGCTACCGTATATATCTTTATATGCTAAACTCATTCAACGTATTCAAAAAACAACTTGCTCAACACCTAATAGCAGATCACAGTCTCATAAGCAAATGAATAAGGACTCTATTAGACACGACGATGTTATGATAATTTTATTAATGTTTGAAATTGTTCTCAAATAAATGTGTAATCTCTTTTTTGAGAATAAATGTCTTTACCTAACCTAAAATATGATAAACCATATGCATTTAGTAAAAAGCTGTTTTTATTTATATTACAAACAGACACATCAATTTTATTTATTTGTATAGATGAAGAGATAGTGTTGTTCCAGTAGGGAACTTACCAATAAGCCAGCACTCGGTAATGCTCAAGTAGTTCTTCGAACATCGGCTTCGAGCTGCTCAAGAAATCAGGCGCGAGTTTAGTGTTAACAGTGATATTAACGAAGCTAAACTTGATATCCCCCACGTGTAGCGCGCGCTTCACCGCAGACTTGTCCAGAAAGCCGACGTAGTTACCGACGAAAAGGTCGTCGCGGAGGAAATTATACGCGTGCTTTTGGTGAGACAGGCTTAGGAATACTACGATGAGGTTGTTCCATTTCTGAAACGAAAAATGTATGGTTTCAATTTTTTTTTAATGTTGTAGAAATGGCGAGTGCGGTTGCCAGAACTCAAAAAGATGCTTGGTGAAAAATTGTCGACTTAACCTGGCCAGTGGTTCCAGAGAAACAAATAAACAAAAAAACTCACAAGCTTTACTGCTTTATAATATTAGTATATATTTGAGTAAGTATACGCGCTTACCTCCCACTCTTTATACTGTCTGGACTTGGTCTGGACCTATTTCACTCGCATCAATGTTCACACCGGTCATAAAGTTTAGCGTAGATATACAACTTGGTGTGGCAAACACAGTTTGTTTACAGGTCTTGGATGCTTGTGTTAAGTATCTGTATGTGTCCATGCTACTTACGATACGGGGAATCCTGATGCATGGGTATGAGTGTATAGATGTTTATGTTTTGTTATTTAATTCAGGCATTTAAGGGGCAGAATACGGCGCACCGTTATCTCGCTCGCGCATCTTAACATTTTTGAAGATAAATAATCACATAATATATTTATGAAAAATCTCATTCGGTGAAGTTGCTGGCAATAACATTACAAAGGTACAGCAAAAGTATAATTTTGATCCGATCAAGTTTTCATGCATGAGAATGGGCAAAACATAAAATCCAATTTTTAGGTTTAAATACTTAAATGGATAAAAATGAAATTTGCAATGTTATTGACAGCAATTTCACCGAATGCGAGTTTTCTTAATTATATTAAGTGATTGTTTATCTTCATAAATATTGAGATGCGCGAGCGACTATCTCGCTCGAGCATCAAATCGAACTGCCCCTTAATGCAGCCACATCATACATACTGTACATCATACCTCTTTTGCCTCAACGCTCCTGTTAGCCGCTATATCGTTCTGGAACGCCTCAATGAGCGGTTTAACTAACTCTATCTGCTCCGTTTCTAAGAGCCCGAAGTGATAGAACGGCCGAACTATCTGCGATATCATCTTCGGCTCTACGTATGCGTTGCCGATGATAAGACCCTGAAAAATAGTCATCATCATTGTAAGACGTCTACTGCTGAACATAGGATTCTCCATAGAACGCAATTTGGCGTCATAGGGAAGGGATTTACCATAGTATATACCTAATAGTAACTTTAAGAAAAATAGTAATATATACTTATTACCAAATGATAATACTCATTGGCGTGACCCTTTCAACACAATCTATTTTATAAGGAGTAGCTTGATCACATTTGCTCCAATTCTATTATTCATTAATTGACTATAATTCTTTATCACTCTCTTTTTTATCAGTTAAGAAAAGGATGGAACATGTGTTAACACTTTATTCCTGTAACCATTATTCACTCCATCCTTTGTTCTCTCGTCTAATATATATCCCATCCTTTTCGAATGTTCTTTGAAAAGAGGCAATTTTTTTAACTATTTTATAATAAGACGAGCTGATGGTTTGCCTGATGGTAAGCACAACGCCGGCCCATAACAATTGCAGTGCCACTCAGAACTTTGAAATACAAAGGCCTGTGCGGCACTGCAGTGCGCTCATTATTAGCCTGAGACATTAGGTATTAAGTCTCATAAGCCCAGTAATTTCACTGGCTACTCTGCTCATCACACCGGAACACAGTAATGCTTGCACATTACTGCTTGACCGCTGACTTCACGAGCAAAGCGGTGGTAACAACCCAAACGGACACTCACAGATGGGTTAGTTCTACCACCCAGTAAAAGATTTTCTCGGCTAATTTAGTACTTGAGTCGAAGCGACTAAGCTCCATGCAGAGCCACAAGAAGCAACTAAATAACTATACCTAAGTTTAAATACTTACATGTAAATTAATATCACTTCCAGGCACATCCTTATGCTTGTGTATCTCCATGCCCAGCGCTGGGACGTATTTCCCAGCGTAAGACTCCCCTGCTATGTACAGCGGCGCTAACCTGAGCTCGGGAAAGATCTGGATGAGCTGCTTTGTTGCCGTGTGCAAATGTTTCGCATACTGTGGAGAGATTGATTATCAATTTTATCTACTGTCAATGCTATGCTAAGTACTTTATTTTAAATGCTCAAGGTTGATTTTTTGGTTTGAGCTTCTTTCACATAGCAACGGAGCAACGGAGCAAGGGCTTTCACTCTCATCAACCGTATTCTGAAAGAGGTCCAGGATGCTGACATACATACTGACCCTATTAGCCTTATTTCTTTGGATTAGTTTAACTGTGTCTTCTGATGTATTTTGTGTGACAATTGCGAGCGCTTTGGGGCTACCTGTTAGTTTGCAATTGTATTGTTTATTAAATAAATAAAATCGACTTGATTTTTGCATGTGCATGGATATAGTTTATGGATCGGAGAGTAACATACTTTTTATCCAGGAAAATATACTGTTGTTCTCGGGACCTGGATATTTGTGTTACGTGTATGTCTATGCAACACGCGACAGGGAATCCTAGTGCAGGGCTATGTGTTTGTGTTTATTAATTAATTAATTAAATTATTTAATTTTAATTTGGACAACGTGACTCCGTAGAACTACAACTAATACTCTCTACGCTAGTCTCTACCTATTATAGTTTTTTTTTTTCCATGTTGAAACATCTCAATGAGTCACCCGTATATACTTACAGTAGTCATATCTGTGGTGTATCCATCTGGGTGCTCAGTAAAGCTGTATCCGGTCCCAACAGGGTTGTCAATGAACACCAACGAATGGTTCTGAAGCCAGGTGTATGGATTCCCTAAGTTAGAAAAATACAAATAAATAATAGTTATATATTTTTGATATGCTCAAGTAAATCTTCGAATCTTATTCTATTTTATACATCGATTTAGCATATTGGCCATCTTCAATCACATCAGGGGATATAGTACTAACGAGTATTTAAAAAATGTAGGTATATACTAACTACAACATTTTATATACCTACACACTGGGCGTTGCGTCCCTCTAACTTCTATATACGAGTATATATCTAACATTGCTGGGGCGTCACTCCGAAAATGTAACGTCGAAGCTTCGGCTGACGGAGTCTATTACGAAAGTGTTTCTGTGTGTGTTTTGTTTTAGATTCGATGTTCGTAACTTGATATTTTGTCTTTCTACACTTTCACGATAGGAAAACTGTGATACGTCAGCCGCAGCTTCGACGTTCGATTTTCGGAGTAAGGCCCCTGTACTTACAAATTGGTACTTAAAATAAAATTGGTTAGAATATTTAATCTAAATAACAAAGTAACTTACGTCTTAAATTTCCATCGTATTTTGAACTGAACGGTCCTATCTCGTCGAACAAGCCAGTCATACTCGACGCCCCGGGCCCCCCTTGTAGCCATATCATCCATGGCGTGTCGTTCGCAGGCTTCAGCGAGGGAAAGTACCAGAAGAACATATGAGATTTGTACTCTTTATCCACTGTCAGAAACCCGGAATAACTCTCAATGCCAAGGAACATTTCCGGATCAACTTTGCTCGCATTTCTGGCTTCCTCCACACGACCTTCTTCGATATATGGAGTCAATAACAACGCTGTCCCGTTATCGACTTTAACATCTTGCGGACAAGGTTGATTGTCGTTTGAATCTATATTGTTATCAACGTCCAATACATTGAGGCATGTTTTCTTAACTTTATCTGAAGCAGTCGCGTGTTCTTCATTATTAGGGATAATGGTATCGCCTAATATTTTTATATTCACAAGTTTGCTAACATCTGCCAGCGAATTTGAAATGTCGTCATCTTTAACTGTGACTCTACCGTACGCGCTAAAATAATATTAAGATAATAAATATTTATGAAAACTTAAAACCACACAATATAACTTGAATATAATAGGTTTAGATACTTAATCTGCAATTAAGATACACATCTTGAGAAATACAATGCCTCTTTACATTACGCTTGCAAAATGAACCAAGAAAATAAGAAGACCTAGTTCGCACGTTTGTTTTCGAAACAGAGAAATACAGACTTGTATATAGATCGTAGATATAGTTCACGCATAATAAGGGCAGGAGACTCCGCGCCGCTTTCTCGCTCGCGCATCTCAACATGATTGAAGATAAACAATCACTCAATATCATTATGAAAAATCGCATTCGGTGAAATTGCTGGCAATAACATTACAAAAGTTTAACAAAAATTTTATTTTGATCCACTTAAGTTTTCAAACCTAAAAATGGGTTTTTATGTTTTGCCCATTTTCATGTATGAAAACCTGATCGGATCAAAATGATACTTTTGCCGTACCTTTGTAATGTTATTGCCAGCAAATTCACCGAATGCTATTTTTCATAATTATATTAAAATAATGATTATCTTCAAAAATGTTGAGATGCGCGAGCGAGAAAGCGGCGCGTGATATCCTGCCCTTAAATTATAAATTAATTATGTAATATTTATGTACAATTGTACATATATTAATTACATTATATTTTTGACAGTCCTTTTAGTGCGGTGTCGAAGGACTTATCTTCAGTAACAGGTACCTAAAGGTTACGATCCCCGCAACGGGATAATAATTATGATCACTTCAAAAAAGCGCAAGTATAGTTTGGGTATCATGGGACCACGCAATGGTCCTTGATTCCGTATAGATATATATATATACAGGGAATCTGCAGGAGTTTATAGGTCTACGTTCATGCGTATCGTTTGACGTCATATCTTAACCTATCCTTTTTTACAGTATATATTTATTCACAAAACCAATGCGTAATATATTATGCATTGGTTTTGTGAATAGTGAGCATTTAATAGGCTCACTCCCATTGCCAAACAAAATATTAATTAAACTAAATCTGTGGCATTCGGATATAAACCGCGCATACAGTGAAGCTCCTTCCACAGAAAAGTAAACACACCCTAAACCTGTGATTCGCGTAATGAAGAATAAAAAAAAGCTCCAAAACATGCCTTAAACATGTTTAAATAGTGTCTAACCGTTGTCTAATTTAATTTTATTGTGACATTTTTAATAGTTTTAGGGCCAATCTTTCAATTGCAGCGTTAGTGGACTGATTGCTAGTGAACCGATAAATTTTATTGATCCGTTATGTGCTTGTCATTTTTTTTCGGGTCTTTCAATACGAATTTAACGGACCGTTAGCTACCTAAGGTTTATTTCTTTAGAATGGCAACAATTTATTTACGTCTGCCTTCACCATAAAGTTATTATAGCTCTGATGATTCAGAGAATTTACGACAAGTTTTTTTCTTGGCATTATATTGTTGGAATCCTTTTCTTATTTGCAATAAATACATATAGCCATCCTGTAGTCAAGCGAGCGAGGCAGCCCGGAACATATCTGGTTAAACGTCGTTTTTATGTCACTTCTACGTGTTGTTATTTGCATAGCGACCGCTTCTCCTTGGTTACCTGTTGTTTTTTTGAGTTTTTTCATTGGATTTAAAATATCGCTTTTTCTGTGGCGAATATACCACAGAAGCCAGGAAATAAAGAAAGAAGAATATCGCTTTTACCGTGAGGTTCAAAATGAGTGAAAAACTGAACGCAAAATTACCAAAACGAAAAGAAAAGGGCTGTAAATTTCCTCAATGAACAAAATAAGTTTCGTCCCATTTGCATTCTTCCCAATGATCAGTGCGATTCCGAACAATATATTATGGGGGCATGCGTTGCTGGTTGATATTTTGCAAGCGAGGCAAAACGTGCACTTGGCGCCAGTCACATCACTTCAGCTTCCACATATTAATATTTATAATGGTAGATTTTTATAAGTTTACAGTGTTTTGTATATAATTATATTTATACTTTTTTACAATTGTGTTTCTGTAAAACTTTTTTTCAAAATGAGGAGTGTTGATGTGGGGTCAGGCGTTGCAGGTTGATATTTAGCAAGCGAGGCAAAACACGCTCTTGGCGCCAGTCGCACCACCACCCTGCAACCGCGTGCCCGGCAGCCCTCGCTTTTATGTTTACGTGTGTCGTAATAAATGAGCATTAATTAATGTGACTTCGGGCTTATGATTTCCTATCTAGTAGAGTGAGCACATACCTATAGGGACACATACCACCTAGCACCTACAACTAAAATATTCTAATCAGTGATCATCCTATTCCTCAATTATTATCCATTTAACTTCTATAGAAACGGTTATAACCTTACTAGCTTCTGCCAGCGGTTTTCACCCGCGTTCCCACAGGAACCGAGTATTATCCGGGATAAAAAATAGCCTATGTTACTCTCCGGTCCATAAACTATATATAAGTTTGTCAAAAATCACCTCGATCCGTTGCTTCGTTGCTGCATGAAAGAAGGACAAATTAACAAACAGACAAACACACTAGGATAAGGTAGTTTGGCTTTAACATGACGAGTTAGCGAGAGAATAACAACCTTATCTGGCCATAAAACAGTCCGATAAAGTTATACCTCCGCTACGTGTTTTATTCCTCCGTTAACTCGTAACTGTCACTTGAAAGATTCAAATTTCTTCTATCAGAGCAATAAGTCTTAGTTGATTCTTTAACGCTAGACTAAGGACGTTATCTCACTCTTGAAAGATCCGCCCTTAAGCGTTTATCACTGTCTAGCTAAACAGGTGTCTTAGTGTTTTTTTGTGGTAACACGGTAAAGCTTTCGATATAAGTTATGATTTAACATATTAAACTTACCTTACTACAGCCAAAACTAGCACACAAAATTTCTTCATAGTTTCCTTAAAAATTAACTAGGTACATATGTGCAAAAACATGTCATCACTGAACGCAAACCACCGCGTATATGTGTTGTATCTGTTTCTTACGTTATCTATGTGAACTATGTGACCCTACTACGATATTGTTCAATGAAATTCGCTATATCGTGTAGGTACTGACATAAAAACTTGAGAATTCCTCAGAATTATCATGTTTTTATGTAACGGCGTTACCTAAGATGGTTATTATTATGAAATTCATTAGCATTTATAGTAAGAGAAGCCTGTTAATGTCACTTAGGGCCAATCTTTCAATTGCAGCGTTAGTGGACTGATTGCTAGTGAACCGATAAATTTTATTGATCCGTTATGTGCTTGTCATTTTTTTTCGGGTCTTTCAATACGAATTTAACGGACCGTTAGCTACCTAAGGTTTATTTATTTAGAATGGCAACAATTTATTTACGTCTGCCTTCACCAAAAAGTTACTATAGCTCTGATGATTCAGAGAATTTACGAAAAGTTTTTTTCTTGGCATTATATTGTTGGAATCCTTTTCTTATTTGCAATAAATACATATAGCCATCCTGTAGTCAAGCGAGCGAGGCAGCCCGGAACATATCTAGTTAAACGTCGTTTTTATGTCACTTCTACGTGTTGTTATTTGCATAGCGACCGCTTCTCCTTGGTTACTTGTTGTTTTTTTGAGTTTTTTCATTGGATTTAAAATATCGCTTTTTCTGTGGCGAACATACCACAGAAGCCAGGAAATAAAGAAAGAAGAATTTCGCTTTTACCGTGAGATTCAAAATGAGTGAAAAACTGAACGCAAAATTACCAAAACGAAAAGAAAAGGGCTGTAAATTTCCTCAATGAACAAAATAAGTTTCGTCCCATTTGCATTCTTCCCAATGATCAGTGCCATTCCGAACAATATATTATGGTGGCATGCGTTGCTGGTTGATATTTTGCAAGCGAGGCAAAACGCGCACTTGGCGCCAGTCACATCACTTCAGCTTCCATATATTATTTATAATGTTAGATTTTTATAAGTTTACAGTGTTTTGTATATAATTATATTTATACTTTTTACAATTGTAAACAATTTGTTTTTCTCTAAAACTTTTTTTCAAAATGAGGAGTGTTGATGTGGGGTCATGCGTTGCAGGTTGATATTTAGCAAGCGAGGCAAAACGCGCTCTTGGCGCCAGTCGCACCACGACCCTGCAACTGCGTGCCCGGCAGTCCTCGCTTTTATGTTTACGTGTGTCGTAATAAATGAGCATTAATTAATGTGACTTCGGGCTTATGATTTCCTATCTAGTAGAGTAAGCACATACCTATAGGGACACATACCACCTAGCACCTACAACTAAAATATTCTAATCAGTAATCATCCTATTCCTCAATTATTAACCATTTAACTTCTATAGAAACTGTTATAACCTTACTAGCTTCTGCCAGCGATTTTCACCCGCGTTCCCACAGGAACCGAGTATTGTCCGGGATAAAAAGTAGCCTATGTTACTCTCCGGTCCATAAACTATAGGTATATAAGTATGTCAAAAATCACCTCGATATTTTGCTTCGTTGCTGCATGAAAAAAGGACAAACAAACAAGCCATCAAATTAACAAACAGACAAACACACTTAGGATAAGGTAGTTTGGCTTTGACATGACGAGTTAGCGAGAGAATAACAACCTTATCTGGCCATAAAACAGTCCGATAAAGTTATACCTCCGCTACGTGTTTTATTCCTCCGTTAAATCGTAACTGTCACTTGAAAGATTTAAATTTCTTCTATCAGAGCAATAAGTCTTAGCTGATTCTTTAACGCTAGACTAAGGACGTTATCTCACTCTTGAAAGATCCGCCCTTAGGGTGTTTAATCAGAAATATGTTTTATAAACACATTGGTACAAAGCGAGACTGATAGATGTAAATGATATCCTACTTCCTATACTGTTATAAATGCGAAAGTGTATTTGTTGGTTTGTCCTTCTTTCACGCAGCAACGGAGCAATAGATCGAAATTATTTTTGAAATAGATATAGTTTATGGACCGGAGAATAACATAGACTTTTGACTTTTTATCCCGGAAAAATGTACGGTTCCTGTGGGAACGCAGGTGAAACTGCGTGCAGAAGCTAGTTACCTGTACATTTAAAACAAGTAAAATTGGTTTAAAAAAACAGGAACCCACTTTAATGAGAAACTACTGAAGTGATTTTGATGAAATTATGATGAATCGAACAATCTTAAATTATACTTATCCTTTCAAATAAAGAATTTTCAAAATAGGTTTATAAATAACCGAGTTCTGTGGTAACAAACATAAAAAAATACAGACGAATTCAGAACCTGGTCCTTTTATGGAAGTCGGTCAAAAAACAGTTTGCCAATTTTACAGACATGGGAACAATAATGATCTGCAAGAACCTAAACACAATTTAATTCATACATAATAGTCATATAAATAGTACATAAATATGAAACAAATATATATTCTAGTATTATATTCTAGTCTCGGAGTACTTTTAGATTAATTTAAAAAAATGCTCGTTTTCAATTAGTCATTTATTAAAATTATAGTACAATTACAATAGGTTCAACTATAAATATGAGTATTATTATTAACTTGCAGAGACCTGAAACTACTTGCATGGTACGAACAAAATCAGAATTAACGGAATATTTACCATGTTTCTTGATTAAAATATTATATCTTATTTACCATGTATATAATTTGTATTGAGTTCCCGATATTTCGGCGCTGTTGCAAGCGCCATGATCACGGGAGAACATACATGGAGTATATACATGGTAAATATCCCGTTAATTCTGATTTTGGGTTTGTAAACTGTCATGGTCATCAACACTTAGAAAATTATCACTAGAAACGGTATATTTACCATGTATATTATTTGATTTGAGTTTCCGATATTTCGTCTGCCCATAAACACCATCTACCCGCAGTACTTCACGTGATTATGGCGTTTGCAACAGCGCCGAAATATCGGAAACTTAAATCAAATAATATACATGGTAAATATCCCGTTTCTAGTGATAATTTTCAAATTCTGATTTTGTTCGTAGTATTGATGACCATGACAGTTTAAAAACCTATATTAGTACTTGCATGGTACCTAACCATCTACCTAATAGAATCTTAAAGAGGATGCTATGTGCGTATATTAATGATTCAAATACTAAACAGTGTCTACATATCAGTGCCGAAGTGTAGGAACAAGCCGATTATCATCGGCTTAACTTTCGGTATCCACCTTTTATATTTTATGTTACCTACATGTTTTTATATACAGTATGTATTTGTAAAGTGGCTCAATGTTGTTCTTTTTTGTGAGATTTTTTTAGACCGGCTTCCCTTTAGAAACTATCCACCCTTCGCCACTAATACATACACAATATGCTGGTTATAAATACTACAAAAGCTGCTGCTTATAAGAATCCTACTAGTCCTACTAATATTATAAATGCGAAAGTGTGTTTGTTGATTTGTTGGTTTGTCCTTTCATTCAGTAACGGAGCAACGGATCGACGTGATTTTTGGCATAGATATAGTTAATGGACCGGAGAGTAACATAGGCTACTTTTTATCCCGGAAAAATACACGATTCCTGTGGGAACGCGGGTGAAAACAGCGGGCAGAAGCTAGTATTAATATTATAAATGCGAAAGTGCGTTTGTTGATTTGTTGGTTTGTCCTTCTTTCACGCAGTAACGGAGCAACGGATCAACGTGATTTTTGCCATATATATAGTTTATAGGCCGGAGATTAATATAGGCTAATTTTTATCCCGGAAAATGCACGATTCCTGTGGGAACGCGGGTGAAAACCGCGGGTGAAAACCGCGGACAGAAGCTAGTTTCATTATAAATCCTTTGATATTGTGTACAAATATAGTAGAGGAGGAGACGTCTCAGTAGATAATTAGATGATAAGTTAGAGGGCAACCACAATATCGTTCTATATAGTAAAAATTAACGAGAATACAATAATACTGCCGAAAAAATGGCTTACTAACTATATAAAGCTACAAGATGTCTATAATCTATCTACACTATTACAACATCATATAGGTCAACATTGTGGATTGATTATATAATAGGGATGTTGACTCCATTTTTTATGTCAATCAATTCATTTTCTCATGAGAATCAAATGCCTATATCGAAAAAACTGGAAATCGAACGCTAGAAATGTCAAAAATGAAAGTCAAAGTATGGCGTATCCACGGATAGGAGTGCTGAAACGTCCCATACAAATTGGACAGAACATCTGATACTGTTTTAGACTTTCACGGTTATTCACTACTTTATACATTGTAACGGGATATTTACCGTGATTATTCTAAGCTGGTAGTCGTACGCGTAAAAGACAAAGAAAGCGGGTAGAAAGATTTGTCTGCTCATAATTTCGTCTACAATCCACCCGCAGTTTTGCCAGTATTCCCGTGAACATGATGCTTGCAACAGCATCGAAATATCGGGAGCTCACCAGCTTATAATAATCACGGTAAATATCCCGTTACAATGTATAAAGTACAACATCTGACGTCACTTGTTCTACGCGGGCCGTAAATCTGTACTAAAAACATGCGTTTTGTTGATTTGGCCGTGAAAAACTGCTTTTAAGTACATAGTTGTCATACATTTATTTATTCATTAAAATGTAAAGAACCTGAAATGATACCATCATTTAAATTACTAAAGGATGATAAAAAATTGTTGAACTTGGGAAACATAGAGATGCAGTATCCTCTTTGTGGAAATTATATATTTTTTGTGAAATTCATTTTTATTGTGTTAATGTGATCTTCTTAAAACTGTATAACGACAGTAATTATGTATTTTGTCTTTCATGCAACATCCTAATTATGACATCAACGGTTAGCAGAACTGAGATGGCTTTTTGCCTGCTTATACAAACAAACTAGATATTAACTAATTAAATGAAGTGTTGTAACACTTCATTTATTTAAAACTTGTTGTTTATAAGTTTATAAAGGTGTGATGACTCACGTATCTTTTGTCGATATCTCTAGTTTAAAATTCTTAATTTCTCAAATAATACATAGTTTTTAGAAATACGAAAAATACATACGAACCTTATAGCTAAGATCTAAGACTGGTAAAGAAGTCTGCTGAAGTACATTCAGGTATGAAAGTTAAGACTTAAAAAAGTAACAAGTTAAAACTTTAATCATTGAACAAGTTTTTTTACATAATACCTCGACTACGTTTTCTTCGCAATCGCTTTTGAAAAACACTGGACATGGTCAAAATCAGGTCGAGCCATCGACAAAATTCAGTTGAGCCATAGTCGGTAAAAACCATTCAAAATGACTCACAAAAGCATTCATACAAAAAAAAACTCCTTAATTTCGGTAAAACGCAGAATTCCCTCGGCTCAGCGGCGGGTGGCGACACGATACGCAGCCAGCCGTCTATAAAACATACCACAATGATATTATAATATATAACTAATAAATATGTTAGTGGTAGGACTTCGTTAGTGGTAGGACTAACTCTTCTGCGAGTGTCCGTCTGGGTTGTTACCACCGCTTTGCTCGTGAAGTCTGCCGCCAAACAGTAGTGTGCAAGCATTACTGTGTTCCGGTTTGATGAGCAGAGTAGCCAGTGAAATTACTGGGCTTATGAGACTTAATACCTAATGTCTCAGGGTAACGAGCGCACTGCAGTGCCGCGCAGGCCTTTGTGTTTCAAAGTTCTGAGTGGCACTGCAATTGTTATGGGCCGGTGTTATGCTTACCATCAGGCAAACGACCAGCTCGTCTCGTTACCAAATAACATAAAAAAAGTAAATTATAGAGGTATAGTTTTTATTTTGTCTTTCTTGGCCAGACACGGTTTGTGTATTTTGAGAGGTATACGAGTAGTTTATCGCACAGCCATGGTACATGGGATGACCAGTAGGTATTTTAACACATATCACGATATTTGAAACTTCATCCCCCATTTTACCACAAGGGATGGTTTTTTTAATAAAATTTATAAAAAGTCCACCCTACTCACTAAAAGGAAGAATTATTTAAATCATCGAGTTACGTGATATTTGCCATGTATGAATAGAATTTCGACCACTAAAAAACAACGAAAGTACATGTGTCAAACTTAAGTGTTAGTATGTCATTTTACCAAAACGTCTCGTATCTCGCCCATGATATCTGTTAGCTTGCATATTTCCAATGATATTTGGCAGATGGATTCTTGGATCTTCTTCGCGTTTTCCAGTTGCATTTTTTCCAGTCGGAGGAATTGTGTAGTGTTGTCTTCTTCTTCTTCTGGTTCTGTAATGAAGAGAAGATAAATTTTGTATGAATGATTTGTCAAACTGCTAGCATTCTCCGCTTGACTGTACGCATTCAATCAATGAGTTCTTCCCAACACCTTGTGGCGCGGAAAGGTGAAATTTCAAGAATTAAAACTGTTTGCAAAGACTTACTAGTACCTCTGATGACACAAATTTTAACGGTTTATATCCAAAATACCTTTTCTCCCAACGTTTCAAACTCTACAGAGTTCGTGGTCACAGTTTAGACACGGGCGACGTCGCATGGTTCACAAGCAACGTCGTGGATTAAAAAAAAATGAAAATATACGCTAAATGTTGTAAAAAGTTGTATGAATTTTGAAATGAAAAATTTTGTTAATATTATTTTATAGATAATACAGGATGCAAAAATCTTACTCGTTAGCGATTTATTTAATAATTATTAATAATTTCCAAAATATCGCACTTTCATGTTACGTGGAACGGAACGTGAATGGAAACGCCGCACAGTGGGCTGAAAATCGAGTTTCATAGACATAGGCCTCTTTTATTATAAACATTTTTTTTCTTGTTGCAAACCAACACAGAACCTTATCAGGAGCCCTAACTATACCATATTTATGCACCTATCACGATTATGACGCAGTAATGATTTTTCGAAGAAAAATTTGTATGGAGAAAAACATGAAAATCGATATTTTTCGGCCCCCGAGAGAGTGCCCGTTATTTCCTCTGGTATGATTAATGTACTTATTTTTTACTATTTTTTGACATATTGCACACACCGCGCACTCGATGTACTTTGGGTGAAAAAAAATAAATTAAAAAAAATAAATAAATAAAGCGCATTTTACTTAATATTTGTAGTGCATTAACCTCTATAATTAATATTTCGACACTCACCTAATCATTGTTACAGTTTTCATGCAGTATTCAGATACTATCTTTACAATTTACCTGTTATTACCTTATTTTTTGATAGTTTTATGATATTAACCATTAATGCCAATAAAAATAAATAAATATAGCGAATTTTACTTAATATTTGTAGTGCATTAACCTCTATAATTAATATTTCGACACTCACCTAATCATTGTTACAGTTTTCATGCAGTATTCAGATACTATCTTCACAATTTACCTGTTATTACCTTATTTTAATTTGGTTTTATGATATTAACCATTAATGCCAATAAAAATAAATAAATAAAGCGCATTTTACTTAATATTTGTAGTGCATTAACCTCTATAATTAATATTTCGACACTCACCTAATCATTGTTACAGTTTTCATGCAGTATTCAGATACTATCTTTACAATTTACCTGTTATTACCTTATTTTATAATGGTTTTATGATATTAACCAATAATGCCAATACACGCAGTTTACATGTAAATTTACAATGGGTCATTAAGATACTCGACATTATCATTGTTACAAAAATAACTGTAGAGGCTTACCTACCTTCTTATCTTTAACTACCTGTTAAACCGTCACTAACGATCGAGTCTATTGTATTCTAAAGAGCTATTTATTTATTTTGGTTATTCTGGTTTATTGCAATCTTTAAAAAATATGTTGTAGTTAATTACTTAGTTTGATTAGTTAATTACTTACTTATCACTTGTCATTGTCTTGTTCTACCTAATTTAATAATTAGTAGTCGGTAGCAGGTATGAATTTAGTATAAATTAAGATGGTACTAAATATTATTTTTAGTTAAATTATAACTTTTCTACGTGTAACGTGTGCGAATTTGCGAAAAATAAAATTGTTGAAAATGGAGAGATACAGTGTGAAAACCAATCTGGAACTATTGCATGGCATATTAATGGTTAATATCATAAAACCATCATAAAATAAGGTAATAACATGTAAATTGTAAAGATAGTATCTGAATACTGCACGAAAACTGTAACAATGATTAGGTGAGTGTCGAAATATTAATTATAGAGGTTAATGCACTACAAATATTAAGTAAAATGCGCTTTATTTATTTATTTTTATTGGCATTAATGGTTAATATCATAAAACCATCATAAAATAAGGTAATAACAGGTAAATTGTAAAGATAGTATCTGAATACTGCATGAAAACTGTAACAATGATTAGGTGAGTGTCGAAATATTAATTATAGAGGTTAATGCACTACAAATATTAAGTAAAATGCGCTTTATTTATTTATTTTTTTTAATTTATTTTTTTTCACCCAAAGTCCATCGAGTGCGCGGTGTGTGCAATGTGTCAAAAAATAGTAAAAAATAAGTACATTAATCATACCAGAGGAAATAACGGGCACTCTCTCGGGGGCCGAAAAATATCGATTTTCATGTTTTTCTCCATACAAATTTTTCTTCGAAAAATCATTACTGCGTCATAATCGTGATAGGTGCATAAATATGATATAGTTAGGGCTCCTGATAAGGTTCTGTGTTGGTTTGCAACAAGAAAAAAAATGTTTATAATAAAAGAGGCCTATGTCTATGAAACTCGATTTTCAGCCCACTGTGCGCCGGTGGCCTAAGAAATTTCATAAAATAATATAAATAAAAGTTTTTGTTACCCGATTCTATCGCCGTTTTTGGCATCTTCGCAGGTGGGCTCCCAGGATCTTCCTCATCATCCTCTTCTCCCTCCTCTTCATCGTCATCGTGTTGACTAATTGTTTCAGTTGTAGATGCTTGTGGCCGTTTAACAGCTCTTGTTCGAGTGCCTGTAAGATAGCATCAAAATATGTCTGAAACGGAAGTTCCATGAATATAAGCAGGGTGGATGTACATCGGAGCGAGTGGGACCGAGCGGGAACTTGTGCGACTTTTTATCTGACGCATCAGAGTTCGAATCTCGGCTCGCCGCACCTATCAAGTTGTCGGCTCCGAAGCAAAGTTGATAGTAACCCTGCCAGCAAAGGGCCCGAGTTCGATACCCGGCTGGGTCAGAATTTGTGTGTAAGCGCTTCCGTTAAAAACGTATGTTTAAGTTTTGTGCGGATTTACCACACTCGCCCTAAAACAGTGAAGGAAAACATCATGAGGAAGCCAATGTTTAAGAATCACAAAAATTCGTGAACATGATTGTGATAACCACCAAGCCACATTGGGGTGCATTGACAGTATTCAAACATATCTTTTAACAAATTTCAATAATAATTATTGTTATTAATTTCCCAAACGTTGGACAAAGGTTATTTTACTCACCCTGCTGAACATTTAACTTTGTTGAATCATTGTCACTTGCATCCTGGTCTTCTTCTTCGTTTGATTCCTGGAGTAATATACAGGGAGCATTATGGTTTGTATCACAACGATAAAAAACAATCTATTTAACATCATTATGAAATTTCTGATCCAACATTTTTAGGATGAAATGATGTTTCTCAACATATAAGAAGTTAAACAATTTTTGTTAATGTAAGGCCTCATTATTGGTAGTTCATTTTAGCAAAGATATATTTTTTATTTCTGCCTAGTCCGCAAGATTATTATAGACAGTTGCAGTTATGGACCACTCTAGAGTCTAGAAGCAAGGAAATAGTGTGCAATGTTAGTTTGAGATGGCAAATTAATTTGGTCTACTCTAGAAGATGTCCATAGACAATTTAAAATAATATGCTTCTCCAATTATGTTGATTTTAGATGACCTTAAACATATAACATAGGATAGGTACCTTGAATGTAAAAGAAGATAAAATTTGTCCTCAGATTTCCTGATTCTTTAGATAAAAGGAAATCCGTTTTTTTTCTTCAACGGACAAAAATCCTTTATTAACTGGCTTCTACAATCTACATAAACACTACATCTAACCTAGTTATAAAAATAGTTGAATAATCTTCAAGCCAATATACAAATAATCCAAATATCCTAGCCCACTACCAGGTGGCAGCTTATATACTCAGCATGCTAGCGGCATTGCCTTGTAGGATTGCAAATAGTTACTAATACTAGGGGCTAGGCACTTTTACTTTTAAATCAACAGCTGTGGATTGTGTTTGCTAGCTTTATGCACACACACACACATTTCAAGTGCTTGCATGTTTGCCTACATATCACCTGAAGTTGAAAATTGATTGCCAAAATTGTATCAGTGTTCCCGCAGCTATGCTTGAAAGCCAATCAAGATTCTAGGTCAAAATTAGGTGAGACATACATAATACATATACAATAAAGAGTTTTGTTTTGTTTAGGTTTGTATACCTCATCATCCATAGTTTTGATCACCACGCCATCTATGGATCCACCCCCAATGATGGTCAATATAGTCTCTTCAATTGGAGACATTGCTGTGATCCCTTCAGGTGGCACTTGGTTGGTATTTTGAGCCACCCTGATCTCCAGGGCATGTCTGCGAACCCGGTACTTCCAGTCACACCAGTACTGAAATTAATAACGGAAAATTCATTCCATACCAAACTGATTCCATCCCCATGTGAATAAAAAATTCTGAATTTGAATGTTGAAATAGTTGGTAATTGTGAAGCCATGTCAGAAACATTTGAATGTCTCACTGACTGAATTGATGTCCACTTGGCTCTAGAGAAGGAAAGATAAAGAAAGTTACCTTAGACCATCCCTTTCCATCCTTCACTGCTCCGTCTGGCATAGAATTCAGTTTTTGAGCACATGCATTCCATACTTTCACAGTCATCAGTTTTCCGCGTCTTCCCCGGCTTAGACCCCTGGCTAATCCAGGGTGCGCTCTCATAAACTCCAATAGGGTGTGAAGCTGTTCCACTGATACGAGACGCCTTTTCAAATCTAATAAAAACAAAACTTAAAAAATGTAAAACCATTATTGGCTTTAGGTAACATATTATATAAGTAATGTTAAGATTTTTAAGAGCTGTGGTTTTTATGAATAAATAAATAAATAAATAATAAAGGAATAAATTATTATTTATTCTTAGAATTTATTTGAATTCTCTGGCCAGTATGTAAGTACTTCAGTACTAATTTTAATTTTAGAACACATTTTCTTTGTTTTTATTTTGTGTTAGAGAATTAAAAGAGTACTTAGTAAGTACGCGATGGAGTTAATTTATAATAACGTTGTTGTTTTATTGGTGTTTAGTTTTGCAAATAATAAATTAGAGAATAGGTATTTACTTACCGGAATCCATTTTAGCGCGTTCAACAATTATTTTGAAGTCCAACGCAAATTCACTCGATAAACTAGTTATTCACTGAAAAAATTTTTTTCTCATAGTTAACACAAAAACCTATACAGGTAATTTCGTGTTTCATTTGTTTAAACCGCTCACATAATTTTGTTGTTAGTTTTTTCAGTCAATCTGTCAGCCATTTGATGTGCAATTTTGATCAGCAATGATCAGCAACTTCAGTCAAGCAAAAAGGAAAACAAAAACATACGCACTGCTTTACCGACTGACTGCACCGTTCGGCCAATCGATCTGCGCACATTTCGCGGGTTTTATCTGCGCGGTAATTTGAAAGCGATAGCTAGCAGAGCAGATTGCAGAAGCAGAACACATATTCTGCGTGCGCATATTGCTCGACGCTTTCAGGCCTTTCAGCGCTACAATTTATTCTTTTACGAATTTCAGTGAAACAATTAATGTCACAATGTTCTGGACTTCATAAATAATTAAATTACCTACAAGAGAATAGTGTTAAACCATCTCAAATTTTTCGGTGAACATAAATACGCCCAGTCTATACATAATGCATATTTCTAAAGAAAAGTGCTACATCAGCTGATTTCACATTCATCAACTCTTTCTGATTCTATCACAGCAAATATTTACATTCCTGTTTCACGATAAACCAGGTAAATTACGATGGACTGCATACATAAATAAATGCCACCAGTCATGGTGCATTCCACAAATAGTTAATAAAAATCTTTCTGCATTATTGACAGTATAATATCAATTCATTGAGAATTATTACTGTGAATCACACACCATAGTTGCTACTTGCTGTGAAATGTGAATGTAGGTACTTACTAAAGTACATAAACTAATTACCAGTCTGTGCTGTGAATGTCGAATCAATAGTTGAAAATGTAACAACAATGTTATCAGCCATCGTCATGTTATTTAAAGACTTGAAAAAGGTAAGTTTAATGTATTTATATAGATTTGAATGGTTTCATTATTTACTGTGTCTTGTATATTTTTATTAAGTTCGATGCGATTATCTACACTTTATTACCTACTTTATAATTTATATAGTATCTATCGTTATATAATTATATAAAATAAAGAACGATAAAATATACACACTGCTTGTCTCTCACTGATACTCAAAGTAAGTGCAATACTGTATCTACTTACTAAATGAATATTTTCTATTGAATACCTACCTACAAATACATCGAAAATCGTGTGAAACAAAGGTAGTAAGTAAAGTGAGTACTTCCTGGAAAAATTATATTCATCAGAGATTACCATCAATGGTATCAATATTTTTAATTAGTTTCTTCAATAGGTGCTTACATCTACATATCTTATTTGAAAGACAATCTTCATGACAAAATCTGAAACACTTTTAGTTTTTCTTTTGCGACGTAGGTACCTATCTAAATATGTGTCAATTTCAAACTCAAATGATATAATCGGGTCCTTTCGTTCAGATTATTATCAAAATGTAATAGGGATACCTACTTGACATTGGCGAAATTGTGGTTAACATTCCACAGAAGCCAGGAAATAAAGAAAGAAGAAGAAGTAATAGGGATGTTGACTCATTTTTTTATGATGTCAATCATTCGTTTTATCACAAACAAATTTCTATATTGAAAAAATAGGAATCGAACGCTATTAGGAATGTCAATAATGACACTCAAAGTCGGGCGTATATCTACTGAGCGCCATAACGCCCCATACAAATTGGGCAGAACATCTGACGTCACTTGTTCAACGCGGACCGTTTGTGAATTTACAGTAAATATGTATTTTGTGTTTCATGCAACAGACCTATTCTTTATTCCAATAAATCTTTGTGATTCCAATAGATCACAACACAAACGAAAGTAGCTTGTCGTGCGTCAGTCATGAGTCGTACCTACACGTAGTATAATTTGTATTCTCTTTGGTACCTACCTACTGTATGTCAGCACGAACGTAACATGCACCTAGGGCCTAGGCTACCAAATACCTACTACTAATTAGATTCAAGGTGTGTTCTCGGCTAACCTTTGATCACAATCATAGTCACCATATTTCAGTAGAGAACTAGGCATAGGTACTTAATTATACGAAACGAGTACAAAATAACTTAAATTTTAAATTCATGTTTCCAGTAGGTATAGGTAGGTAGTTGATCATAGTAAAACAGATGCCGTAGTAATAAGTACATAGGTACTTACTTTAGTGGAAAAGTCGAAACTTATTTGTTCTGAGCGCCATTCCTGTCCCTATACACTATAGCAAAAGGGGACGCTATTTAGGGTTGCCTTCTTTTATAGACAGCTGAGATCAGAGATGAGCAAGTAAGCAAGTATATATATATACATATGAGCAAGTAAGTAAGTATGTATATACATATATATACGGTAGGTACCTAAGTAATAACTTACCCAGCCTTGCAAGGAAAAAAATTGGTTTGGTCTTCCTTTGATTCACATTCCATTAATCTTACTGGAATTATTATTTACTCAATCACGTCAAAACGATATGGCCGAAGTATGTACAAAATATTCAGAAATAATAGTTTGGATTTATATACAGGGTGCTTTCCGTCCCGGCAGATCCGCTGTTCACGGGAAAAAACGTGTAAGCTGTTGATTAGGTATTAAAAATTATGTTTAACCAATCTATATTAAGGTACAACTTACAAAGGCAATCTCCGAACCATTTTTTTACTATTACATCTGAGTAAGTAAGTACCTATACAAAACATATAATATAGGTTTTCGGTTTAGGTATTCTATTTTTAGTACGCGTAGCAACCCTACACACTACACTCAAACTAATTTGGGGTTCAGTAAATAGGAACTTCCCCGCGCTAACTGCCTTTCCCGCCAGTTTAGTCAAAATTTATTTTTTCCAATCGACAAACAGCTGCGCCTTAGAAAATTGAAGTCGATGGCAGCAGCTGGACTCATTGCCTTTTGCCTCATTGAATGATCAGTCGACTGCCCACTCTTGATCTGACCGTTTGTGTCCGCGTATTCCGGATTTTCCTTTCGCGCGATGAAGTGAAAATTTACCCTTGATATTTTGTGAAGGTATACAGTAAGTATACCTACACATAAGTGAGTTTTAAAAAATGGAGGTTAAAGTTGAAGTGGTGAGTTACTAAATTTAATTTCTTACTTTTGTTATTCATATAAGTACCTACTTAAAAACTTAGTTCAGGTAAATTACTTTACAACCCTGAAGTCCTGATCATTTGTGAAGTTTCGATATGTAATTTATATGAAGCATTACACATGCCTAGTTTAAATTCCAGAACAGGGGACCGATTTTTTAATTTCACTAGTGATTTCGAAATCATCGGTGACAAAATTCTCAGCGATGACTTTGAAATCACTAATTTTCAAAAGTGGTATTTTTGAAAGTCATATCCTGTATTACCAACACGTAAATATTTCTCGGCTTTGATCATAGATGAACTTGTGATTGTGTTCTATTTAATTTAATTTTTTAAGTTGGAAATTATTTTTAAGTCAAAATTGGCACTAAATACTCACACCTATATAATAGGGGTACAATAAGGGGTACCCCCACTCGTAAACGATATTATAGGTATGAGTGTTTTTCGAAATCTCTCGTGAAACCCAAAAAGCGGTCCCCTGGTAATTTGCTTTGTAAATTACAGCGTACCTATAACAGCCACACATCAAAACATTTTTTCTAAACGCGAAAGTTTACAGAGACTTTAGTCCAGCAAGTATAAATTGGCGTGGCTGGCGCTACTGAGCAAAAGTACTGTGTTGCTATACAAAATTTGGAGACATCGTTATTGTGAGTTGTGGCCATACGCGTGGTCTGCACCAATTGAACACCACGAGTTCGATTTCAGCAACAACAAGCAAATAACGCGTCTTTTAGCATTAGCATAGTGGTCAAACTAAAACGATATCCAGAATAAAAATGGCGTCAAAATTCAAGAGATGGAGCATAATAAAATTATGCTCTATCTCTTAATTCCGAGGCACAGTACCTACCTCTAATCTACTTTATCGCAAGATCTCCACGAAACCGTAAATACTCTTTTGCGTGTACCGCCATGCATCACCCCTAGGTAATCATTATGGTTGGTTGTCTTTACAACAACGGACAGTGGCACGCCAAATATACCCTCCATTAATCTATTAATACTCGGTGGACACTTATATTGTATAGTGGGAGATTTTCAATTGACTAGTTGCGGTCCGCTGTTTCCCCTGAGATCCCAATGGATTTTTTCCGGAATAAAAAGCAGCTCTTGTCACTTGGCCCATAAACTATTCGGTATTCCTATGCTATGCTCGTGTCGATGTCGATTCGTAGTTCCGTTGGTACGTGAATTATGAATATAAATTAATCAACATCGATATACTTTTGCATTTGTAATATATGTAGCTTCAGTCAGCGGTTTCACCCTTTTTTTTCGGGATACAAAGTAGCCTATCTATGTTACTTTCTGGCCCATAAACTATATGATATTGTATGCAAAAAACCATGACGCCGCAACTCTATTGCTGTGCGATTCGTGAAAAAAGGACAAACCAACAAACACACATATATAAAAACAAAAAATAATACATAGTAAACAGTAGATAAGTCAAGACGTTGTGACGCACGACAAGTCGTTATCGAGTGCTTGTTGATATCCTCAGATCAACTTAATATGTTAGAGCAAAGAAGCTCATCCGCAATGACTCACTTGTAAAAGCTAGGCTGCAGAGCCTTGAGCATAGGCGTAGAGTTGCTTGTTTGTCGGTCTTTTATCGGCTGCATTTCGGCGAGTGTGCGTCGGAATTACACCAATTAATTCCTCCTTCTCCTTTCCATCATCTGACAACCAGACAAACAGCGAAGCGACATCGATACATAGTTGACATTCCTCCTTTACGCACGAAGCGTTATGCTTCTACGTTTATTTGGCGTACTGCTAAGGAGTGGAACTCTTTGCCCGAGTCTGTGTTTCCGGATCGTTATAATCTGGGTCTCTTCAAGTCACGAGTGAACAGGTATCTAGGTAAGCGTGATACATCGTCGACCGCATCGTCACTTACCACCAGGTGAGATAGTGGTCAAACGCAAGCCTATTAATATATTAAAAAAAAAAAAAAAAAAGTTCAACGATCATAAAGAAGCACCGATGGATATAATATCCATCATGTGGCCATACTCTCTCTCTCCCTTTAGTTTTTCACGTTCTGCATTAGGCCCTACAGCAATAGGAATGTAGGTATTCAACTGATATTATATCATAGATTGATGTGTAGGTAACTAATAAACCAATTAAACCAAGGAGCTCCCGTCCTGCTGTCCATTTTCATCCAACACTCCAGGCAAGTCCACTTAAATAGGTGTTTTTCCAGACACACCAGTCAGTTACTGTGATTAGCGTGATGGATAAGATGACTTAGCTAATTCGAACACGCCCACTAATTACTGTAACTAGCTGTTGGGTTCCTGTTGGGTGGGACACTTTAGATAATCAAAAGTAAACTGTTACCTCATAAACGTCAGAGGTAGTACAGAAGTGGCGGAAGAACCTATTAGCCAATTATTAATTTCAAAACTACCCGCATTTTCTAGCAATTAAACGGGGAAATGCCGCCATTGTGCTGGGTTTCATAATTATTATATTGTACTACAACATTTAGCCAGCATATAATAATAATAATATAATAATATAATTAAACAATAGTATTTATATTATAGTAAGTAGCTGTAGTTATATCTACATACTTATTGCATAGTCGTGGATATCTCGCAATACTCGTTTAACACGACAACTATGTTAGCCACGTACGTAGGAACTGCAAGAATCTCTTTGCAACTACTTACGATATGCAAAGAAATTCCTTTCAGAGAAGAGCAGGCAACGCACCGGCAATACCTTTCTTATTTATCAACAACCATTACATAATTATTATTTAGTATCTACCTATACTTTACTATTTGGTATACGTGGCATTTTACTTTAGAAGTTGGAACTTGATCTTGAAAAATGTTAGGACTACATCCATACAGTTTTTTGATAGTTTCTTTACTAAAGACAATTCCGAAATAAGGAGGTAGGTAATAAAGTAGATACACACGATAAGATCTGAGACATCGGCACCGGCGATGCAAGGTCAGGCACCACTGCCATTAGCCTCCGCGTGGCTGTGATTTGAATACGAAAGCGCCGATAAGTGCTTTCGTGATCGTAAACAATTAAATTATTATGGACTATGGAGAACGACTCGACGACCCTATTATGAATAATGGTGGAAACTTATCTAATGGTGGATGTCGGAATAAAATTTGTTGAAAAACAGATGAAAACACCAAACTGACCACAACCACATGAGTAAGTACTCGCCATGTGCCACAGCCCACAAACCCACAACTGAGTAAACTCCAAAATGATAAGTGACCAAACAGAAAAAGGTTATAACGAAATACAGGGTGAGTTTGAATTGGTGTGTCGTCCCGGAATGGACCATTAGGACCATTATGCTTGTCGACAAGTCGACAAGACAAGACACAAAAAAATTAATTCACTTCAAATGTGAACTGCGGGACGTTTTCTGGAATTGTTTGAAGGCTCTTCTAATGAACGTCATCATTTTATAAAATTCAGCATACTTACAAGGGATCTAGGCCCTAGGGCTGTCCGGAAGTTCTGTAACAGAATTTTGACGTAAACTTTAAATGCCTTTTTTCTTCAATGAAAAATTCCGAATTTAAAAAACTCGGTAAACAAATGTTGTTGACCTCCGAGAGTATATTGACCCCTTTTCAGGATAACATACCAATTTAAACTCAGGCTGTAGATAATATTGCACTTTAATTGACCACTAAAAGTACATAAAAAAAGTAAAAAGTTCAAATCTTAAATAATTATCATTTCTGACGTTCTGACCACAAGCAGACTCGCCTAAATAAAAAAATGTTTTAGAATATATTATTATAGGTACTATAATAGAAGTAGATTATCGAAGTTTTAGGTAGGTAGATAGGCACTATTTTATAGAAGTATCTAAAAGCAATTTCTACTAATATAATACCAACAAGGAGTGGACATCGTTCTTGTTATGAGTTGTGCCTTTTATGACAACAGTAGGTATAGTCGAACGTAAAATTTTCGTAACTATGGTCGTTCAAATGCCGTTTAGGAAATTAGGGTGTTTTGATAGCTATGTCGTAAACCATTGATCAAATTATCAAACAACAAGGACAAGACATAGGTAGGTAAATTAAAACAATTTAAAGGCTGCCTCAGAAATTTAATTTAAATCTGAAAAATATAAGTTTAAAATATTAAATGTTTTATTAACGTTTTTTCTTGATTAATATCAAGTAAAAAAAACGAAGTAGTAATGACAACAAAATATCGGTTTTGCCCACCGTCGCTCTGGCAGGAAAACACTCTTATGACGAATTTTTACAGTACCTAAGCGCTGCTGGATTTCACCAATTTGCCATACATAATTTCGTCTTTGAGTTCCTCAGTTGTCTCAGGGTGGTTCATATATCATATAGATATAACTTTTCAAAAAAGCCCGGAAAAAATAAGCCAAAGAAGTTGAATCGAGCGGAACTCAAATAGAAAATAATATACGCCAAATTCGTGAAATTAAGCTACCCTTACTACCAAATATGCCTGCCAGCAGAGCAATACGATAAACCTCAAAGGTTGCAACTGGCATATAGATTATAGACGTATTAAATTTAATTTAAAAGTATATTGCATCTTCAGATATTATGACCATATTTTCTGCCCCAGCACACCGTCCACCCATCGTCGCCGGAACTGAAACGTGTTTCCAAATCGCCTAAGGCCTATGGCTCCTGGTGCACTCCAGACACCTCACCTGTACGTCATCCGTAAGTAGCTTAAATATCTTTTCTCAGATAACTAAGTCGAATCTCAAGACTAACATGTAAAGGTATTTGCCTATTTACAGAGTGGTACAGGCTAAAAACGAGGCGAACACCCAATTTCGAGAAGAGACCGAGCAAAACAGATCGTATGTACACCTTCCTTATAACCCGGTAATGCTTAGGCATTTTATTTTAAGGGCTTTTTATTTTTTTCATCATTTGCTCTTTGATTATAAACCTTATTTGCTACAACTTTGTAACTGTCACAATCTTCAACTGGGATAGTGCATATATACTTGATTGCCGGAGCAAGTTGTATAAACAAAAAAAAACACCATAAAAACGCAGTCTTATCTGTTCAATAGATCGTTCCAGCTGCAAAAAGTCCGGTTGTTTTCGGAGGAATACAGCCCTACCGTAGATGCCAAGTTCGATGCTGCTGTTGCTGAACTTGACAACCTCAAAGCAGAACTCGAACGGGTTCAGAAGACCAAAGAATCTCTAGAAGCAGCATTACGGTATGTTTAGCATTATGATATGGTTTAGTTAATTTAAAAGCTGTTGTTGCTAGTTAGCTGTTTAAATAAGTGCAAGATCTTTTTCCTTCTCTCCAGTATTTTTGTTAACTACATATCTGTCTTTACTTAGACGTCCTCCAGAAGACGAGGACCAATCTCCAGAAGTTGAAACACCTCAGAGCCCGGTGCCTTCTTCTCCGTCAAGAACAAAAAAGGGGTTTGCTCTTCTATGCAATATCTGCGACCTGCTCTTGCCTATTGATCCTCAAGGTAACGCAATTTTCCTGATCAAATCAAACCATATCTACATAGTCCACCTTGTATCATCTTTTGATGCCCTTTGTTTTGATTGATTCTGAACTACAGACAGACTATAATATTTCTGTAATGTTTACTGTCTACTAAAGTAATTGGCCTTATTTAGTCCCCGTTGGGCGCCAATTTAAGAATGCTGTGAACTTGTAGCGGTATAAATCCTCGCACATTAATTTGTTGATAACTGTAAATGACTGAGTACTTGGAACTTGAAACTATACTAGTGCACTTAAAAGGATGCTGAAATATTGTGTCTACGGTCTAGTTTTCTAAACTTGTCTAATGATATAGACAAACATGCGCTGGTGAATGCCCACCAATGGCAACCAATGACAGCAATAGTGATTCGATCCCTAACCAATGACATGATTCGAATTTGAATTTACATATCTATGTCATTGGTTGGTGAGCCATCAAGTTTGTTTAAATTAATGGACAACTAAGAAAATCCCCACCAAACTGAACTTTCTGCAGGTCGTCTCTACATCACGTGGCTGCTTCTAGTGACTTTCTGCTACAGCTACAATGCCTGGTGTATCCCCCTCCGCGCCACATTTCCATACCAGACCCCAAAGAATTTACCCATTTGGCTGACAATGGACTACTTCTGCGACTTGATATATCTGCTCGATGTCACAATGGTTAAGCCGAAGCTGATGTTCCTTCACGAAGGATTCTGGGTCGACGACCCGGTCGAAACAAGAAAAAACTATATGAAGAAAACGCAGTATAAGGTAATTGCATTTTATTTTGATTACTGACTAATACTATACTTACTACCGATTGTTACTGCTTAAATGGTAATGCGGATATGACTGCACTCCATATTAATATTTAAGACTATGAAACTTATGAACACATCGCATAACATATTGTGTCCTTTTGACGGCTCCGTAGCTAAGTTGGTAGTAACCCTGCCTGCAAGGTGAGGGGTCCCGGGTTCGATTCCCGGCCGGGGCAGATTTTGTGTAAGCATAAAGTTTGTTCTCGGGTCTTGGATGTTTGTGATGTGTATCTGTGTATGTCCAATGTCCATGCCACCTGCGACACAGGGAATCCTAGTGCGGGGGTATGAGTGTGTAAGCGTTTATGTTTATGTTTATGTTTAAATTGAGACTAGGGGAATTATTCTGTTTAGTGGTATCCTTACATTCGAAAGCTTTTTTGGAGCCATATTTGTAGTCCTTGCTGACACACCAGTTTTATAATGACTTCATTTGTCCAGCAGTCATACTATTCTAAGATGTTGTATTCTACCATAGATATGTTCAATTACTTCTTGCATAAGGAATCTTTTATCTCTAGCAATAAAGGAGCCTAATTGTTTCAGTTCGACATGATCTCCATGATTCCCTTGGATATTCTCTACATATTTTTCGGGCCCAAGATGGTGATTCTACGCTTTCCACGTCTCCTGAAGCTCCAGACATTTTGGGAGTTCCACCAGGCTATGGATCGTGTGTTGTCTTCGCCTTACGTGGTATGTTCATTTTTTATTTTATTTTGAACTCAAAATAATTTATGTCTACGAGATTAGTTAATTTTTGACACAATATTTTTTTTCTACGAGAGTTTTTCTTTTGTTTTGAGACAACATTTCTGGCTATCCGATGTCTTTTTTAAACAATTGTGTATGACCACTATCTCTCACCTGATGTAAGTTTTTATTGTGTACATTATGTATGTGGATATTTTTATAAAATATATTAAGTACTTTAGTAAGTACTTAATATAACAAAAAAACGTTTTTTGTTGCTCTCACCGGTTAGTACCGGTGAGAGCAACAAAAAACGTTTTTTAGAAGTATTTTGTATCTTCTTCTGTAAGTAGATTGTAATTGTTATTATGTAATCCTTCAAATACGGTTTCTTTCAGGTGCGTATTGGCAAGACCCTCTTCTACATATTCTTCATGATCCACCTCAACGCTTGCGCTTACTACGCCATGAGCGACTACATCGGCCTTGGCACAAACGGCTGGGTCTACGACAACCAAGGAAACGCCTACATCCGGTGTTTCTATTTCGCTACTAAAACCGCCACTTCTATCGGAAAGAATCCGAAACCAGAGAATACTATCGAGTACCTTTTCATGACAGCGGCTTGGTTGATGGGAGTGTTTGTGTTCGCGTTGCTGATTGGACAGATCAGGGATATTATTGCCACAGCTACCAGGGCTAGGGTAAGTGTCTTTGCTTCATCACTTTACTAGCAGTCTAGTTGATTTAATTTTTTTCTATCTTACACGACATCCTACAGATACGACATAAGGTAACTATCATCGTCCATTGCTTCTCCTTCCCAACTAAGACCACATTAATAGAGTTATATATAATTATATTGCAATATGTAGTTTAAGGATCTATTCACTATTGTGTCATAAAATGTGTTGTCGATTATCGATTATCTATAATAAAATCGACTTGACTGAAATGCATAGGCGTTTTTATTGGTCTATGCAGCACCGCAACAGTTCTAACTTCAACTAACCACTCGTATTATGGCCAGTACTTCTTCTTTGTTCAACTCTTCATCGCTGCTTAATCCTTTTTAATATATTTGTCACAAACTCAATGAAAATCCAAAACGTTTTAGCTATTTTGGAATCAGCAAGTTCGTGAGGATCAGATCAGTCAGGAATAACAAAAGTTGTTAAAAATTGTTGTCAGACTGAGTACCGTAAGACGGTGGACAACTGCGTGCGCTACCTGCGTCGGTTGAATATGCCCATGTACCTGCAGCGACGCGTCACATGCTGGTTTCACTATACTTGGACCAAACAACGCTGCTTCGGTAACATTCTGTACCAATTTTATGTTTAGAATTCGACCAGCTTCGATCATATCATCAGTTAACAGATATCTGGTGAGTATTAGGCAAATACTAATCGATACAGAGCGAAAGAAACTTGCCTTATATTAACTACTTTAGCTACCGCATAGACAGGTTAAAATTAAACAGCCTGTGACCACCGTGTGCGAACAACTGATATGTACATATACGATACAAGTCGTTCACAATAAACTTGCATTATCATTTATGTAAAAATCAGCATCGAACAAACCATATATTAGATACTTATATATATAGCACGAGTGGTGTAATAAAGGTGTCGATATGTATTTGAATATTTTTGCAGATGAAGAAAAAATCTTGGACTCTCTACCTTTCAACATGAAACGAGATGTTGCCCTAGCCGTACACATGACAACTTTAAGCAAGGTAATAATAGTGTATCCCTAAGAATTATTGTTGAGGAAAAATTTGTACCTGCTATACCCGAAATGAAAAAGCGCAGTTTATGATAAAATAACCATTAATTAAGTCGTCTTATGGCTCTAGCATTAGGAACTACCCACGGTAGAGTAGATCCAAAGGGGTTCCACTGTAATCCTCCATTTCGTCTTGGGCTTTACCTATACCTACTCTGCAACAGTGGTATGTTGTTGTTGTTATTCCCGTTGAACTCGCATCCTATTGCTATTGAAAATGATTATTATTTTGATTGCTTGGTGGGTTTCAGTCAACCTTTAGCTACTCTGGATGTGATTTGGTGACGTTCGCAGAGTGGGGCATAAATCCTTTTTTGCCACTTAAAAATTAAAATATAATTCACAATATGTTGGTATTACGAAATATTAACGATCGAAGACGCCACTTTTCACGTGTCAATAGGGCGTTACGCTTTTGACAATGAACCAGAAGGTTTTAAGCTTCAGTGCCCAAAGTAATACAATAGGTACCTACTTAAGGGGTAACAAACCAAAACCATTCAACGTTTACTCTCCTCAGGTGCAACTGTTCCAAGACTGCTCCAACTCCCTGCTGCGAGACCTGGTGCTGCAGCTGAAGCCAGTGACGTTCCTCCCAGGGGACCTGGTGGTGCGGAGGGGGGACGTGGGACATCACATGTATATCATCAAGTCTGGAGAATGCTGCGTGAGTTTTGCTTAACAACATGTAATCTAAGGCAGTTCAAAGTAAGACTTATTGTTGCAATTGTGACTGATGATCTTCTTCCAGAGATGGTATGGAGAGGGGAGATTGGTTATAGTATTGTTACGTACATCGTAATATCTGGAGTATGATGGGTAAGTAATTCTTTTTAACTCGTTTTATTACTGCTCCGAGCGAGAGCGTATGGTATATACCTAGAGCTGGTTATAAATTGGTGTCGATTCTGTCATTTCATATCTAAACCTAATTTTAGTCACGGTCTCTCTCTTTACAAAATATATCATGAAAAAGAGATGGAAGATGTTTTACAGGTCTAAATTTAGTTTTACAGCTGTCAAATATCTTCCATACTTAATAAATTATAGACGTCACTAAATTCATTGTCGTTAAATTTACACTTAGAAACAAGCAAGTGGATTAATTTGACAGGTCTAAAATATATTCCATCTTTTTCTCGTGTTCTCATTTAGAAAGAGATTAAAACTAAAATTACGTTTGGGTATGAGATGAAAGAATCGACACCACTATCAGGTCTGCCGAGCAAAATCCCGTAACCGTCTAAGTTACTGAAAGACCATGCGGCTGCTGAGGTTGAACGTATTCCTTCCTGGTCGCGGGTTTATATTATAATATCCGCAGGGATCTCTGTTGGAGTTTTTTACCTACAAGAAAGATAAGGTACCTTTCTTCTTCCTCTCATTTGGAAAGCACTGGCATCGGTGTTGTGAGTAGGGTAAATTATTGAAGTGGTCTTTTTTAAATAGTAGAAATAATGACTTTTTATCCATGGCCAGGTAATGTCGCCGGACGAGAAAGAAGTTCTGGCTACTCTAAAGGAAGGCTCCGTGTTCGGAGAGATCAGCTTACTGGGGATTGATGGACTGCGACGAAGGACTGCTACGGTTAGGTAAGACCATACAAACGAGGAAACCTATCGCATAATCCAACTTTTGCATAAAAACACGCAATTATCAAATGTTGGTGGGGGACGGCGTGTTGTAATGAATAAAAAAATGTAGTCAACTATGTACTTAAACGCACTTTTTCACGGTCAAATCAACAAAATGCAGGTATTACAGCTTTAAGGCCCGAACCGACGTGTGTACCTCCTCTGCGCCATAGGTAATGCCGGGCTGCGGGCTCATGAGCTTTAAGGCCCAGGCCAAGTGACGTCAGATGTGAAGTCCAATTTGTATGGAGTGTTTTAGCGCTCAGTAGATACGCCCGACTTTGACTCTCATTTTTGACGTTTATAACGTTCGATTTCCAGTTTTCTCGATATAGAACATTTGATTCTCATGAGAAAACGATTAACATCATAAAAAATGGAGTCAACATGCCTATTAATGGACGCCACCTAAGTCGATCGCGATGGTATAAGTGGAGCCCCCCGGCAGATCCCGCGGGTACGCCAGCCTGTTCGCGCTGTCCCGCATGGACCTGGAGGCGGCGCTGGCGCACCACCCCGCCGCCGCGCGCGTGCTGCGCCGCCGCGCCGACCACCTCATACGGGAGAACGCCGCCAGGTATACAAAAAAGAAAGAACAAGAAAGAAAATACATTTATTTCAGGACATCACACAACATTACAGTAGTTTTACTAGGTGACGAGTCGAGGTTTTCATTTCCTTGTCGGTGTGTTTGTGACCTCCTTGCGCGTTTATAATGTTAGTAGGGTGAATTTAGATTTCAATATACCTATCAGATAATATTCAGTACTAGCTGCTGCCCCGCGGTTTCACCCGCGCGGAGATATTGGATTTCATGGTTTTTATTTTTTTGCGCGGAACCCTAATTCTTTTTCCAAAATAAAAGTAGCCTATGTTAATCCTTGTAACATCAGCTATCTGCCAGTGAAAGTCCGGTCAAAATCGGCCCAGCCGTTTCGGAAATGACCCGGAACAAACAGACAGACAGACTGAGAGACAAAAATTTTAAAAATGGCTGTTTTGTTGTAGGTCCCGTATATACTTTCATATGCATTTAGTATAAAGCTGTTATTTTGATATTACAAACAGACACTTCAATTTTATTTATCTGTATGTATGGATCTGTATGGATGTTTCGAATTTGTTCCTTTAGTCTTTGTTGATACATTTTATTTTCAAGCCGTTTGTTTCCTCAATGTACACAAACAAATGAAAGTAAACAGTAAAATCATTTGAGATCAACAATAACTCATTTATGCAGGCATACAAAGCAGTGCACAGCTGAAAAGGAAGCCAAGAAGTCACCTGGAGCCCCGGCCGGCGGGGACAGGCCGCGGCGGCGCCGTCGTCGGACTCACTCGCGCTCGCGGCGCCGCCTGTCAGCCGTCACAGAGGTAACTACTACAGAGATAGCTACAGAAACCTAAAGCCGCATTCTGATTTCTTTTTCGGGGTGTATTGTAGCGCGACGGAACGATATCGAATTCACACATTTAGAAGTAAACTACTTATTCCGAAAACAAAACAAAACTACCCACATTATAAAACAAAAATATCGTACTGGGCTTCAAACAAAAACACGACTGTCCTAGCCAGTGTCACTCGCGATGATGTAAGGATTCTAACGATACTCCATACATCCAAATCTGTGCAAGCATTTAAAATTTATGGTGGAATAAAGAAACTCATATACATGTATAAACATAAACCTTAAAAACATTACACTCCTTTTTTGTGTAGTCATGAAAAAGCATCTAATTTTTCTTTTTCAGGCATCGAACCCATCGATTTCAGGGTCAGAAGACCAGATCACGGTCCTAGAGGTGACCAAAAGCTGCGAGACCCTGCGTCCAAACAGCCGCGGGTCTCAGACCACGCTCACCTCAGACAAGGACCCCACCGACGCCGAACAACGTCATATCATACCAAAAATTATTTTCACTTCGCCCGAACCATAATAATTATTACCTACTAGGTATATCGATGGTAGACGGAGAAATATTTCCTCTCCATTATCGGGTAAGCATCTTAGGGAAGTGAAGGGTGATCCACCAAGATTTTTGAAAATGAGGATTCGAAAAAGAGTGGATTCCGAGGCCTGTATTAGATTTTTTCCGAATCAATGAAAGCAGTTTTTCTTTCTAAATTCGACGAAATGATTCCCTCGAATAAATATATCTCTATCTCTTAACACTTCGGCAAAGAGTTCCGCATACTATAGACAAATCATTTTTGATGGACCCTATATACAGGGCGAGTTGAATGTGTATGTTATCCCAGATGGGGGTGATTAGGACCATAGTTGTCCACAAGTTGTGAGAATCTTGAGCTCCCTTGGAAATTCAAAATTTCCATACAAAAAAATAAATTCAACTTCACACGTGAAATGCGCGGTCTTTTCTGAAATTGTTTCCAAGTCTCTTCTACTCTAGGGCTGCCCGGAAATTCTGTAGTAGAATTTTGACGTAAACTTTCTATTACTTCAATGAAAATACTGGGCTTATGAGACTTAGGCTGAGATTCAGAGACGAATCTTAGCGTGGACTCACGCTTCCATACGTCAAAATTCTATACAGTTTTGACGTATGGAAGCCAAAGTCTACGCTTAGAATCGTCTCTGAATCTTAGCCTTAATACCTAATGTCTCAGGGTAACGAGCACACTGCGGTGCCGCGCAGGCCTTTGTGTTTCAAGGTTCTGGGTGGCACTGCAATTGTTATGGGCCGGCGTTATGCTTACCATCAGGCAAACGACCAGCTCGTCTCGTTACTAAATAACATAAAAAAAATGAAAATAACTATTTCATCACTGAATAATTCCGAATTTCAAAAACTCGTAAAACAAAAGTTGATGACGTCCAGGAGTAGATTGACCTCATTTCGGGATAACATACCAATTCAAACTCAGGCTGTATATAGCCCCAAAACCACCTAGGATCTAAGGATATATCTAACTTATCCTATTATTATATACCATTTCGATAGCCGGTCGCTTAAAAACAGTAGTCAAATGATAATAAACAAATATGTATACATACTTAATCATAAACACAAAATTAATCCTCTAAATTTATTTCGGTGTAAATAAATAAATGTGAAATGTAGCTCAAAATACTTTCAGCAATATTTGAGGTCAAAGATTGGTGTTTGATAAGAGTCACTTTTGATTTTGAACACAAGTATACGTTAGTGTTAGTAATAAGTAATGACAAATAAGTAGACTTATATATTTATATATGTATATATAAGTCTACTTATATATTTATATATGTATATATATATAAATATATAAGTCTACTTATTTGTCATTGTTAGCAGTTTAGCACTGCCGAACGAATTGATTAATGTTACTTTTCCGATAAACAGTTTTTGATGTAACGTTTGAGTCGTCACAAAATAGAGTGTATATTATATTTGATATTTTATCTATGTGTTATAATTCATACTAGTTACCTGAAGATACGAGGACATGATTAATTACATTTTAATGTCTATAGAAAGTATAAATAATGGAATAATATAAAATATGTAGGTAATGTTTCAAATAAAGAATTTGTACGTAGTAGGTTCACTGGTGTTTTATTGACAAACCTTTGATTCTAGCTTCTGCCAGCAATTTCACCCGCGTTCCCAAAGAACCCTGCATTTTTCCGGGAAAAAAGTAGCATAGGTATGTTACTCTCCGATCCATAACGGGCAGTATAGACTATTATGCAAACGTACGTTTGCATAAGCGTCTACGGTCTACATAAGCTATGTATGCCAGAAATCACGTCGATCCGTTGCACCGTTTCTGCATGGAAAAAGGACAAACCTACAAACACACTTTTGCATTTATTATAATTAGTACGGAAGTACGGATTTATTTTCTTATATTTGAAAGTTTTGCAGTTTTTATTTTAATTCTATCTTAATTGCCTGAGTCGCTTTGCATTTACTTAAGGTACCTTTGATAGCCTAGTTACTCTTTATCGTTCGTGACAAACTGGCAAGCGGGTAGGAGAGCCCTACTCCGAAAAGTGGACGTCGAAACTTCGGCTTTCGAATCCACCACGAATGTGTAGAAAGACATAATGTCAAGTTACGAACATTTCACGATGTTACGATCGTTTTTTTTTAATATTATATTGGATAACGAAACGAGCTGGTCATTTGCCTGATGGTAAGAATAACGCCGGCCCGTAACAATTGCAGTGCCACACAGAACTTTGAAACACAAAGGCTCACGCGGCACTGCAATGCGCTCGTTATCCAGAGACATTAGGTATTAAGTCTCTGCATAAGCCCAGTAATTTACCACTACTCTGCTCATCACACCGGCAATTCGGTGGCAGACTGTACTAGCAAAGCGGTGGACCCCCTATCCCCCAGACGGCCACTCGCAGAAGAGCTAGTCCTACCACCTAGTAAAAAATGATACTTACATGGTGTTTATGAAAACTGCGATCCGAGAGCCGGAGCTTCTACGTTCGATTTTTGGAGTAATTTACTACCGGCAGGGTAGGGTAACCAATAAGAAATGAGAATGCTAGTAGGTAGGTACATGCTGTTCCTTAAATCTTTATAGGTAGGGTAAACGTCCCATTACTCGTCAGTTTCTGAATTTAGCTGTCTTTGCAGCTTTGCCTCGTCTCTGTTTGTTAACTTAGAAATATCAAATTTTTTGACGTGATTACTTATTTATAACTCTTTTCGGTAAATATATTTTTAGTACGATAAAAAAACCACAAGTTATTAAAATAATTGAAAAACTGAAAAATAAGTGAATTGTACCAGTATCCGTCAGATTTGTCCTAATTTTCGTCAAATTGTCCCAGAACTCGTCAATTTTTACCACCATTTTGAACTCTGTAATCTTGGTATTAAGGTTCATTATTAAATTGTTTTTTGGCGATATAACCCTCAAATTAAAAATTTAGGGCAAAAATATACCCAGAAGAAGCAAACGCGTCGAATGCCTAGGACGAATATTATTTATTGCACCAAATGAAACCAATTTAATCAAGCTGTTTTTTGTATTAACAAGTTTTTTTGTGAAAAAATATAAATAAATATTCAAATATATTATTCCAGAAAAGCTTTTTGTAAAATACGTAATGGGTTCTGTAGTCTCGTAGCCACCTTCCGGCTCCATTATCGGCATCCTAAATATCGCTTAAGGTTCGTTTGATTCTTGTAAATACTCAATGGGGTTGTCATTACGTTACAACGTTACTATACTATACGTTACTACCTTCCGGCTCTGTTACCAGTCCAACTCGGCGATATAATTATATTGCATTGTAATCCGATTTACATACACAAATCAAATAAAGTTTGAGATCACTAGCAAAAGATGGTTTTTGTTTTAATTTTACTTTTTTAAAAGAATGTTGCTTACGTAACATCTTTTTATAAAAAAGATACACTTGTTGAAATTTAAAAAAAAATATTTTTAGTAACTAAAATTGAATTTAAAAGTCCTAGTGCAATTTTGACTACTAAATAATTGAAAGAAAAAGAGGATTTAACTAAATATTATCAACATTTATTATTAAATTGTTTTTATTTAGTATAAGATAACTCCTCCCCTGGCTCGAACACATGCGGAAATCCTTCTTGGCATGCTGAGAATTAAGTTATTCAGCATTTCTTGCGGTAACCTGTCCCATTCTTGAATAACGGCTTCCCTGATCTCTGGCACTGTCTGGGGAGGTGGCTGACGGTTCCAAACAGCTCACTTGACAGCATCCCACGCGTGTTCTATCGGGTTTAAGTCAGGCGAGCCGGCAGGCCAGTCTAACCTGGTAATGTCGTATTCACGCAGAGCAGCGTTGATTCGTTGAGCTCGATGTGCTGGGTGCATTATCGTCAACCAATACGAATCGAGGACCATGGTTTATTCTAAATGACCTGATAATTCCATCAATAGCAATGGTTTGGTACAAAGCTGCAGTCAGCCAGCCACGATACGGGATCAACGTCGTTCTAGCACCAATCATTATACCGCCCCAAAAGGATACCGATTTCCCGCCTTGTTGAACGGTTCCGGTTGCAGTTCTTTGTCTTTCAGCGTTCCCAGGTCTTCTCCAGACACGGAGACGTCGGTTGTCCGGATGAGTGCTATATCTGGACTCGTCAACGAAGAGACAATTCTGCCAAATGTTTTCAGCGCAAAAGCTTAGGTCTTCCCTCCTCTTCTCGTACACGTCCACCTCATGATTTATGGACGCTTTAATGCGGCCGATGTGGTCAGCGACTTCGCCTTTTTCGTACTCGACTGTCATTGCGTGTTGACCGTCGTTGTCGTCGTTGGTACCTGGTTCGGCCTCTCCGAGTTTTGAGAGCTTTGAGAGATTTGAGTTAGAGCGAGTTTTGAGAGATACCTGAGCAAAAGGAGTCTTCTCACCCCATTCGAATAGTGCGATCGTCGTTTCTTGACCGCATTAAGAGGCTGCTACATGCCGTACTTTCCATACAAACGCTTGTACGCGATTATAGTGTCCTAATTAATTTTTCTTTAGATGTTTTGAGCAAATAAGTATCATGTGCTCTATATCTAGGATTCCGTGGGAGCAAAAATGTAAAATTTTGAGATTCCAACTCAGTACAAGCCTTCACAACCAGCTTTTTTGGACACATTTTTCCTTGACTTTGGCCGTTCACAGTGTTCTCATAAATGTAAACTTCAACAAAACACTTCCATATAATCCTTGGACATGTAATGGAGATTCTAAATAACAAACATTTTTTTCCGAAACTTGTAAGGCATTTTCAAAAACACGTATTTCCTGGAACACGTTTTAGGAAAGTACCACGCACTAATTGTCTTCGGAAATTCTTTGGAAATTAATTTCCAAATTTTCAGAATGCCAACTGAAGGCTCTGGCGTTGTATTTCTTTTTCCGTAATGCCTGTTTTTCTTTGATGTACAAAAAAGCCTTTAGGCCCTTTTTGCGTTCTAGGATTTTTGCGTTAGGCGGGTCATGAAGCGGTGCCTTAATCGATATTGGTGGTCTGCTATTTCCGTCATAGGTAGCGCGTTATACGTTTTACTTTTCATGCTCGTTCAGGTGGTGCTTCCGTTTAGCAGAGAGGCTAAGCTTGGTGATATTGCAACATGTTTCCGTGCTCCCGCATTGCAGAAGCTTATGCCGAGTCTCTCGGCGCAGTCGTCCATGATATTGAATATTATATGTATGTCTTAAATAACCTAAAAATAAATATGGAACAGTAATTTTCATCATTAGCTATAAAGTAATTTGATATATATAATATTTTATAAAATAATTTGATATTACTCATTACTATACTTTAAATATTACTTTACTTAATAAAATACTAATGATGGGTCAGGGAAGTACATGTAAATTTTAGTGGTCGATCTAAGTGTCCTATATTTGTGCTCAGTCTTCTGGGCAGGGAAAGTCATACGCACGAAGTTACGTCATATATTGCTTTAACTACGCCATACAAAAACATACGAATAAGAGCTGCCGTGCGGGCACGCGGTTGCAAGGTGGTGGTACGACTAACGCCAAAATGCGCGTATTGCCTCGCTTGCAAAATATCAACCTGCAACGCATGCCCCTACAAAATATACAAAAAAGATAAACCGAAAACTTTTTATTGTATGTACTTATTATAACTATAATTTTATATAAAAAAATAGAGGCGGTCTTATCGGTAACCGTAATTACATACTTGATTATAGAGGTAATTATCTTTAAATAAAATAAAAGTAATAGTTTTGCGAACCCTCAATTAATATATGTACTCAAATAAAAATCTGACCGCCACCGCCGCCTTATAATAAAACCGTAAACCGTATCACTGCACAATAAGGTTCAAAATATACTCAATGACGATATTACGCGCATTTTGTTAATCATGTCCCAGTTACCGTCAAAATAATATAAATACTGACGGGTATTGGGTCAGATAGGGTATTTTAAGTACGAATACCTGTCATACGCATAAATAAGAAGTTAATAATAAAAATAGCACAATTTTATAGGTTATATCGTTAGAAAATTACCTTGAGCGTTTCACTAAAATATCACACTTACCAAAACGGCCTCCTGGTCCTTTGAAACTTGAAAACAAAAGTGGTGCGCAGGACTACACTTTCAGTTACTAAACTTCCCAAAAAACACAAATTTCAAAATCGCTAACTTTGATAGCTCATTTCTCCGGAACCATTATAGATATAACTAAATGGTGTCATTTTAATTATGAAGTATATTATTTTAAATATATTGCTATAAAAATCTTTTCTTAAGCTCTCGTTTGAAATAAGTAACTGGCCTTTTTTTACAATCTGACGAGTATCGGGACATTGACGACATTACCAGCGTTTACCCTACTTTGCAAATTTCGTTGGCGATATTCCTTCAAAGGTATATCGCCATCGAGGTTGACGGTCCACTGAACATTAATTTATTTGATTGACCTAAATAAACAAACCCATTACGCAGCCATTTGCATACAAATTCGTTATATTTACTACCCTAATTTCCATTAAGGGGAGTTTTCCCTCTAATGCAATAATTATACGGCGACATTGCGTGCATCAGTCTGTGACATTATTTGTGATGGGTTCCAAAATCTCCAAAGAAAAACGTCTAAAATTGCTTTAAAAAAGCAACGAACCAACTTCAGTGACAAACTACTGAACCGATTTTGAAGAAATTTCTATGGGACCAATCTGAAAGTATATGCTTTCAAATAAAAAATAAATTTTTCAAATCGGTTAATAAATGACAAGGATATGAGGTATCAAACATAAATATAAAAAATACCCACCGAATTGATAACCTTGCAAAACCCTGAAAAAGGCAACATGTTTCAGCTACCTATACATGTTATCATATAACCCATATATACTTATAAATATATATTTTAGTGCGGAAAATAATCATAGAATTCTTATAGAAATTTACTAGAACATGCATGCAGTGTTTCAAAAAACTAGTCCACACACCGAAGTCCGAGTCGAAACACCTAAACTAGTTCACATACGAAACACCTAAAAATATATGGTGGCATTCGTGGCTAATAACTTGTACTATCTATTATTTTTGTATTATCTATTCTGTGCTAATAGGACGATCCTTTCGCTGTTAGGAAATCCAAATAGAACATACCTACCACTACATACTGTGGTACCCAGCCCGAAAATAAAAGTCGGCGGTATGTCAAAAATTTGTGAAACTTTAACGAACTTGGTAGTAATTTCCTGATAGTTTGATTACCTGCCAACTCGTTTAAAAAACAGTTTACACAAAAAAATCGAACAAGTGCAAATTGAATTCGCGTTGTGAGTGTGCCGTAAGATTATCTCAAGAATAATCATGATACATTCCAACTGCAAATGTAGCATGTAATTTTTTACGCACAATTTTGAGAGACCAAATTACCATGTTAGCCAAAGTTAGCTATTAATAATATTTCACAACCCTATATGACTAACTTTTTACAAAGGCAATATGCACATACCTATGTCTAAGTTCTATTAAACTACTGTACCGTTATTCGAAACCTAATTAATACATGAGAGTAGCGTACTTCATTATCGTTCCGTACTAGCCGTGCTGTGATTGGCCCTGCTCGTATCCGTCGTCCCGCCGTCCAATCAGCGTCGACTTCCGCTCTCTCTTAGCGCCTCCCCCCACCATCACCACCGCGGCAGTGCGCTGCGCGCAACTTAGCTTCATTGGCGTTTGGATTTTCGTCCAGAGCGGTCGTAAATATTAAAAACTAATAGTTTACGAACCCAGTCGTGCTATTGATATTGAAAAATATCTTTTACTTGCTTATATATTTATATATAACTATATAAATATATTTGAAGCAATCGGTAAGTAAGTAATTTAACGGTGTTACCGTTCGGCTTTCATTACCAATTTTTTGAACTGTTTTAGTTTTGTTTTTTAAATGGATGATAATAGCGGCCCAGCTCCAACGAGGGAAGTGACGGAAGATTAAAGACGACAACAGCCAAGAAGGAAGTATAAGTTACGTGAGTAATCGAGCTCAGAATCCAGTTCTGACTCTTCAACAACCTCTAGTTCGTCATCGGACAATTCCGGAAGACGCAGGAGGAACAAGCACAAGAAGAAGAAAAACCGTAAGTTAGATAAATTATTTACCGAAATAGTTGAAATAAAATCCCGTTTGAATGATACCAATCAAGGTAATCATCACCATGAGTCAAATTAGAATGATAACTACCTGAGCCTTTGTGCACCAAACACAAGTGGCATTTTTTATAAAGACAAAAACAAAGAAACCTGCTATCCCTAACACAACGTCGGCTCATTTACTGAAAGAGCTACAACGTTTTGGACAGCCAGATTGGAATAGTGTGTGCTATTCTTAAACTCAAAAACACTACGGCTCCGTAGCTAAGTCGGTAGTAACCCTGCATGCAAAGCGAGGGGTCCCGGGTTCGATTCCCGGCCGGGGCAGATTTCGTGTAAGCATAAAGTTTGTTCTCGGGTCTTGGATGTTCGTGATGTGTATCTGTGTGTGTCCATAACACCTACAATACAGGGAATTCTAGTGCGGGGGTATGAGTGTAAGAGTTTATTTATTTACTACCTTCATTCCCTCGGGTTCACAAGTTTTTACTCAAACGAGTTCAAACGTTATGATAACTTTAAGTTCTCAGCTCGCATGGAAAACGTGTTTGCAGGATTGACATATTATGCTTTACTCCAACAATAAGAAGCCCTTCAAGCAGATTTGAACAGATTCTCAAAGAACGTACAACAGGCAAGTGCGAACGCCTCTGAAATTAGTGCAAAACTAAATGAAACTTCTTCAAATGGTAAGTTTGCAAAGGTTACAGGCGATATTTTCCAGATGGTATGTGGACACAGGGCTAAACGTATTCAAAACAGACTTGAATCGATACTTTCTGCAGTAAAAGACCCATTGTTCAAGAATACACTCGGAAAGCTTCCGCCTTCTTGCGATAGTCTATTCCAAAGCAAAAAAAAAAAAACTTAGCTTAGTTCTCTAAAAGGCTGGAGGGCTGAAAAATGTTTTCTGGCAGCATACTGCTCCCAAGGAATGCCATTCTGATCCTCAGAACGTTCCGAGCTCATCAAAGCCAACATATAATCAACCCAGAAAATACCAAGGTAAGCTTCCACGAAACAGAACGTGCCTAAACAATTTGCCTCGAACGACAACTTTCGGGGAAGAGGGGGCAGACAACAGAGACGACATAACGATCAACCCTGCAGATGACGTAATTCCCCTTTATCCCACCGGGATAGGAGAGAAAATAACCAGAAGTTCTGACTCGAAGCCATTCCACGCCGGTCAGCCACAAAAATATTATACTCTTTGGGAGAATGCTCGAGGCCCCGCCTTACATTCTCAACATAATAAGCGGCAACCGCATACCTTTCAAACGTGCCGAACAACCACACTACCCAAATACCTCATTCTCTAGAAATGACGCGGGTTATTCACAATATGCACAGTTGCACACTCAAGGTGTCATAAAAGTTGCAAAACAATCTCCAAGCTTTGTATCGTCGATGTTTCTCAGACTACAAAGCGACGGCACGATGAGACCAATTTTCAACTTGAAAAACCTGAACAAATATGTCGCCACCGACAATCTCAGGTTTCAGGTGATGATTCACCGTGTGCCAGACTTCCTTCAAAAAGAAGACTGGACGGCCAAAATATACCTTCATCAGGCCTACTTTCATATTCCAATGTCGTCGAATCATCAATGCTTCCTTCGGTTCATTTACGACGACATAATTTACGATGACATGCATACCATTCGAGCTCAGCTCGGCTCCAAGAACATTTGCCTCTGTAAGCAATTGGATAGCTCAAAAGGTTCGAGAACAAGGCTTGCGAATATTACTGTATCTCGGCGATATTTCTAGCCCATCAGAACCCACATACACTACAGAGCCACGTGGCAACTGCCACTAGCTTTTTCGAACACCTGGGTTGGAAGATAAACAAAGAAAAATCATTACCGGAAAGGTCACTAAACAGACTCAAAAACGAACTGTCGGCAAGGATAAAATCGAAAACAACAAATCTGAAAGAATTTCAAAAACTGACAAGTTTGCGATTCTTGTCGTTCCAAGAGGACGACTAAACTATCGAACGCTTTACAAGCGAACACACTAATAAAGTCCCGAGCACTTGCTGCTATATTGAACCCGAAGGCATTACAGGACAGTTCCTGTATCCACCATTGCAGTCAATGGTGGGTGGAAAACTACACAACCAGTTCTTGCATACACCATCCTCAGCCATCACATTACCTAACTACAGATGCGAGCGACATAGGATGGGGCGGCAAATTTAACAACCAAGACTTTCACGAGCTTGGTTGCAGACCGAACCAAATCTTCATTGCAATTAGAAAGAAATGATTGCAATAATAAGAATCCTACAAGATCAATGTCACTACCTCCAATCGAGTGCACTACTAATTCAATGCGACATCAGGACGGTACTGTCATATCTTCGCAACGAAGACGGTACGAAGTCACAAGCATTGGTGAATCTTATAGCCAAAAAGGTATTCTCGATCTTTAACCAATACAATATTCACATGACAATTTATCACCTACCAAGCAATTGCAACACAGCTGATGCAGATCACATGTCTCGCCAAAAAAACCTCGCCCAGATTGGCAACTTCTTCCAAAGGTAATGAATGCGATATTCGAGAAATGGAACGAACCGGAAATAGACCTTTTCGCGTCCCGCAAAGCCCACGTGGTTGTCAAATATTGCACGATCGATAGATGGGATTCTCAAGCTCAATGTTACGATGTCTTTGGAATGACCCGGAACTGCAAACTAGCTTGGATGTTCCCGCCACCATACCTAATACCAAAAGTGTTGAACCACTTGAACAATAGTAACTTTTAAACTTTCGCGATTCGAATACATTGTTTATTTTTATTAAGAACGGGACTTAATCGCGATTCGCGATAAAAACACTGGTTTATATTTACCTCGACGTTTCGATCAAGTTGCATTGATCGGGGTCACGAGAAAACTGGAGAATACGGGTGTCAGCATCAATAAAATGTGAGTGTTGTTACCAAGTACCCACATTTGGCGTTATAAAAGTCTGGGCTTGTCACGACACACCACTTGAACAAGTCTACAGGAGTTTAACTAATAGTCGTTCCATGATGAGAAAAAGTGTATTGGAGACCAGACTTGAAAAACAAAGCACTGAGCCCCCCGCCCCCCTTACGATCAAGGATCTATCCTTTGTCCTAATAGACGTAACCACCGGCCAACCTCCACCGAGAGTAAAAGAAATGACACGGGAAGTCTGGAGATGTGGGGTTGAGATCAGAGCTTAACCGACTGGAATGAACAACAGAAATAATTTCTATCTTCTTCTTGGAGACAGTCCACCTTAAACACATACAAGCCAGTCTGGAAAAGGTGGCTCTCATGGTGCGATAAGAACTCTGTTAGTCCACGGAAACCTGACGGATCACAACTGGCTAGATTTTTGGTTGATTTACATCAAAAAGAAAAACTGTCTTTAAGTACAATACTAGTTCACAAACCAGTGGTATCGACTTTCTCTGACCCAAATGACATTAGTCGGCTTAGTTCGCATGCGCTTGTAAAACAAGTTTTAAAATCACTATCAATAAGATATCGAATCATTTCACTAGCCAAACCGAAACAGCACAATCGCCCGTTTGGAACATCGATACTTTGTTACATCATCTCAGCCAGAACTCCACCGAGAAAATGAGCTTGTATGCAACTTCAGGGCACACAGCTGCTATCCTCCTCCTATGCTCAGGACGAAGAATACACGACTTGACTCTCCTTAGAGTCGTCGACTCGCGGAGCATTGCCAAATATCCCAAAATAGCATAGTTCTTTGGCCTACATATAGATCAAAAACCGACACCTCCAAACAACAACAATCGGGTTGGAAACTTTTACAAAACGAAAATAGTCGAAATTTAGATCCAGTCTACTGGGTCTCTAGATACAATAATCAATGGAAAGGCAAAAGCTATTAATTCAGACTATCTATTTTTATTACCACTTACGACAAACCAAAACCAGCTACACGAGCCGTGATCGCTGGCTGGGTGAAAAGCCTCCTTAAAGAAGCATACACTGAAGCCATGCCTGGCAGCCTTCGATCAGCAGTCGCATCAATAAACTGAATAGAAAACATCAAATTCAACGACACATTGGCAAGAGGAAATTGGGAATCACCCAATACTTTCAAAAAGTTTTATCGCAGGGAAATCTTGCCCTCTAATGTAAACTCAAATCAATCGCGACATGCTTTGAGCCTATTAGCTAAAACCTAATTGTAACTTTGTCAAATGATACTTTGCCATTCTTTAAACTTTGCTATACATACCTATCGTTGATTTAGTACTATAAGAAACGATAAATTACTTAAAAGTTTCGTTTCTATCAATATTATATACACTAGTAAAATAAAATCACATTGGCGTCACCATCACCACCAGGCGATAACAAACACATCTCTCATGTATTAATTAGGTTTCGAATAACGGTACAGTAGTTTAATAGTGATGTTTTACCTACAAATAAAACATTTATTAAACATACTTACCTTATTCGAAACCTAATACTTTAAATTTCTGCCTGGTGGCCATAACATGAGAAAACCAATGAAGCTAAGTTGCGCGCAGCGCACTGCCGCGGTGGTGATGGTGGGGGGAGGCGCTAAGAGAGAGCGGAAGTCGACGCTGATTGGACGGCGGGACGACGGATACGAGCAGGGCCAATCACAGCACGGCTAGTACGGAACGATAATGAAGTACGCTACTCTCATGTATTAATTAGGTTTCGAATAAGGTAAGTATGTTTAATAAATGTTTTATTTGTAGGTAAAACATCACTATTTATATTGGAAGTTTTGGAACCTATCTACGTACTTTCTATACCTTTGAATTCATTTGAACTCTACAAAATGTAGGCATAATAAACCCCAAAGTTAATTTTCCTGCGAATAACAAATGAAAGCTAAATTTGTTTCGTAATTCAACCCGTCTACACGATCACTGGATCATTGATATTGCGTGATGTCAGGTATTCATTTCTTTATTGAAACAGACAAAGGCAGGCAATGTAAACGTAGCAAAAAGAAAAATAAAAGTTTCATTTACTTATAAAGTTTTCATGGATTCGTTTTCTTTATTTAATTTTCACGTTTCGCAAGAAATGCGATTCTACTTACACGGTGTTAGACTAATTCAGACACGAATCTATGCGTTGACTTTTGTTTCCATAATTATGTCAAATATGTATGGAATTTTGACATAAGTACCTAATTATGTGTGACGAGCCCTAATTTCACTATACTAGAAGACGTTTTTTTTTCGCTTGGTGTTAGGGCATTTTCCAGTGCCCACCTGGCTAGCTACCCCCTTCAAGTTGAAAACTGCCGCTAAGCCCCTATCAAAAATTTTTTTTAAAATAGAAATACCTACCTATTAGGCCTACCAGTACCTAACCCCAGCTGGAAATGTTTTTTAATCAAAATTATTATGTAAGTTTTGAATGTTCATTTGTAGTAGAAGTTTTGTGACCAAAATCATTAAAATATGACAAAGAGATACCAAAAATCGTAAGACATATCTTTGAATGTATCGTGCACTGAAACCACCCCTCATTAGGGGTAACTCGAAACTTCAACCAGTTGCTGGCTCAGTCGGTAATCTACCCGGGTCGCGAATAATCCACTTTACAAATGAGAGTTGGAAAAATGTAGAATTTTATTTGGTCGGACTTTATATATTTATTATATTATAATAATTTATTATATTCAATAGCTTCTAGCATAAACACAAACACTGTGGTTGTGATTTATTAAAGTTTGAATGCTGTGAATTTGTTATAGTTTTTAATTCAATTTTTATAGTTAATCAAACAAATTCTTGAAACACTATAAGGTAAAGCGAAATAGCGTATATTGTAAAGTGTAGTAAAGCATTCCCAAATATAAGTAACACATGGAGAAGTGCATCTAGATTTTTTACTAAAGCCTTTTTTATATAATGGACTCAAACCTTTGAGAATTCAAGAAGGTAAGATTTTGCTAAGAATCAATAAACAGGTAAATTATATGTACTTACCTACTTACTACAAAGCTTGTATTGAAGTTTTGCATCACCCTATACAGCACTAATTTTCATACGCTATATAATTAATTAAATGCACTACATGGCACTTTGAACCAGAACACAGGTTCGCCGGCAGTTAAACGAGCATTGGTTCCCAATTCTTCCAAACCAGACGGATTCTCGCTAAAGATCCTACATTATATAATATATAAAACCAAGAGTAAAATTTACAGTGGCACCTAGTCCCATATATAGGTAAAATATTATAAATGCGGAAGTTTGTTTCTTGGTTTGTTGGTTTGTTGGTTTGTCCTTCTTTCACGCAGCAACGGAGCAACGGATCGACGTGATTTTTGGTATAGATATAGTTTATGGACCGGAGAGTAACGTAGGCAATATTATCTCAAAAAAAAGCACGGTTCCTGTGGGAACGCTGGCAAAATCCGCGGGCAGAAGCTAGTTAAATTTTTTTTCTTATGACTGTGTTAGTTAGGCACACGCTTATTTTTGAAAATCTTTCTTTTTGGTAGGTAAATTTTCTACTAAGTATGTAACCTTATTTTTTTGATTGATTGTAAATATTATGCTATGTGCATATAATTCGTACTACTTCCGTACTACTATAATAAATGCGAAAGCGTGTTTGTTGGTATTCTTGGGTTTTTGCATATTTTCTGATTCTATTGTCAGTCAATTTTATTTAATTTTTGTCAGCGTAAGTGTACACGATTCCAATGCCTACCTAAGAGTTTAATCTTAATTTAGTTTAAAGTTGGTTAAAAATTTAATTTCATCAATAACAAGTTGCCACAGAAGCTCATATCACTCTAGTCTAGAAGCGGATGCTATAAACAATTTTACAGGCGAAATAATCGTTAATTTTATTATTTTCTGTGCCGTATAACCGCGGAATTGTGGTATAGCGTGATTCACGGTCTGGTTTTAGATTATAGCTATCCGTAATAACTGACAAAAAGGTTTGCTGCAGCTGTTTGCACTTTTTCTATAATAGTTGTAACACTTTGGGTCGCGGTATTACACTTATAAAAATTAAATCTTTTTTTAAACGTATTTTTATTTACCCTGTTCGAAATATTTGGGAGAAAAAGGAAACGGCACGCGAAAAACATCATCATACGGGTTTCCACATTTTTTAGTAGGTACGTAGGTAGGTTATACATATGTTTATTACCATTATTTATATTTCGGGTACCTATAATAACAAAAGCGGAATAAAACCTAAAATATCGCTCGCAGAACCGATGGGGAAGAAAAAGGCTGTCGAGTGGCGACCACGTAGTGTATACAGATTGTACCATCAATGGTACTACTCAATGGTCCGGTGCCGGGTTTGAATTGGTATTTTAACCCGGAAGGGGGTGATTAGAGGACTATGGTTGTCGAGAAGTTGTGAGAACTGAAATAATTCAAAATTTCTATACAATAAATAAATTCACTTCAAATGTGAAGTTCGCTGCATTTTCTGGATTTTTCCTAAGTTTCTTCTAATAAACATTATCATTTAACAAAGTTCAACATAGTTCAAGTGAATCAGATGATCTAGGGCTGCCCGTGAGCTCTGTAATTTTGACGTAAACTTTAAATGCCTTTTTTCTTCAATGAATAATTTTCTAAGTTCAAAAACTCGTAAAACAAACGTTGTTGACCTCCAGGTGTAGATTAACTGGGATTACGGGATAACAAAAACTCAGGTCATATAGTGGTCAAATCTGCAGGGAACTGTTGGATGCAAATGACGAGCAGCCGATCCAAGTGGCGTTCTATGGGGGATGTCCATGTTCAGCAGTAGACGTCTTCCGACTGAAGATGATGACAATGTGAAACGAGCGTAGATACCTAGGATGGCCAAATAGTCATCGCCGAGTCGGCCGTTCCTGTAGGTATCGCTGGAGTGATGAGATTTGCAAGAACTTCAATTCGAGTACAGGCTGGAGGTGGCGCAAGACAAATCGGAGGCCAAGATTCACTTTTGGTCGCTGCGTCCTCCTTGTCAGTTACCTACTTTAGTTTATGTTTACAATAGTCTACCTAACTACAAAAGAATCAATAGCCTTCAGAAAATAAACCTCCAATTTGATAAGGAATAAATAGGGCACGAAGCTAAACCATAAACCATTAGCCTAACCATAAGCATAACCTTAGGTACCGCTGTCATAAATTCCGCATAGCTCATTACGGGACAAATTATTCATGCAGCTGAGGATCAGGCAAGCTCATCGTAATGCACCTGCATTGAGTCGGGATCGCGTGATTATTTATAATTGGGTTGAAGGAGTTCATTACCTACCTTTTTTCCCTACCTTTTTTTCATTGGATGCCAACGAAAGAGCGCTTTTACGATTGTGTTGTGCGGTGTGCCTTGGACAAGTTTCGGAAGTTTGTATACAGGATGAGTTTGAATTGGTATGTTATCCCGGAAGGGGGTTATTATGAGGACTATGGTTGACAGCATGTTGTGAGAACCCTCTTTGGAAATAAGTCATTACAAATTTCCATGCAAAAAAATTAACTCAACTTCAAACGTGAAGTGCGCGGCATTTTCTGGAATATTTCTAAGTATTTGCTAATCAACATCATCATTTAACAAAGTTCAACATAGTTCAAGTGAATCGGCATAAAAAAGTATTGTAGTTTGTAGCGTTTTTAGGGCTTATGTATGTGTGTTTACGTGTGTTTACTTTTTAGTCTGGTGCAATAAATCATGCAAGAAATTGCATTCTTTTAATTACCTATACGTTGTTATTTTAGCATGATTACCTACCTGCGCAAAGCAGTTGAAACAGCCGATAAACAAAGGAGTTTTCAAAGGATCGATTAACCTTACTCGAACAGCAAATGCTTGTTATCAGGGCATCGTTTGTGCCGACCCACCCCTTAACCGCAAATTTATGCACCCTAACCGAACTCCTCTATGTGCGCCGATGATGACATTGGAGAAGATCCCACGATAACCGATGGAGGAATAGTCTTTCATCACGGAAGCACAGATTAGGTAACACAGTAGGTATACTAGCTATTGATCGATCATTGGTATTGTCCACCGCTGGTGGACAGTGACACAACTTTTAGCACTTACTTACAAGGTAGTTTTTGAGATGGATGGAAGATTGGCTCTCAGGTGCAGCTGCTAGAACGCACTGATAGGTTCTCACCGAGCCGACCGATAGACTCTGGGGTACGTAGAGCCCTAGAGCGAGAGGAGCGGTCGCTCTAGCTAGGCGCCAAGTAGGTACCGTGTCAATAAAGGGGCGCCCAATGATTGTGAAAAACAACTCAATGTAGCAAAAGTTACGTAAATATACACCGACTTCATTCAGCAGTTCCAATTATATAAGGTACATACAATATGTGTCGAATTGATAACTTCCTTTTTTGAAGTCGGTTAAAACGAAAAGTCGTTTACATTTCAGATTTTCAAATACGATAAAAAATCGTTATAAATGATTAAAAAGTCGTTATTTATTTAAAATAGATATATGTATAATAAATCTGAAAACGCGAAACAAAGGGCGCTGAAAGTCAATCTTGATCTATCCTGATACAGGGCTAGGTTTTCCCTACCCCTACAGCAAATAAGCCGTTTCTATCTATATGTATAGATGTGGATGACATCTCCTCTTCCACCATAGAAGAACCCTTACTGTAATCACGACGTCATCGGCAGCAACCAGGCCGTTTGAATTATCAGATCATGCCAAACAGCAGGCAACCAGAATTTATGATCAACCATGGCCGATTGTTGGATTGTACCCGCCTTTGCGGTTGGCAGGCCATTCGTCATATTTCGTTGGTAAATAGAGGATTGTTTACCCAATACATTATGGATATCCAAGGGGAAGTTTGTTCGAGGAGGTTTTTGGGGTACTTTGCGCTATTAATCTTTTTATGGCGTTGATATTATTTATGGATATGGCAGTAAAAATTCCATCGTAGTGTTATTTTAGCAACTTATAGGTTTGCAATGCTGTTTTTTACACTATTGTTTAACGAGATGATTGGGTCGTTAGCCTGATGGTAAGCATAACACCGGCACCACTCAGAACTTTGAAACGCAAATTCTTGCGCGGCATTGCTTTGCGCTCGTTACCCTGCACTAATAAGACATTAGGTATGCCCAGTCGGTAATTTCACTGACTACTTTGCTCATCAAACTAGAACGCAGTAGGTACCTACTGCTTGCACATCACTGCTTGACGGCAGACTACACGAGAAAAGCTTTTATGTGTTACCTACATACCAGTCATCACAATTATTTAAGAGAAGTTATAAGTCCCTTTTACTATGGCGTTACGTCGGGTGGTTCGTAAGGAATTAATGCGCGAAAATAGGATATACCTACTTACCGTTAACAGTACCTACCTATATACCACAGACTTACTAGAAAATTAAAGATGCTAACGCATGGTTCGTCCTGAGATGCGTGTCAATCAAAATACTTCTCCCTTCTCAAAGGCAGGTCTATCCTCTCTCGGACCTCTCGGTCTTTTGACTGACCCAGAATCAAAAACTCCGAGTCTTTTTATTTCTAAGCGTAGTGATAAGCTTAAAATAGTATTATTTATTAATAATTAAGGAAAACGCTTGTTGAACAGTGTAACAAATAATTACGTTCTTCCAGCTAAAACTAAATCATGGGTCGCGGAAAAGAGCCAGAACTGCCTACTAGCAATCCAGTGGAGGCGAAGCAGCACAGAGATGAAGCGACGGGGCACCTGAAGAACGGAAACTATGACCGCGCTCACACCTCATTAAACAAAGTAGGTACTTTTACTACCATCCCTGTTTTTTCTAATAATTATAAAAATGTTAATGTGGTTGTGGCTTTTTTCATGTAGCATTGGAGCAATAGATATGTTAGGTATATGTTGCTTGGTAAGACCGGATGGTGACAGAAAGACTACTTTTTAACCTCGAGTACGTTTCGGGTAGGTATACCTAATAGTGGGTCATAGCTAATAAGTATAAATAAATCTGTCAAGTGCGAAAGTACGCGCCGCGATGCTTCCATAGATACTATCTTCAACTACTTATCAACAGTAGACAAAAGTACTGCGCTTATAATCATTCAGTCGATACTATCATGATTCATGACTAGCCGAGCTCTCTTCTAAAGCGTGAAGAACTCAGAACCAGCTCTGGTTATGCTGCAAAATAATAATAAGTAAATAATTTTATTAAAGTTTCACATAGAAATAGAAGTCAATGACCTTAATTTTTTCTTTTCAAACATTTAAACATATAGGAATAAATCCAAACACCTGTTTAACTTATTGGAAAAAACTTTTTAAGTCTATATTTTTATACACAGGAAGGATTTGGAGTGTAAAGATGTCGCTCCTTAACTGACGAGATAGTGATCGATGGTATTAGACAAAATTGTTTTATTTGTCATTGAGAATCAATGCGACTTCAAAGATATCATGCATTTTGACGCGGACTATGAGTAGGCATGTCGAAATATTTTCGACACACGTGCTCTCCATAGCCCGTTCCAAGCACCACTAGTGTCAGTCTAAAGTGGGTGCGAAAACACATTCAGTCACCATGACGACCACAGCTCGGGCGTCGATACTCACGCCTCGCCACACACCTTCACACATTACATCACACCTGCAGGCAACCTCTGACCGAAATGGAAAGCATGGACGCGAAAGCCCAAGCACGATCTATCTTCGGACCGACCAAAGACGCCGAGTTTTTGCAAAGTTTCGTTCGCGTCGGCATCGGTGATGAGGAAGAAGAAGAGCCGGTACAGAAAGCGTCCATCAGCAAGAGGGCACCGCATACTGCTGAGAAAAAAGATTCAGACATGGTTGAGGATAAACATTCGGCTAAGGAGCGAAAGGAGTCTCTCAAGCCAAAGAAAAAACGAGAAAGGAAGCCAAGGCGGGAGAGAAGACGACGTGAAGAAGAAGTTTACACGGATAAAGATCGAGCTGCTGCGGTGCTAATGGGCTCCAGGGATATCAAGCATTCTCTGTGTCTGAAGGACAAAGCTGAAAGAAACAGCGCCTTGCAGTTGCCGGAAGAAGCTGATGCTGGAACACTTTTGGCGTTGGCGAGAGCCGAGATGATGAGGGAGCGTTATAGAACGGCAGTGTTGTTTGTTAGTAAGGTAAATACAGCGATTCTCTGAGGAAAAAATAAGAATTAAGTAAAACCATAACAATAACAGTAGGTAGCTTATAACGGTCAAACAGCACAGATATCCATTGTCCGTAAGACTAATGACAGTCAACATAACGAACAACAAACAACTGCAAACAACCTTTATTCCTTGTTACAGGCTATAGAGTTAGCACCAGAAGAGAAGGCCGCCTACGTAGCACGGAGCAAATGCTATCTCCTCCTGGGTGAACCTCTTTCAGCACTTGCTGACGCTGAAGCGGCTCTAAAGCTGGACCCGAAGGATGCCAAGTCGTTACTGCGCAAGGCGGAGGCTCTTTACTACTGCGGAGAGTTCGAGATGAGTCTGGTGCACTACCACCGGGGACTGCGCCAGCGGCCCGACTTGAACGACTTTAGACTCGGGGTTCAGAAGGCACAGGTAAGGTTTTCAAACAGGTGAGGATAATGAGATAAGACATTTACGGTCTTACCACAAATCTCTTTTTTTTTTATGTTATTTGGTAACGAGACGAGCTGGTCGTTTGCCTGATGGTAAGCATAACGCCGGCCCATAACAATTGCAGTGCCACCCAGAACTTTGAAACACAAAGGCCTGCGCGGCACTGCAGTGCGCTCGTTACCCTGAGACATTAGATATTAAGTCTCATAAGCCCAGTAATTTCACTGGATACTCTGCTCATCAAACCGGAACACAGTAATGCTTGCACACTACTGCTTGGCGGCAGACTTAACGAGCAAAGCGGTGATAACAACCCAGACGGACACTCGCAAAAGAGTTAGTCCTCCCACTAACTCTATTGTAGTGTCAAACCGTTGTCTCACTCCATTCTATTGTGACATTTCTAATCATTTTGGACGTTTATCTTAAGACACTGTCTATCTAAACAGCCGTCTAAAAGTGTTTTTTGTGGTAACACGGATATATCTATCTTAATACCGAATAAAAAATATACAGCGGGGTTATCTACTCTTGACACTCGATTGTACTGCTAAATCAGGCTCTATGATCGAATTCGTGCATTTGTTACGATTCTCGAATCCGTATCCGTTCTATATGCGAAAGTTTGTTTGTACGTTTATTGATTCGTCCTTTAAGGCAGAAACGGGTCGACGTGCTTTTTATATTTTAAATATAGTTTATTGACCGGAGAGTAACATAGGCCACTTTTGATCAATAGGAGTGGTACCTAATAAAAAGTTGCCTTTGTCAACAGTGTGAACGAACGGATCTTGTTGACGAAAGGATATTATTGATCGGAAATGACTCACGCATAGACGAAACTCACAGTCAAAAATCTTAAACAAAATTTCGAAAGTAACCTTGCTCACTCAGCAGCTTGAAATTAAATTTCATATTCCAGGAAGCCATCGAAAACACAATCGGGTCTGTCAAGCCATCGGCCATCGTGAAGAAGAAAACCAAGCGGTCCTCTTCAAAATCCTCTCGTCCTGTCTTAGGCCAACTAATGTCAGACAAGATTTACTTAGAAAATCTGCTAAAGAATCCAGATTTAGCTATTGCAGACAAAAAGAACGACATTGTGATGAGGCAGGCTAAAGAAGCTATCAGGTTTCTGGAGAATAGGGAAGAATTCTGGAGGCAGCAGCAAACTCAATGAAGATCACGCTCGCTTTTAGTCAAATATTTATAGAAGAGATCGTTATAAAAGCTAAACATTAGTAATGTGCTTTTATATTCCTTTTTTTATTATTTTTTCTATTGGTAGAACATATTATGGTAACTACCCTTATGTATCATACTGAAGTATGTACAAAATTCAAATACCTACTTCGCGAGTTCAGACAGATACGTTTGAGAGGTTTTACATGGTAATTTTGTAGCCCACCACACCAGTGAGTAAGTCCACGGGTAATAATACCTCCGATGACATTTATATCTAGTCACACCATCCCATCCACAGATCTTTAATCCCATCCCATTTATGTCTATATCCATATTTGTCCCTTCCCATCCATTCTTGCGTACCAGTGTGCAGGGGCGTATTTACCCTAGGGCCAAAAGGGCCATGGCCCGGGGCGGCAGGCTGCGAGGGGCGGCGCAAGCAGAAGAATTTATAAAACCCTACCTAACTCTTAAGGCTCTGATTAATAAACAGTAGGGCTCTTATCAATAAACAGTGTTAAACGGTTGAATACTTAGTTAAAAAGTGGTTTGTCTCTTTCTTTCTTGCTAAAATTGTTAAATACCAATAAAAACAAAACATAGTTTAACTAAACCACCGTTTAACCACTGGCGGTGTAACGGGGGGGGGGGCGGCGGCAGGGGTGGTCCGCCCCAGGTACCAAGCACAGCGGAGTGCCAAACTCGCGCTTACCTGTTGTGGTCGCGCAACTATAGTTGAGGCGAACATAGTAGGTACTCACTCAGACGCATTTAGGTATGCGTATGCAGGCCAGACAGCGATTCTCTTCTCAGTTATAAATTATAAAAATGGTTATTTTCATGTTATTTTCTTGAGCTTTTACTATTTACGTATCGAATGGCACAGAAACTCAAATAGGGCGATTTTTTCCGACTTAATTCACAATAAATTATCATTATACCGTTAGCTTATTTTCTCAAAATGATAAATTATGTGCTTATTTCTTGACAATACCTGTTTCTATTGGTGAAAATCCGTCCAGTAATTTCTGATATTAGCGCGAACAAACAGAAACTGTGCACAAACTCGGCGTAGGAGTAATTCCTCAAAGATGTTACGTATAAAAGAGACAGTTGAGATACAAGTTAAACGGGTAAAGCTAGATACAGACGGTTGATATTTAGTTTATTTACAAATTTTTACTGCATGTGGACAACAAAGGATTTTGGAAAGGAAAAGGGTTTTGCAAAAAACAACTCCACAGAGGAGGGGGTGTTCAAAATTTTCTTAAACTTTGTAGATGTCTAGATAAAATTTGGTTTACTAAAACCAAACTTTGAACACTTTGAACAATACATAAACTATTAAGGCATGAACGTTTTTCGACAGCTATTTTTTGATGCAGGTACATAGCGCATCTAGATCTCTCAAATTACCTTCGCACCTATCATTTTAGAAGTTGGTGTTAGTCATAATATTGTCTTTTGTTTGTCTTTGTGTTTGTTAAAAACTTTTTAGAAATTGTTTGGACCACAGAACGCTTATTCAGAAAATGCATCATTACGGCGTGCTTGGAATTGCTCTTAAACTTGTAAATTCTTACTTGACGGGAAGACAGCAAAAGGTAGGAAAAATAATTTCGCATGTTGTGGGCATCAATCAAACTCAGAAACTTGACTGATGTGGTGATGACGCCGGTTGGTACAGTTTGCATATTTTAATAGTAGTTTTTACGGTGTCTTGCTATTTATTTATTTTACTTGAATTAAAACGGCATGCACCAATTACAATAATATGCTATGGGGATCTACTGCTGATAATATACCATTTTCATATTACAAAAGAGAGCAGTATGGGCCATCAACGACACGGGTCCACGCGACTCTCTTAAAGACTGCATATATTTTTGAAAATAACATGTATGGGAAAATATTAGCGACGAACCGATTTCAGTGAAAACTTTTGAACTGATTTTGGTGATATTTCTATGGGACCAATCTGGAAAGTACATCCTTTCAAATAAATATTAATGTTAATAAATCGAATTGAGAACCTCGTCCTTTTTCGTATGTTAGTTTAAAAAGTAATGCATGTACATCACACGTCTAGGTAAAATGAAATGGTAAAATGAATTAAAAAAGCGTATAATATTTTAATTTGAGACTTTGTTTTAGGGGGGGGGGGGTGCTAAACACCGTCCCGGGTACCAGCCCATGCTACGCCTTAACACTGTTTATTGATAACAGCCTAAATCTCGTAAGGTGGTCGTGGGTGTATGGTAGGGCGGCAGGGCCGCCGGGCCCGGGGCGCTGAATCCTTAAATACGCCACTGCCAGTGTGACTGCCAATTAATTGCCAAACGAGTCAGTGTGACTCGTTTGGAAATTGACTGGTTGGGAACCCACCCTAATTTATTTATTTATTTATTTATTAGGTGCACAATACAGATTACAGAAAAAACATTTAGATAAAATCATGTCTTATAAATTCGGCCGATTCTGCAACCCAAACATATGTGCACTCGGCTTGATTAGAAACAGTGAACATCAAATATAATTAAAACATAAAATAAAAACGATTTACATACAATACATATACATAAAATACATATTAAACACAATAAAGAACATTATAATTAAACAAAATTAGATGACATTAAGTGACGAATAAATATAATAACAATAAATTACAATAAATATTTATAGATTACAATTCTGAAGCGGTTGAGGCTAAGACCGAATATGTCGATATCGTTATTAAGTTCAGCGTCGTCAGAGCGGTTATTACGAGCGTTAGCACGCATTATTTCGTTGTATGATCGGCATGCGAGGTACAGGACCGTTGTGGGAAACACACGGAGTAAGTACACTAATTATTAATCTAAACCGAAAATTAGCTTGTCAATGTCAACTCTCATGTTAACATACAATAAAATTGAGTTATATACCGTGTAACGTATACTGAGAGTAAAACAAAAAGTACGTACCTGTTTTGAGCATTCGATTTTTCATTACCTAGGTACATGATAAGCGATGCGCTCATAGTATAAACTAGCATAAATATAATTACGGGTAGGTATGAGGCCTTTCCTAATATTAATTCTCGTGTTTTTAGTAGGTAAGCATGACTTTAATAAAAAAACGCGACGTAAGAGTAACATGAAGTTAAAAATCACGGGTAAATTTAGACTGTAGGTACTAGTTTTAATGTTCGCTTACCTACTTCGCTACACGGGCAAGTTAGGTCTTGGAGCTAAGTACGTGTACTTACTCTCACGTCTGCAATCAGTTCAAGGCGTTTATTTGTAAGTTTAATGTTTACTCTTTGGTTTAATGCTCTAATATTCTTACTTCGTTGTACTTTATCTAGTTATTTGGTCTTTGACTAAAGAGCTAAACTATTTTAAGTTGTTTTAAAGTTTGACTGTTATTTACTAATTCATACATTGTAACGGGATATTTACCTTACCGTACCTTGTTTATATTATATTTATTTTAATATCGGGAGCTCATATAATAATCACGGTAAACTTCCATTACAATGTGTGAATTTTAGGTTGGTTATGTATATAATTTATTACGAATGAAGTTGCCACAACGTTCAATAAAACAAAATAGTTATAAAAGAAATAGTTTTTTATTTGTTCCATCGGCTTGCGTCTCGTCGCCAACGTCACAATCGTTCAATGACTTACGTAATCTCACACTCTCAATTCGCAACATACTAAAATTTAAAATAAAAATATCCACTTTCAACATGAACAGACAATTATCACTAGTTTATTTACAATAACATATTTACATTGAATCACATAATCTTAATGAGATTAACATCTCAGGACGTCGAAATTATAATCATTTCATAATAATTTTGGAATACATAAATAAAGGTAAAATTAAAAAAGGGGGCTTAATAATTCTGTTTCAGCAGTCGCATTAAGCATTTCTATTTATATTAACCTGGTATAATACCTTATTAAAAAAAAATAAGGGCGATGGTCTGCGCCCACACCAGTTTTTTTCAGTAACCGTTCAGACCAGTGCTTGAAATGGCCCGGAACGCCATTCCATTCAGGCTAAAACACCGTTCCATTTCGCACAAGTTTTCCTCATCTCGTTCCGGTATGTCATGTATCTATATAAAATGCTTTGTTTTATAAATATTGGGTGCTGTGGGGAAACACGTTTCGGCTGGTGAGCGAGTATAATTTGACACTGGTTTAGAAAAAAAAAACATTTCATTGTTCTATATAAATCTAAATACATAAAAAAATACATGCATTAAATCGACTGCAACTTTCTCAGAGTTTATACTCTGTCAAAGCCATTTTTATATTAGAAACAATTGCGGTCATCTATATATTGCTGAAGTATATCTACATAATCATAATATGGTAGGTTTGTGTCATTTCGCGAGATGTTCTCTAGTTTACACAAAACTGAAGGTACAAAACTTAGGTTATATTCTCCGTTGATCGTTACAATATGAAAAACAATACAGTAGACAGGCTAGTATAGCTTAAATTGTGGACTATTTTAAATAGTATGCAATATATCACAACACGGTTTACTGAATCTTATCCACAATTACTAATAATTAAATTTGCAAGAAAGACAAAATTAATCTTTTATTTGAATGTGGACCCATTAAGGTATATTGCATAAAACCAAGTCACAATTAACGGGATATTATTTTATATTAACAAAAACTGCGTATACGGGATGTTTGGATGGGGCACTAACCTAACCGTTCAAGCTAGAAAAAAGTTTTTAGAAGATTGACTCTAACTTTAATCATTCTCGTCTTCACAGGTTAGAAACGATCTTCTAAGAATGTTTTCCTGTAGATACAAGCCCTTACCTACCTACCAATATTGCCCCGTCCATAAAATACACCCTGTATAATAGAATAAATGATACAGTAGATACCTTGCTGTAGTCTAGTGGCGTATTGCTAGTTCCCAGTGGATCTAGCAAAACGACTGACTATACGAGCAAAATACAAGTAGGTGTTTTTAACCTGGACGCTGAAAAATTCAACACGACACATTTGAGATAATATTCCTAACTGGTAAAGTTTATTTTAACTAGCCATATACATAAACAGAAATGAGCACAGAATCATAAGGAAATAAGGGTTAAATGTACGGACAATAACTTTGACTTTACTTACTTTTAATGTTCCATTTCTCTTTGACCCAATCATTATTGATTAAATGGTATTGTGTATAAACATTATTATTAAAACAAATGGTTTTTTCTTTACTTTTGCTAGATAATCAATCAGATGACCATCACTATCTTACCTAATCACCATCATCTCAAGTGATGACGAGGTTAAAGGCGGTACGGCAAATTCTACTCTATTTCTTAGGAACAATTTGTAAGGTTTGAACCACAGACCATGCAGTGAACCTTCATTTAGTAGGCTTACACTGTGGTTTGAATTGATGCTTATCAGACTGTATTGTGTAGAGAAGATTTAACGTAAGATAAAATTAGGTATGCAGTCTAAGTTGACTCAAATTTCACCCCAGGATAGAGGCAATATCTATTTTCTACAAATTATATGTACTGTAAAAATTAAACCTCTACATAATGTCAGTCGACTTAAAAACAGTACTAGTAGAAACTATTTGTAATACTGTACTTTGCAGTAATAAGAACAATACTTATAATTCTTATTGCAGTTTAAACAAGTTCATATTCGAGTCTTACGTGTATACATCAGTTTTATTCCAAATCACTATAGAACTTAGAGATTATAGTGTAATAAATAAACATCATTACTATACGAAATAAATGTACAGTGTACACATAAAAAAAACATCCATAATTCTTTAAATTTCATCAGAAGCTGACCGGGATTTATTTTACTAAACATTACTGAGTGCATTTCATTTCATTTGTTAGCTAGTAAAGTACGCGCAGTATATCTAGGCTGGCCTGAAACTGGCTATGTGTGCGACACGAATAATTATGCTGATGACTGACATTGAAAAAATCTTGCGCGCACTTCAAGAGGATTATTAATAAATGGAATAATGATTTTTTTATAATTTGAGTCCATATCAAACATAATTTAATTATGACATAGATTTCAAATAAATTAAATAATAATCTCGTAAGAGATATCGAACACACTATAAATTATATTAAAAAACAGTCATCTAAAGAAACGCATCCTTTTTACGTTGAAAAGACTTGCTACATAAAGCAGATTGCTTTACATAGCTTGTTATTTTAGTAAGGTTCTAAATGTGTAGGAAATTTTGTAAAGACAAAAGGCGCCCGAGCTTTGGAAAAAACAACTAAGTAAATAAATGGTCACGAGCAATAGTGTCGGTGCTGGCGTCAGAAACCAAAAACTAATTTAGTTTCGCTCTCTTTCTTTCCGATAAAAAAACATTAGAAAGAGATGGAAGATGTTTGACAGGTCTACATTTAGTTTTAGAGCTGTCAAAATAATATCCTCTATCTTTGACAAATAAACCTCACCAAATTCATGCACTACATACAAGCAAGTGGGTATAATTTTTCTTCAGTACTATAAAAAGAGAGTAAGCCTAAAAATAGATTTAGGTTTAAACACAACGCCAGAAACGACACCGTTGCTTCGCTTGCTAGACATGCTGAATGGATGTTCGAGGACATAATAAAAGAAAAGAAATGTTTCTCGGAACAGCAGGGTGATTTTAATTCACTCGGAATATCCGTGTCGAAAGCGACTTTCTTGATCGTTTATATATCTCGGAAATGCGTCTGCAATGAGAAATATTGTCAGGATTATATCAGTTTATGCAGCTGAGCTGTCGAATCTAAACAGGAAATTTCTCTGACGGAATGCGATTTCGAAATATAAACGAACAAGACAATCGCTTCTGACACGGATATCATTCCGAGTGAAATAAAATAAACCTGCAGGTTCTGTTGCCAAGCCAATTTCTGAAATTAGTAAAAAGCGCTGGTGATTCTGTGATAATAAAGACGACAGCAGTCCTTACTTTAAGAATTTGACTACTAGAATGGAATTATGAAGGAAAAAAAGACCAAATTAGCGTCTCTCGATACATAATCTATGGTAGGTATCAGTGAAACAGTGTTCCCAAATCAATTCATACGTGAGTGGAAGCCAAAAGGTACAAATGGTCCTTAGATATCGTATTGCTAATTGTTTAGTAGTTTGATCTTTCCCAATAAATAAAGAAAAATTTAAATAAGAACTTTCGGTATATTATTAGAGAGGATAGTTTCCCATAATATTTATCAGGATTGTATTGAAGACGAAAATATCTAAACGTTTTCAACCACTGTAACAGTTGCGAATGCTTAAAAACTGCCGTAAAGCTGTTTCCTGGTTGTGACTCGCACTGTGAAGCAGCCACGAAAATAAATTGTACTCCAAGTCTAATCAGACATCCGAACAAACCATGTAAACTTTTGTAAAGTGCATATTTTAAAAATATTACACGCACAATCTAAGTCACATCTAAATCGAAATTATGCCTAGCTTATTGTATAACAAAATTGTCAGGAAGCAACATTCTTTGTATAAAATAGTTTTTTTTATGTCCCAAAATATACATAATGCCAGGAAAAATCCTTAATAATTCTAGTCTACAAAGAAATTTGTCCAGTCCACACGTATAATCTTTGTTTTTATATTTGTCCAAACAAACTTGGTGGACCACCAGTGACCAACAAGGTCATTGGACAGAGGTAGAAATTGCAATTCGAATGTCATTGGTTGACGATCAAATCACTATTGATGTCACACTGGTTGGCATCTGCAGACTTTGTTTATATTATTGGACAATTATAAAAACACAGACTTTATACAATGCAGAAATAAATTAAGCGACCCGGTTCTACTAACTGCTTCCTAAACCGCCTTTTCACTAATATTAGTAGACCGGTTCTACCTCAACTATGAATGTTAGACGAACTTCATAACAGTCGATTCAGTAAATCTTAGTCTAGAAATTTTTTTTCACTATAGTTCTATTGCTTTACCAAATACTATTGAATATTAGTAGCAAACTGTCTCTTACAAAACCCTGACACACATTGGTGTCTATATCCTTAGTAACTGATACAGTACTAATACCATTCTAGTACTAAAAGTCACCAACAAAAACCTAATTTGAATTTCTCTCTGTCTCTCTCTCTTCCCATTATAAAAACATGAGATAGGGAGGACAAGATGTTTGACAGATCTAAAATTAGGTTTAGAGTTGTCAAATATCTTCCTCAGACACCACTAAAGTCATGGCTGTTAAATTTACACTAGATACAAGCAAGTGGGTTAATTTGACAGTGTCGTTCCACTCATCAAAGATCTTTGTCCAATGTGCATTTGATCAAATGATCAAAACTATAACTATAATTCTTCTATAACTTGGATGACTTTAAAATATACTAAGAAATCTTGGACCAAGATCTTGAACGAAGTGGAATGGGCTTCTGTTAAAAAAAGAGAGCATAATTGAAATTAGGTTTAAGATTGAAACATCACAATCAACACCAATGTCTAGCTCATCGAAATGAACCGCTTCTCTAGGAAGAAATTGTCAAAGAGACACACTACCACTGTTCAATAGTAACTTAAACCAAAGCGATCAAAAACTTCGCCTCTCTAGCACTTCACTGCACACTCATTCCACAAAATCAATCAATCTCTCACATTACGCAGAAGCCATTCCAATAGTTGTCAAGTGGTCGCCGAGACCGGTGGCCTGTGTTAGTCGGCTTCTTCGGCCGGCCGGTTGTAGACCGGCCCGAACTTGGCCATGTATTTCTTGACGAACATCTTGGCTTTGGACCGGACAGAATCGGTGACGACCAGCTCGTCCACGGAACGGCAGTGCTTCAGCTCTTTCAGCATCACGAAATGGGTTAGCTGGGGAAGACAAAACGTTGATTGGTTAGTGTATTTGAAACGGTGATAAGCAGATAAGCTTCTATGCGTTAGCGAAATATGTTATAATAGGAAAAAAAAGCCGAACATCTCTCATTTATCGAACATTTATCCAAAAAAACAACTCACCTTCCTAGCCAAATGTTTGAAATCAGCCGTACAAGTTATCCGGCCGACCGGCGCTTCCGAATGCCGGAAAGGGTTGAGATGCTGCACCATGACCCTCGCCATGCTGCTCCGGAACTGCTCCTTGATTTTCCGCGCCAGCTCCGCGGTGTCCACCACCGGCTCGGGGGGTGGAGAGGCGGGAGGGGGGGACGGGGAGGGGACTGGGACGGGGGAGGGCGGCTTCTCGATGATTTCTTCTTCCACTTCAGCCTCGTCGCTTTCTGAGTCGACTAGGTCTACCAGCTGGGGAGAACGTAAAGGCAACGGCTTATTAAGAGGTCCCAACCCGCCATACTTTCTATACAAACGCTCGTACATAATTATAGTGTTGTATCAATTTTTTCTTTGGGTGTTTTGAATAAATAGGTATCTTGTGCATTATATCTAGGATTTTATGGAAGCAAAAATTTAAAATTTTGAAAATCCAATTCAGTAAAAGCCTTAAAAACAGCCTTTTTAAACAAATTTTACCTTGAATTTGGCCATTCACAATATTCTCATAAATGTAAAAGTAAACAAAACACTTCCACAGGATACTTGGACTTGTAATGGAGATTCTAAATAATAAACATTTTTTTCACAAACTTCTAAGGCATTTCCAAAAACACTTATTTCCTGAAACAGGTTTTAGGAAATTACCACACACTAATCGTCTTCGGAAATTTTCCTTGGAAATTTATTTCAAAATTTTCAGAATGCCAACCGAAGGCTCTGGGGTTGTGTATCTTTTTCCGTAGTGCCTGTTTTTCTTCGATGAAGCTACAAGCCTTTAGGCCATTTTTGCGTTCTACTTAGACGGGCCGTGATGAGGCACCTTAAGATTATGAAACAATTTCTAAGAAGCCATTCAGTCAATGATTTTTAAATTTGTTATCGTCCAAAATCTTAACGCCATTAGGTAAATTTATATTATTATTATTTATTTTATTTTATTTATTTATTTATTTATTTATATTCAATTTCATTTGTACGGTACCTTAGCCTCCTCCACCACTCTGCTTCTGCTCTTCTTGCTAGTTAAAAGGCGCACTTTCTGCATAAGTTTCTCTTTCCGCCGCCGCAGTTTCTCCTTAGTCTGCTTGTATCGCTTCACTTCCATCCTACCGGCGAGCTTGTCCTCCTCTGTTCGCGGCTGTTATAGATAAAATAACATAGATTAAACAATATTTTCAAATTCAAATTGCTTTATTCAAAATAGGCCCCAAAGGAGCCCTTATGAAAGTTAAAATAAATGACTCTAACAGCAGGCCCCTGAAACCGTCTACCCGAATCAAAGACTAAAACTAATGCTGTCTGTAAGCGTACAAATCTGCGATGCGACAACGTGATCTTCAGTTGGTATCCACACTTCGAATAGGCAGGTTGCGTGCGTTCGTATGCGCACTCACTTATATTTTTTAACTGCAAACTAAGAATATTCACAAAACTCGTTTCCGATTTAGTCTCACTAAAAACAAAACTCATGGTCAATTTTCTCTCGCGATGCCATACGCGGTGAAATTTTTGCGTTGCGTCAATGCATCGCTTTGCGGTGCTGTGTGGTTTTTGCGATGCGTCGTCGCAACGCAAACCTATCCCCTAAAAACACCCCTGCATCTCTCACACTTACACTGATGGCTCGCTCGGACACGAGCCCGGGTCGTCTCTTGCGTGGCTTCATACTGAGTAACGCGTGTTCCGGGATCAGTCCGTTGTGCGATCCCTCCCGCATCACTGAAACAACACAATGTCACATTACATACTGTTTCAATAACGTATTAGAAAAAAATAAAGCTGACAAGTTTGTTGCCCTTCTTTTCTAAGTAGAGGTGGCACCCAGACTCAATTAACTTTAATGAACACTCTTTCAAGGCCCATCTGAATAAAGTATTTTGGTTTCTAAATGTTAGTGGGAGGACTAACTCTTCTGCGAGTGTCCGTCTGGGTTGTTACCACCGCTTTGCTCGTGAAGTCTGCCGCAAAGCAGTAATGTGCAAGCATTACTGTGTTCCGGTTTGATGAGCAGAGTATCCAGTGAAATTACTGGGCTTAAATATGAGACTTAATACCTAATGTCTTATGGTAACGAGCGTACTGCAGTGCCGGGCAGGCCTTTGTGTTTCCAAGTTCTGGGTGGCACTGCAATTGTTATGGGCCGGTGTTATGCTTACCATCAGGCAAACGACCAGCTGCTCGTCTCGTTATCACATAACATCAAAAAATGTTAGTAATTCTGCAGGTTGTTGGTTTAATTCCCGCTGCGTGTCTAACGCTTACACACTCAAACTAGCACTTGAATTTCTTGATGTTTCCTTTGATGTTGGAAAGAAGATTTGAATAAAATAACAAATTTCTTTTTTATAGCAAATGGGCTTGATTCGATTGTACCAGAATCATTACCTTCGTAAAGTCCATTGACGCCTTCTACCATTTTCCCCATCATCTGCCGCCTCACCACGGGACTGTCCAGCACACTGGCTGGTTCGTCTTCCTCTTCTGATGAACTCTCATCTGGAAAAATAATGATCACGTTTCTCTCTCACGCATGTGTTAGGTTCTAATTATTTACACTTGGCTAACCAATAAATGTACCATCTGAATCGTTCTGAAGTTGCTGCCCACCACAAAAAGAAAAAATTACGACCTTAGAATAATCTACACTGCATTGAAAGGTGGAGAAGCAAGATGCGGGAACGCAAAACTGTGTATTCTGGCAATCTTTCAAAAAGTTCATAGATACATTGTTCTTTTTTCTTCTTTCTTTCAGACGCTAGTAAATTGATAAATAATGATTATAACCTGGCTCGGTCGGAGGCGGTGGCGGTGGCATCCATTGCGGGCGACGCAGCTTCACGTGGTAATAGTAGGTGCGGCCGCGCGCGTCTGTGGCGCTGCGCCACAGCGACGGGAGCACCACCGGAGCACCAGGCTCCGCCGGGGGCTCCAGCCCGACCTGGGGAAACACTAAATATAAAAAAATACACCACAACAAGTGAAATTACTGGGCTTATGAGACTTGATACCTAATGTCTTCAGGTAACTGCATTGTAGCATAGGTCTTTGTGTTTCAAAGTTCTGGGTGACATGGGCTAGCTTTATGCTTACCATCGGACAAACGGCTCGCTCCTCTCTTTATCAAAAGTATAAAAATACACTACACTAAACAACATTACGAGACGAGCTGGAAGCCTGGAAGTTTTCGTGATGTTAAAGCGGATAATAATTGCCAAGCTAGGAAGCCACCCAAAACTTTAGGCCTACACTGTCATTAATCAGAGAAACCTTGGTATTTTTTAACCTATGCCTCAAAATACCTCAAGTCGGTGCTACTTGTGTTGTCTAACTTGCTCAACACTTTATTTTTGACTGCTAAAGAGGTTCAAGCCTCCAAAATGTTATATTACGACTAAAAGCTATGCTGTTGTCAAATATCATTCTCAATTGAGGTGAACTAGCAGTTCCAAATGATCACAAATGATCACAAATGATGACAAATGATGACAAGCTCCGAATGATCATATGCATTTCCCTCACGTTAAATAAAGGTCCGAATGATCGTAAGTTTAGCGATTGAAAACGTCAAAACTCATATATGAAGTAAAGCCGAGTCTAGACTATATTTGAAGATGCAAAGATATATCTCATTATAATCATAATATACACCGTAATTTCACTGATTACTCTGTTAATCGAACCGGAAATACTTGACGGCAGACTACACTAGCAAAGCGGTGGAGCCCACCCAGACAGGCGCTCGCAGACCTACCCACGTGGTAGCTAGTTCTGCCACCTGGTGGTAAATAAAAAAACTAAAAGCTGACCTGTAGCGTGGTCTCCGGCTGCATCGGCGGCGGGAAGGACGCGGCACCGAGTTGTTGTCCAAACATAAACTGTCCCATGCCGAAACCGCCCATACCCAGCATGCTGCGACAGTAACAACACTTTGTAACAACTGGTGATGCCACCCCTGCGACTTTCGGGGCGGGAAGGTCTACAAGTCACTACTTTAACAACCATCGTTGCAGTCAGTACAAAAACTTAGAATGTGTAAACTTGGCGTTATTGTGACTGACTGTGAATAAATAAAAGGATTCATCAGGTTGTTTAGGTTTTTACGACACATTGCAATACAAAATCTTTTCTGGGACACGAAAGGAATATTTAAAACTTGGGTCTGACCAAGGCTTCGCACGCGTGGAATCAGAATAAAATGTAGCCTCTAGCACTCAGGGACTTTTTTACAATAAGTTAGCGGTAAAAAAACAAAAAAGCTCACATACATTACTGCTTTATAATATTAGTACAGACAGAACTCTTTCAACTGGCTATCAATATCGACTTACTTCGGTTGCGGCATACAAAACTGCTGCGTCGGTTGGAAAGGCGGACAGAACTGCGGGCCGGGTTGGAACTCCGCGAGCCACTCCGGCGGCACGTCCCCCGGCGCCATCCCCGGCGGCAGCAGCCCCGGCAGCATGCCGCCGCCCGGGACCATAGCGTTGTTCGACAGCATACTGCCCGGCATCATCGGCCCGCCGGGCATGTTGCCCGGTGGCATCCCCGGCGGCATTCCCTGCATTATCATCGGCATGTTGTTGGGGCCGCCCATCATCGTTGGCGGGAACATCTGTCGGCAAACGTCATATGTTACGTCAGTAAAAGGACGATGGGTTTTGATTGAAATATTCCCGTAGAATATGAATGTAGCACCTTGCTGAATTTTTATATCTGTGGCGCACGAATTCTATGTTCGTCGTTCAACTATGTTTTATACTTAAGGGGCAGAATTCGGCGCACCGCTATCTCACTCGCACATCTCAACATTTTTGAAGATATACTATCAGTTCTTGATGTTATTGTCAGCAATGTCACCGAATGCGATTTTTCATAATTATATTAAGTGGGTCATAATAAAGTGGGTGCGGTAAAGACGAGTCATAAGAGTTGTTGGCAACGACACGCTTGTTGACGCCAGGCTCCAGACCGTAGACCATCGACGCAGGGTTGTCATTCTATCGATCTTCTATAGGATACATTTTGGAGAGTGTACTCTGGTATTACGAGATTTCATTCCATCATCGGACGACAAGACGCACGGCGTTTCGTCACCCATTTATGGTTGCCGTCTATCCGCACCAAGCGTTTTACTTCAACATTCATCGTGCGGACAGCGAAAGAATGAAATTCTTTGCCGGCTTTAATCTGTGTTTCTACTACAATTTGGGAGTCTTCAAGACAAGAGTGAACAGGTATCTTCTGGGCAAGCGTGCTACATCGTCCACAGCATCGTCGCTTAACATCAGGTCTGATGAGATTGCGATCAGGCCTATTGCCTATTGTGTATATAAAAAATGTAAAATTAGGAAAATGATTTCCCTTAACACTTAATAAGATACATAGACGTGCGAGAGAGATGACCTTCTCTAAATTTAAATTTTAAATGGCACATCATAGTCACCAATTCCTGTTAATTGAGCAAATTAAAAGTTGAGATGTACTACAAAATAAATGTCTACTACCTACATTTTTAAATAATGTTACATTTACCTTTGTCATCCTCTTTATTTTGGCAAACTGTTAAAAAAATGCAGACAAAATGTTTAATTGTACTGTGCATCATTAACCATTTATGCATTAAATTTTAAAACAATACTTTTTTATGTGTCTGCAGTTTCTAATGTAGCCTTATAAAAGAGTATCGTCACCTCATGTGACAAGACATAAATAAATATTAAATTAATTTGTCTTACGGAATTTTAACAATATCACCAGTAGAGGTGGAGATGTTGGGAATTTTAACAACATCACCAGGAGAGGTAATAGGGATGTTGGGAATTTTAACAATATTGCCAGGGGAGGTAGTGAGGATGCTGGGAATTTTAAAAACATCACCAGTAGTGGTAAGGAGGATGTTGAGAATTTTAACAACATCACCAGTAAAGGTAGTGAGGATGTTGGGAATTATAAAAATATCACCAGTAGAGGTAGAGTATGTTGGGAATTTTAACAACATGACCTAGTAGAGGTTGTGGGGATGTTGGGAATTTTAACAAGATCGCTAGGGGAAGTTGTGAGGATGTTGGGAATTTTAAAAACATCACCGGTAGGGGTAAGGAGGATGTTGAGAATTTTAACAACATCACCAGTAAAGGTAGTGAGGATGTTGGGAATTATAAAAATATCACCAGTAGAGGTAGAGTATGTTGGGAATTTTAACATCACCTAGTAGAGGTTGTGGGGATGTTGGGAATTTTAACAAGATCGCTAGGGGAAGTTGTGAGGATGTTGGGAATTTTAACAACATCTCAAGTAGGGGTTAATGGTGATAGTTGGGATTTTAAAAACTTTACCAGTAGAGGTAGTGGGTACGTTGGGAATTTTTCCATTTTACCCGCGGTTTTTCGCCTGCATATGGACACTGTACGCACCCGGACGTTAGACGTTTAGCTGCAGGCTAATTTAAGAGAAGGTTAAATTGTAGTTTCGATTGTAACCATACCTGTTTTATTACCAACCAAGCGTACCAACAGCCCGACATTAACTATTACATAGCAAAGTAGTATTTAGTGGTGTACCTGAGGGAACTGGTCGGGCGGCCAGTAGTGCGGCCAGGGCGGCTGGTCTCTGCCGCGGCGCGTCTCGTCGGCCACCGCGGCCGCCTCCGCGAATGCACGCCTCCGCTCCTCCTTGGACACCGGAGGCACCGCGGCCAACACGCGCTCACTGAGCCTACCCACAGATTAGTTTCATACAAACAACTAGCTGTGCCGAATTCCCATCGAATCAAACTTGCGTAAAAGTTTGACTCGTCGGGAAAAAATCGAGTGACACGAAAAGAGTCACACTGTGACTGCCTACAAATAATTAAAATTGAAGTGTCTCTATGTCATGTCAAAATAACAGCCTTTTACTAACTGCATATGAAAGTACATACGGTACTTATAAGAAAAACAATTACTAAAATTTTCGTCAGTGCCGCGTCGGCCTTTGTTTCATAGTTTTGGGTCGTACTGGCAATTGATATGGGCTTACCATCAGGCAAACGACCCGCTCTTCTCGTTATCCAGTATAAAAAAATGTTTTGTTTAATTATGTTAAGAAAGTAATCGCATTGTTCAAACTATTACCATGGTTATATAAATAATTACATTCTCACTCACCTAATACTTCTCCTGCCATCCGGACTTCTCCTCTTCCTCCGATCCCTATCCTCTCTATCTCTTTCCCTATCTCGTTCCCGCTCCCTCTCCCGTTCCCTATACCTATCTCTGTCCCTCTCTCGTTCCCGGTCCCGTTCTCGTTCTCTCTCGCGCTCTCGCTCGCGGTCCCGGTCGCGGTCGCGGTCCCGTTCCCTCTCCCTGTCTCTGTCTCTGTCTCTCTCGCGGTCCTTCTCCCTCTCGCGGTCTCGCTCATCCTTTCGCTCTCGGTCGCGGGTGCCACTAGAGTCAGCGGCGCGACGCTCGACGTTAGCTTGACGTTCGTGCTCTTTCATTTGCTGTATCCGCTCTTTCTTAGGGATTTTGAACACTTCCTGCAATTAAAAGTTTTAATGACATTGTTTAATGTCAACGATAGTGGTGAATCTATAGGTCTTTAGCTTACAACCATACCCTGCACTTGGATTCTGTGTGTCGCAGATGGCATGGACACACAGATACACAACACAAACATCCAACATCCAAGAACAAACTTTATCATCACCACACAAAGATTGGCCCGGCCGGGATCGAACCCCCCTTGCTTTGCAGGCAGGAGCCGTCAATAGGTATTGGTTAACCATTGAGCCAAGAAGCTTGCCCGTTACTTTGTTAGACCCATCATAATTTCACGAATTGATTTCATTTGCACTTACAAATTGTTTGTGCCTTCAATGCAATTTCTTTGGTCTACACATTCAAGTTATAATCATACACAATATAGTAAAGTAGAGCATTACCTTCAAACTGGCCCATCTTTCCATCAGTTGATTACAGAGATCCTTGACTTTCTCCATTATTGCTATATTCTCTTTGCTCTTTTCAGGACTTGTAACGTTGTCTCGATTTGGTAACTGAACCGGTAGGCCTGCAAAAACATCTTTATGAAGCACAATTTCATTCAGATTTTAATATATTTGCGTGTGTGTGTGTGTGTGTGTGTAAATCGTATACATACCATCTTCATCTATCTCATCCGATTCCGCTAATAAGTTATGCACAAAACAAAGAGAAAAGATGATTTAGTTGTAAAATACAAATGGAATGTGATTGGGTCACTGAAGTACATAGATCTGATAGTCTAATTGAATGGTTTCAAAATACTTGTAAAATACTTCGGCAGCAGTCTGTGTTGATGAATCTTATGCGTTGATTACACCTAACGAGTACAGTGGCGAGTCAGTGTCCTCGGCCGAGTGCTCGGTTGGTATAAACACTTTAACGAGTGCTCGGCCGAGTGCTCGGCCGGGCAGAGAGGCGAGAGAGTCACTATAATCCCAATCTGTTCACTAGGCCGAGTACCCACCTCCCCACTTCATTCTTCTGCCCCCGCAGCGACTCGACATCCCGCTCGGCAGGCAAGAACACGCACTCGCTTGTCACTCGGCCACTCGCCCCTCGTTCGTTCGTCACCAAGCAGTGTGCGTGTTTATGTTATTTATCAGATTATCATAATCTCAATTATAATGTCCGTTTATAACAAATGGACCTTGGATACAACTATAAAATTTATTCAGTGTTACAAAATACATGAATGTTTGTGGAATTTAATATGAAAGTTATTGAAAAAATTGTGGAATTAAATATATATGGAATAACAGCCGGTTGAAAACCCGTTTAAATTCTTTTTTTTTGCGATCCATTGCAGACGAAGCGTGATCAAAACTGAACTGACTCGCCACTATAGTAAATACGTGTGAACATCCACTCGGTTCGGCGACTCTCTCGGCCGAGAGCTCATTTACTGACTCGCCACTGTACTCGTTAGGTGTAATCAACGCATTAGTTATTCTATTCATTATATGTTTTAAATAATTTAAATATTTTAATATGAGTGTTGTTAACTTTTGTTCTGGTAAATCAATTCCTACAAAATCGAACACTATCATAAAATTTAGTTTGTCATAGATTTTTATAGTATTAAACCGCACTTTATCTATTTAAATAAGGGGCACTTATACATTTTAACTTTTATGCGGTCCATTGGGGCTCATGTGAATTGAGAATTTTGATTTTGAATACAAACATCTTAAAAATTCCACTGCTAAGGGAATTCAAACAACATCAGAAGATAAGAGTAGAAAATCTATGCACCAGACTTTCAAAGTGATCTGTGGTAACAACTGATGACATAGACAATATATTTTTTTATTATCAATAGGCTTTCGTTTGACCTATTCACTCGCGCCTTAAGCAGCACAGGTTGTAGCGAACGGGGAACACAGACTCAGGCAAGGAATTGTATATTTTTCAATTTCTACTCTTTCTCACCAGTCGACTCGTCAATGAACACGAGAGGCTCCGCTGGGGCGTCTGTGGAGCTCAGCCAGCGCTCGACCACAGTGAAGAACCGACTCTCCTGAACCATGGTCTTGTTGGGGATCGGCAGCCGGTCCACTGTCTGGAGCATTTCCCATCTGGAAACGAAGTTGGCAGTGTTAATAGCTGATATGGTAGCGCGTGATACTTTAAATCCGACATCCCCATCCTTACTCCTTCCAGTTGTATAATTTACGTTATTTTTAGCCGACGCCCACAAAAGGAGAACATTCTCAATTCGGTGTATATTTTTCTTAATGTTTGTCACCTCATCTGAGGTGACAAACAACGGTAAAAACGGAGATCTCTCCGTTATTAATAAAACGATGTGGAAAATGATTTTTGTGTTTGAAAGGAGAAAAATTGGTCCCATAGACATTTCATCAAGATCGGTTCCATCAAAATTTATTGGAAACCATATTCTTCTTGAATATGGTTTCCAATAATTCTAGGTTATGTAGTTACCATTTAAAATCTAACGATTTTTATGATGCGAGCAAGTTTACTGGTTAGATAACAATAACAACCAAACTAAATATCAACGACAAGCACTACCGACGGTGGCGCCATTTGAGATTAGCTTCGCCTGCAGGCCATTGACGGCCGAGTCATATCGGAAGGATACGAAGCGAAGCAGACTCCTCCAAATTCAAAATGTTTTAGTTTATAGGCCCCAAGTGGGCCTTACCGGATAACAATCTCGTGTTCGTTTTCGACTCCAACCCGATTAACCGATTAAGACCAGCGGTCGCTAGGCGGTTGGAAGGAATAGTCTAGAATTTTCGCTGGTTATAATTTTAGAACGAAAGTTATAAATGAAACAAGTTTTCACAAAACGAAAACAAGCGAAAACTCTAGACAACTCCTACCACACGAAGACTAGTGACCGCTGGTTTTAATCGGTTTGGAATCGAAAACGACCACGAGATTGTTAGCCGGTAAGGCCCGTTCTCTCGAAGTGATTTACTTGAAGTCGAGCGGCGCGTCCTGGCACCAGGGCGCGAGCAGGCGCAGGCCGCGGTAGTCCAGGAACAGGCGGCGGCACGGCAGGTCGGCATCCCGGAGCAGCCGCAGCAGCGCCACCTGCGCGCGCCGCGTCTTGGCGCGCACCACCGTCCGCGACAGACGCAGCGTGTGCCACTGGTTCTTCACCCCGGTACGGTTCAGAGCCTCCAGGTCCTCCTCGATCTGTAACAACATGCTCACAGTTGAAAATTGGTGTCTGTAGTTATATTTATCTATACAGGATGTATTTGGATATAATTGTGCCGCGCGAGAGGAAAGCTGGGGGAAGTAGAAACTAAAATATTTTTCACATGTAAAAAATGTTTTGGGCAACTGGCATGTCACTTTGACAGTGACTTTTCGTGACATTCCTTTGTTTATATAAAATATCTAAGATTATTGAACAGGGTATGTCTACCCACATCAGCGTCTTGCACTAGGTCAGGCGCCTTCGGCTTGTACTTGCGCTCTCTCTTAGGGCGGCGCGGGGCGCTCGGGGGCGCGGCGGCCGCCGCCGCAGACTCCTCCGATGACTCGGTCACGCCGGCCTTGGATGTCGACACATCTTCCTCTTCCTGAGAAATGATAATTGAAGTTAGAGTAAAAACAGCGAGGAAGAAATTTAAACAGCAATTAAAATCAAGTTTTTTTTTGTCATTGGTTGATATAAATCCTTTTTTAACGCTCTAAACACAGCCAAAATGGCAAATTAGTTTTCCTTTTAAAGAATCTCAATGGGGAAAACATCACCTCAACCTTGCTGATAATAACTAAAGAAGACACCGAAATATGCCATTTCGGGGACTTCCCTAGCGGGGGCCTTACCGGCTAACAATCTCGTGTTCGTTGTCGACTCCAACCCGATCAATACCAGCGGTCGCTAGGTCTTCGGCTGGAAGGAAGTCTAGAATTTTAGCTGGTTATCATTTTAGAACGAACGTTTTAAGGAAACAAGTTCTTACAAGACGAAAAGAAGCGAAAACTCTAGACAACTTCTTCCACACGAAGACTAGTGACCGGTGATTTTCATCGGTTTGGAATCGAAAACGAACACGAGATTGATAGCCGGTAAGGCAGCGGGTCCTAATCGTTCTCTCTAATCTACACTGTTTATATATGGCGCTCAAAATACCTCTTCGTCGTCTTCGTCGTCAGAGTCAGGCTCGGCGCCGATCCAGCCGCGGCAGTTGTCGGTGCCGCAGTAGCACCGCTGCGCCACCTTTCTGCACGCAAACAAGACATCTCATGTAAGCCAGTCGCCAGTCGCAGCCACTCGGCTGGAATCGACAACGTTAAAACTTAAGACTTCAACTGACAGGATGCGAAAGCGGGATGCGGATTTGCAGTTTGATTGGAAACAAATTAGTAATTTTAAATTAAAAAGAGCAACCGGTCTGGTAAAGAAATACGGTTGTAGCCTAAATAACAATTGTAGGTTTTTGAAGGTTGGTAAACAAAACAGAAAATGACCTTGAAGTATCATCACCAATATAGAACGTATACGACTTCACCTATACCTTTACCTATTGTGAGATTTTTAATTCCATAGCAACAACTTCCAATACACAATTCTTCAGAAACTTTCTAATGCCAAAATTGTTACATTACATAAAACATTTCAGCAAACCAACGAAAAATATAATGGCGTGATTATACAGTTACACCGTCATCATTATTAGCCGGAAGACGTCCACAGCTGAACATAGGCCTTCCCCATAGAGCCCCATACTCGCTTCTTGCGTCCAACGCTTCCCCGCGGTTTTGACAAAGTCGTCTGTCTAGATGGTGGCCGGCGGCCTACACTATGTCTTCCGGTTCGTGGTCGTCACTCGAGAACCTTTCTTAACCACCGGTTATTGGTGATGGGGATGGGAGCGATGTGGCCTGCCCATTGCCATATTTCTTGCTAGGCTATACACCAACCCATTTTGAATTTTGGTTCCGTTCCAAGGTTCTGTTCCAAGTGACTTGTGACGAAATATTTGTGAAACAGCGCTAAGTGAGATAATATAGAAGCTTTAGGTCACAGTTTTAAAGTACGCGAACTCATTTGTCTGCTCTTAAGTGTTATATTGATCGCACACACTTACTCCGCCTTTTTAAGTTTCTTGTTTCTAGGCTGCCAATCGTGCAAACAAGCTTTTCGAGACTTAAACGCATCGATAAAAGAGACATCCATAATTCTTCTAGTACTAACTTAAATCAATTTTTAAATACAAACTCTCATAACACTGAATTTAAATTATCTCTGCTTTCACATTACAAAATGTTAAGTCAAAATAACGCACTTCTTAGCACAAAAAACACACAACGTAAATGAAAAAAAGAATCGGCCGTGAAGAAAAGAAGTGACATGAGTGACACGTCTGCATCAAGATCGGGTTGTAAATGAAATGCAAAGAATCGATATTGGCGATCGACAATACAAGGCTGTTTAATATTTAATGAAGGGCCTACTTTACAAACCTGGACGAAAGAAAGTGACAAATGCGTGGAAAGGACGGAGGCGCTAGATATACTATTATGACAACTATATATTTGTGCAGTATAGAGATAGCTATTGTTAGCCACTAATTCTAACCCTAAGAGGTTTACATTTCAATGTAACGTCCGAAACCGTTTTAAAATAGATTATAAATAATATGTACATTTTGCATTATCCGTGTTCTGCAATCACTGCTGGGATATTTTCCACTTCGCTTTAGAATGACAAGAGTGCGCATAGTCACAATTTATTGGAAACTGCATTTAATATGATATTTTGAATGATTTATTAATTAGGAAGCTGGAAAACAGTGGTGTATTATTTATTTATTTTTATTTAATTAACACGGCAATTAAACACCGTTTACAGTAACTAAATAACTGTCAAAAATGACAAAAAAAATTATAAATCATTATTTATTTAAATAATTACACATTAGCTTATAAATTTAACTAAAAAAACACTTCCGCCCACGCATCCACAAACAAATCAGTCTACGGACTGGCTTGAAGGAGCGCATTGAACGCAGAGGGTACGCTGCAGCGAAGCGTTTGACAGTAGGAAGTTTGCGAAGGCACTGCGAACAGTTTGTGCCTCCTGCGGCGCGAGTACGGATCTTTTCGATAAATAAAATTCGATAAAATTGAGAGTTAAAATCGATAAAGTGGGTGTTATTCGATAAAATTGTCAGTTAAAATCGATAAAGTGTGTTTTATCGATTTTAACTGTCAATTTTATCGAATTTTATTTATCGAAAAGATCCGTACTCGCGCCGCTGATTCCGGATTGCTTGTCCATTGTATATAAGCGACATAGCGCATCATTTAACTCTGGAGCATTAATTTTGCCCTGCAGATATCTTACAGGCTGTCACCTCAAGGTAGTTAAAGCCCATGTAACCCACAAGAAATTTAGTCCGGTACATTTAAGGGTAGTATCCAAATTGCCGTTTATACAGGCTTCTCAGAAAGGCTTTCTGCACCTTTTCAAGAATCAGTGTATATGTAGACTCGTGAGAGTTCCAAACACATGCAATATCATCGGCGTAGAACTAACTTTTACCGTGGGAAATCACTATTGGTAGATCATTTACCATTAAAAGAACAGCAGAGGGCCGAGAATAGAACCTTGACTCACACCGGAACGTGTATGATAGGGTCGGGACTCGTACGTTCAGAGTCTGATAAGCAGCTGGCGGTTCCGCAGGTAGTCCGCGAGAAGTCGTTTGTGTCACACAATTTTGTCACCAGTTAGAAATCAACAACATTAAATTAAACTTTGTACCATAAAAAGGATGACTTGAGTAAGTACAGAAAACAAACATTACATCAGAGTAGTTGAAAAATAACTTACCCAAACCGCTGAAACTGATAATCAAACGTAAGCTCCTCTCCAATGGTGATATCTCTCTTGCTGAAGAATCCTATTCGAAGTTCTCCATTCACAGTCCACTTCTGTGTCTCAGCGTTTGGGTCGCACGAGTGGTTAATGAACCGCGAAATGTTGCCTTTTAAAGTTGCATCGATGACCGTGTCTCCTTTCAAAGACATGAAGTAGTGGTGGAGATTGTTCTCGTCGGAGTAGGCTTGTGCTCGCTTGTAGAACTGCTCGTAGTCCAGCACTTCTCCTATGTACTCCATAAGGAATTCGCCTCTGGAAAAGATTATAGTTGGTGTTTATATGAACAAATTTTTGGTTAAATGTAAGACTTTGCATGATGAAATAGTATAACCCAAAGGTTTATCCTATCTTCTATGTTAAGATATTTTTTCTCTAGAACAGGAAATGAAAAATGCAATGAACACAACCTCAGTATGTGAAAGCCAGCTTTACTTATGTTAATGATTACCTATAATCATTATCAGTTTGTTAGTGGGAGGACTAACTCTTCTGCGAGTGTCCGTCTGGGTTGTTACCACCGCTTTGCTCGTGAAGTCTGCCGCCAAGCAGTAGTGTGCAAGCATTACTGTGTTCCGGTTTGATGAGAAGATTATCGAGTGAAATTACTTTTAATTTCACTGGATTCTTAATACCTAATGTCTCAGGGCTTATGAGACTTAATACCTAATGTCTCAGTGTAACGAGCGCACTGCAGTGCCGCGCAAGCCTTTGTGTGTCAAAGTTCTGGGTGGCACTGTAATTGTTATGGGACGGCGTTATGCTTACCATCAGGCAAACGACCAGCTCGTCTCGTTAACAAATAACATAAAAAAAAATAAAAATAAAACATCGTAATCATCAGCCGGAAGACGTCCACTGCTGAACATAGGCCTCCCCATAGGAAGCCACTTGGATCGGCTAATCGCCTCTCGTTTGCGAGCAGGGTTAGTTATAGAAAGGACACGGCATAGCAAGAACAGGGCGCGCATGCAGGCCGCGCTTGAAACAAAATGTATGGCGCTCTATGTAACGAAATATAATGGGCGCGCGTCTTGTCACAATGATCGCAAACCATTAATATTTTGTCGATTGTGGTTTAGTGTGCTTGGGTCCCAGGTGATAGGACAACCTCTTCTGCGATTGTATGTCTGGATCGCTACCACTGCTTTAACGCTTAACGTCTCAGGGTAACGGTTCTAAACATCCCGGCAAACGAAACAATCGTCTCGTAATCCAATAGTACACAAAAAATTAAAATTTTCTGTTAGTGGGAGGACCAACTCTTCTGCGAGTGGCCGTCTGGGTTGTTACCACCGCTTTGCTCGTGAAGTCGGCCGCCAAGCAGTAGTGTGCAAGCATTACTGTGTTCCGGTTTGATGAGCAGAGTATCCAGTGAAATTACTGGGCTTATGAGACTTAATACCTAATGTCTCAGGGTAACGAGCGCACTGCAGTGCCGCGCAGGCCTTTGTGTTTCAAAGTTCTGGGTGGCACTGCAATTGTTTTGGGCCGGCGTTATGCTTACCATCAGGCAAACGACCAGCTCGTCTCGTTACCAAATAAAATAAAAAAAAAAACACATAAAATGTCTTTAACGCCTGCCGAGCGCGCGTCTTTGAGCTTGCTATTTCATGTCCCTAACGCTTCATCAAATACAACTAGTAGTAGTAGTAACACTTCAATGACACCAAAATCAGAAAAATTACCACGCTTATTATTACGCTTTACCACTTTTGATTACAAAGTGCACTACATTCATGCCCGCTTTACGTTTGCAAATGCAATCTGCAATGCTTTCGCTGTGCAGCAAATGATAAAATTAAAGGAACAAAAAAAAACAATTTGTGGTTTGTTCAGATTCAGGCAATATCGAAGATAAACATGTTTAGTATGATAAAGTTATTTTAATTAACAAATAATAGATAGGCAGTACCATGCTAAACCAGTGCCACCCACAACCACTTGTATTGAGTTTAACACAACACTAGAAAACAATATGCTTTCGCATTATTATCATGAAAGGATTTACAAATAGGATTTTAAATTGTAACAACCACATCATTTGTTTTTGTTATTGCCTGCATCTCAAGACTGTTGTAATAACATTTATATGAAATACTTTTGCGGTTCTTAAGCTTCATTAAGAAGGTTTACCATATACCAAACTAACCATATTCCGTTCTTACAATAAAATGTTAGTTTTTTTACACTTACGATGGAATATCTGCAGCTGCTTCAACACCACACCCCTTCTTATCCGCATAAAACACTTTCAAAGCTGCATTTTCAATTTTCTGGAATCTTCTGTTCGTACAACGGTCTCCAACAGGACATCGTGAATTACTGAAATAAAATAGTAATAGAATGGTTACTGATTTTACAAGGCCAACATGTAGAATGGATTCAAAATATTAATAGCTAGTGTCTGGGTGGTGTAGGACATTTTCTGATTTCCAAAATCATAACATAGTTTTTGGGAATCCTACAAGATTATGTATTTGATCATTAGGTAGTATTCATTCCATATTCATTACCATTCAATCATAAGTAGCCTATTCAAGCAGTCTTCCCCACAAGCCAACTCCCCTCGCTCCAACTCTTCTTTGGTCATAAAACAGTCACATATCATTTTCTTTGTGTCTTTACTGATCATTCGTTCGCAGAGATACTCATTTTCTTCCAAATGCTGGTACTGATTCATCCTGTCTTCTATGATCTTGTCGTAGGCTTCTTTTGATAATGGAGTAGCAGCTTGCTCCTCTTTAGTTTCATTTGTTTCTGCAACAGGAGGTATTTTAGGCAAATTTGGACTAGCCAATGGGGAGCTAGCTGGTGAATTTACACCCATAACTTGTTCTAGCTCACTAGATCTTCGCCATCGTGATTTTACTTTGACAGGCATTTCTGAAGGAACTGGAAATGATGGAGAGTTAGGAGCATTGGTTGGCAGCAAATCAGATAGCTTCTCTTGACTATCAGATCCCATCTCTTCAAGCTTCAACTTGGTTTGTGTGATCAGTGCTTTCTTCAAAGGAGTTTTGACAAGACCATAGCCTTTAGTTTTCTGTTTCATGTTGCTTATTGTTTTGATGCGGTTTGATCTTCTTACACCAGTTGGAGAAGACTCTGCAGAATCGTTAGAAAAGGCTTGACCTTGCTCGACAAATCTTGAGGAGTTGCTATCATCCGAAAAGGTAGAACTGGGTGTAATACTGGGATCAGGTCTTGTAAGATTTTCATCTTTGATAAATTGTAGATCTGGAGTGACACATGGTGGTGTTGTAATATCAATCACTTCAGAGCAATCCATTGGAAAGTGAAGGTGAGGTTTTGGAGCTAGGTTTAAACTTTCAAAATGCTTTTGAATATCACTTTCATTCGAGGTAAGAGAAATGGTTTCTAGCGCGTTTTGTTCAGCAGAATTTACTACATCATGGGAAACATTGTGCTCAGAATCTCTAGGGCTATCAATTTTAATATCATAATATAGTGCATCATGGTCATCTTCAACAATTTGGACTACTGTGATGATTTCTTCATCATCACCTGCATACATTATATGTTCATCATTCAATGGAATGTCATGATTTGTCTCTTCAAGCAATTCTTTCGTTTCAACATTACTTGCAGCATCTTCTGGTGGGTTTTCCTCAGATTCTCGTGCAGAAGATTCAGTTTCCTGCTCAGTAGAATCTGGTCTCCGTGAAGTCTGTATTTTTAAAGCGGATTCAGGTTCAGGTTCTATATTATAATTTGAACACAAAAAAGGAATTTCTAAGACAGGAGATGACTCTCTATCCTCAGATGTAGGGTTCCTCAGCAAATTTACAGGTGAAATATCCCTAGAGGTACTTTGCAAAGCACTAATTGCACTATTCATTGGACTATCGCAGGCTCCACTGTTAGTGTCAGAAGTCGTATCTACACCAGTGTTGGAATCGGATTCTGAGCTAGCACAGGGATCAATAACTTTAATCTCTACACTACTGTTGGTTTCGCTGTCACTACCCATTTCATATTTTCGAGTGAAGGACTCATCACTGTTGAACAAGCACCGATATTTGCCAAATTTTTTGTGCAATGCCACAATTGGCAGTTTACAAGGCTTTGTGACAGGATGGTCTTCTGCTCTTTGAGGTTCAGGTAGATCATCGTTGGTTGGCGCGTCATCGGCAGGCAGGTCCTTGGCTGGCAGGTCGTCGGCAGGCGGATCGTCGGCAGGCGGATCGTCGGCAGGCGGATCGTCAGCAGGCGGAGCAATTTCGTCAGAGGGTGGCTCCTGATTAGCGTTGTCGGAATTAGTTGGATCTGCTGTGGACGACTCGCCCTCGGCGGCTGTCGCTTGCTTGCCGCGTCGGGTCGTCCGTCTAGTAGCTGCAGGCTTCGCTCCTCCCTTCTTTCGCTTCGCCATCGTTGTCTTTCAATGCAGCGACAATTGATCTAAAACATACATAACGCAAACTATTATCAACATATTCGTTTACAATGACCTCTTTCAATCGCTAGTAATGTTTCTCATTACTGTCAATGCCACATGCTTGTTATTTTGACTGTAACAATGCTATGCAATACAGCTGTACATAATATTAAATAGATAACGTCTCACATTTAGAGGTAAAACAATTACAATGGCTAATGTAATAATTATTTTGTAAAGGCATCACTCACTACCACCGGTTGGGCTCCTCTAAAACATGAATTACAAATTGTACAACTACACACCATTACTCTTCCAGTTTCATAGTATTTCATACATTTCTGTAACCCAGGGATGACAGAAAACCAATTATTGATCAACTCTATTTCAATTCAACACTAATCAACACTTCATTTTTCGCATTTCTTCAGTTCATTGCATTTTTGTAAGTTTCGGAATACGGAAAATCGAAACCATGATGAATAGAGCTGTAAGAATCCGTATGTATTCGTTACCGAGTAACGAGTACATCGCCAGATTCGAAGTAACGAATCGTTACTTACAAATTCAATTCGTTACTCGTATGTTTCGTATGATGTAAGTTTGATTCGTTTTCCGTACGAATACAACGCGTGATGCGTGAACTGAAACGATTTATCCAGCGATAGATTGAATGCGAGTTAGAAATAAGCATCGTAGCTTCGTATTGTTCATATTTTTATCCAACTTCAAAACATGGAGCAGGAGGGTCTTAATTTGCCTGTATTTTTTTTATGGCGATGTTACTCTTTATCTCCGCCATTCGTACCGATATGAATGATTATTTTTTTAATGAGTAGGGTTCCATAAATTTTATGAATGAATACCATCTCTAAGGGTGAAAAATTGGGTGATAATATTTCATAATTCACATTTTCGTAAGTCGGTTCCCGCTTTTTCATAAAACAAATTATTATATAATATTATGAACCAGGGATTGCTTTCCTTAAAATACCTACTGTTATTTTAACATTTTTGATTTCATTATTTTACAAGGGATTTTTTACGGTGTTACTTTGTGCCAATAATATCATTCACTATATCTAAAATCGATACCATCATCCTCGTTTTCATGCTAGTAGTCGATTGTATCAAAAGTAACGAGAAAAGTAGCGATATGAAAGTAACGAGTGCTGATGATTTTAGTAACGAATACATACGAGTACTCGATTTCTCGTTACTTTTACAGCTCTAATGATGAATGCATGCAGAATGAATGAACTAAATTATACTATAATTATTATTATTATTACTCTATGGAATGAACTATGAACACAGACTTAAAATAACGCTAAACCTATATCTAGGGTTTAAAAAATCGACTAAAATATAGCATTTTACTATACTATTTTAAAAATTCTGTGGATTGTCAATGGATGGCGTGGATTTGCAACTAGCCAATAGCCATGATAGTGTTCGTCTTTCGTCCGTTCCTAAGGAACCACTGAGCTATTGACCCGTCAACAGAACGAACTGATTCTTCTGACCCGTTCGATCGATTGATAGATTTGAAAGAAGCAGCCATGGGTCTTTCCGTATTTCGTTAAGTATTTCGCGCGTAATCATTTTTAAGCACTTTACGGAATAGGCTTAATATGTGACTCATGCTCAATACTGAACGTGATTTGGACTCGTAGGGCAAGTGCGAGTTTTTATCACTAAACACTTTTTATGCTATCGTTGAACTGTCCGATCAGGAATGTTCCGACTATCATGGCGTGTGGATCGTCACGTCGCGCGTCAGTACAACGCCAGTTGTACATCACGAACTGTGACCCGTGGCCCACGTGTCGGTAGCGACCACAGGTAGCGACCGTCTTGATCGTTTATATTTCGGAAACGCACACACACACACACACACACCAAACCCAAAAAAACACACACACATACACAATCACACAAATAATAGCAGTCATATAAACAATATTTTGTTTGTTCATTCATCGTGTATATGCCTCAAAATAAAGATTTTATCATTATTGTAGAGCGAGTACGGGCGAGCGGGAATTTGTGCGACTTTCAATCTGACGCACCATAGTTCGAATCTTGACTCAGCCCACACCAATGATCTATAAAGTTATGTGCGGATTATTCACACTCGCTGTAAAACGGCGAAGAAAAACATCGTAAGAAAACCTGCATGTTCAAGAACCACAAAATTAGAGGACATGTGACATCCACCAAGCCGCACTGGGCCCGCCGGCCCGCGTGATGGATTATGGCCCATAACTCTCTCTCTCTCTCTCTGATAGAAGGCCGGTATCCCAGCGGTGGGACGAGCGTAAGATGCTGATAATAATAATAATTATTATTTTATCGTCAGGATTATGCGATTCTGAAATATAAATAAATAAACGCTTACACACTCATACCCCCGCACTAGGATTCCCTGTGTCGCAGGTGGCATGGACACACACAGACACATCATAAACATCCAAGACCCGAGAACAAACTTTATGCTTACACAAAATCTGCCCCGGCCGGGAATCGAACCCGGGTCCCCTCGCTTTGCAGCCAGGGTTACTACCAACTTAGCTACAGAGCCATCTAAATGATCAAGACTGAAGACAGTAGCTTCCGAGACGGATATCTTTCTGAGTAAATCATAGGCACCCTTCTGGGCCCGCGCGCCACCGCGCTTTCGTGATACGCCGAACGCCGCTCGCCGCCCCCCGCCGTTCGGCCACGCGCCGATCTTATCATTGGATCGAACGAACGAAGCAGTTTACTACTCAGTCTATGGAACGTAGCTTCGCGTGTAGAAGTGATCGAATCGATCGTACGGTGCTTGCCTCCCGGTTTGTATCGATTCATTCGTTCGCGAACGACACACTCCTATTTGCAACGTCAGCGTGAAACGTCACAAGTGTCAGTAATCAATGTCTCAATACTCTCAATAGCATTTTGTCAAAAAAGAAAAAACGAGAACTGTGAATGCTGTGAACTGCCGAGACCTGCCGCTACAACAGGAAAGCAGGGAATTAAAAAATCACTAAATTCTTGAGTAATTAGATTAGTTTTACAATTGAAAATCATTAAAATGACTGATACACAAGAGGTAAATAACAGCTCAACTTCATTTAGAATTTACACCCTTTCTTCGACACTGTTTCCTTTTTACGGACACGTCACGATTCCCGATGTTATTGAATATATTTGAATAATAATGCTATTTTCTCTATTCAGGTTGTTAAAATCAACAAATGGGATGGCGCCGCTGCTAAAAACGCCATCGATGATGCTATCAGAGAGGTAAATATAATAAAAACAACTACCCCAATAGAGAGGAGTTTTAACATGAATTTCCCAAAGTTGGTAACATGTTGGTTGGTAACTATAAATAAAACGGTAAAATTGGTGGGACAATTTATTGCGTTGTATGGATTATGTGCACATAATCTAAGTAAAAAATGCATTAATGTATACCTAGTAACAAATTCCTACTCCCTAGAAATGTTTCTCTTGTACACACCTTTCACTAAGTAATATAGGTATTATGTAGATATTCATGAACATATAAGACAATTAATGATGCACCATTAGACCTGCTAGTAGAGCCACCAAAGTTATAAGGCCCATTTGCCAAACAATGAGTATACCAAACTATAATGAGTTTTGAATTAAAAACTAGATAGATGAAGCTTCATTTTTGCTACACACACAAGCTTTGAACATTTAAAAACTACTTGTTATTTAGGCTAGTTTATCTGTTAAGTTTAAGACCATGCTGATTTTCCTTAATTGATATTTTTTAACATATTAAATATTTTATTTCTCTTAAGTTTGACCTAATCCAATAAGTTTACGAACCACATGTCTGTAGGCTGTACACATGTCTGTTACTGTTTTAGAATAAAACAAAAAAAATGTTAAAAAGTAAAAACATAGAATAAATCTTAAATAATATCATGGTCAGGGATGATAATGGTCTCAACAAAATCTTTCAGGTGCTGACTGGTGATCTGAAATGCAAAGAAAGCTTTGCATTAATGGATGGGAGGCTCTTCCTCTGTGCACTGGCAGTTGGTGTTGCTCTCTATGCCTTACTGTGGGATTATCTCTACCCATTTCCACAGTCAAAGTAAGTGTTTTTAGTTGTGTTTTGGCTAACATTTCTAAATCCTACTCACCTTTGTTTAATGTTATATATTAAAGTTTTCTTTGTAGTTAAAAGTTTGTATTTGTAGTCTAGGATAATTTAGTATGCAAAAAGCAGTGGTTGAGGACCATAGTACATGAAATGGGTATGGTCTGATAAGTAGGACATTAATTTATTACAGTTACCACTAAGAACTAGAAATGTTTACCTGAGTCTTTGTCTCCCAATTGATATAACCTAGGTTTCTTTAAATAACTAGTGAATAGGTACCTTTTTTGTAGAATTGGATAACAACACAAGCGGGTTATTTGCCTGATGGTAGGCATAACGCCGGCCCATAACAATTATTGCAGTGCCACTAAGAACTTTGAAACACAAAGGCCTGCCTGGCACTGCATTGCGCTTGTTACCCTGAGACATTAAGTATTAAGTCTCATAAGCCCAGTAATTTCACTATCTACTTTGCTCATCAAACTGGAACATAGTAATGCTTGCACATTATTGCTTGACGGAAGATTACACAAGCAAAGTGGTGGTACCCACCCACATGGACACTCGCAGAAGAGTCCACCTTCTACAAGCAATACTGTATTAACTCCTCCTACCCAAATGTCACAATAGGGCAAAATGCATGGTGGCCGTGGGAATCTCCACATGTGTGAATTCGCAGGCAGCAGCTAGTGTAGAATATAGGATATAAATTACTTGCCATTGACAGTACCTCAAATTATTTTCAGGGTGGTCCTCATTATCTGCGTTACGTCATACTTCGTTCTCATGGGCATCCTGACTCTGTACACCACTTTCAAAGAGAAGGGCATCTTTGTGATTGCTAAGGAGAAGGTTGGAAATGGTAACAGGATTTGGGAAGCCAGCTCTTACGTCAAGAAGTAAGTTTGTTTTGTTACTTAAAATGTCTTTACTTAATTACATTAGTCAAAGTCACAACATTCTGCAAATAGTGTGAATTTTGAAATGTATTTTCGTGGCTGAACCTAAAAACTATAAGAATGTGAACTTATGCTTTATTTTGGAGATTGTGCAATGTGCTGTAAAAAAATGTTACTAACCCAGGCAAAGACAATATTACCAAACTATATTTAGATTTTTTTGTAAAAAAATTACGTCTTATTGTGCCACCAAATCTAGGGCACAGTACATCTAATAGTGTCTATGACAACTTAGTGATGGATGAAACCCACTGATATCCCACATAGGTGGGAAATACGCCAAAACACAAATGGAACTGGGGCTTACTGGATTCTGGAAGATTCTTGTCAACAGACTTTCATCTTTAGGACTAACTGTGCCCCGCGGCTTCGCCCAGGTAGCCTAAGTTACTTCTTATAACATCAGCTATCTGCCAGTGAAAGTCTTGTCAAAAGTGGTCCAGCTGTCTCGAAGATTAACCAGAACAAACAGACAGTCAAAAATTTTAAAAATATTTTGTTTGTATATGCTGTGTATATTCATTCTCATATGAATTTAGTAAAAAGCTGTTATTTTGACATTACAAACAGACACTTAAATTTTATTTATTTTTATAGATAGCAGCTAGCCGGGCCGATAACAGAAAATGCCTTACCACCGTGGCATGGTTCCGTGTCAAATTCATTGTTGGATTTATTTGAATCAGCCACCGACATACTAAATGACCCACCATTGCTTCAAATCTTGTTATTGCTTATATTTCGAAACATGGCTTACACTTCCTAACCATAAATAACTTTACTTTCCAGACATGATGACAAATACAACCTCGTGATCATAATGCGCGACATCGCTGGCAAGGTACGCGAGACTTCTATTACACGTTCCTTTGCTAACTTCATCGACACAAATGGCACAGTTGTGCAGTCCTTAGTCCTGAGTGATGTCACCAAGCTTTACAACTCGCTGTCATCGGAAAAGAAGGACAAGTGATTCCACATTATTATTCTAAGCTAAGAAGCCTGAAGAATGTCATGTAATAAGATCTAAAGAATGTGTGAATGTTCAGATGTAGTTGTAATAATGTAATAAATTATGTCTCAAATTGCTGGATTTTAATCATGGAATTGATAAGAAGAGTTAGATGAAAAAAGAAACCTGATACACCTTTATAATGATAAGAACTTCAAACTGGAAGGTGCAAGATTTGGTTCAAAATGGAAGTAGCTGTGGTTTGTAGATTGTAGTTTGGATACTTCTCGACAGGTGGGGCTGAAAGCTGAAACCAAAATTCTAGACTATTTAGTTCATTTACTTTATCACAGATGACGCTGTATGTTATATGTAAAAATTCTTGAATAACTTCTCAGATTACTCTTTTGTTTTGTTTATTTATAGAAATGGTTGTTTTTATTTACATTAGTATTCTTGTTAAGATTTTAGATCTCAGCTAGACCCAGTCTTTTGAAAATGTTGATTCAGCCGCTCGAAACTAGATGTCTCTGCTAGGTAGGTATTAGCTAGCAAATTCTATAGTATGCCTCCCACAAATTTCCAGACTTGTAATTGAAATTCTTCCGTCTTTAACGTAAAGTTCAAAATCGCTAAGCGCCGCTATCATGACAACAGCTTACCGTTTTATTTGGATTATAGATAGTATAGAGGGTGAAGTTAGTATTTGTCTGTCAAGCGGACAATGACTCAGAGGATCGAAGGAGGAAACTAAGGTCAGCCAGTAGGTCGCCCGGTTTTACGCCGAGCGTCGCGTACCGATTCACGGTGCATTACATAGTAATGTGCCTATCTACTAGTTAAGTAATACGATTAGTGAAAGTAGTACAACATCAAACTAAATTATATAGTGTAGTGTACTAGCCAAAGATACAGTGTGTGTTCTTAAAAAAATATTGAATTTCGAAAAAACGTCGCGTTGTCCTTGCGTTACTAAAATTAGTTTTTGTAAAATAGATTACATGCATAATTGTTAAGTGGATCTGTTTACTAAAGGTAAGTTTGATGGGAGCGAGATCGGGTTTAAGTTTATGTTTACCTACTTGTTTTTGTGTCTCAAGTTCATCAAGGTTACTATGAATTATTAACAGCTATCGATATAACTTCAAAATAAATTATAAACAGCTATCGATATAACTTAAAAAAATCAATGTTCTTGTCTTCTGTAATGACAGTGTAGTAAGCGAAACTCGTATTACTTTTTATTTTTCAGCAATCGCATCTCTGAGTTATTTCTCTTTTATCTAATGTCCACTAAATCCACGCTATAAGTAGGTACTACTAACTTATTAAATTTTTCAATAATTTTATTAATCATCTCCCATATATTTTTTATGTAAACAAAACCACGCCGGTCTAAATTGATCTAATCTATCAGATGTTAGAAGTGTGAAAAATAGTTTTCCTTGAATGATAGGGATGTTTAACTCTAGGTAAGAGAATGTGTTTTAAGATATTTGAAAGCATTGCCAAAATTATACAATATATTAGGTAAATTGGCTTATTACCTACTGCATGGATGTAACGAGGTATCACATACCGTGACTATTGCGATTAAAGCAGCCAGCGGCGCTATGACATCATCCAAGCAACCTGATTCAAGGATTTTACCAGTCATACAAAGTTAACTGAATAACACCTTTATCCGTACTATTTTGAGGCTGTTTATTTTTAAACTGGTATTATACGAAAGTTTAATAATAAAGGGACGTTCATAAGAGGAATGTGTTTAAAATATCAGTGAATCCAGTCACCTGACTTCACGCAGTTTGCGCGTCTATTAAACCGCACGACAAGCGTTCCACAAGCTCGGTCTATTTTCGTTCTGGCCACAATACTGGCGCATGTACGCGATACATTATACAATACGGTATCAGCGTAGGTAGAATTGTATTCAAGAAATAAGAAGATATTAATCTCTAAGCAGATACTTATAGCACTTAAATCGCTAAACTAGGTGACCGGCAGGACTAACTTTGTCACCATAGTCAACCAAGACCTAAGTGCTGATCTGCGTTTTGTAATAAGAAATTTGACATAACTACGATTTAAACTCCAGGTTAACTTTAAAACTCGTTTTGTAATAAGGTCGATAGAGATTATATTTTGAGAGTTTAACTTTTGGTCTACAGAAACTCGAATGTTTTTCTATACATGTTTTTATAACTCGGTTGTGGGATTTTGAAAATCTGGGGTTTGAACCCCTAAAGCACCCTCATTTCGCTTATACAATACTGCATCAGCATGAGTAGTGCTATCTTAAAGATTGCGTTTTATGGGACCGGACTTGTACAAAAATGGAACTCAAATCGGTGAGCTCAAAACAGCTGCCAAGTATTACCTGCGACGTCTGCTCTACAATGTATCGGTTATCTTCAATAAATAAAGTTTAATTTTATCATTATTCTAAATTATTGCCTACTAGCTTCTGCATGTGGTTTTCATCCGCGTTCCCACAAGAACTATGCATTTTTCCGGGATTAAAAGTAGCCTATGTTACTCTCCGGTCCCTAAACTATATCTATGCCAAAAATCACGTCGATCTGTTGTTCCGTTGCTGCGTGAAAGAAGGACAAACCAACAAACATACCTACTTTCGCATTTATAATAGTAGCAGAATTATAGTTACCTACATAATAAAGAGTTACTTTCGCTAGATTAGATAAACCAACACGTGTTATGGGGCATGCAAGACTGTATGTTGCTTTACTTGTGTTATCTATCACTGACTGCGCGAGACAGACTCGGAAGTGATAAGCGATAACAGCTTTAATTAATATGCTATAGCGATCTGTCTTTACTGATAACTTACTTTACACGTCATTCGCTGATAGGACATGCTGTCAAGTAGCAACGTAGTTAACTACGTAACTATAACAAGTAGTGTATAAGGTTCCATATCTATAACTCGGAAAAGTTTTCAATATACGATACCAATAGAAAACACGTTTTTTGTTACCTACATGTAAGAAACTTTTTCTCGCCAAAGCCGACAATATCTCATATGATTGGTACAATAAAAAAGTCACCTTCCCTTTAAATGTAGGTACTTATCTGGTGGAACTAACCATTACGCCAAATTCTCTATTTTTCCTATAAGTAATTGAGATTTTCATCTATTCTATACACATAAATAAAATTGAATGGTCTGTTTGTAATATCAAAATAACAGCCTTTTACTAAATGCATATGAAAGTATACAGGGTGTCCGGTAATGAGTGGATAATCCTGCAGGTACGTGTAGGGGGGGTCAAGGCCGAGTAGAAAAAGAAATAAAAAAAAAACTTACCCAGATATCATATGACTAACGAATTTATTTAAAAACTTACGGAAATTCCTACCCTTCTTCACATATTTGAGCACCATTCTCATAAATTCAGTAATACAATTGGTTTTTTTATTTTAATGTAATGAAGAATAGTGGTGCTCAGCAACACGCATTAAAATATTTTGGTAGATATAGCCACTTATAATTAAAAAATCCTTAAAAAAATTATTTTAGTATCATTCATTTTATACGGCTAAGTTTGAGCATCTGTGGTGTAAAAAAAATGTATGAGGCCTGGATGGCCAACTGCTTTAAAAACATGTCTACTTCATGCGATTTCTAAAATAGTATCACACACAATATTTTTATCTAGAAATTTCTGAGTTACGGCTTAATTTTGTACCAAACAACAATTTTTACGAAACTGAAAATTCGTAGAAGTTATTTTTTAAAGTGTACCCATAAGTCAGTGTCCTTGAGTTTACTACCTGCTGCCACGGCGGACGTTATTGTGTGAGAGAGACAACATTATTTGGTTATAATCTTATTTTTATGATTTTTTATTTACGGCTAATAATTATCAAATGCGCTATCCTAACTTCAACAAAGATCCAGATAGAGAATAAAAATGTTAATTATTTATTCGACATGAAGTGTAAAGGATGTTAAAATAAAATTAAACAAACATTTCAGTAAAAATATTTGTATTCAATTAATTTTAAAGTATGTGCTCAAATTGTTTCGCACCTAATGTAAAGCAGGCTCTGCACCTTCTACTAAATGAGCGTTTAAGCAGCCGCGTGTATCTCTACTGACTTATTACTTGAGAGGCTGCCTAGACACGATGACGCAGTCCCTCAACTGTTCGGATGGGTTTTTGATACAACTTTTACTTAAGGCTGCCCCAGTGAAAAAAATACAACGGGTTTAAATGAGGTGAACGCGGTGGCCACAAAATTGGGCCCAAACGCCCATCCATCTATTGGGATACGTCTCATCCAGAACTGCGTCGTCGTGTCCAGGCAGCCGATCAATTAATAAGTCAGCAGAGATACACGCGGCTGCTCAAGCGCTCATTTATTAGAAGGTGAAGGGCCTGCATTACATTAGGTGCGAAATAATTTGAGCACATACTATAAAATTAATTGAATACAAATATTTTTACTGAAATGTTTGTTTAATTTTATTTTAACATCCTTTACACTTCGTGTCGAATAAATAATTAACATTTTTATTCTCTATCTGGATCTTTGTTGAAGTTAGGATAGCGCATTTGATAATTATTAGCCGTAAATAAAAAATCATAAAAATAAGATTATAACCAAATAATGTTGTCTCTCTCACACAATAACGTCCGCCGTGGCAGCAGGTAGTAAACTCAAGGACACTGACTTATGGGTACACTTTAAAAAATAACTTCTACGAATTTTCAGTTTCGTAAAAATTGTTGTTTGGTACAAAATTAAGCCGTAACTCAGAAATTTCTAGATAAAAATATTGTGTGTGATACTATTTTAGAAATCGCATGAAGTAGACATGTTTTTAAAGCAGTTGGCCATCCAGGCCTCATACATTTTTTTTACACCACAGATGCTCAAACTTAGCCGTATAAAATGAATGATACTAAAATAATTTTTTTAAGGATTTTTTAATAATAAGTGGCTATATCTACCAAAATATTTTAATGCGTGTTGCTGAGCACCACTATTCTTCATTACATTAAAATAAAAAAACCAATCGTATTACTGAATTTATGAGAATGGTGCTCAAATATGTGAAGAAGGGTAGGAATTTCCGTAAGTTTTTAAATAAATTCGTTAGTCATATGATATCTGGGTAAGTTTTTTTTTTATTTTTTTTTCTACTCGGCCTTGACCCCCCCTACATGTACCTGCAGGATTATCCACTCATTACCGGACACCCTGTATACGGTACCTATATTGTATGTCTATCTGTTTGTTCCGGGTAATCTCCGAAATGGCTGGATCGATTTCGACGGGACTTTCACTGGCAGATAGCTGATGTTACAAGGAGTAACTTAGGCTACGTGGGCGAAGCCGCGGGGCACAGCTAGTCCAACATATAAGTGCAATACAAATGTATATATATAATTATACAAAACTTCGTAAATGTAATTGTGACAGACTGAAGAAGGACAGGCTATTAGGCGATTCGACGGATTGAACATTTCTAAAAAGGTTCCCTTGTTTTACTAAAGACCCTTCAAACTAGATTAACGGAATTTTTCATGTAGGCTCGAGGTTTTAACGATAAGATCGTTATCGATACCTTTATTAAACGCTGAACGCTAGAGCAAACTGGTATCAGGCCTCAGGGTATCATCACTCTAATGTTCCATGTCGTGATAAAATGATGACCTACGTTAAACAAGCCCGCGCTCGTAGTAAAATAGATGGAACAAAAGGTTTTCCTGTTTCAGCTGTTTTTCTAATTCTATAATGACGTAATTACTAATTCGATAAATATTAGAATTTGCGCTGTATGATACACGAATTTGAGGTGTAGGTAATGTAGATTTGAATGCCGGTTAGGTAGCTTTGTAGAGTTCAGAGTGAGATAGGGGCTCGTAGAGTCAACTAGAGTTAGTTTGTAGTTTCTATAATATTTTAGACTGTACGGAACGCGGGTGAAAACCGCGGGCAGAAGCTAGTAAAATAATAAATTACGTTTGAACTAAGCGGTTTTCATGTACATATTCGACAAGCTTCTACCCGCGGTTTTCACCCGCGTTCCTACGGGAACCGTGCATTTTTCCGGGATAAAAAGTAGCCTATGTTACTCTCCGGTCCATAAACTATAACTATGCCAAAAATCACGTCTATCCTTTGGTCCGTTACTGCGTGAAAGAAGGACAAATCAACAAACATTCTTTTCGCATTTATAATATTAGTAGGAAGTAGGGTTATAAGCGTTAGATTGCCTGTCGACATCTGATAGCTTCCATCTAGGCAACTCTAGTTGGAGTACATAATTACTTTCAATCGCGCATCGCACGATGCTTTTGGATACTGCACCTATTAAACTATACTTACTGTGGAGTATACAATGTTGGTAGCCAAGAATGATATAACAGAAGCGACTGCAATGTAACATTTATCGTCAATTTTTTTCTAAAACAACGTTTGAAAATTTTCCATTTCACTTCTTACCAATTACCTAATTGCTGAAAGAAATGAAGTAGAAAATTGTTCCGAAAATAGTGTATTTGTTAGCTATAAGTACATACTACAATTCCGTAACGGCTACCATACTATTCCTCTTCCTCTATTGATTACAAACTTGAAATTAGGTCAAAGCCTCAAAACGTAGGTACTGTGTATTTGTAATTTTAACTTTCAAACAGGCTAACAAACCCATTTATGTATGTAGGAGTGAGAAAAATAGTTACCAATATGAATACAAAAACTATAAAATTAAGCACACTTAAAACCATATCAATAAATCTTACAGTACATCAAGCAACAAATTTCTTATCAAACAGCTGATCACGGCATCGTAGAGTTTCCACTATGATAAAGTCACGGACACGACGCGTGACACAATTTTCGTACGTTGAAAAAAAAAACTGCATTAGACACAAAGATAAACGGGGCTTAGGACTTGTACTATTATCTATTCTGCGGCTTAGGCTAGTAAAAATAAACCAGAGAGAATATTTTTGTTAGAGACAGAGTCGAGTGTTGTCTTGTTGAGTGGGCGGCTGATTACTACTCGGCATATAGGTACCTATAGCAGTTGCTGTAATATGTAGAAAATGAAACACATGTTATGAAGAACACAGTCTAGATAGGTATAATGTATATCACAGTTGCTTGCAAGAATAAGTATAGACATGCCGATGCCACACTACTAATTATTAAATTACTACTTCTGCCCGCAGTTTCAGCAACGTCCCCACAGGAACCGTGAATTTTTCCGGGGTAAAAAGCAGCCTATGTTACTCTCCGGTCCATAAACTATATCTATGCCAAAAATCACATCGATCCGTTGCTGCGTGAAAGAAGGACAAACCAACAGACGTACATACTTTCTCATTTATTATATAAAATAAGTAAGCATATACCACGCGGCGAAGCTGCATGCGGAAGCTAGTACTTTTTAAAATAATATCACAGTATGGTGGTGGAGAGGAGACATCGAAGCCTTCAACCCAGATTGGATGGAGACGTCTAATATAGGGATCGTGACCACTTGCTCGTGAAGTCTGCCGCCAAGCAGTAGTGTGCAAGCATTACTGTGTTCCGGTTTGATGAGCAGAGTATCCAGTGCAATTACTGGGCTTATGAGACTTAGTACCTAATGTCTCAGGGTAACGAGCGCACTGCAGTGCCGCGCAGGCCTTTGTGTTACAAATTTCTGGGTGGCACTGCAAATGTAATGGGCCGGCGTTATGCTTACCATCAGGCAAACGACCAGCTTGTCTCGTTACCAAATAACATAAAAATAAAAAAAAAGCTTCGACTAATTGGACCTCTGTGGTGAGAACGGTAGTCAACAGCAACAAAGAGTATGTGTAAAATAGTAATGCCAACAATGAGTGCAAAACATCATATCATCTTTTGCACTCATTGCTAGTATGTAAGTAATCAAGTCGCGTGCTACCAAGTCGCGTGCTATCAACCCGTACACGTAGATTGTAGTTGTAAGTTATCTTACCGTGCGTTTGCGCAATCTGTAGTCACTACATGTACCTAATTATAATTAAACTTGAAATATACCATCACATAATACAGAATCTAAAAGAATAGTCTTTCATCACGTAGCGGGTGAGTCATCTAGACGTTCTTAAAGGATGTCACTTGATGCAAAAGCTATGGTTGTTAAATTTTATTGCAATTGTTTTCAAGCCCCCATAATCCTGCGAATGTATCTACTAAGCGCGGTTTTGTAGACGGGCTACTTCAGACTTCAGAGAGTTCAAAAATGTTTGCGATAACTATGTCTGCGATATCGCATAGGTGTGTTTAGCCGTGTTTCAGTTTCAGTGTTTGCCTGCCACTAATGATTGCTTATCAGATCGCCCGATCATGAAACGAGTTTTTATGTTCGACGGAATATGACTCAATTTCTGATAATTCATAAAACAGTATAGGTAAAGTTTTTCGGATCTCGACTAAAGCCGCTCGATTGCTGTGCCCCTTCTGCGAGCAGATTCGAGTCAGCCTGCTAGCCAATAGTAGGTACTTATTAGGTAGACAATATTTAGTACTTACTACCTATATGCCGTTACTGGTCTACAGCATCAGTCCCCTCGAAACTAATAAGTCGATGCACAATATATAAATATTTAATTCTTACCTAGGATGCTTTCTTATCTATGAAGTATTGTAAAGGTTTCGTTTATAATTAAACCCAAGAAATACGCCTAAAATGTAACTACAATTAAATTTATTACCTCCTTTTGTTACTCATATAATATAAATTTATTATATAATGCTTTTCAGAAATGTCTAGGAGGAGATTATTAGTCGGCGGCGCAGGCGTCGCGGGCGCAGCTATCGCGGCGTGGGCCCTCGCAGCGGATGACTCTCCCGTGGTGAGTAGGATACCAGAGTTTAACTCATAATGACATTATAACGACTATAGGGGACTAAATACTTACTAGATGTAATAATTCGGAAATGAAACGTTATCTAAACAACCGCTCAGCATCGTTTGTACCGGTCAGTTCACATGACCCGGTATTAGCAAATATTGCGTAGAGCCGATAGTGCGGATTGTATTGCGCCAAACTCGAAGTTGGGTCTTAGGTTGTTATATTTAGGAGTATTGGTTATCACTTCAGTGTTATGATAAAGACAGATTTGAATTCTCACCCAAGAAAATTTATCGAAAATTAATTAAACTTTACCTATGTTATAACAATTGGCAGTCTTAACTCTAACTTTATCAGGCTATAAAAATTAAATGCTGTTCGTTGGTAATAGAGCATCACTTGAGATTTTTAGAGAACGGCTGGACTAATTTGGCTAATGCTTTTTAAATGTTCGTAACATTCCGAATAATGGTTTTAGAAAAGGAAAAAGTGGAAAAGTAGCCCGGAAAATTAGAAAATTCGGCAAAAACTGGAAGTACGTTTTTTGTGGGACTTTTTATATCAACTCATTACTTACTCAATTATTGAAATTTTGATAGGGCTACTCCTCTAGGGTCTGTACGGCTAGTACCTAAGAGATAATGCCATTCAATGTGCGTGTGGGCCCTGTGGCACTGCTTTTTATGAAAGCGGAAATCCAACTTCTGGGAAGAAAATCAAATCGTTTTCTATATGAAAATATTTAATTATATGGTGGAGATATATATTAATAATTATATTATATGAATAGGCCTTAATTTAGAATTAAAGTATAAAACATTACTTAGTTTTGGATCTGCGACGCCATCTGTTGCTGAGTAGCATTTTTAATTATTTTGGTTAGTTTTATTTTCAAATTCAAATTCAAAAGTCTTTATTCAAATAGGCCCCAAAGGAGCACTTATGAAAGTTAAAATGACTCTAACAGCCGGCCTCTGCAACATTCATCTACCCGAATCACAGACTAAAACTAATGCTGTCTTTATCAGAACATAATAAATGACAAAGACACCAACAGACCCAATCCGTGCTCAAAGTCAACGAACCTTCCAGAAACCCACCGTGCCTGTTCCAAATTGGTATAGGCCGAGCAAGAAGAAGGGCAAGAAACTCGTCACGGCATTCTTTTTAAAAAAAGTAGTTTTTTACAATGATTCTAATGCTAACAACTAACAATTTAAAGTTTAGTAGTCGCCAGGAGGCTTCTGAGCTGTTTGCCTCCATGCATCCTTGTCATCTACATAATCCTTAATTTTATAATACGCTTTTTTAATTAATACACTCTTGACTATACGTTTAAACTTTCCTTGTTGTAATTCAGTTAATACTTTAGGAATTTTGTTGATTTTTTGTTTTTTTTTTGTAGGTACCTCTATTGATATTGATAGGTACGTAGTTACTTTAGAGGTGGTTTGGCTAGGGTTTTTGTTTGGTCATAAACTTAAAATATCTTGGATCTAATTGTGTAGGAAACCTATTGTATAAATGTACTGATAAAAATAATTACCTATTACTAATATAATTTACAGCCATTATTTGCTTATTTATTATTACTTCTCCATTGTTACACGTTACATGTTAAATAGATATTCCTATTGTTTATGCAAATAGGTACAGTCAGCGCAAAATAACTTTTACCTAAATATTTAATTAAAGTTTCGAGGGTCTTCGAACACACGTCACATCAGATTAGATGAGATAGCGGTGAAACGCTAACCTATCACGAGAAAAAAGAAATAATAACTGGCTGCAATGAGTTTAAAAAACGTTAAGAATAATTGTTACGAGACCTGTTTAAAATGCTTAAACATATTTCATTGATTATAAGCTAATTAATATTAATTTGCAATAAAATTAGATAGAATTTTTACTGATTTTTACAGGAATGGTACAGGCCAACGACAGTATCCGCGAAAACGGAACGCAAGAAGCGCCCCCTGCCGTCAAGAACGGACCAGGTGAAGAGTTTACAAGCTGGACACCAGTATGACATTCTCATCATCGGCGGAGGAGCCACGGGAGCCGGCTGTGCTCTTGACGCCACTACTAGAGGTAACTTCTACTCTTCTTTCATTTATTTTCACTATATGAAAAAGTTCAAAAAGAAGGTGTTTCCGCTACATTTCGGTCAAAAGTTTACAAGCTGATCATCAGTATGAAATCCTTACTGTTGGCACAGAATACATAATAGTACAAGTACTGTTGGTAAAGGCGTGGGGATTAACCTTATATTATTTTGTAACACAGCGATCACTTCCGAGCAAGCTGCAAAGAATAGAGACAATCAAATAATACACCTAAAAGGACTGTACGACCTTTTTTATACTGAATGGGCTTGCGTTTGACTACAACCTTACCTGGTGTTAGGCGACGATGCGGTCGACGATGTAGCACGCTTGCCTAGGACATACCTGTTCACTCTGAAAACTCCCAAATTTTAGTATTCAGGAAATACGACAGAAATTCTGTATCTTGTGTTTCATGCCACATCCCAAATGCAGGTCTCAGAACAGCCATGGTGGAAGCGGACGACTTCGCCAGCGGCACGTCCAGCCGCAGCACGAAGCTCATCCACGGCGGCGTCAGATACCTGCAGAAGGCCATCCTGCAACTAGACTACGACCAGTACAAGATGGTGAAGGAAGCGCTTCATGAACGCGCCAACATGCTCGAGGTGGCTCCGCATCTCACGCGTCCCTTGCCTATATTGTTACCAGTTTACAAGTGAGTATTTGAATTTCAATCAAGGCGCATTTAAGGGGCAGAATACGGCGCGCTGCTATCTCGCTCGTGCATCTTTTGTTCTTTTTTATGCTATTTGGTAACAAGACGGGCTGGCCGTTCGCCTGATGGTAAGCATAACGCCGGCCCATAACAATTGCAGTGCCACCCAAAACTTTGAAACACAAAGGCCTGTACGGCACTGCAGTGCGCTCGATACCCTGAGACATTAGGTATTAAGTCTCATAAGCCCAGTAATTTCTACTGGCTACTCTGCTCATCAAACTGAGATACAGTAATGCTTGCACATTACTGTTTGGCGGCTGACTTCAGGAGCAAAGCGGTGGTACCAATCCAGACGGACACTCGCAGAAGAGTTAGTCCTACCACTAACAGTACTTCAATTTCAATCAACGCGCATTTAAGGGGCAGAATACGGTTCGCTGCTGTCTCGCTCGCGCATCTTAACATTTTTGTCGATAAATAATCATGTATCATAATAATGAAAAATCACATAGGTGACTTGCACATTGACACATGACGTACTGCGCTGACCCCATCTAAAAATGGGACAAGGACTGGAAGAGTAGGAGCAATGAAAAAATTAACATTTTTCATTTTTCCACAGATGGTGGCAAGTCCCCTACTACTGGTTCGGCATCAAGATGTACGACTTGGTGGCGGGAGACAGGAATGTAAAGAACTCCTACTATCTCTCCAAGAAGAATACACTTGAACTGTTCCCCATGCTGAAATCTGATAACCTTTGCGGCGGCATCGTGTATTATGATGGTAAGGCAACGCTATGAGAAAATGTTCAAATAAATTAACGTGATGCTTCAGTATCTTTTACTATACAATGTATTTGTGGGTAGGAAAAGAAAGAATTTCTTTGCATAACCCATCCGTAAGCGTAAACAAGCAGGGTTATTTTAATTCACTCAGAATGTTATTAATGTCGGAAGCGACATTCTAGATGCTTTATATTTCCCAATCGCATCCCTTCAGAGAAATTTCCCGTTTAGATTCGATAACTAAGATGCATAAACGGATATAATCCCTACAATATATTTATTCTGTCAGGATGCGTTTCCGAGATATAAACGATGAGAAACAGCCGCTTCGTACGCGGAATCATTCCGAGTGAATTAAAATCAGCATGCTGGACTGTCGGTGGACACTTAAGAACGTACTCTGTTGGACTAAATTATCTGAGTTAATCCCCGTTTTGCTTGTTTAACCTGCTTCTAGGCACAGTGTTTTACACATATTCCGGTTTGAAACGGAAAGCACCTAATACAACATCAGCGCATATGATGGAGATAATTATACGTTCCCATTTAAACCTTTCATGGCCAAACTATGAATGCGGTAAAATGCCGGATTGGCGTTAAAAAATTTCCCCTTTAGCAAATCTAGTTAAAATTTTGTTAGTGGTAGGACTAACTCTTCTGCGAGTGTCCGTCTGGGTTGCTACCACCGCTTTGCTCGTGAAGTTTGCCGTCTAGCAGTATTGTGAAAGTGTTCCGGTTTGATGAGCAAAGTAGCCAGTGAAATTACTGGGCGTATGAGACTTAACACCTAATGTCTCAGTGTACCGAGCGCACTGCGGTGCCGCGCAGGCCTTCGTGTTTCAAAGTTTTCAGTGGCATTGCAATTGTAATGGGCTGGCGTTATGCTTACCATCAGGCAAACGACCAGCTCGTCTCATTATCAAACAGCATTAAAAAAATCTACCCTAATATTTTTGCATTCCAGGCCAACAAGATGACGCTCGCATGAACCTAGCTATAGCACTAACGGCGGCGCGCCACGGAGCGACCATCGCGAATCACGTCAAAGTTTTGAAACTGCATAAAACTGCGGGCAAACTCAGCGGAGCTAGATTAAGGGTTAGTTATTCATAAAATATAATAAATAAATATTCTCCATGATCACCTAAATAGATCCTAGGATTCTCTGTGACTATAGTGAATCACAGACTACGAGGGTCGACGATCATAGGGCCTAAAACTCACAAGAAACTGAAAAATACCGGAACTTTATTGCGGTGCACATAATTATATCTGTTACCCCTTACGTGATTTATATATAATGAAACTAGCTGGGTCAGTAACTCATTACTGACAAATTTAACCATTATCGGCTCACTAATTTATTCGTGAATGGGTAGGTATCAGTTAAGCAGATGGTAGGTATCAGTTAAGCAGATAGTAGGTATCAGTTAAGCAGATGGTAGGTATCAGTTAAGCAGATGGTAGGTATTGTTTCTTTCAGATTTTAATTATTAGTACTATAGTATGTATCGGTGTATATTTTTAACCACAACAGGTCCCACTCTGGATGGTCCTTAAAACAAAACAGTATTTCATATTCACGAGTTGCCTTTTGATAACTGTAATAAATGGAAAAATATTGGAAATCGCGGGTACTTGCGAAAACAATGAAATATTTAATGGGCTCAGTTAAAGTTAGCTTAATGTTTAATGAATTACACCATAAATAAAAGCTGTATACCATGTCTCTAGGACGAATTGACCGGTAAGGAATGGGACATCAAAGCTAAGTGCATCATCAACGCGACCGGTCCCTTCACTGACAGCATCAGGAAAATGGACGATCAGAATGTCAAGGAGATCTGCTGCCCTTCATCCGGTGTGCACATCGTGCTTCCTGGATATTACAGGTGGGTAACATCATTATCATGTCACCTTTATGAAACTAATACTTTAATAGATTGATATTACTCGCGACGTGCTTTATGAACGCGGTCAAAGTATACGTACTCTCCACTCCTCTCACTTTTTTACACCCGCCCGCTAGACCAATAAGCTGCCAAAAAGTTTAATTACTTATGCCATAGACTAACTAGTGTATACTTAACTATATATTTAACTATAGGTATAGTTAGTCTATGCTTATACCATAGACAAGCCAAAAAAATTGATTACACCTGTATGTTGCAAAATGGCCGATTAACGGTCGAAAATAGCCCAAGAACCCATGCACTACCAAGATTTGATATTAGAATGTCACTCATATTCATTTCAAGCTGGTAACACAATCGATGTTTAAATTAAGGCCGAATGACAGACAACAATCTAATTTTATAAGGATTACGGTTTTCATTTCGAGGTACTGTTAAAAATAGGGAGAAAATGGGCATGAACATTATCTTGTATCCAAATCCATGGGACAAAATGTTACTTTGTTAATCGTGTAAAGTAGGTAATTGTGTTATTACATATTCGTTTCATCATCATGATCTTGGCCTTTTTACATTTGGAGTCGGCGCAGTATATTTTACCAAACTGATTACTGCATTTTTTACAGCCGCTCGTCGATGCTTTTGTAAATTGATTGAAACAATCACATATTAGTAAAATCAACACAGTTTGGCGTCAACAAAGTAATTAAAATCACCTTGGCCTTCTGCAACAGTATTATATTGGTATGCATATGGTGGCAACTTGGCAAATTCATTAGTTTCATCGGGCAACAAATAAACAACGCTGAAAAAGAGTAGTTTTTTTGTCAAAACAAGTATGAGATGGAACTACTTATTTACTGCTGGACATCGGCCTTCACCATGAAGGGGGATTATGTCATAATGCATCATGCTTTGCAGGCATCTCTGTGTTCGCAGTAGATTACATACTGCTCGTTTAGTCATACCGCAAAGCGGTAAGCATTACTGTGTTTCGGGTATCAGCAAAGTAGTAGGAGAAGAGATAGTAATAAGAGCTGTGGATTTTGTTAAATAAATAAAATAAAATAAATAGACACCACTGGGCTAACTGGGCTTATAAGACTGACATCTTTTTTATTACTATTTGATAACGAGAGGAGACGACATTTGCCTGATGTTGTACTATTATGTATTTGGTGCTGATGGTAAGCATGACACAGTGCCATTCAGAACTAAGAAAGAGGCTTGGGCAGCTAGTCGTGTCGCTCGTTATCCTGAGACATTGTCTCATAAAGCCCAGTAATTTCACCGACTACTTTTTTCATCACATCGAAACGCAGTAATGGTTTCACATTACGGCTTAGCGGCAGACTACACGAGCAAACCGGTATTGCCCACCCAGAAGGACACTCGCAGAAGAGTTACCCCTAACACCTGGTAAAAGTTCTTACAATTGAGAACTTAGTAAAGCTTAAGATTTTCCATATAACCTGTGGCCATAACATTGCAGTCCTGAGCACATGGGTCTCCTGGACCCGGCCACGTCGGACGGGCGCGTGATCTTCTTCCTCCCGTGGCTGAAGGGCACCATCGCCGGCACCACCGACCTGCCGTGCCAAGTCACACACAACCCCAAGCCTACGGAGGACGAGATCCTCTTCATCCTCACTGAAGTCAAGAACTACCTTAATCCGGACGTTGAAGGTATTCTTATTATAATAGGCATAGATAGATAAACTCATTAAAACACCACAATGGTTGCTCGTACCATAAGTACTACATTTCTAATATTTATCATAACATACATTTCTAATGTTTGTCTGGGACAACTACAATGAGCTTGAAATATAGGACGGAAAAGCTCACGACGGAAACTATAGCACGGTGGTTAGACATTTTCTAGAGGTTGCCTGGCTAGCTACCAATCTGAAAAAGATGAATACAGAACTCCAGAATAGACACCAGTATCTAGTTGTACTTGTTGACTTGTAGTCAGTACATGTTGGATACAATTTCACTTTCACTTGCACTCTTCATTTCTCTCAAATATAATTCAAATTCACCTTTGGACCATGTTTGCAGTCCGTCGCGGTGACGTGCTGTCAGCCTGGTCGGGCATCAGACCGCTAGTATCGGACCCCAACAAGCCGGACACGCAGTCTCTGGCCCGCAACCACATAGTGCACGTGTCACCTTCCGGCCTCGTCACCATCGCCGGCGGAAAGTGGACCACTTACCGCTCCATGGCGCTGGAGACCATCGATGCAGCCATCGAGAGTGAGTATTACAGATAGATTACTTTATGTCTGACAAGTGGTAGCCGGTCCAGCATTAAGGTGCCCCTTCCCGGCCCGCCTAAGTGGAACGCAAAAATGGCCTAAAGGCTTGTTGGTTCATCGAAGAAAAACAGGCACTACGGAAAAGGAGAGACAACACCAGCCTTCGGTTAGCATTCTGAAAATGACGAAATAAATTTCCAAAGACAATTTCCGAAGACAATTAGTGCTTGTAATTAGCTTTCAATTCTTATCAACCAGTCTACTATTAACTACGTATATGAACGTTAAATTAACTTGGCGACCATCTCTCAATCCAGCCTAACTCCAAATTGTTGTAACTAAACGTGTTACATTTGCAGGTGGAAATCTGAAGCCGCTGTACAAGGAGTGTCAAACCGACGGGTTCTTAATAGAAGGCGCGCACGGCTGGACCCCCACCATGTACATCCGGCTGGTGCAGGACTTCGGCTTGGAAATGGAAGTAAGTTTCTGAGGACAATAATAATACTTATACTTACTAGACAAGCTTAAGTGACCGAACGCGAATCTTGGCCTCCGATACGATATGACGTCACATGATGCTGATACTCCACAAGTTCTTGACACGGAACCGCTTTTAGGTCTCGTCGTCTTCCAGAAGGATCTTTCCAGCGGTACTTGGGTTATCCGACAAGCCGGAGCTCATCGACCATCCAGTTGTCCCTAGTTATTACTATACAATTTACCTACTGTATCTACATTCGCTTTATTGCCCGATCCTTTCCCATTATCATCTCTAACAGGGATCGTTAGGGAGGAGAATGACAACAATCTTTTCAGACAAAGACAAAGTAGAAATAAATATAGTGAAGTCCTACCTTTGAAATTATTCTAGGTGGCCCAGCACCTGGCTAAGTCATATGGAGACCGTGCGTTCGCCGTCGCTAAGATGGCGGCCATGACGGGCAAGAGATGGCCAATCATTGGCAAGAAAGTGCACCCTGAGTTTCCGTACATTGATGCTGAAATCAGGTACATTAATGTTACTTTCCATCCACTTGCTTGGTAATCGCTGCATTATTTAAAAAAAATACGAATACGGTAATCGGCTCCTTTCGGTTTGCAACGAAGTAACACGCCGGCAATTTCTAACACAACAATAATGAGTCCGTCACTTTTTTTTTTAATTTTTCTTGGCGAACAAGCGTGACGTGTACACACTAACATTAAAATTTTACATTATGTAAATCGGGTGACAATATAATGATTTCGAAGAGCTGCTGCCTTACCGGCAAACGACAATGTTCGTTTTCGACTCCAAACCGATTAAAACCAGCTGTCAGTATAGTCTTCGGCTGGAAGGAATTGTCTAGAATTTTCGCTTCTTTTCGTTTTGTAAGAACTTGTTTCGTTCTAATGATAACCAGCGAAAATTCTAGACTATTCCTTCCACACGAAGACTAGTGACCGCTGGTTTTAATCGGTGCGGTATTGAAAACGAACACGAGGTTGTTAGCCAGTAAGGCCTCTGGTCTGTTGACGGAGCCGGAACTCTGTAACGAAACGACGACGACGAATTTGGGCTAGTTTAATTTGTCTTTGATGATGTTCAGGATCCTGATGAGGGAGCCGAAATATGGCCCCAAGATTAAAATACCAATTATGTAATTTATGAAAGCTTGTCTGGAGAAATCCACAAAATTCCTACCTATAGGTTCTTAGAGGTTGAACACGCATTCCTTGTAACGCCCCATGTAGGTACGGCGTGCGCGAGTACGCGTGCACGGCGGTGGACATGATCGCGCGGCGGCTGCGGCTGGCCTTCCTCAACGTGCAGGCGGCGGCCGAGGCGCTGCCCACCATCGTGGACATCATGGCCGAGGAGCTGCACTGGTCCGACGCGGAGAAAGCGGTAAACTTTCCATACAACTTTTACTCGATTACGGTGTTGATTTTGTCGTTTCTATGATGTTGATTCTGTCGTTTCATCATTATCAGCCTCTTACGCTCCCACTTACCGGCCGGCCTTCTCTCAGAGAGAGTATATGCCACAATCCACCACGAGTGCGGCTTGGTGGATGTCTCATATCCTCGAATTTTGTGGTTCTTGATCATGCCGGTTTCCTCACGATGTTTTCCTTCACCGTTTTAGAGCGAGTGTCAATAATCCGCACATACTTGATATAAGTCATTGGTGCGGGCTGAGTCGAAATTCAAACTATGGTGCGTCGGATTGAAAGTCGCACAAGTTCCCGCTCGGGCAGACTCGCTCTACGTTCTTTTTCATACCTAAACCTAATTTTAGTTTTGCTCTCTTTTCTCAAAACTTAACATGAGAAAGAGACGAAAGATGTTTTACATATCTAAATTTGTTTTTAGAGCTGTCAAATATCTTAAATTAGACGCCACAAAATTCATTGCCGTTGAATTTACACTAGACACAAGCAAGTGCATTACTTTGACAGGTTTAAAATATATTCCATCATTTTCTTATGTTCAAGACATTAAAACTTCGTTTGACCACCTGACTCTCTAGACAAAATCCAAACGCTTTTTCCGTTCATGCTAACGCCAAAACCATAGACTAACTAGTCGATGTAACAAAAGTTACATAAAAAACACGACTGCCTTAGCCAGTGTCACTCGGTATGATGTAAGGATCCTAACGAAACCCACACATCCAAATCTGTTCAGGCATTTAAAAGCTATCGTGGAATAAAGAAACTCACATACATGAACCCTAAAAACATTACATTCCTTTTTTGTGCAGTCGTATAAAAAGCCTTGAGCTTTGAAACTTCAATTTTGTACAGCAATAGTCCACTTAAATGATACGTTTTTTTCAATCCGATACCTATCCCATTGTGGGATTTAGGGCCTCAGACGAGAGAGGGATAAAAAAGTGATGAACGCATATTTTTTTCTCATCGACCTCCATAGACAAATTATTCGTGACGTGACTCTATGATTATTCCAGAAACAAATCAAAACGGCGGGCGAATTCCTCGCCGCGGAAATGGGTCAGATGGTGAACCGCGCCAGCCGGGACAAGATACCGATCAACCTCAGCAAGGACGAGATCCAGACATACATCAAGCGGTTCCAGATCATAGACAAGGACCGCAAAGGATTCGTCTCTATTAACGATATTAGGAGGAGTCTCAAGGTAAAGGGTAGATAGTTTAGTTTTTTAATTAGATATTATTTAATACTTGCACTGAAAAAGTTAAGGACTTACTAAGAGGACTTACTGCTAAAGCATTTTATAACAGTCATCCACTTTTTGTACGAGAGAGATGCACCTTGTTCATTTTTTACTTCGCTGAAAATCCTCATGGATACCACAAGCCGCAAAGGCAGCGTGGTGGTTATGTTGAACTTCCGCTAATGAGGCCGACCTACCAACTAAAAAATAGAAGTGTGTGCCTCCTCTGCGCCATAATGCGGGGGTGTGGGCCCATGTTAATAGCCAACCGGGGCCCGGCGACGCACTGGTCCCAATTGTGGGATCCCGGTGACAACTTACTCCAAGTACGCCATCGCCGTATCCACCTCCTATAGGGGCGCACGGGAACAAGTGCGCCACCTCGAGGCCCGAAAACTGAGGGTGGGTACCCTCGTGTCCACTCTCTGGGCCGCAGGAACTGAAGAAGTAGAGAACCCTTCTCGACCCCACCCCGCATGCCCGTCACCACCACATGTAATTTGTAAAGCAAGGTCGCCTCCAGTTAGCCTTAAGGTTAATTTATTTACCAATGTTGAAACCCTAGCTCATTTGTCTAAGGTCTGGAGATTCTGGTTTAGAGGACGAATGCAAGACTGAGGGATAAATATATTATTAGTCTGTATTTTAATTAATTACTTATGTCTTTCTTTACAGCCTTATTTAAGATGTTTCAATTAACTCGTAGTCATCGTTCCAGCTTGTGGGAGGGCATATTTTGAAAACATTTTTTAACATAAAAAAAAAAAAAAATATGAGAACTTTATATGAAAGTTCTTCGCAATGCTGCATTTAAATATTTTTATACTGTTTAATAATGACACGAGCTGGTCGTTTGCCTGATGGTTAGCATAACGCTAGCCCATAACAATTACAGTGTCACTCAGAACTTTGTAAAAAGGCCTATGCTGCGCTGCACTGCGCTCGTAATCCCTGAGATAAAAGCCCAGCTCATAGTTAATTTATATTGATATCTTTTATAGATCAATGGAAACCAACAAGTCGTTCAGCATCAGCTTTACTCTGAAATCTGCTTACAAGTCTGAAAGCTCTGTGCCCTACATCGTTCGTCACTCTGGGACAAAACCTTTAAAGTCTCATACTTGCAATAATTGAACTGACTTTTGTATGTATTTATATTTTAACAATATTCGCCGGTTATAGAGCATGGGAGTAAAGCCGACAGAAGACGAAATAAGGTCGATTCTATCAGAAATCGACCTCACTTACCACGGACAGCTAGAAATACAGGACTATCTACAGGTAGCATTCAGACCCCTAGGAGGCTGGGTCCATAGCTTTATATTTTAGGAGAGCCTGGGTACATGTCTGTCTTCGTGGCACTAGTTTTTATCAACAGCTTTGCCGAACACAATCGCTTTGGTAATTGATTGATTTTGATTTAATTTTGGCACAAAATTGAAAAGTTGAATTTTCTAACAATGCGATTACTATTTGTGAGGGTGTTCTCCAAGGCTGTAGGGCTTTAATACTGGGGACTGTTTGGAATTATGTTATGGCGTGGAATATAATTCCAAACAGTGGGTAATTATTAGTATGGAATTTTTGAGTCAAATTTATATCTAGAACGTACAATACAAGATAAAACTACAATATTTAGCTTTTGAATGATACGTCCAATCAACTTTTGAGTAATTAGGATTAATTAAGACTCAGTATGTCGTATGCCTTGAGCACGAGTGTTAAACCAAGTCAAAAATTCCATTCTACCCTCATTTTCTACATCCATGTCTAACCTCCGCTCACGTGCCGTCCGCTTCCGCCATTGTCCGCAGAATTACGGAGAAGACGTCACCGGAGAGCAACTGCACGAAATCCTGAAGGAAATCGATACCAACATGAACGGACAAGTCGAGTTGGATGAATACCTACAGGTCGAGATGACGCGTTTTTGTTTTGTTTTGACTGTTAACTAGAGCCATAGACTATAATAAGTCTATGCTAGAGCTAAGTTTCAAAGACGAATGACAGCGGGGACTAATGCTGTCAATGTTAAAACTCTATACAAGGTTCGATATATGGAAGCAAAATTCAACCCTTAGGCTCATCTCTAAATCTTAGCCTAGGCGTTTTCAACTAGTTTGAGTTTTGCTTCGAGATGGCATATCTAGGCAAACCCGCTATAGTCCGGTATATATGACTGATTATAAATTATCACAGATTTTGCTGCTTTTTTATTCACAATCGATTACTCTTGCAAAAGAAATTGTGAGCTCTATCTATTTTATTATTGGCAAAAATAAGGGGTTTTATAAATAGAACCAACAAAACTGGTGGTTTTAGTTCTCATCGAAATCGGTTTTATCGACAGTTGACCATTTTAAGTTTAGAATTTAGTTATCCAAACCAATATTAAAAATTCAACTGAATAATCTGTATCTGTTGATCTCAAGTAGATACATTTATTGTACTGAGTTCCTGTATCACATCTACGTGGGCATACTATACAAATGTAATTTGATCATTTATATTACATCAATAAATATAAGTCCTTTAGCTGCGAAATCTATTTACGACAGTCAAAACAAAATCTTACGTTTACATTGTATTTTTGATTGCATGTTGGTTGTATAATTATGTGCTTAGTATCTGTTTTGGTGCATGCTTTTGCTATCCTACTTATGTCTTTTAACATCTCTCGTTCACTATACCTTTACTGGTATTTAAAATAACACTATATAGTTATACTATAAGGTCTTTCAATAATAGTGCAAGAAACCATATTTTTTTTAACTAAAATTGAAACTTTTTTCGTAAAAATAATGAAATTGGGCGTAATATTACTACAGAGACATATATATAATTGGCTTCAAAACAACAATATCGTATAAATTCCATAAACAATAGAAAACTGTACTGTTGATCTTATTATATAAAATATAATTTAAAAACACGACTGCCTCAGCCAGTGTCACTCTGGATGATGTAAAAAAATTCTAATGATGCCCCAAATCTGTTCAAAATAATAAAAGTTAAGTCTGTAACTATAACAGAAACGTAAAAATGTTGGAATAAAGAAACACACATGTACATAATACACGAACCCTGAAAACGATACTCTCCTTTTTTGGGCAGTCGCGTAATGAATACTCTGTGGCAGACCGATCCTATGGATTATAGGCACAAAAAATATAATAATACCATAGGTTAAATTGAAATCTAAATTCTAGCTCATTTAGAAGTCAAAGAAATAATTTTTCAATGTATGTAAACAAATGCATTCTTTACACTGCACAGTTGCACACCCATATTTTGCACTATTTTTGGACTTGTATTTTGGCTCTATTAAAATAATTACATTTTTTCTTAACGGGCAGAACGCCTATTACATTATAACTAAGCCTATTCTACTCATCCAAGATCTTTGTCCAAGTTTTCTTTGTAAATTTTGCATATTACTTTGCGTAGTTCGAAAAAATTGGAGGAATTTCGACCTTATGTGCTGCTATTATCTGCTGCATCCAAGTTCTTTGATCGAATGCATCTTGGACAAAGATCTTTGACGAGTGAAATACCTCACTAAACTAAAGATTTTTTCATGTTTGCCCGTTACCCAAAACTACCTGCTCAGTCAAAGCATGAATTTTTAAGAACAAACAATATTGTTCTCCTCAATCCCCTATCTAATGCTAAATTAAATTCTAATCTCAATGAAATAAGGTTTTAATATCTTTAACACAAAAACGATGATATTGTACAACAAACCCTTTCAAGACGCCATCACACTGGTCTTTGAAAAGAGCCACATTGCCGACTAAATTCGCTCTAAAAGCAACATCAAATTCACAGTAACAGTAAAAATTTTAAAAGACTTATCTGGTGACGCGTGCTATTAATCGAAAATAAACCCTGGAAGCATAACTTGATAGTTGACTATCGACTGCAGATGATGTCAGCAATCAAGTCCGGCCACGTGGCGTATTCCCGATTCGCGCGCATGGCTGAGATGGAGGAAGAACATCATGAGAAGGAGATTCTGAAGAAACAGATTACGGTCGAAAGGAGCGGAGGCGGCTTGTAAGCGGAGCCAGAGATTAGGTAAGATACAGATAACATAGGCAAGATACTCGCTGAAATAAAACTGTAGATTATAGCTGTCTACCTAAAATATGTAGGTACTACTATTAAAACTTTTCATCCGTGGTTATATGCTGAGGTGAGATTCAAATTCCAATGTGTTTATTCAGTTGGGACCCAGAAGTGCGCTCATGTCAGCTTCAGGACTCTTATGTGACTTTAACTTAACTGTTCAATGATTTTTACCGACTCTGAATATTACATCTTCGGAATTTATAGATCTACTAGCTTCTGCCCGCGTTCCCACAGGAACCGTGCATTTTTCCGGGATAAAATGTAGCCTATTTTACTCTCCGGTCCCTAAACTATATCTACCTATGCCAAAAATCACGTCGATCCATTGTTCCCTTGCTGCGTGAAAGAAGGACAAACCAACGAACACACTTTCGCATTTATAATATTAGTAGGATTCGATTATTTTTCTAATTAAAGGATTAAAACTCAGTGACGTCCTATACATGTTATATTGAAATATTTAATCAAGATCTGATTATTAATTCCGGAGGTAAGCCGGTCACGTTTTTACGTTATTCTTTAAAAATTGCTTTGTTGTGATAATTGATATTCAGTTGGTTTGTTTTTTTTTTTGTAGAAAAATACACTCATCTAAAATCGATATCTCTTTTGGTGCTATAAATGTGTAGTATAGGTATTGAAAAATTGCCAGTGTTCCTTATTGTAAACATTTATTTGTTTCAGAGAACCTTGGATATATCGCAACAAAGTAGGAGCTGTAAGCAGTCAAGTATTAATTCTCAAATAGAAACACGTCAACAGTTATATTTTTAATTTATTGCAAATGTTATCAAAGTTTTATTAAACGTCCAATCTTTTTATTATTTTATAGACATATTTATAACTTTAAACATATATTTGTGAAGTCTAATGTAATCTTTTCATCGAAAGTACTACATACTGATTGGTTATAGATTTATATATTTATTGCATAATTATACAGGATGTACGCACGTAATATATTATAATTGGGACACGGCCGATCTCGTTGGGCGAAAACAAAATCGATACCTACTTACTTACCTATACTTTTCTTTAAGATGAATGGATTTGATAAATGTGATGTTTTATTTGTAAGATATTTACTTATTTGAAACGTTTTCTGTATCGAATACGATTTGTTTGTAATTTTTTCGAAATATTGTATAATTGTATCAACGCTAAACGAATCAAGGCTTGAGTTAAAGCCGTGTAGATTTTTCATTTTACTTATATGATATTATATTAGAAGAATAGATTAGATTTCATACGGAAAGTTCTTGCACATGATACTGAACATTCTGAAGCAGAAATCAGTAAGATCTGAAATTCGCACAAGTAATTTTGAAATGTTCGACAATCATAAATAACGTTTGTTCTAACTTGTTTCTTTCGAACAATAATTGGATTGGGCGTAGATTTTCCCTCCTTGCCCTGTCCGGAACTCAAAGCGGCTACTACCCAATTACAAAGGGACTACTACCCAATTACAAAGGGACTACAACCCAATTACAAATGGACTACTACCAAATTACAAAGGGACTACTACCCAATTATAAAGGGACTACTAACCAATTACAAAGGGACTACTAACCAATTACAAAGGGACTACTAACCAATTACAAAGAGACTACTACCCAATTACAAAGGGACTACCTACTAGCCAACATCATCTCTATATTTATGGATATTCAGAGGAAAGCGTTATGTATTATTTAATAAATAGGTAACTTCGGCTTTCTCTGTAATGTATTATTATGAACTTATGATACATTAGATTAGAAATAGCAATATCCTTTTTAAGGATTATTGCAGACTAATAAGAAAGATTACGTGTGCTTGAATTTCTGGTCTTCATTGTACAGTTTCTTAATCTTGCTAAGTGCTATGCCTAAGTTATTAAAAGACACACGACTCACACACGTAGGTAATATGTAAACATTTGTACCATAAATCACCTTTATTAACTTATATTTAATTGGTGCAGAATGGAAGAATCCGCGTACAATTATAGCATTAAGTATTTTGAACTTCTTTGTGTTTAAACTGTGCATTAAATTGATTTTAAATCTATTATTGTTTAATTTGAACACCTCATATTTAAGCAAATCTTTGACATTTGGATGTCACTGAATTCACATTTGTTTGTTTGTTCGGTACCTATACTTATTTGTAACTATAAGGGGCACCTTAGACGCTCAAGCAAACGTACGTTTGCTTGTCAGAATAACAACGCTTTTGCGTCAAGCGCGCATTTCGAGTATCACGAAATCCGCGCTTGACGGAAAAGCGTGTCAACTGTCATACGCATAATAACTCAACTAAAAAGCACCGGCCAAATTATTATCTCCAAACACTGAATCTCCTTTATTTGATCGTCTATCGTAGTAAATACATGATATTGGCGAAATTGTGGCGAACATTCCACAGAAGCCAGGAAATAAAGAGCTGAAGTTAAAGCAAGCAGTACCTACTCAAAGTCAAAAGGGGTCAATAACGCTAAACCTACCTACAATAAAGTACAGTCAGAGCCATGCACTGAACTGTAGCTGCAAGAGCCAATTATGCTATGGATTATGCAGGTAGTATCATGATGTTGTCCTTCATCGAAAGTTCAAGCTATTGTTGCATTTGAATCTACCGATCAGTAAGTCCAGGAGACGTACAGATCGGTGTGCTGCTCTCCGAGTTATCATGACTCCACGGAAAGTAGTTGTTGAGAATATAACGCTACGGTAGAAGTAGTTTCTCCACGATTCATCTATATAAGGGACAATTATGTATACATAATGACAATTACAATTTACAAATCGTATCTAACTTTAAACTACTGCTACTGGCAACGCCTGAACGCTTGAAATGCGCGCTTCACTTTTCGCCAGTAAGCGCCATCTGTGTAGAGGTATGATTAGTTTCAAAAACAGTCACAAGAGATGACGCTAGCAGCGCTTTATTAATATTTTACAACAGAAGTAATGGGGATGTTGACTGCCAATTTATCACGATAGGTGGCGCATCGTCGCCATGGCCATTGAAAACTGTCAGTTTCATACATTTTATAACCTATAACTCAGTAAATCTTAATTTTATTTAATTATATGCCACTGTGTGCTGTACCAGGATGTTTGAACCCCGGTGTACATTTATTTCCCAAGGATCCAATAATAAAAAAGAAGCTATACGTCGCAAAAACTTTGTACTATACAGCATACAAGGTTATGCCTGAGTCATTTCCATGAATCTGATTATGTAGAAGAATCAGCTTATACAGGTGAATTATTATGTGTTTATTTCGGTCATCAAGTGTCACAGATCGTCTTATCTTAATCTCTGTGGTTATTTTTAATAAGTAGCTTGTAAGAGTTTGTTTGAAACTTTTTATTGTTTTTCAGGAGATCCTCAAATATGCAGATATCTCAAAAAGAGACTGTACCAAGCGTATTCCCTTGGTGCACTTGAGTTTCAACAACACCTACATCAAGAAGCCTTCGGTATTTAGAAAGAAGCAAGAAGCTATTCGCAAGCTAGGCGCGGGGCCGGGGGCCATGCTCTATGGTGAAAGCGACAAGAGTTAAGAGAATATAAACACTACCTACTGTAATGTAATGTTTTGGATACTCAGTAGTCTGTGGTTTTGGCGACAGGCAACGCCACGGCGGAAGCACATGAGTAGAGAAAAAAAATTATATACTGGGATGGGAAGATATACTTGCGGAAGCAGTATACCTACTCTGTAGTCGGTACTATATACAGACTTACTAGAGATTGGTACTCTAGCTATACCACATCTATAAAATTTACGTACGGATGATTAGAAATTGTTCACTGACTGTGCTGCATAGCTTGTAAGCTTGCTCTACCTGCAATATCGTCCCAACTTCACTGAATTATTCAGAGACAACACCGTAAAACAATCCAAGAGCAGTCTTAGCAATAAACCGCACATTCGTATTCAGAAAAAAAGTTCGCGTAAGGTCTAAGCTAAGATTACAGTTATCTATGGCTGTTAAGTTTTTAATTTTTTCACCGGAACGTTTACCGGTTTTATCTTATATTAATGGGGATCCACGCGCAAAGCTCAGAGCAGATGGCGCCAGCGGCGCGATGGCCACTGTCAAATCATTTTCGCTTTGTTTACATGTAGATTTTTTATATATTTTTGTGTTCAAACCGGTCGAATTATCATAATGGATAACGTGTATGGTACCTGGAAGCTTAAAGAATTGAAAGATATACTGAAAAAACTAGGAGGAAAGATAACTGGAAGGAAAGCAGATCTTATTGAGAGGTAGACGTTTTTATAATAAAATATTTTTAACAGTGTTAAGTTACACAATTTACAGCTTTTCTTTAATGTAACACGTTAACACTTACTTGATTCATGCTAGGAAAATTTACAAAAAATCACAGACCATTACTTATAATAATATGTGGTTTTATTATTTTTAGGTTAGAAGCTTATGACTGAAATATTAGTTTCGGCCATCAAAGCCCTAACTGCGTCTGAAAGCCGAGCAGTCGACGTTTCCGCTGTACAACTTTACCAAGACGTCAATAGTTCCACAATATTGCCGAAGATTATCAAGCAACAAATGCAATGTAAGTAGTTTCTATACAATTGACAGGTAGTTTCTATCTATACAATGTTAAAGGTATATGAAATCATGTTTAATACCCCTATCCGGATCTTATTTTAACATGATGGCTCTTGTTTCAGATTGTTCTTGCAACGCGGCAAATCACGGAGAGAGGCTTGACCAAGATTGGACTCCAGAAAATGTTCACCACCTACAACTTTACTGGAACAGCTGTGCCAGCAACCCAAAGCCGCGCTCCGTTATGTAAAGGAGTTGGGATGGCTTGGGTAAATACTGGCAGGGGGAAATGCACAATAAACCTCAACATCAGTGCAGGCCTTATCGCCCCGACTTGAATAAGAATAAGAAAGAATAATTATACTGTATAATAAAACAATAAAAAGTAACAAAAACTTTTATTTCACTATATTCTCTCTAAAATTACAAACCATAGCACAACCAAATAAAATCCTAGATGCTAGGGGGACATAATATGGGCTTAGTTCATTTTTTTAAATCTTGTACCTATGTCTTAACTAGACCAATAATATGTTCTATATGAACATGTTTGCTCACTAATTTCCGGTCCAGTATTATTCTAACACTTGGTATTTGTCTTTCCTTTCAAAAACATCGTAATATTTATACTAATGTCTTTTGAAACAAAAATGTTCTGTACATTAAAGCCTCTGTCTGCCATGATAGTATCACCACTGGCACAAAGATTTTCCAGTTTGGATCTTCCTATAATCTGTCTATCACTGACTGAATCTCCATAACATTCTGAGACAAGATGTAAGACCACCAATCATTGCCTTCACAGTATTTTTGTGTTTGTAGCTGCTAAATGTCACTTGCTGTGCTACAGGATTCACCGGCTTTGTTATGGGTATTTTTGTAGTTGATCACCAACACAAACATTAATAATTTGACTTCCCTTGTAATTTAAGTTATTACACATGTGTCTATCACCAGCATGAATTTATCATAGATTTCTAGGCCCGTATAAAAATGAATAGCTTCTTGCTTCTTTCTAAATACCGAAGGCTTCTTGATGTAGGTGTTGTTGAAACTCAAGTGCACCAAGGGAATACGCTTGGTACAGTCTCTTTGAGATATCTGCATATTTGAGGATCTCCTGAAAAACAATAAAAAGTTTCAAACAAACTCTTACAAGCTACTTATTAAAAATAACCACAGAGATTAAGATAAGACGATCTGTGACACTTGATGACCGAAATAAACACATAATAATTCACCTGTATAAGCTGATTCTTCTACATAATCAGATTCATGGAAATGACTCCGGCATAACCTTGTATACTGTATAGTACAAAGTTTTTGCGACGTATAGCTTCTTTTTTATTATTGGATCCTTGGGAAATAAATGTACACCGGGGTTCAAACATCCTGGTACTGCACACAGTGGCATATAATTAAATAAAATTAAGATTTACTGAGTTATAGGTTATAAAATGTATGAAACTGACAGTTTTCAATGGCCATGGCGACGATGCGCCACCTATCGTGATAAATTGGCAGTCAACATCCCCATTACAAATCTGTGGTTTTATCACTTACCTACTAGCTTCAGCTCGCGGTTTCCACCCGCGTTCCCACAGGAACCACGCATTTTTCCGGAATAAAAAGGAGACGTTACTCTCCGGTCTATAAACTACATCTATGCCAAAAATCACGTCGATCCGTTACTGCGTGAAAGGACAAACCAATAAACACAACAAAGATAACGCCGAGCGCCACTACGGAGTATTTCGGGTAGCCAAAAACATGACCCATTCAAAAAAAACTAACTGGACCACTGACATAGTATAAATGTACCTATTATCTTTTATGGTGAAGGTGCGTATGTTAGAATAAAAAAAAATGTTAAGAATAAACCAAAATATTATTAATTAAATGACATATTAAAAAAAACACAAAACATATATCGTGATCCCAAAAACTAATATTTTTAATCACATATTATAAATCAGATTGAAATCTACGTTTGAAAATACCATAGACATTATAGCTACAGATTTAATTAATGATTCTTGATAATTAACAAAGTAATAACATCCGGTCAAGTCTAAACTCGCAATTTAGAAGAATTATTATTGATCTACAAAACTGTATTACATACATACGAAAATCCATTTTCATGTTTTATTTACTTTTGCACGCATATATATTTGACTGTTGCAATGGGCGGTAGTGTGACAGTAATTTTATTATTGTTACATTTTTCATACCTAGCGACAAGCAACTGTAATGCTTCAGAAGTTACACGTTATTTGCCGGGAAAAAGTTACGATATTACATGGCCTCGGGCGCGGCTCGGTGTAGGGCGGCGGTTACGCCCCCGCGGGCCTTGTCGCGGGCGGGCGGTGGGTGGGCTCGACTCTTCCGCATTCTTATGAATTTTTAAAAGGGGAAACCTAGGTAAAAATGTAATTACTGAGCACGGAACTATTTGAGTGTCTCTAAAATGACAAAAAGCCATCAATCACCCTTGATTGGTACCTATTAACTCCTGTGTTATGCGTGTGCATAAGTAGTTATATAGTATGGTAGTTTTATAAGTACTTTTATTATCTTTCTATCAAACCATCGTCATTGAAAATTTACCTCGGGGTAGGCAAACTGACGCAAACTTTTTTTATTTAAATATTTTATTAAAACAGCAATATTTTATTAAAACTTCCACTAAGTATTAGGTATGTAAGCCTCAAATGAGGAAATAGCAAAATCTTCTCCTGGCAACCAGACTTTCCGTTATGCGCCACTTGATGAATATTTCATCTTAACGTAGGAAGCGTTTTACTTCTACGTATAATTATTTTGCGTATAGAGTGTAGACATTATACCGCTGACCGCAAAGGAGTAGAACTCCTTTCCATTTCCCGTTAGCTATAATCCAAGCTTGCTTCAAAGTAGAAGTGATTAGTTATCTTCTAGGCAAGCGTGTTTCATTGTCAACCACATCGTCACTTACCAGCAGATGAGAAAGTGATCAACAAGTTTTTTTGTGGAAAAATATATTTTTCCAGATAAGCTTTTACAAAATACGTAATTAATTGGTACTGTAATCTTGTGGCCACTTTCGGGCTCCATCATCATGCCCTTTGACATCATCTAGGATCAGAGTACTTGGTGGTAGTACTAACTCATATGCGTCTGTCCAGATGGACAGGCGCATATGCGTACCATCCACCAGGTGGTAACAACCCAGATGGGTTGGTACCACCACTTTGCTCGTGAAGTCTGCCGCCAGCAAGCACGTAATGTGCAAGCATTACTATGTTCTGGTTTGATGAGCAAAGTAGCCAGTGAAATTACTGGGCATACGAGACTTAAACGTAAGGTCTCAGGGTAATGAGCGCAATGCAGTGCCGCGCAGGTCTCTATGTTTCAAAGTTCTGAGTGACACTGCAATTGTTATGGGCCAGCGTTATGCTTACCATCAGGCAACCGACCGGCTCGACTCGTAAACAAATACCTAGTATAAAAAAAGACAAATCAAACCAGCCCATCGAGCCAATATCAACATGATCAATAAAGTATTTCCCTATTCAATTTCATGTAATTCTTGATATTTTATTTTATAAGTTCTATTCATTTTCAGTGGCTCCTTTATGAACTATATAATGAAGTAGGTACCTAGTTATTAACTTATTAGTAAGTACATAGTAAGTACACAGTAGTTTGACATTACCTAAACACCTAGCACCTATACGTAGCTAATTATTAATATAGATCCTAAAAGTATGTCAACCAACCAGAATTTGAACCTTCTCTTGGTCTCCACGCTGAACGCTCTAGGCAATGGAGATATCGATGCAACTACCTACTTGAAGCTAGAAAATTTACAAAATGTATTATTGTTTCTCAGCGAAGTGCATAGTATTATCTACTTACTATACCTAAAGTAGTAATAATGGTAGGTCATTTAAGCGTTCCTCTATATTGCTCCTTTTCGTAGATCGTGACGATAATGCCTATTTATTCAATAAACTTACAGCTAGTTGAAACCACTTGATAGCCTAAGGTCCACAAATAACTGAACAAATGGTCGTAGTTCTAACGACTTAGGTACGTTACCACTTGCGCAAACCATTCCGTGCGTGTCAATCGGTTAGCTTATGTTTTCTATGATCAATTGATCATATTCGGAGGATTAAAGTATTCTTCATTTACCATACCTAGTCCGCAAATTATTTTTCAAACATCCGTAATACTAGCTATAGTTATGGCCGGCCAGTGAAGATGCGATTTTTCTTGAATAATAATTATACATACTTAGGCACTTACTTACAATACAGAGATCTAAATAGAATATTGTGGAACCTGGGAAATGAAAAAGAATTGAACGAATAGCTGTGTTTGAAATTGTGGAATGCAGCCAGTTTTCAATAAGTTTCCTTCTGCTTTCAAGGAGCAAGCCACATGGCTTGCTCCAGCTAGCACTAAGTTTTATATCGGATGCTCACTTTACGTAACGTTTCGAATGGATGCGGCATAATTTATGCTTCATACTTTGGTCACCATTTACTTAGTCTCCATTAATAAGTTAAAAATAAGAAGTTATATTATGATTGATGTGTTAATTAGCGTGAGATGCAACTTGACTTCTGAGAGCTAGGGCGTGTCTGGATGCGTGGGCGGTTGGCACGGGCGGTCCGGCCCGCCCACCGTTACTTCCGCTTCCTTCAACTCTTGGGTTCTTCGTTCATCTCTCTGATCACCTTGATTGCCATCAATGAATGTCCTTAACTTTATCAATGAATAGGCCCATGCCAATTTCAAACAAAACCGTCGTCATCTATCGTCAAATACACGTTACGTGGGCCTCCATGGAGTAAATACAAGCAATAAGCACTATGATCGACTGTAATAGGTACCTACATTTGTTTTTGGGTAAACTTGTGTTTCAGAAGAAGTGCAATCGAAAAAAAATCAATCGTACGATTTGGGTTTAATTTATTTATGGTCATAAAACCTTGCAATATTACTGTGGCCCACCGCCACTGAAATTACAGAGCTTCTGGATTTGCAATAATTTCGTCTCACCAATGGCACTGCAATATTTTGAAATCTCTGATAATGATGATGACTCAGGATCAGGAGTGACTACCTAGGTACGCATAAAAATCTAATATTTTAAATACTATTCGATTATGAGACAAGCGGGTCGTTTGCCTGATGCTAAGCACAACGCCAGCCCATTACAATAATTGCAGTGTCACTCAGAACTTTAAAACACAAAACCCTGCTTGGCACTGCAGTGCGCTCGGTACTCTGAGGCATTATGTATTAAGTCTCATATGCCCCATCATTTCACTGAGTACTTTGCTCATCAAACAGGAACACAGTAATGCTTGCACATTCCTACTTGGCGGCAGACTACACGAGCAAAGCGATTGAATGCAGCTAGATGGACACGCGCAGAAGAGTACATTCTAAAACCTAGTGGTGGACTTATAGTAAGTACAGTTTTTGAGTAGGTACGTTTATACTAAGATGTTTTTGTGGTATAAGTATGGTGTTTTGTAGTATGGTATAATTATCTATAACGCAGTTTATATTTTTCAATCAGTTTCGTCCAAAAACCTCACTAAACTGATCAAGTTTAGGGGCAAAGATAGCTCTTAGTAGAGTCCAACAAAAAAACATTAGATAGGGAATATAAGGGCGGGCAGCCCGCGGTCCAGATGCGATCCGTTCCGGCTTTTAACCGTGCCCGTGAGTCCCGTGACACGTTTCCTAATCCTTGAACATTGCTTTGAAAATAGTAATGTTTCGTCAAAATAACAATATTGACCAAATACATACATAATAATAAAATAGAATAATCAAAAGCGTTTGACATCACTTACCACAAAATAGAGGCCACGATAGAGAGGCAACAATTAGTCCTGCAAGAAGGCTCTGAAGAAGGCTCGCTTCGATCATATTAGCCGAGTAGGGACTAAACTTGCTTCTTACCCTGCTGGAAGTAAAGCATTTTGGTCCCTGGCTAAGTCGGTTGAAGCGAACTTCTGTCGGACCTCACTGCCTCCACTGCTGAAACCTGATGGATCGCTGGCCCATACGGCTGAAGAGAAAGCGAACTTGTTCGCTTCTCTCTTTGCGGAATCTTCGTGTTTAGATGCTGGTAACGCCATACCTCCAAGTCTGCCTGGATGTGGAATGGTAATGCCGGATATTCACATTCGTCAGATGGAGGTACGTAGGGCGTTGCGCAATCTAGACGTGAATAAAGCCAGTGGTCCCGATGGTATACCAGCCATTGTTCTGAGGATCTGCGCGCCTGAGTTGACTCCTGTCCTGACACGTCTTTTTCGCCTCTCTTTGGAGACTCATCAAGTGCCGAAATCTTGGAAGCAAGCTAACGTGCAACCAGTGCCCAAGAAAGGCAGTCGTGCCGACCCTGCCAACTACAGGCCCATCTCAGTCACTTCCATACTCTGTAAGACTATGGAACGTGTTCTGAATTTTTTTTTTTTTTTTTTTTTTTATATTATTTGGTAACGAGACGAGCTGGTCGTTTGCCTGATGGTAAGCATAACGCCGGCCCATAACGATTGCAGTGCCACCCAGAACTTTGAAACACAAAGGCCTGCGCGGCACTGCAATGCGCTCGTTACCCTGAGACATTAGGTATTAAGTCTCATAAGCCCAGTAATTTCACTGGATACTCTGCTCATCAAACCGGAACACAGTAATGCTTGCACACTACTGCTTGGCGGCAGACTTCACGAGCAAAGCGGTGGTAACAACCCAGACGGACACTCGCAGAAGAGTTAGTCCTCCCACTAACAGGCAACGAATAACAGGCTCCTGGCATACTTAGAAGCGAATGATCTCCTCAGTGACCGACAGTACGGATTTCGCCGAAATCGGTCTACTGGGGATCTTCTAGCGTATGCCACACACGTCTGGAGTGAGGCCATTGAGAAATATGGAGAAGCGCTTGCAGTTTCTCTTGACATCTCGAAGGCCTTCGACAGGGTTTGGCATGACAGTCTTATTAGCAAGCTCCCATCATTTGGCTTGCCCACTGAACTATGTGAATGGATATCAGATTTCCTGAGAGACCGATCGATTCGAGTAGTCATTGATGGCTGCTCGTCCGATCAATTGGCTATTAATGCCGGGGTCCCTCAGGGGTCAGTGCTCTCTGCAACGCTATTCCTGCTTCATATTAAGGACCTTTTGTCTCCCGGTACTTTTGGGTATGCTGATGATAGCACGGTTGTAGAGAGCTACATATCCAATGCACGAACCAGTGGTGCGGAGATCCAGTCTCTTAGAGAAGCTATGGTCGAGCGCTTGAACTTGTCCTTAGAGGCAGTCTCCGTTTGGGGCGATGCCAATCTGGTCAAGTTCAATGCCTCTAAGACGCAGGCGTGTCTGTTTTCCGCCAAACGGAGTCAATTTTCCCTTACTCCTACTTTCCGTGATGTAGCCGTACCAATAACGGACCAGCTTGAGCTTCTTGGCGTCACTCTGGCATCGACTCTAAATTTCGGCTCCTATATTGAGTCTAAAGCTCAATTGGCTGCGAAGAAGCTGGGTATCCTAGCGAAGGTGAGGCAGTATTTCACACCGGAACAGTTGCTCAACCTATATCAAGCACAGGTTCGGTCGTGTATGGAGTACTGTTCTCATCTCTGGGATGGCTCGGCCAAGTACCAGCTTGAGGCATTGGAGTCTATTGAGAGGCGAGCCAAGAGGCTCATCCGCAATGACTCGCTTGTAGAAAGTAGGCTGCAGAGCCTTGAGCACAGACGTAGAGTTGCTTGTTTGTCGGTCTTTTATCGGTTGCATTTCGGCGAGTGTGCGTTGGAATTACACCACTTAATTCCCCCTTCTCCTTTCCATCATCAGACGACCAGACAAACGGTGAAGCGACATCGATACCTTGTTGATATTCCTCCTTTACGCACGAAGCGTTTTGCTTCTACGTTCATTTGGCGTACCGCTAAAGAGTGGAATGCTTTGCCTGAGTCTGTGTTTCCTGATCGCTATAACCTGGGTGTCTTCAAGTCACGAGTGACTAGGTATCTTCTAGGTAAGCGTGCTCCATCTTCGACCGCATCGTCACTTACCATCAGGTGAGATAGTGGTCAAACGCAAACCTATTTTATATAAAAAAAAAAAAAAAAAAAAGTCATGTATTCATGATTACAATCGAGGATAAAGTTAAGCGTAAAGAAACTGGTTTTGTGAAAAAAGCAACTTTTTAAAATTGTAGATTAGGTGTGGTCAGTGATGTGTGCTCATCTTGGCGTGATTAATTTAACTAGGTACTATTAATTTCTAATGAGACACTTAATATTATGATATCTTAATAGAATTTTAATAATCAACATATCTAATTGAACCAGTTTTATATATCACGAACTATACTGAATGAATAAGAAGGAGCTATGATGATTTCATCAGTTCTCATACCGGCTAATTAAATCACTATAAGCAAACAGTATCACGTCACTCGGCTAATGCGTGCCGCGCCGCGCCACTGAGGTACACCCATAATAGATCTGTGTCAAATTAATAAAAACCTATGTCCGCATTTTCACTCAATCCTTAATGCACGTTGTCTTCTACGCGTAAGGTGCATTTTGCAATGTTAAATTTTATCTGTACTGCGTACTCAGGAATGCACGCTTTAGATAATTTTGTATAGAGAAAACTAAGCTCTAAATCTAAATTATTTGAGTCAAAATTCACTTGAGGGACCAGGAAGATAATTAAGCAGCGACACACGCTCTCTCGGGGCGGTTGCTTATTCGTGCATAATAGAGTCTGGGCAAAGCGTCGCGGCTGACGCTTGACAAAACTTGGTTCAACTTTCACTCTCGTTTCGAACCAGTCTAAGCCTATAAATAATGAGGTCGCTGTATCTTATCTGTATATCAAAATGACTGCAAGACACATTTTGCCGAAACTTATTATACATGACATTTGTTTTTCTTGGACAGACAGTGAAAAAAATTACCCCATTTTAAATAAACTGAAATTGGTATGTTATCTTGTTTAATGGTTTAGTCTACATTATAAATTATGCTCAGGTACCTACCTACTCGATATCCTGTTTTAGTGATTTATCTGCATTCATTTAAATAAAATACAACGCACAAATTGTCTGTAGTTACTTCATACGAGAATATTTCTGCAGTTCAAAATACTCGAACAATAAGTGAACTTGATACTCACACCCAATAGTAGTGATAAAATTTCTCAGACTTGTGTCGTAATCTATACGATATGGATGGAGTCATGTGAACAAAGACCGCCAAGTGCAACGCTGGACGCTTATCGTTTGTTTACAGGCCACGTCTCGAAAGACGATGCGGCTGGCGCGTCGACCGGCACGATATCGACATGTGTGCATTTTTTGCCCGCCCAAGGAGGCCGCGGGCCGAGGTTATACACCCATTATTACGTCCTTCCTACTTTCAATTATTATTATCGGGCGGCAGCACCGCACCCGCTACGGGAAGGAGGAGAGAGGCACAGCTGCTGCCTACCAATAATCATGACCTGTCTCGCTTAGAGCGAGACAGAGATAACACAAGCAAATCAAAAAGTTAGATTTTTTACTAACTTCTTTAGAAGAGATCGTTAATACATTCCACATATGACTTGTACCATTAATAAAACTACTTTGTTAGCTACTTCCATGGGTTTGATAATGCCATATTTTTGAAAAAACATCGAATATACGAAACTAAATCAAACGCGATAGGAGGCGGATCTCCGAGAATTCCCGACCGCGTTCGGCCCGACTCGCCAGTTCAGTCGCCGCAGCTTGGCGGTCGGTCGTGAGAATGGTGCGTTCTGTACGTGAACAAAGAAATAATATTGTTTTTGACTGTGAAGTAGATGATGTCGCCTGAGCCCACAAAAGTGCAAGTGGAATACATTAACGAGGAAAAATCTGACAAGGTAAATAGTGTGAAGTGAAAGGATGCAGTGTTATTGTGTAACTGAGCGGACGCCAGCGGGCAGCGGTCTCGTGTCGGTCGGCGCAGGGGGAGGGCGGGGCGTGCGCTGCCCCGGCCGTGTGGGGCCCGCCAGGCCACACGCAGGAGGTTGTGACCGTGTCACAAGTAACTCCCTTGCCGAAATAGCATCAGCGTCCTCTTTGGCTCAATGTATTAATTTCAGCTTCATTTTCGTCACAGTAGATAATGCAGAGGTTAACACTAATAGGAGCGTCATTATCAAAGAACTGCATCGGCAGCCATTTTAAGCAACATTATTGAAGCAACAATAATTTTACCAATTTTTAAATAACTGGGAACACTACAATAATTGTAATTAAATTAAATTCTACATACTGATCAGTTTCATTAGCAAGTTCACTATACCGAGGTGATAGTGTTTAGCAACTGCATGCAAACATCATAGTCACGCGATTTGAGGTGGGTGGATCAAAGGGCGGCAGCGGCCTTGCGGACGACACGACGACTCCCGGCACTTGTTAGGAAAAGGCGTGTCAATATTCTACTATCTATACTGTTTTAACTTTGTAGTAAAACACTGTCGAAAACTGAAGCTCACAAACTTTCCGAACAACTCAAAACTTTCTAAAAGATGACAACCGGAAGTCAATTTTTTACACAATATTATTTAATCATTTGTCTATGCTAATGCTAATAAGAGGAATGTCAATGTCATTTTTCGCATATTTTCTGAAATTCGTTTCGGGTAGGTACTTACTTTGTGTAGATAGCGTGTTTTAGGAAATTATGTTTATTTTTAACACCTGACAGGTAGATAAATGGTGGTACTTGGTAGACTGGTAGATGGTGCCTGTTATTCATAAATATGAGGTAAGTTTATAATAGAAATAGAAGTACACAAATTATTTTGCTACGTATTGGGGACTCCACATTTACGGTATAAAACAAGGGTTCCCCGACGCTTGTCCTTTTATAATCATTAGTGAAGGGCTGCTACGCTGCTAGAGAAATTTCCCCTAACAACTAGCCGCGCTCTTCGAAATCTATTGTATTGATATTGGGCACGCATGATGCATATTTTCAATACAACAAAAAACGTAGCTCATCTAGTGTAAAATGTCACATTTTCCAAAAAAAAATTGTACAATATTTTGATTACAACAATACTTAAAACCTTCACCACTAACTCATAATATTTACTTACTTATCATGGATAATTTGGGATAAGTAGCAATAACCACTAGTCACTAAACATCTCGAAAATATATTAAAGTATGTAGTATGCTGCCTGCGGTTTCACTCACATGGAGATGTGCATTTCCCAGTATAAAAAAGTACCCTAAGTATCCTATGTTCTCCAGCCCATAAACTATCTTTATGCAAAAAACCATGTTGCTCAACTGCAGTGTTACAATGTGATAGGACTGACCAATAAACACATCTTCATTCTTCACATTTATTATATTGATTAGCTATGCCCCGCCGCTTCACCCCCATAGCCTAAATTACTCCTTACAATGTTTGCCAGTGAAAGTCCTGTCAAGATCATTCCAGCTGTTACGGAGATTAGCCGGAACAAACCAAGAGACAAAAATATTTCTACCGTTATACCATATTATATACTTTCATGTGCATTTTGTTAACATGCTGTTATTTTGACGTTACAGACAGACACTTCGATTTTATTTATTTGTATACATAGATGAGAAGGAGAGCTCCTGTCCCTTTCAATTCAAATTTCCACCAATGATATTGGTATGAGTTCGAGAAACAATATATATACCTACTTTGATTTGTCATGGTTCAGCGGGGATGATCAGATTATGGACAAATAGTAAAGTATCCATTGTCATATTTTTGTAGCTTAGGCTGGCATTTTGATATCATACCATTTTCCTTGCACCTAGTTTTCCAATCTTGATATTAATCTTGGTCTTATTATTTTCTAGGCTTGCACACAGGCTCAATCAATCTAGTCTAGATCACAGTCTATCCATTTTCAGGGGCTTCATTTTTCCTGGTTGTAAACATAAATGCTTACACACTCATACAAAGTACTTGTATGTGTTTACATAAGATATTATCTGTCTGTCTCGGTTTCCGATTTCTGATAATTTGATTAAGTTGTTTTGACTTGTTTGAGTCACAAACAAAAACTAATATATATAGTTTTGCTGTTTAAATATTTGTATGGTATTACTTACTAGACATTTCATTTTGTGCCCTGAAATGAAAATATCACTTACTTGTACTCACCTAAAATACTTGCACTGGGTATCTTTTTGAGGCTACAAAATATAATTTTTTATTTAGTTTTTAATATATTTTTACAAGTTTATATTTAACTTAGTAGTTCATATGTAAGTTCGTCACCTTCAAAATTTGCAAACCATTTTTCAACCACTTATTGGTATCCGATTGAGCTGATTTGGCTTACATTATGTAAGTCCGGTGACAATGCAACATCACATTGAAGATGGAGCCAGAAGGGGGCCACAGAAACTCCGAAACTATGTAACGCCGTACAGTGTGGGCTCTTTTGATTAGTCTTTATCTCACTCTGATCCTAGATAATGTCCAGGGTTCTGATGGAGCTAGAAGGTAACTAAATAAGCTTGTCTAGAAAAATATATTTTTCCATAAAAAACTAATTCATCCACTGGATAATTGCTCTCTAAAACAACATACACGTTTGAAGAGTAGTAAACTCAATATCCAGTATCTAAGCTAGGCAAGTGCCATCACAGCATGTTGTGTTGTGACTACTGTAGCAGTAGTTCTAGAAGGTGGGCATGAAAAAAACACCCTGTAGTCCAACAATTCATTGTAAGAGTTTAGGTTGTGTAGCCTTTTAAATCTTTCAGCCTTACATCTAAATGCATAGCTAAAAGCATTTAAATGCTAACACTCTGTAGCTTTACAACTAATTTAACTTTTCAATAAGGCCCTAAAACATTACTACTAATTTACTGATACACAGTTCAAATTCTGATACTTCTCAAAATATTTATTTCATTGAGTCAAATGAACTATTTCGTAGAGTTAAAAGGTTAAATTGCAACACTGCATTTAAAGTTTTTTTATTTCCAATTTATTGCTAAGATGCTTGGGCCTATAATGTCATATTTTTTCGGAACTTTTAATTAAGTAGATATCAGATAATTCATAAATGTAATTAAGTAGAAGATGTCTATGGTATAGTATGTTTTCGAAAGGATGCTGTTGTTACATTTATTTTAAAAAATCAAATTAATTCTTTTTCGGTATACATGCCCATTGCAGTCTATTTCAGTAAGAAGTGATAATATTTTATGTACCAATCTACCACTCTAACTAGACATCACACGCCTATAGACGCCTGCGGTAGTGGGCTCAACTTATAATTGACCAGTCTAGACAGGGGCGTATTTACCGTAGAGCCAAAAGGGCCAAGGCACGGAGCGGCAGGCTGCAAGGGGCGGTGCAAGCCGCACCTCGCAGCTGAAGAAATTTAAAAAAGTCTACCTAACGAAGGTTCTTATTAATAAACAGTTTTAAACGGTTGAATACTTAGTTAAACCGTGTTTTATCTCTTTTGATTCAGTTTAAAATGATCAAAGAAAAACAAAGACAAAACATAGTTTAACTAAACCACAGTTTTACACCGTTTATTAATAAGAGCCTAAATCTCGCAAGGTGGTCGTGGGGGCTCTTGGGTGTAATTTTGATATAGTGCATGAAGACGCGGGGCTGTCGTATGTAATGAACGCGGCGCGGTGCGGACGACGGTATCGACAGAGGGCGGCGGGGCCTGCAGGCCCAGGGCGCTGAATCCTAAAATACGCCACTAAGTCTAGAGTTGACGAATATACTTTCGATTGAAATAAAAGTACTTAGAATATTCATACGGACCTAAAGGAGTACCTATTTCACTAAAATTCCGTCCAGTAGCTTGCATATTGTGCTGTTGACGCAAAAAGATACTGATAAAAATAAGTACCTATAATTATATAAAGTAAGCTAAAATGACTGAATGATGTTCAAGTCTGATCCCTTTTACGGTTTTATTATATTTATTCTGTAGATAGATAGTCCTACTGTGCATCTGGGACTTACCTGTATGTAGGGAACTTATGTAGGATATCAGTGTGTCCATATAAGAACAAAATTTCTTACAAGAACGAGTGTGTGTGGAACATTGTGGAGAATTTTATAGTGGCCACTCCAGACTTCCAGTGAAAAATGTCGTCATGCAGTGTCTTATTATACTGATTTCAAAAACACACCTATTGCCATAGTTACTACTGCGTAGTCTGTGCCTGTTATATTATAACAAGGTGACGACTCAACATCAAGATGTACGTTGCATTTTAACACTTATTAATAGGTCGATAAGGCACATTGAATTTATAACCCAGTGACACAGACATGACTGTAGGAACCTTTACATTTCAAGGGTGGTGAGATCGATGCCTCGCCTTGCATCGAGGGCGTATACCTATACCTACGTACGTACAGTATTCAAATAAGTTCAACGTCAAGGTTTTAAATTTAAAGTATCTGAGAAAGAACTATAGAATCTTTTTTTTTACACTATTGGATAACGAGACGTGCTGGTCATATTCCTGAAGGTAATCATAACGCCGGCCATTAACAATTGTAGTGCCACTCAGAACTTTGGACTAAAGGGCTGCGCGGCACTGCTTTGCGCTCCCTGAGACATTAGATATTTATTAAGTCTCATAAGCCCAGTAACTGTCACTGATTACTTTGCTCATCAAACCGGAACACAGTAATGCTTACACATTACTGCTTAGCGGCAGACTACACGAGCAAAGCGGTAGTACCCATCCAGATGGACAGTCGCAGATTACTTAATCCTCCTATACTACCAGCTCAATCGGACACTGAGAGTTGAATCGCTAGGATTGATTCAGATTATGGCAGAGTTTGATTCTTTACAACAAATAATTTGTAACAACAAACAGAGTTGTATTAACAAAGTCTTCAAACTCTTAATTAATTTTACATTGTTCTTTTGTACTTTTAATGTAATCGTGCTAGCAATCAATAATGATTCGTAAACTTTACAAAAAGTCGGTTAGAAAATGAAGCCCTATCAAGAAAAATAGGGTGTGATAACAATGGCAAAGAATGAATCCCTAATCCCCTTTATAAGAAATTATTATTTTCAAATGTCTGAATAAGCGAATGAGGAAAAACCCGGGATCGCTACAGGGGAGGGCGAAGCCGTGACCTTGCCCGGTCTGTCACCCCACACCCCCAGCAGGAGCTGTTGCTCTTGTTTTCAGCGAAACGTGTTGACTACCTTCCCGTCGAAAAGTCAACTTTATTTCTTCCAACACTAAGTTGGTTTTACGCTGCGGTGCAAACGCGGTCTGTCGTCTAATTGTCCTGGTTATTATGGATGAAAGATGTTACGTTATTATCTGTTGATGCAGATGTCTGTGTTCTTTAAGAATGTTCGACGCTTGATGACTCGTTATCTTGTATTATCGTCTCAGTTGGCCCACTTACTTATGTTGATGTGGACCACTTATCATCAATATGGCATTTCTGAAGCATTCATTTCGTAATTCTGGGAGAATCTAGGTTCTATATCTATTTTGCTTGAAAATAACGACTCCTGTCCTGAATAGTATAGGTATAAATATTTCTATAAAAACATACCTAATTATAAAACATAGGTTTGTAGGTATATTATAAAATATAGGTTTAGTTTCGTAACATAACGCTATGGTAATATTACCAACATAAATTCACTTTAATTGCGCCACTGATCTTCTTGCAAGTTTTCGGCACATAACCGTCGAAAATGAGTTTTATCGAAAGGCTCTGACGGATTTGATTATTGGACCTTGACTTACCAGTTTTGGTAGGTGCTTGTTGATACGTATCGATCAGAACTGTTCTATAAAAGCATAAAAGAGACGTTCTTGTAACATAAAACGCCTTGATAGATACTTACCAAAAACCACTGGCTGGTACCTATATATAAAACAGATTTTTCTATGGAGGCATCGATTTATGATTAAATTGTATACCTCTTATAAAGTAACGACTGAGCCAAGTAATATAGTACCATAAAATATTAGGTGCAAAATTTTCCCGTAAACTTTACGGGACTGACGCAAAAACCGTAGTAAGTTTGGTTCAATAATTTTGGCTTAAAAAGTAACAAAAATAGAAAATTGATCTCATTTTAAAATAAAATCCCACCCGTAGTATGATAGAAAAAAATATCTTCTGGTACCTGGCAAATTATTTATTGGATAAAGGTTCATAGTTCTTAGGGGCAGCTTAGACGCTCTTCACGGATTTCGTGGTACTCCAAATGCGCGCTTGACGCAAAAGCGTTGTTATTCTGACAAGCAAACGTACGCTTGCTTGAGCGTCTAAGTTGCCCCATATAGTGTTTTGTGAGTGTCGGAGCTGATCTCACATTCCTTGTTTGCTTCCAAATACGACCAAATACAATTGATAACTAATTTGACTAATTTACAATTATTAATAACGTGATGTGTTGCTAAATGCTACCACCGAAAACTAAAATGAATTTGACTCAGGCACATGTCATCGAGACAGTTCAATAGCCACTACGACTACGTTCCTGGAACTCTCAAAATAACAATACGTTGTAAAACTCCGCCTCTCTTCTACGCTAACTTTTAGTTCAGGTATTGAAAAGTCTTCGGTCGGCCAACAAAAGAACTAATGTGTCACTGGAAAGTGAGCTCAACGTTAAACAGCCGTGGGTTGATTTTACTTTGATGTTTTTATTGTTAGGAGGGATCCCATTCACCTCTCGCGCTTCTGGCGGCGACGTGTAGTCGCCTCGGCGCCGCCAACATGGGGCCTGAGCAACAGCAAGACGTCAAAGAGCAACAGCATTTTAGTAAGTTTTTTGTTTACTTTTACAGAACGACAAATTATTTTTGAGACGGTTCCCCCGTTTCTCAGAACGCTTATTGAGGACGGCCCGATTTGTTATTTTGGTCTTGGATATCCTATTAATATCTTACGATGGTTAATTTATCAAGTTTACTAATTATAATAAGGGATACAATTAATCAGTTTACGATTAATACGATAAGTTGTATACTATAAAATTAAATGGTATAATAGGTCCTCAACAACAGCAACAACAACAACAACAACAGCAGCAAGCGCAACAACAACAAGCACAACAACAGCAGGTAGCACAACAACAAGCTCAGCAACAGCAACAGGCACAGCAACAAGCACAGCAACAACAGCAACAAGCGCAAGCTCAAGCACAAGCGCAAGCGCAACAGCAAGCTCAGTTGATACAGCAACAAGTGCAAGGAGATGCGGCTACTATAGCAGCGATACAGCAGCAGTACATGCAACAACAGCAACAAGCGCAACAGCAACCGCAATTGAGGGTTATCAGCTCGGCTGTGGTGCAACAACTGAGGGCACAGGGCTTATCGGTAAGTTTTCTCCTTTGAGAGAGAGCAATCGTAACAGACGTCGAAAATGATGCAACGATGCAATGATGCAAGTTTTGTTGTAGAGCTGCTGTTATCTCAATATATAGTTTTAGTAGAGAGTTATCAGTTCAGCTGTTGTGTATCTCTATGCCATACCGCGGGATAATCTTAATCTATTCCCATAGTCAGAGTAAATTAAAAAGGGTATTGTATTTTAAATTACGTAATTGTTTAGTATTTGTCTGCTATGTCACTTGATGCGTGGTTGACGATAATTCGTTAGGCCAGAAAAGCTGCGGGACTCACAACAGAGGCGATCGAACACATACATTCTAAATAAGTGCTTGTCTTGACGATACTGTCTTTACATCAAAAAATGTGGCCAGAGCCGTACTTATTATGCGTGAATGAAATGAATTTAAGTTTCTTGTCGGTGCTTCGCGGGAGCCTTTGTATTTGAAACATGAACACTCGCACGCTAATAATAGTCTTTATGTTCATACATTGTAACGGGATATTTACCGTGATTATTATTGAGCGATGAGCAGATATTTCGACGCTGTTGCATGCATCATGTTCACGGGAATACCCGTTCGGATACACTCTATAAGGTATTCCCGTGTACATGATGCTTGCAACAGCGTCGAAGTATCTGCTCATCGCTCAATAATAACCACGGTAAATATCCCGTTACAATGTATGAGTTATTTAATAACCGTGAAAGTTTAAAACAGCGTTAGTCTTTATGTTGTTAATATAAAATTTTTCTAATAAACGAAGAATCGGTGCCCGGCATCGGAAACGGTGAAGGACTTCCTTCTTTCTCTTAAGGATGAATCAATAACTCGAGTGTTAGGTTTCTTATTTAAGCAATCCGAAAGGGTCACAGGACTTGGTTACATGACAACAATGGAGAATTCGAGACCAACGGCCGGTAGGACCCAGTTTTATGAATCGTTACCGTGGAGGTGATAATCAATATCACCAAAGCTTCAAACTCAAACTTGTATGCCTCAAACTGAGCTTGCAGTTTACGATTCTTTTTTAATCTTTGGATAGTATGTTTTTTACAAATTTTTAATCTGTGGTTAATCCGTTGGTCTATGTGGCTGAAGTTAGTATACAGTTAGTTATATACACTCTAAACATTGAATAGAACTGACTTTCAAATACAGTTGCCGACACATGTCGATCGTTTGAAGTGCTTTGCGATAGGTCAGCTTCAGGTTGGTAATTAGACAGACGAACCACAAGGCAATGTTCTATCACACTAATAATAACCCACGTCCTACAAGTCGGTGGGCGACTAACCCAAGAGCTAACGTCCCAACGTAATTCACCGAAAATCACTAATAAAAATATGTAGTCTTTTTAGGTGACGTATTTCCCACTCATACTATACATACTTATTATTCACTTGTGATTTCAGGGTAACGAATTGTCAGCAGCTATAGTAAATGCGGCGAACACTGTTCAAAATGGCATTCAAGTGCAACAACCACAGGTGAGATCATCCTTTACATAATAGTACCACAGGTAACCTATCTATGTCTACTGAAACACGGGCTCTTCGAGCGTTCAAAAGACACAGCGAACGACACGCTAATGAGTGGCAGAGTTAGAAGCCGCATTTAACTTCTTAACCAATCGGGAAAGTTAAGTAACGTTCGCTGCAGACAGTCCTCGGATGGGTATTTGGCCATGTGGTATTTGTAACTAGGCGCTATCGTGCTTTTGAGTGCATGGTAAGCCAAAAATCGACACCACGTCATTAGTTGGTACCTAGTAACCCTACCTGCGAAGCGAGACGCCTCGGATCCGATCTATCTACAGAAACCGTGCATTTTTCCGGGATAAAATGTAGCTTTTGTTACTCTCCGGTCCATAAACTATATCTATGCAAATCACATTGATCCGTTGCTCCGTTGCTGCGTGAAAGAAGGACAAACCAACAAACGTACAAACACACTTTCACATTTATTATAGTACGGACGGATAACTTGTCAGACACTAACCTTTCTAAGGTTAAAAATGAATCAAGACTGCTAAATGGGCGAAATTAGAAAAAAAACAGAATGGGTTGGTCACACAATTCTTTTGTCATATTTGTCCAGGAGGGGACTAACCTCTCGAGGGCATAGCAAATATTTGCGCGCGCAAACGTTCGCAGAGGCCTGATTAGACCACCCGCTCCTCAATAAGCAGGTGCTAACTGTTGTACGGTATACAGGGGATATAGTGACAGGAACTTGCATGTCGCGCGTTGTTATTATTCATAATTTTGTATGTGCATATGGTTGGTGGGTATACTAACACTTGCACGTGTAGTCTGCCGCCAAGCAGCTTGCACGCATTACTTTGTTCCGATGTGACGAGCAGAGTAATGAGAACACTGCAGTGGCTCGCAGGTCTGTGTGTTTCGAAGTTCTGGATAGTACTGCAATGGTTATATGCAGGCGTTACGCTAACCATCAGGCAAACGACCTGCTAATATCAATACTGAGCAGTAAAAAAAATAATTCGAGACATTTGACAACCATCAAGCCGTAGCCTTGGCCCGCGTGGTGGGTTATAGTCCTTATATTCTCTCTGAGAGAAAACCAGCATTTCAGTATTAGAAGCGCAATGGGCTGATAAAAAAAAGTTTATCATCAATCATCACCAACATCATTAGCCGGAAAAAGTCCACTGCTGAACATCAGCCTCCCACATGAAGGGGGACTTTGCCATAGTAAACCACGTTTGACAGGTGACTTTGTCTTCGAGAATGTTGCTCATTCCCTGGGAGGGTTCTATTCTTAACCGGAACCACAAGGCCAATTAGTTGTTAATAATAAACTAATATAATTTCCAGGTCATATCAATGCAGCAGCTGCAATCCCTATTGGGAGGCGGTGGGATGGTGTCTGGGGAGGGCGCCACATACCAGAACTCGCCTCAACAACTGCTTCAGATACACCCGCAGCTGTTACAGGTGAGGGTTGCATCAAGTATTTGTTACCACAAACTACCCACTGACGGGCGCTGCACATATAAGCGGGTTCGTCAGTATTTTTTACTAACACATTCGGTTCGTCAGTATTTGTTGAACAACAAGGCCGGCCCGAACCAATCACTACATATGTTGGACTTTATTCGGCTAGTGCCGATCGGGTAGTCCATTTTTTTTTAAAATCAATTTATTGACAGTAACACTTGAGTTCACGCGATAGTTCACACATTTTTTGTTCAATCTCTCAATATTGAACAGGCAAACAAATATAATACCATACAGGCTAATCGGATGTTATTATGATTCTTGATATTATTTAATAGAAGGCTTAATTTGAGATGGCGTTGCCATCTCAACAGCCAACTATTGCTTTGAATTGGGATATTTTTAAACGGCAATCGAAAGGAATTGGAAATCGATTCCTACTGATTTAAGAATCGGTTCTCATAGGACAAAAACTAGTCAGGTTTTCCCGGTTATTTTGTAATCGGTTAAAACCGTTTGCATGCCCTAGTTGCAACTAACATGAGCTATTATATTCCAGCAACAAGCGGGTGGTGTGTACGGCGGCTGTGTGTTGGGCGGCGTGGGCGGCGTGGCGCCGATGCAGGCCGTCACTGTCGACGGGCAGGACGCGCTCTTTATACCGGCGCAGCATGCACAGGTCAGTAGTTGAGACCGACTGATGCAAATGAGGGCTAGCGACCAAACTGACGCGAATGAGGGCTAACGACCAAGCTAACACGAATGAGTGCTAACGACCGATAAACGGCTATACTTTTTTACGCTATTTGGTAACGATACGAGCTGGTCGTTTGAATGACATGAATGAAGTCTACCGACCATATTGACGCGAATGAGGGGTAACGACCAAACGTGATTCGAATAAGGGCTAACTACTAAACTGTCGCGCATGAGGACTACCGATCAAACTTACGATAATGAGGACTAACGACCAAACTGATGCGTATGAGTACAATGATACCACACTTACACATACCTCTGCACTAGGTTTCCCTGTGTCTCAGGTGGCATGGACACTTTTTTGCATATGAAAGTATATACGGTACCTATAACAAAACAACTATTTTTAAAGGTTTTGGGTCTGTCTGTCGGTTTGTTCCGAGTAATCTCCGAAACGGCTGGACCGATTTTGACCGGACTTTCACTGGCAGATAGCTGATGTTACAAGGAGTAACTAGGCTACGTGGGCGAAGACGCGGGGCACAGCTTGTCTATATATAAGAATATACAAACATGGTAAAAGTCTTTAGAAAATCATGATAATATCGAAAATATCAATTTCCAGAATTTCTCCGGTATGGGCCAAGTGAGCCTAGTGAATGGCCAGCTCGTGAGAACGCCGGTGTTGCCAGCTGGCTTTCTGCAAAACGTCATGCATTTACCCACTGGTAAGTTCCAAGCAATTTTTGTTCTCTATCGTAAAAGTCCAAGGAAATTGATGCAGTTGCGGACCACGAATCACAACTATCGATCCGCGATCGCGATTGTGTTGGTTTATTCGGGTGTCTAACACAGGACAGTGTGACAAGTAATTAAAACACTACATCAGAAGTTATTATATCTGACGGTGTTTTTCAATTATTGCTTTTAAATAATATATCTAAAGGCACTATAACAAGATAAAATAAGCCATCTCAACAATTTTTTTTGTTATAATGATCAATCAGTATAAGCAAAATAATTGTTAATTCATAATAGTACATCACGCTAATCCATCTTTGGGGTAGGCAATTTTTAATTAATATCTCAGAAGTTCATATCGCTTTGGGTCTCTTTTTCTAAGTCACCTTAATCATAGGCTCGGGATTGCTTTGGATTAATTTCCCATACATTAAGCTTTGCTTCACACTGAATTTCACATACTTAGAGAGAACAGGCAACTTTAGTTCAAGCGAGTCCACATCTAAATCATCGCAGCAATGCTCCAACACTTACAGAAATAATTACTAATGCTTTTCCTTCCGAAGGTTCCATTATCGGCATACAACCTTGTTGTCACTATAGACACAGAATTGTTAATATTTATGATCTATGGTCGATTGTAAAGAAATATCATAACCTGTCTTCTCTCTGTGAAACTTAGCCAAAAAGAAAAAGACGCCGCTATACAAGCTGCGTAACTGCGTCCTTTTCTGTTTTATTTATCACTTTCGATAGGTTATACCCCATGTAGCATGCTCAGTTTTATATCTTACGAAGTTATCTATTCTCTCTAAGTCTATGTTAAGTTTTCTTATTTTACACATTATTAGAGGTAAATTTTAACAGAAGATAGATTTAATTTAATCTATTGCATGATGGTATAGAATTATATCATTAGTATTGTAACTTTCACTTGAATAAATTACTGCACAAGTGAAAGTAGATATTCTCATGTGGTCGTCTACACAGCATTTGCTATTTTATTATTTATCGCTGTTTACATCCGATTCACGTATTAAATTGTTGTGTTAGTTATATCGTTATAAGCTGATAGTACCTCGTATCTATGGTATAATTGAAATTAGTAGGTAACGGTTTTGTGTGTGTGTGTGTGTGTGTGCAATTATTGAACGCCTTGAGGAGATACCTAATTATAAAGCTCTGAATATTGCAATAATTTCTTTCAAGTACCATCTTTCTCGGAAAACTTATTTCCTGTTATCACACCCAAGTGTATTGTAATAAATACATATATACTAACGTATCTTTGGATCATTTATGTTCACTATATTCGATAGTGAAACCTATTTATACATAAAACAATACAATATCGTTGTATTAGGTAGATCAGATCATTTCTTCGATGTATTGAGGTTTATTGTTAGCTCAAATAAACTATTAAACTAAATTAAACTAATGTTACAATTAAGGCCATTTATATATATTATTTATAACTCAGTATCCATAACAGTTAATATAAAGAATTCCATATTAGATTCGACACTCACATAACTAACGTTTTTTTCTACTAATAAATCCTTGCACTTGGGCCCTTTAAATTTAAAAGTGGCTGGTCCATGGTATTCATCAAAGACGGTTTCAACAAACTTTTTAATAAAATTACAATGCATCTACAACAATTGCTTGCTTCACAAAAGGACACTATAATCATATAGAAGCGGTCATATCTATTACATAACTCGGTAGATAAACCTGTGTAGCCGACCACTATCACCGCATGTCACTATCGCTTGACTGAACCATACTAATCTGTGTTTCCCCTCCCCTCCCGCCGCGCCCCACAGAGCATCAGCCAACGGTGACCATCCCCGGCACTAACCTGTCCATTCCCCTCTCCGCCTTGACGGGGGGACAGATGTTGAACGTGTCGAACGTTTTCCCCGGGATACAGAATATACAGATACCCACAAGTCAGATACAGATACCCACAAGTCAGACGGGTCAGATACAGATACCCACAAGTCAGACGGTCACTGTGGGGACTGCGCAGCCGGCACAAGGGGGGGACAAAAGTGGGAAGGAAACGAAGCCGCCGACGTCGTCGCCAGAAGGTTGGTTGCAGGGCTGTACTGTGCCGAGAGAATTTTCTTTTTGATAGTATTTAATTTCCGGGTTTTCTTTTATTATTTTCAATTTTTAAAATGTAGATATCTTACTCCTCCATTTTTCTTGAACGTTCAGGATGACTGGTAGAAAATGCTGTCTAGCATTAAGCCCTTCCTTGTACAACTGTACATATTATTTAGTCTGTGTGCTAAAGAATAAATAAATATTTGCTCAAGCGATTATTAAGTACACTTTCGCTATGATATCACTTTAAATGTGATTTTATGTTTCATATTCCAAAATATGTTTTATGTTTTGTAGAAAATTCATTGAGACTTAACGGCTTTAAGACGGCTTTTCTGACCAGGACCTAGATGGATAGAAATTGATGAATTATTGAAAAGCACCAAATGAATATTAAGTTTATAAACCATACAAATTATGCTAATATTTTGCTACTTGAAAAAAAAATTCTCTCAACACAATGACTCCTATACTTCACATTCCCAAGCTTGTAGTATATCTTCAATTTAATTTGCTTGGTGTTTTGTTAATTTCTATAGTGCGCTGTCGCTATCATAGTCATTAATCACTTCATAATATTACTAGAGTATAGAAATCATTATATTATTGTACATATTGTATCAAAATAGATGGGAAAATAATCTTTGAATTTTCATTTTATTTTCATAGATCTGCAAGTTTCATTGCACTTTCAGCAAATTAAAGTGTTATTGCAAATGAGCCGACACGACACTTCATTTTATGTTTTGCAGCTGAGTTTTTTTATCGTAGATTAATCGTTTAATTGTCCTATGTAAATAGGAGTAATTTTTTTAGTCCGCTAAGAACTAACATTAGAGCAGCTGTCTTTTTGTGACGGACATGGGTGCTGTAAGGCGCTCAGCACACAAAACAACTTAAGTTTCAGCAACTGTCAACTTTTTTTTACAAATTTTCATTAAGGGTTGCCAATTGCAGCAACAGCTTCAGTTAACCTCAAATAAACTTTAAAATTTTAAAGGTGAAGTTGACGAAGTTGCTCTACACGTTGCGGTTGCAGGTTGCGGAAACCAGCAACTTGACACAACTAGTACAAATTTTCCAGCAGCTAGTTGCAGTACTTTGGATTAGTCACCGATTTTTTTTTTTCATTATTTATTATTAATACAAAGAAATATACAAATTTGGTTCTTATTGTCTTAAAACCTATGTTAGGTTTGTCTAGACAATATAAGTTCTCATTCTAGACAAACATGATGAAGATTACAGCTATATCACTTACGTAAATGACACAAAAATCGCGCGCGAGCATACGCAGATTGTAGCAACACAAAACTATTGCGATTACTGAAAGTCGTAACTAGAGTTGCTACGAAGTTGTGCATACGTAAGTGCGCAGTCGCTCTAAAATTATATGAAAATCATAAAAACAGCTAGTTGCGAATTCCCGGATGGTGCAACCGGAAACTCAAACTTACTACAATTAGGAACAGAGTAAGAAAAAGGAATTGCTGCGTTTCCACAAGGATTAAGTAGATCTATAAGAGCCATTTTGAGCCGGCGGATTGTAACTTTAGATCACTTCTAACTTTCTACAAATAGGTTCAGCTAGCTATCGATTGGAACCACTGGAACAATATTAATTAGCCTGAATCTTAATATTAATTAGTCGAGAAATAGGATCGATTGTTGTCGAAAATGTTGATAAGTTAACATGGCTGAGAATTGTGAAATATTAAGTTACTGAACGTCAAATTTAATATAAATCTTGATAAACATGAATGGCGACATTAAATATTCACTAGTTGTCATTTATCGTTAAAGATTATTCTTAATATTTCTGCATTTGGCCAAAATTTACCGTCTACTCTAGACTTTAGTAGTTATACTGTATGGCATCCAGCAGGTGGAGGCGTGGCGGTGCGTGGCGGCACGGGAATGGGCATGGTCCCAGTGCAGGTCCCCGTGAGCGTGGCGGGCGGACACACCGTGTACCAAACGGTCCACGTGCCGGTACACGCGCCACATCATCTGCAGATCATTCCACAGCTGCAGCAGGTGGGTACATTGTGAAGACACCGCGCTAGAACATAGAGGCTTGTTAGGTCACTTGTTATAGCCACGCTGTCCACAACCAGACAGTCCACAACCCTGTACACGCGCTGCGTCTTCTGCATATCAACCCTTAATTTCAGTAGGTGTGTGCTTAGTGTCACCAACAGCCGCCATGTCAGTGCACTGTGCACGGTGCGAAGATATGGAGTGGTTGGGCCACCCGCTCGGTTGGTGAATGGGTGGTTTATCAGTTTAGTTTCTGAGGAGGTAGTGGTATACACCAGGTAGAAAACCAAATTTACCTGGAGCGGTTGGAGTTCTGAAACAATACGAAGTTTAATTTTTTGATGGTGAGAGATTATGTTGGTGTATAGTTATGTGTATAACTATAAGATCCTGTTGGTGTATAGTTATACACCAATGTCCTGTTGGTGTATAGTTATACACCAAGATCCTGTTGGTGTTATCGACCTTCAACAGCCTGGAATTTTGGCTTAAATCTGTCGTGTTCCAACTCTTCAAAGGCCAGCTATCTGTCACCATGTGGTGTCGCTGACTAAACATGCAATAGTGATCAAATGCCAAGTCCATTTACAACCCATTTAAAACTACCTTATTTTAGACCATAAAGAAGTTATTTTATGAGCCCGCTACCAACGCTCTGTTGTCTGAAAGAATTGTATCATTATTAAGTTCATACAGGATTAATACATGTCAAGCTTATAAACAAGTGTTCCGCATAAATTATGCCGCATAACAATAATTATTTTCAAATTTCAGATGCAAGCGCAACCCCAAATGGCGAACGTCCTAACGCCATCCGGTCAAATACAACAGATTCAAATAGCTTCGCTGGCTAACGTTCAGGTGAATATTGTTTAAAATAATACTAACTCCTTAGCTATTGGACTTACAAAGTACAATTACCGACCTATTCAATATTAACAAAAGATTTTTAACAATGCCCTCACAAAGGGTTTGTTTCAATGAGTTTTCCTTATAAGTTTGAGATTTTTATGGGTTCTCTTCACTTTATTTTACTTTCTGAAGTATTTATAAAATCGTTGCAAACTTAGGTAACTTTTTATCCTTCCTTTATGAATGAAACCTTATTAAAATAATGCCCAATACTTTGAGATAAAAGCTGTATATACAATGCGGGTGTTTGGTTTGGTAGCAGGGCAACGGTACGCAAACGGCCGCAAGTGGAGCACAGACTCCCACCACCATCACGTTGCAGGTGAGCGAAACTTGTGGTTGCGGGTGCACTCGTTCATTTTTGGGTTTTAATTTTCTGGTGCACTTTGTTTTTGAGTTTGTTTCTTTGTTTTGTTTTTGGTTTGGTTTGGTGTTGCATTTTTTAAGCTTACGTAGTTTTGAATTTTTCATTGATGGCTAGTAATAATTTTGTTTGAAAATTTTCACTTATATTTGTTTCTGCTTATTGGTTAATGCTTTCTTAATTTGCTTACGTTACATTTCTTTCATGGGACCTTGAATATTATGTTACCCGATTTGAACGTTTCGCGGTTCTCTATAGGTGATATGGTAGACCATTAGCTTTAACCTCTTATTATAATATTGTAATGTACTAAAATAAAATATGTAATACTTTTTTTTAACAAAGGTACTAAAATATTTCAACATGCTATTGATAAGTTTATTCGTACATTTTATTTCTGCTGCTTGGCTAAAATGGAAAGGCGGTTTCGAATCCGATGCAAGCGGACACTAACGGCATCCAACAGCAACCATCGCAGACGATAATCACGTCCACCCCGGCCGGACAACAAGTGACGGTCATACCGGCCCAAAACAATGTACGTCAGAACAAAGCCGTGCAGGTTCTTCGGCAATTTTCGCATTTGACGAATATAGCCGAAGCCTACACGTAGTATAGTCTGTGTCTATTATTACTTATTATTATCATGCATGCTGGATAATATATGGCTTTATAGTGTGACTCTTAAAACGGCCCAAAAGAATATATGTCCACCAAGGTCCTCCAACTTCGGCAATCCTCGTGTGTTAACGAATATTCCCGAAACGTATATATAGTCTAATCAGTGAGCATGTAGTAGTTCAGGCAGTAGTTCGTTCGCTATTCGTATCACGCATGTTGGATATGTGGCTTCTAGCGTCTGGATCACAAGAGGTCTTAATAATGGCCCCAAACATTATCGCTTTACAAAAGGTGAGACCGTGATCACCCGCCGAGCTGCTTCAGTAAAAGAGAATAAAGAAAGACACTGTACGTTCGGCAAATGTCGTCGTGACATTTTGGGTTTTTGACGATATCCCCGAAGCTTCCTGTATGTAGTCTTTGTTTTTTGTTGTATAAATTGTGAAATCATGCATGCTCGATTATCACAATCACGCCGGCTGGACTACAAAGCCATCCTTTTGAAGAGCAATACACTCGGCCACAGTCTAAGGCTAAGGTAATCTTCTGACACATTTCCCTAAACTTGGGTAGGCACGTGATTTACCTACTTATTAAGTAGTCATTAGAATCTTTTGTGGTACTTACACAGCCTGAGTTTGAATTGGTATGTTATCCTGAAGGGGGTTCAATTTACTCCTACTGGAGGCCAACAAAATTTGTTTTAAGAGTGTTTGAAATTCGGAATTTTTCATTGATGAAATGACATTTAAAGTTTACGTCAAAATTCTACTACAAAATTTCCGGGCAGCCCTAGATCAGCGGATTCACTTGAACTTTGTTAAATGATGATGTTGATTAGAAGAGACTTAGAAACAATTCCTGAAAATGCCGCGCACTTCACTATTGAAGTGAATTTATTTTTTTGGATTAAAATTTGGAATGTCTTATTTCCAACGGAGGTTCTCACAATTTGTCCATGACAACATGACCATGGTACTAATCACCCTCTTCTGGGATAACATACGAATTCAAACTCAACCTGTATACTAACTCTGCTATATTGAAGTAATTAGTATGCACTGCGTGTGCTGTTTTATTGTGACATTTGCACCCTATTATTAGAAAGTTAATGTATTCCATATGTTTTACTCGTAGTGTGTCTATACGTGTTTTCTTTAACCGTACTTTATAAGATATTTGTATATTGGGGTTTGGAAATTTACACTAAGAATGAATACTTATCATTTTCCAATTGCATCAAAGAAACTATGATTTATAAGACAAGAAGTAGCACAATAGTAGTAAAACGGGTTCTAATTGTTTCCGTGTCGCATGATGGGTCGTATAACAAGAGTCCGCGCCATCACTGAAGTCCGATAGGCGCAGCGCTGTAGTAGCTCAGAAATATGAGGCCAAAGATATTTCCCATTTTCCCTTTCACGTATTAATGTACAATTATTAAAGTCCTTACGTTCGTGATGTCATGATGGGTTCCGACTGAAAATCAGTGACTAGGGTCGTCGACCTTAGTTATGTGCTGAGTCGGGACCTTTTTCTGACATCGCAACAGTACATTGTGTATAGTTAGTTTTAAATAATGTTTTGTTATTGTACTCTAATGTAATGTTGTTTAGTTTTAAATAATGTTTTGTTATTGTACTCTAATGTAATGTTGTTTGTCCGGAAATAAATGTATTTTATTTTTTTCTTTTCTTTCAAAGTATTCCAAGTGAGATGTAGGAATAAATGCGAAGACAGGGCGATTTTAGTTCCTTTTTATTGCGCAGGACTTCAGTCGTGGCGCGGACTTTAGTAATAATATTTACTCAATAATAAATTAACTAAAAGGTGCTTTTTGGTGGTTTAATATGTTAAACAGTAGAATTTAGTCTTGAGTTTTCTGTTTTGTCTTCTCCAAACCTCGTTTCTGCCACCAAATATTTTTTTCTATTCTGGTGAGTATAAATATGTACATTGCCGTAATTAGGATATGTTTAGGGGCGCCAAACCCAAGGGGGATGTGTGTTCTTCATGTCTATACCCCTTCTACATACACGGTAATTGGACATATCATCATTATACTTAACTGTTCTTTAAGTTATAAAATTATGCATTTTCAGGTCCCAACATTAGGTGTGGGTGGATTGGGCGGGGCAGTGCAGCTAGTCCCAGCGCTGGGCTTAGGACAGGGCTTACAGCTTGCGCAATTGCAGCAAACCCAGCAGCAAGCGCAACCTGTCATAGGTATGTAACTAATATAAATAAAGATAATAAGACTTCTAAAATTTGACTTATATCGTATAGTTCTTACTCGTTTTTTTCGCTTTACTAACTAAGCTATTGTAGTTCTGTATCGTATGACCAATTCTTACATCGTTCTTTTCCGTTATATTGGGACATTTTGTCCTTTGTTTATAGTAAGAACAATAGAATACAATAAATATATGTGTGTAATGTGAGTTTAGTATGTAGATTAGTGACTTACATTCACTCTAAATTTGAAAAACTATATAGAGAAGTTTTCTAGCAGCTGTGCTTAAGAGCCCTATTCTAGACTTAGCATGTACCACCTTCAAACACATCGTCATTTTAAATAAATGTCAAATGTTTATCTATTAGACATTTTATTTCTTATTAATAATAAACAATTATAATGAATACAGTATTCCTTGACACGGCACGTATTGTCAGAAAGTTCCTCACTCTGCAGCCCTAACTTGTCATACGGGTTCTACCCCATTGCCGGCAGTAACCTTACAAGTTTAGGAACCGCTGCTCAAGATATCTATGGTTTTCTTAGTGATATTGTAATAAAAATGAGGTTACAATAAAATAAATTGACTTGCCCAAGTATTACACACATTGTTATAAGGCCAATAAATAATTCTATTGTATATATAGACCTATGTTTTGTGCCTGCATGCTCTCTGTGCCGTGTTTGTGATGTCGCATTAATAACTAAATGCCGACAAGAATCACTTTTTCAGCACAACCGACTTCTCTCATAGGTCAACAAATCCAGCAAGACCCGAACGAGCCTGGCAAGTGGCAGGTTGTGACAGTTAGCACCAGCGGGGGTAGTAGCGCGGGAGGGAGTACCACCCCCAATACAGAGTGCGAAGCTATAAAACAGAGATCGGCCAGCCCTAATAACTCTAAGAGGCTGATGAAGAGAGTAGCGTGTACTTGCCCTAATTGCGATCAAGGAGAGAAGTGAGTATTGTATATCGTATACCTTGTAGGCTGTTTCTAATTTTCTAACTTTCTTTATAGCCTATAGAAAATCACTCTGACTGAGTCTAAAGCCCGACTTCCACTGCGGAAGGGTAATGAGCAAGTCATAGCTAGACGGAATATACTACCACTTATATTCTTAATCTTAATACAAAACGTTCCTTAAGTGGACTTAAGTCGAGCCTTTCTGGACGTTCTCCAAACATTCTCACAATCGATATTTTTAGTAGCTATCTCGACTCAGGATGCGGTTGAGGCGTGACTTGGCTTGAAGAATTTTTTTTTAATTTTGGCGGACCATCTTTCATTCATGTTTTCCTTCATTTTTCATTCTTTTTGTATTTAAACAGCCAAAGTCAATGACGATAAAACACAAAAACGTCTTTTTTCATTTAGAGTGTTTTGAACGAATGTCCATTGAGATTATTCAAAAACTATTTTTTAAATTATTACTGATTTGTGTATGGCTGGGAGACAAAAGAAGCTTCCTTAAGGTAGGTCGCGATCTACCTTAAGTTTGAAAGTTCTTTACTCGAGGTAGGAAAGCCGTCAAGTACAAGAATTTCTTTATGACTAAAACTACCGATTTCCTTGAGTACGATAGAGTGAAGGTAAGGAACGTTTTGTATTACGATTAAGAATATGTGTGCACAACTAGCTAAAAAGCCTTATATGAATAGTCTCTCTTCTGCGAGTGTCCGTCTGGGTTAGCACCACCGCTTTGCTCGTGAAGTCTGCTGCCAAGCAGTAATGTGCAAGCATTACTGTGTTCCGGTTTGCTGAGCAAAGTATCCAGTGAAATTACTGGGTTTATGAGACTTAATACCTAATGTCTCAGGATAACGAGTGCACTGCAGTGCCGCGCAGGTCTTTGTGTTTCAAAGTTCTGCGTGGCACTGCAATTGTTATGGACCGGCGTTATGCTTACCATCAGGCAAACGACCAGCTCGTCTTGTTACCAATAACATAAAAAAAGTTTTTAAATCGTCTTCCACTGTAAAACTGAAAAAAACTAAATAAGGTTGTTTGTAACTATTTTCATATAGTCAGTTCTTTCCGGGCTCGGCTCTGCTCGCAGTGGAAGCTGCTCTATAGATTCCCAAATATTGTATTACCCTAGTATGACGTAGAGGTGCTAATTTGTAAAGGCTACGAGATTTAAGGCACGGTTACACTGCATAGAACCGCAGTGCAGCGGATTGAAGGCATATAGTCAGAAAGGTTAAAGCTGCGCCGATGTTCAGTGTTGTAATATTTTCATATAAATAATGCTTTGGCGCACCGAGCCGCGCTCCGTTGCAGTATTGTTCTGTCAAGTTTGACCGTACCTTATTTGGATTAAAATTGGAAGCTTTGGCCGATATTATTCGTTTAACAATAAAAATAAACCAGCTTGAGAAATAGAGAATATTGGTTTTGGACTGCCGACTATGTCATGTTATCTGTTATACAATAATTATAACCAAATACTACTTTAACTTACTAAAATCGCCTCCATCTTGAAACATCAGACTGTACAATTTAGATATTTTGTTTTCAGAATGACAAGTAGAAGAAAACTCTAAAATACCACAACAGACCATATACCAAAACTCTATATAACAACACACCAAGTTTATAATGTTTTGAAGAATAGGCGCCAATGTACTCTTAATAGGTACCGATTGTCCAATAAATATGTTTAAACCGGCCAGACCAGATTTTAGGATAATTTCATCATGTGATATTTATATAAGTACAGGGTTAACGCGAAAATTCTGCCTTAATGGATATTAACAAAATATGTATATCATAAACAAGAACTTTTGTTCTACGTGTTTTCTCAGAACCTAATGTATAAATTAGATTTTCCCGCCCGGCCCTCGCTTTTCTCATTCGTCTAGGTTACATAGAGTTATTACTATTTACATCGATATATTTAAGTAGTTTTAGTATGAGAAAAAAAGTAATTATTTAAAGTTTTTTGTTACGATGCCCTTAAGGGGTTGTTAGCAATTAACAACCATATAACAACCTTGCATACATTTGATTTTTGTATACGTCTACCCGCACGTAAAGTGAGTCTAGACGGGACATTGGCCTGACTCAACGCGTGTTCGAAAGAGAGACCCACGTGACGCGAAGCATGCTATTGTATGACAGATAACAAAAAATTTTTGGAAACATTTCTAGTCAATCTTTTATAATTACGTAATTGGTACCGTTAACCTTGCCACCTTCATCAGGCTCCATCATCAAGACCCTGGACAAACTCGGTGGAGTTTCGTTTCGTTATAGAGTCCCTGTGGCTGCCTTCCGGCTCCATCATCAGCCCAGCTCTGTGTCATCATTGTATTGCATTGTCATCCGATTTAAAAATTTAGGCTCAATCGAACACCGGGAAGTGAGGCAAATTTAGGTTGCAAGATTTGACCCATAATAACAAGGCAAGTTAAATAAAAGGTTATATAAACTCAGCCCTTGTGCTGCCTAAGATTTAAAGCGCCTACCCGCGGTTGCTGGTGCCGAACACTCGCGCGCTAGAGACTAGCTATTTGAAAGTAACTGCGTGCAAGATAAGCTAACATATTGGAATATTAAGTTGGACCGAAACTTTACCAAACTATTTTATCCTGAAATCTGGTAACTGGTAACTGAGGAGCAACAGACCAAAGTTTACTAAGTTAATTTTAGCAACCCGTACTGGGACAGTGGTGGATAATGTGGGTGGATAGTGGTTACAGTCCTCGACTCCTCGCCCAGCAGAGAGAACGATACAGGCGGTTTAAGTAATTAAAAATATCTTTCTTCTATCAATTTAAGGTCTTAAATGATATGTGTAACTTAAGGGGCAGAATTCGGCGCGCCGCTATCTCGCTCGCGCATCTCAACATTTTTGAACATAAACAATCAATATCATTATGAAAAATCGCATTCAGTGAAATTGCTAACAATAACATTACAAAGGTAAAAAAACATTTTGATCCATTCAAGTTTTCAAACCTAAAAATTGGATTTTATGTTTTGCACATCTTCATGTATGAAAACTTGATCGGATCAAAATGATACTTTTGCGGTATCTTTGTAATGTTATTGCCAGCAACTTCACCCAATGCGATTTTTCATAAATAAGTGATTATTTATCTTCAACAATGTTAGATGCCCGAGTGAGATAGCGGCGCGCCGTAATACATTCAAATTGACTCCTTAACACTTTGATTTGCTGCTCCTCATATGTGTCTATCACCTATTTTGAAAATCTACGCATATAAATATTATTATGTTCGTGTTATTTGTCCGCAGTCGGCTAGTGGATCGTAAAAAGCAGCATGTATGTCACATAGCGGGGTGTAACAAAGTGTACGGAAAGACTTCGCATTTGCGCGCGCATCTGCGGTGGCATTCTGGTGAACGGCCATTTTTGTGCAACTGGCTGTTCTGTGGAAAAAGGTAACATTTTTATTATTAAAATGGTCACTGTTTGGATTCCCAGGAGTTCCCAAATTCTCCTTCAACTAACTACAAAGAACTCTTCAGAATACATTAACAGGTACTGCGGCGCAAAACCATTTATACCCATATGTATGGATAATCCAATATCCAGAAATTATATATCACTTCTGGATATCCAGAAGTGATATATAAGTAATTTGTGGACATTGTGCGGTTCCACCTCCCTTTGGCGTCAAAATAAAATAAAATAGAAGAGAAAATAACCCTAACTGAGACACCTTTCCCAATCTTTCAGATTTACCCGGTCGGACGAGCTTCAAAGGCATAGAAGAACGCACACGGGGGAAAAGCGGTTTGAATGTCCCGAATGCACTAAACGGTTCATGCGATCCGATCACCTCGCCAAACACGTTCGGATACACACGAAAAACAGGATCACGGTATGTGTAGTGAAGGTTGTTCTAACAGCCTCGTATGTTATTCACCAAGGTATTGAAGAACGCACGGGAGAGAGCTTGGTGGTAGAATAGGGAACTTTCTATATGTGCTCTCCTAAGTATGGATTACGAGACGCCTCGTATGTTATTGAAGAAGGTATGGAAGAACGCACGGGAGAGAGCATGGTGGTATAATAGGGAATTTTCTATATTTGCTCTCCTAAGTATGGATTACGAGACGAGCTGGTCGTTTGCCTTTTTTTATTCAATTTGGTAACGAGACTAGCTTGTCGTTTGCCTGATGGTAAGCATAACGCCTAATGAATAGGTATTTATCGAGCAAGGCTGCTAACCTTCGCCCTCATCGTGGCTTTCCATCAGGTGAGATCGTGGTCAAAAGCTGTTTTAGTCAGCAATAAAAAAAATATGAAAGTGTGTTTGTGGTTTGTCCTTCTTTCACGCAGCAACGGAACAACGTGATTTTTGGCATAGTTTATGGACCGGAGAGTAAAATAGGCTACTTTTTATCCCGGAAAAATGCACGGGTCCTACGGGAACGCGGGTGAAACCCCAGCCAGAAGCTATTTAGTAATAATTTACAAATCTCTTTTACAGGAGGTAGCAACATCAACGCAAAACATGTACTCGGATTCCGGCGACGATAGTTGCGACGATAAGATGATGCTCACCATTGAGACTATGCATAACGAAGCTGACAGCGAAGAGAAACTCGTCATGATCCGACCGGGAACGAAGATGGAACCCGAGCACGTGGACAGCTAGGACAGGCCCAAACGAACTAGGAACTTAAGGAGTTCCAAATAGAGTTCAGTTTGCAATGGACCTTGAGTATACAACGTGCCGCTACAATGGCGACATTAATAAACACACGGACTAGATGTCAGCAGTCAATAAAAAAAAGTCGTCCCTAAATTGAAATATAATTTTTTTAAACTAACTAAATAATAAATAGAGTATGTAACAAAATTTAAATCAGCCTATGTGAAGATTTATTTATCAAGATTTGTGCACACGTAACTTACTCGTAACGGCAACGTCGCACTCTCAGCGCGTACGGTGATATTGCCAGGCGGGCGGCGCCGGCGCAGCGGGCCCGCAATCCATTTAGAAGCATAACAAATTGACAGGTGCGGGTGAGAATCACAACAAACGAGAGTGAAAAATCACGTCCGCATATTCGGCCGCAGTACAGTTTGGATGTGAATTTGACATCACAATTCTCAAAATACCACAACTCGATAAACATTACGTAGGTACAATAACACAACGCGAAAAAAGCGTCCTTATCTCAGTGGGTATATGAACTAAAAAGTAACAAAAATATATGGAAGCCTCATTATCGCAGAACCTAAAAAACTAAAATCACACGAAATTATTAGGAACAGACGGTAGGCGTTGTTTTCAAGAAATATTAACAAATTTCATGAAAATCGAGTTTCGAAATTGGTGAGTGAAAATTGTGTATCAAGGACACCAACTGTTCAAGCACTCAGGCAGAGTGTGTAGCTTACGGAGCATAGTCCGGTAGCGCTAGCACTTTTTGGGGTCATAACTTACCATAATTCTAGAGTAGCTAATTTTTTGCCTGAGGATACAGTTGTACATAAAAAGCTTATTATTGAGTTTTGTGTCACATCGTGCACTTGCATTTTCAGGAATTCAATGGTTTGTGACTGTTTTGTTTAAATCAACATAAAACTGTCAAAATACATATAGAGTTTAAAAATATAATGGTATTGTATCTAAGATAGCCTAAGTAGTATGCAAACCTAATTTGTGTCAGTTTCATTCATTAAAAACTGACATACAGTCAGTATGCAAAAACTTTGTCAAAATAAAATTATATTTGAAAATTTAGACACGACATAATTCAGATCACCTAAATATGCCCATTAAATAAATTTGTGCCTAATTAAGCCACAGGTTTTGACGATAATTAATTATATTGCTTTTCCAAGCTTTTGTAGCTTCAAAAATATATTGCCATTATTAGAGTTTACATATTCAAAATCATAATTGCATGACAGATCGACAGTGTAAATTTGTGTCATTTTCATGCACGGTTTATATGAAAAAATGATTACGGTTTCACCGAACGAAAATTGCAGGCGGCGGGCGTGCGGTGGCGACGCGCGGCGGGCGGGAGATATAGATAGATATACCTACGCGCTACGTACCGACACGCGAACAGAGCGTGTTCGTACCTGTCTACAGCTCGTTCTATTCTCTCAGCCGCGCCGCGCGCCGGCGCCTCGCGTCTGCGGCGCGCGGCGCAAGTACGGAAGTTTTTTGTGGTTTTGATTTTATGTCACACGGAGCGGCAACGTCGCACGCTGCGGTATATAGCGCGGCTCTGTTTTCGAGTAATGCATACTCGCTCGCACGGCGGCAACGTCGCACGCTGCGGCATATAGCGCGGCTCTGTTTTCGCAAAGTAATGTATACTCGCTCGCACCGCGCACGACAATAAATGAACGCGCAAGGTCACGCGGCTGGCCGGCTGGCAACTGTACGCCGCGGCCCCGGCCGTTGCCCCCGCTCTCCCACGAGTCACGATTTTTTCGCGCCAAAAGGTTTGTTTCCTTTTTTACTAGGATTCTATGGATAAAAATGAACACAAATTTTGGATAGTGTTTCGTTACATTATAGTCATAATAAAGACGTAAACTCTAATAAATTAAATTTCCTTTTTTTGGCTTTTACAGGATGTTTTACGAAAAAATTAAAATTGCTACAAAAGACGTGGATGAATTTGACACAAATTCTTTTGAACAACAGATACCAGTGATCTAAAACGCATAACACCTATTTAACATAGGCGAATATTCTTTTAGAGCTATTTAGGCCACGTGTTAGGTATTGGTTAAAAAACAGTGTTCCCGTGGACGGAAATGACACAAAATGCATATGTACATCGGCTACTACTTCGTTAGTATCACGAAAGTGAAATTTTCTACTCTGATATTCTTATCGTCCGATATTGTTCGAAAAGACAAATACCTAAATATCTACCTACCCAAGTACCCAAAATGACACAAATTAAGGAATTAGGTTGTGCTAATGGTCTAGAACCTATATGCAAAAAACCAAAGATTTTAATATTTTCGAAACCTCAAACCCTAGCGCTATCCGTCTACAAGCAAAGGGCGGAGTTATCTCTTGCACTATTCACGAGCAAGTGTCTCATTCTAACAGTATTTCTTTTTCGCTTTAATTTCATTGATGCACTGTTATCATCGTGACTCCGCTAGATGACATCAACACTAGAATGATTTACGCGTACAGGTTGTTTCAGCAGAATATTTTAGACTCTTGTGGATAAATCAATTATACCTATCTCTCAAAATTGAAACCCTGAAACCGGTTACGTGTGTTAATTTAATGTCGCTTTTGTAGCAGCACGCAGTATAGAGTTATAGTTATAGGACTAAAAGCTATCGTAATCCGCACAAAATACTGTCTATTTTTCAATAGCTGGTTGCAGTGACATGTGATAGTGTTGCAGATAAACAATTGCTGAGATTTACTGGTGTAACGGCTAAACGATTTTGAGTTATATTCCACGCGTAATAAAGATGATTTTCAGAGTGAATATGGTCTAATGTAATTTGTGAAATGAAATAATAGAAAATAAGGGCAATGATATTGAATTTATATTACGTATTTAATCGGGGGCTGCGATGTTAAACTAGAAGATTAAAAATACTAAAACAATTACTACTATCGTGCTTTTTGTAATAGTGTGTGACGTCCATCTACAAACTGGATTGGTAATAGTATAGACTATTCAAAAGGCGACAGTTTGCTAGTCATCTTTCGCGTGTTTCTACTTCTTTTCTTTTATAGCTTCTGGCTTCCGAGAGCCTAGTGTGAGTTTTGCAACAAGTTACCGCGTTCACGCGGATTTGGTATAAAAAAATGTACAGCGCCCCTATCGGCGCGTTCATGAACCATCATCACGCATACTTTTAGTATGGATTTTACTCGATAAACGCGGCCGTTGCGTAAATCGATTTTTACGACGAAACACACTCGGCATGCACGCTAAAACAATGTGGCATCCCACTCGCACGTGAACTGTCCTTTGTTGAATGAGCTGTACTTATTTTAGGTTATGTAACATTTAAGTATTTTTAAACGTTTTGCTTTCCATCCTCCGATATAAAAGCACCATCCAATTTTCTTTTTGATTATTGTAACATTCAAAAAGAAAAATGGATGGTTTTGAGTAATCATTTACATCTATATATATGAAACCGCCTGTACGTAATAGTATGTAAATATTAGAATATGTTTAGTATGAATATGAAATCGCGTGGTTGTGTATCGAAGTAATGAGATTAATTTGATTATTAAGTTAAATATACTGAAAAGATGTTTTATTTACCTATTTATCAGTTAGATATTGCAATAAAATAGAACATAATGTAATTGTTACATGTAAATCTATTTTTAACAATTAACAATAAAAGGCTAATTGTCAAGGGTTAAAAAAAGATTGTACCTAAGTATAAATTGTGTTATAATTTAATATGTATGTGACGTTCAAGCAATAGATAAACTGAACGTATTTCAATGCGTTTCTTTTTGTGGTAGGGATGTGGTAAAATCGATTTGGTTCTATCATGGTCGCTGTGTACTTAACTTTAAACTATATGTCAAACAGTCCAAGGTTTATTGTTTCAATTCCCGGGGCATCAACAAGAATCAATTAACGATATATCGCTGTATTTTTCGTATCATACCCTGCTCTAAGTTTCATCGATTTTAGTCGTATCGGCGTGGCGATAAAACGAACGATATTAGTTTGACAGTTTAAGAACATTTGCTATAGTAGGGTTAGTTCGATATATTCGGAGCAGATGTCTTATCGTGACGATTATACCGTTATCGATTTTGAGAGTAGACCCCTGCTTTCAATCATGTTGCGAAAAATGGCGAAGCATTTTCAAGTGGCAGCAAGCTTCACCATTTTGATCGGTGTCAAACTTACTCCACGGTATTAGCCCTGTGTAGTGAGGAGGAAATAGCTTTACGTGTAACTACGCGTATCTACACGTTTCTTAAGCCTGATTCAGATTATTGTGTCGGGGTGTGTCGTGGCACGACAGAAGGATATCGATTTTATACAAAGGAAAAGACACAAGGCGCCCCGATAATTAGTGTGAACCTGACCATACTAAACGTATGAATTCGATATCATTCTGTCGCACCACGACTAACCCCGAGCTTTAGTCATTTTATGTTATAAAAACTCCTTCCTCTATTCACTGCCTGTTGGACTCGGTTAAAACACAAGTTTAAGTCAGTTTACTGCTACACAATAAAAATAAGGGCACAATTATGCTTATCGAAATTTCAGAATAGCGTCAAAATTTATATCTCTAGTAGTTTACGCGTTTACTAGGAGCTGAATTAGGTCCCTGTTTTTATGTTTTCTTTACTACGATAGTACATATTGTGAAGATCGATATATATTTTTGCACAATAGTATATACATTGTAAATCTATATAGATATAGAAAACTTGCACCAATTTGTGACGATTCTTAACTTACGTCTACATACGTCTGAATAGTATAATAATTATAAGATACGTAATTGTAAATCTACAGAATAGGTTAGTGCCTGCTAAGTTAAAATTAACCTAAATTATAATTATATGGTACAAGTGCATCTGGGCCGATTCTGTTGTACATCTAACTAAACTTGCATTCGTGGCTTAGTTGGTAGTAAGTCTGCCGGCAATAGGACTCCGGTTTTGATCCCATTTAGCGTAACTATAAAAAAAACAACTATTTTATTGAAGAATTTCAGCGCTTTTTCGCTTTTCTCTTACTGTAGAGAACACACCTCTCATGTTTAATTAATGACTAGCAGATCGTTATCGAATCTAACTATGGCGTTTTTCTCTAAGGACCTAAACTGTTCAGAAAAAAACATGAAAACGTATTTTCCATATTCCTTAAACAAGATTTTCAAATTCTTTAAACAAGAAAAAAAAAAACATGTTTTGACCGTACTACGGAACCGGTACGGTTACGGCTACGGTTTGTAGTTTTGGTATGCAACAGAATCTACTCCAATGTCAAGTTTATTACGTCATTTTATATTTATTTAAATATTGGAAAAATTGCACAGCTGTAAATACATTTACTATAATCTGTGATCGAAATTACGTATTAGATTTATACAAATATTATCTTTTTAGAATTCATGCAAATACTAAAAGCTCTTAATCCTTATTTAAACCAATAATTTAAGCGAAATAATATATAATCCTAAAAACCATTCAGTTTCTAATTTAGTGAAAGTACATAATTATCTTCTCTGCCTAATTCTACAGCGTTAAATCTATTAGCATGTTATTTGATGCTGTAGAACTACGTTATTTTGTAAAGCTATGATGTTCCATTTTATAGGATTAATGCCCGTAGTAGTGCACATTTTATCGGCACAAGTTGCGATTTCTATGCGTAGTGATTAAATCATGTGGACTTGTTTTAAAAACATTATGTATAATTTTTTTATTGTTTACGGTTAGCAATACTTATAATGTATTTGCCATAAAAAAATTCTTTACATTAAATTGTTTATCTTCGCATCGTATAAAATATCGTAACTTGGGGTTATAATAATCGATATTTGATTGGTTTGATTTTATTCTATGAACTTGTATAATTATGATAATTATGTGCCTGTTATTTGTAGTGTTTGTCGAGATCAAGATGCTTAGTAGTTTTAAAGATTCCAGTGTCAATATATTTTGCTTATCGGCTCTTATTATTTTATGACCTTTAGTCTAAATTAATTATAATTATGAGCTAAATAGTTAAAAATCAATTCAATTACTAACTACCGCTCGTTTATACCCAGTTGGGCATTATTTTTTTCTAGTTAAATTATACTAATAAATATTTTATATTACATAACATTATTTTACTTAGATTTTCACAAAATATTGCTATAATATGACTAATATTATAGCAATATTTTGTGAATTATCTAACTTGATTTTGTATAACTTTTAATCGTTGTAGGATGGTTGAGGGTACAAATTGAATTATATATCTCGTGTACATCGATATACCGGGTCCAAACGGTCACTTTTAAATGAATGGAGTAATTAGAAATATTGTAGGTCTCATACAACTGATTGAAATGATTATGCTTGTTTTGTATACTTTTTAAACAAATTAACGAGTAAATTTTATTTAAATGTCTTGGAGTAAAAACATAATGAAAGCTAGATGAGAAATTCGATGTCGCCACTCATATGTTGTAGTTTTAATTATGAAAGGTTGTTAGATGTTTGTTTTCATAACCTTTGGCCATTTATGTCTGTCTTTAGTTTAGTACTTTCAGTAGTAGGTATGCACAGTTGCACACATCGTGAAAAAAACTCGCAATAGAAACATTGTCGAAACAAGTAACAATTTTGTAACTTGTCACATCTATGTTTACAAAATGAGTTGTGTTCTTGAGGCCTGTGCTTAAAATATTTGCCAGTCATGTAAATATTATTTTAAACTTTATTGTACAGTGTATTAAATTGTAAGTGTAAATAATTTTATTGTTGAACCGGTTAAATAAAATATTTTTACAATTATCTAACGGGCTTTTACTGCCAATGTCGTAAAAACATGTATTTATTACAGTGTAATATTTGAAATGGGTTTGCAAGAAAATAGCGCGAAATTATCAAATCAATCGTCTGTGCGATATGGATGAGATCTACAGCACAGGTTAGAATAGTTACTGCGTAATTTAGATAATTTTAATCTTGCATCTGCTTGACCCGAATTTTTTCTGTTATTTTTACCTCGTATATAAAGGTACGATGTAGTAAAAGGTATTATACTAAATATGAATGGGGATTACAAGTATGGTTTGTGAAATTATGTAGGTATATATAGGCTATATACCCAGATACTCCTAGGTGGATGTAATTTTGGTAAAATCAGTTTGCAAGACTTCTGCTATGGCATATGCGTGAACTTCAAACTGTCTTCACTTTAACTAGGTGCTTAACATTTGCTACACGCTGCCGCAGTGCCCTAGCTTACCGAAATCTAGTTCAATTAGGCTCCGATTGGATCGGAACAATACTAATTGTTGTTACTCTTGCGTATTCTCTGGCGTAATTATGTGCTTTTACGATCTCGGCTTGCGCTTTATCGTCATTCCGTTGTTTTTTGTATAGTGGTTTGAATGATACATCACTTGATATATACCTAGGTTTACTTTACTCTACTGTACCTAGATTAGCTATTAGCTTTTTTATTCAAATTCTTCATCCAACTATATAGGTGTTATTGAAATCAAAACATGCGTCTCGACGCGTGTCGGGTCGTCGTCCGACGCCTAATGGCGTCCACAACCGCAGCTTAGGTAACAGTTACAAGCTATTACCTCTCCTGTGAAGTCGTGATGCGCGACCGCTGCCCACAAAACGTTAGTTTTCTATTTTTCATGAAATAGGAGGCAATTTTGTGAGTACCTACTTGTGTAGCAGTTATTTGGAATGGTAGGTAGGTTCTTAGTTTGATGTTTGCCTATACATCAGGAAAATAATATTTCAGATAAAACAGAATATTTTAGTCTGATAGGTTTCTATCAATAGACATCACCACATTTTTATACTTACTAAGTAATAATATAGGTAACTCTTTAAAATTATATTTTCAGGGTATGGGAGTAGAAAATCGCACAACAGGATGAACCCTTCTCATCTAAGATTTTCTCATACTATTGAATAACGAGAAGAGCTGGTCGTTTTCCAACAGTCTAAAAGTCCATGTCTATTTACTAATTGTGACTGACACAATCGTCGCACAGTTCTACTGTAGAACTGCATAACCACTTCCTAAGTAAGATACAGAAAGAAACACAACTTACCTCACACTAAACAACTTCATTCTAAGTTAATGTTCTATAATGTGTGCCTACTCTTACCTACATCTTCTATTTGGAAGTTCATAGACATTGTAAAAGAAAATTATGATAGATCAGATAAGCAACGAAAGAGACTAACAGTGGGCGTCGGAGCCGTTACCTCGAACTTTACTTTGTTTATTTATAGCGCAAAATTGAACTAAACATTATGGTGGTAAGATTTACCGTTGACAGTGAATGTAAGAGCGTAAAGAGCGGAGCGGAGCAAGAAAGCAAGACAGCGCTCCGCTCCGGTGGTGGCCATCGACCGTTGCGAGCTTCTAATGAAAGATACGCGATAAAATTTAATTATGCCTACGTACTGTCGTAATTACAGAGGATGGTAAAAATGTGATTATGCACGTTAGCCGTTGACTGGATATGGACAAATTGAGCGGCTATTGCATAGCTTGATTGGTGGCTGTTTATTACATTACGGTGGTGTATGATGGGGGACTAGAAGTTAATGTTATGGTCGTTATTGGAACGAGTGGGCTAGAGCAGAACGATGATACATTGATGTTAAGATAAGTTCGAGGTAAGGACGACATGATACTCATGAAGCCTTTCATTCACGCATGTTTCAAATGTATAAAGTTTCTCCACCACTCCCTTTCTTCTCGCGATCTATGCGTAGCAATAGAGTAGGTACCTTAGCTCACTCTCGGGCCTCTGGCATGCCTATGCAGGAGCGTAAATGACCCTAAAGGAACCTTATCATGTCCTCGTGTTTTAATTCGCAAGTCTTGAGCTTGCTGTTTTCCGCTCACTTTTCAATACTGAATCACCATAAAAATTCCTAGACATTTTCAGTCAACTTTAAACATCTTATCTTCTTACGCGGTAACGAACGCATTGCAATGCAGCGCAGGCCTTTGTGTTTCCAAGTTCTGGGTAGCACTACAATTGTTATAGGTATATATATAGGTATATATATATATATATATAGATATAAAAAACAATATGTGAAAAATGAATAAAATTCTCTCTATTTTTTTTTCGTTTGGGTAGCAGTGAAATACAGTTTTGGGAGCCTGTTAAAGCAATAAAATAATCGACAAATAGGTCCAAGTTTACATTCACCATTCGTATACTATTACTCAGAAAACAATTACATATTACTCAGAAATAAAGGAACTCCAGAAGCCTATACTCTAGTTCAGAATCACAATCGAAAAGTGGTGAACGGATCTGTCTAATTGACGGTACCTACCCACTTCCGCAATCGGCATACTGTAGGAGACACTGATTATAATAATATTCTGCTAGGTGTTTACAAGGACGGAAACTAGGCAGGACGTCCATCTCCGCTGGCCACCTAAAGATATATATTGCGTTAAAACTGTGCTAGGTACTTATGATTGTCTTAATATGTCTTTAGACGATACCTTTAATTACTACTACTCTATACTATTGGGTCTTATGCGTCAGAAGAAATGGAGAGGCATACCGAAACTCAAAAACAATCCAAAATAAGAGGTCAAGAAAAATTAATAATAACCCTAGTCGCGGATGATGTGATGGATTCTAACGGTATCCCATACATCCAAATCTGTTCAGTCATTTAAAAGATATGGTGGAATAAAGAAACTAACATACATACCTACATGAACCCTAGAATCTAACAATCCTTATTTTGTGCAGTCGTGTAATAAAAACCATACGCTTTTGTATTCTAAACAAGAACGGAGCATAAGTGTTGCGCCATAAACATGTCGCTTATAAGCAAATAGACTTGTTTGTAACTAGTTCTACTGTAGTAGTACTTCTGCTGTCATAGTTTTACTTTATTAATAAGTGGCGTAAGTCGCCCCCGTAAGAAATAGTACTCAGTACCTAGTAGTTAGGAAAGGAAGGAATGAAAAAATTTAGTACAATTGGCTAACTCAATTGGTAGAGCGATGAAACCATATTCCTCGGGCTCATGTCCCACTTCATGATTCGTATTTTTCCTTTACGTACCTATTTATAGTCTATTACTGTGCGTATAGTTTCTCGCCTAACGTGTCATGTAAATTATAAAGCATTTAAACCAAATTAAAGGTGGTTTATTGTTAAGTTTAGTAGGTTCTTCTTCTTCTTTTCTTGTCACCATCATTCAGTATTTTTAGGGCCCAATAAGTGAGCAAAACCGCGGGGAACCGTTGGATGCAAGAGGCGAGTAGTCGATCCAAGTGGTGTTCTATTGGGGAGGCCTATGTTCAGCAGGGGACGTCTTCCGGCTGATGATGATGATGATGATGATGAAGTGCGCACGTCTATTGCCTTGTCTGTAGCCTCCATCAAGTCTCTCATGGAACATTTGTCGGGACAGGAAGGGCATGCCAACAAATGAGCCATCGTATGCACCGGGGCACCAAACTCGCATTGGACACTGTCATATAAAGCAAACCCCCCTTTTTTAAGTCCGTCGTATTGGTCGCAAGACCATGTCTTGCGACCTTTACAGCGTCACCGGACTGATTACAGCGTCACCTGAATGTGCAGCAAACCCCCCTTATGCATGTTACTTATAATAATATACTCGGCGCAGCGGACCAGCTGTGTTCGTACCTGATTGAGCGACTACCACAACGACCATAATAGCTCATGGCCGCATTTAGTGAGTTAGAGAAGCAGCATAGTTTATTTTTAAGTATAGTGGTATAGAGAGAGATAACACAACAAGCTTCGGGAGTGCTGCAGCTGAGTCCTGGGACTCGTGGGTTGACTCGTCAGCTGCTTATGGTTACTAATTGCCACGTGCTTTTCAGTACAAAGTTAAATTCGCACTGACGCTGTCCCATGGATCACTGCGTCATCACGATAGCATTGAACTCCATATTGACAGCAACCATTAACTTTTATCCTTTCGAAATCTAACACAGTCGGTTACCACATCAAGCTTCTGTAAGTATTATGATATAAAACTATAAAACAAAAGTAAAATATTTACATATTTATCATTTGAAACAGCGGCCAAGTCATAAAACCCGTTAATCTAGCCACCATTTAGCTCGGAATTGCTGAGAGGCTTCGCGGGAGCATTATTTACTTGACGAGACACTTGGCAGTTGTATTGTAACTTGAATAACTTAAATAGAAATGAAACAGATTGTTAACTTTAAATCACTTTAAACAATGTAAGTTGTAACATAAGGTTCTTAAAATATCAGCTTATATTTTCTAGGTTTAGTTATGTTATGTGGACAGGTAGAGGGAGGTAAGGTACGGTACAGTCAACAAATCTATAGTAGAACCGTTATTGTATAATTTGCTTTAACTATTAACTATTTTGACAGCTGATGTTATTAAACAAATATTTTATATAAATTATCACACACAGCAACAATAAGAAATTCTCAAGAATGGAATGTTTTTAAAAAACAATTTCTTCTTAGCAAACAAGTGCATACGGCCAGTTACACAACAGTCGCCCCTCAAAAAGGTCAGAGCATTCCTAGGCTCTTCCCAAGCAGGTGGCGGCTCACCTGTACTTTGTCATGCACCTTACATTTACCACGGTGGATGCGCACGCGCCGACGCGCGACGCGTGGCAGGTCGACGGCTCTGGCCATCTTTGAGGGTAGAGATGGTCCGGTTGAGAACGGTAAGGTTATGATAAGATTTTTGAGTTTATAATGAAATATTTTAGTTACTTTCGATTTAATTCTAATTTGAATACCTAGTTGTACTTTTCATTTTGCTTTTGTGGAGCTGCCACTACAACTTAGTCAATGTTACGTCTTAGACATACCTACAAGGTGTAAATGTTATTATACTGAAAATCTCAGACACACCAACAGTTTTATTATTTTAAGTTTAATGTGTATATTTTACAAATACCTTAATTATTTCAAAAGATATTCGTGCTTTGCTAATTATACATAATTCTAATTGATTTCTAACTCTACACTCGTAATTGCTACTTGTCAGCTGCGCTTCGCCGTTTCTTGTTACGACTGGTCACGATAAAAAGGCGATTTAAAAAAATCTTTGTCTTGGTAATGAAGGAGCCATGTCAATGACCAAAAAAAATTGTCAAATTATACACATTAATTAAACATATTTTATTTATCCTTTAACATTATTTTTCATGTCAAAATACAAGATAATCGCTTTACAGGAAGGCTTAGTTCTTTACATGTAAGTTACACGTTAAGTCATTTCATGCTCGAATACTGAAACACTCAAATGTCCAATGAGACTTGTATTAAAATGACTGTATGAAATGTGGCTTTGTACAGACAAAAGAGGAGGTTCTCAATTCGGTTGTATTTTTTTATGTTTGTTACCTCAGATCTCCATCTTTTATAAATCGATTTGGAAAAGTCTTTGAACGGATATACTTTGGTCCCATATAAATTTCATCAAAATCCGTTAATTAATGTGTCGCTGAAGTCAGCTCGTCGGTTTTTTAAAGCAATTTTTACAGTGGTCTGTATATCTCTACTTATGATTATATAATTTAGACTTTTTAAATTCTATTCGATAACGAGACGAGCTGGTCCTTTAGACCTGTTACCTCAATGAACCATTTTTTAGAATACAAGGCCAGATACGTATAGTGTCTCAGGGTAACGAGCACAATACAGTGCCGCGCAGGCCTTTACGATCCGCTAGTCTCGTAATCCAATATAGTATTAAAAAGAATTAGATGGATGTCTTATTGGTTTTTGGGGATCCGTTTTCAAATTAGGTTCTTAGATAAAATGTTACCGGTGAGCCGAGCCGGCATAATTCTTACCGTCCTATCTCTACAGAAATTAGCAAAATTGCTCGCATCCGTGCTTGCATGTAGGTAGTTCACGGTTATTTCTGTTATTCACAAATTTTAAATTATGTTTCACTTGTTTTCTAGAAACTTCGATGCTACGAGTACCTAAAGGTATCGTTTTACAGTATTTTTGTTTATTGCGTAGTTGTAGAGAGATTATCCGCTGAGACGAATTCTACTAAGAGCTAGCTATCAGTCACTCTTGTGAGCCACTTTCCTCTCTAGCTTTAGCGAACCTTCCACCACTTCGTTACCCAGAGGTAAAGAAATGTAAGTAACCCTTCATTAAACTCCCCTTTTAAACTACCTTTGCACTAAACTCAACTAAGATAAAACTTATGTGTAGTCAACTCTTAGACTATCGTCTGCACTGACGTTTCGTAAGTAAGATAATGAAATGAACGAAAGTGTGATACATTTCTATGTAGGTATTACTCTGTGGTTTAGTTGGTTTTGAACTGAAAATCGAATTGCGCAAGCGCGATATTCAAAATAATTGACATGACAGTTTTGTTTGACTCTTGTCACTTGTTGCCTGCTTACAGCGTTTGAACTTGCAAAATCGGTGTCATAAAGTTAGGAATCGCCTAAGATAAGTGCCAACGCGTTTGCATTTTACTTGTGTTATAGTTCCATAAAGGTTAGGTACCGACACGTATAACTAGGAGGGTGCATAATGTGCCCTCATGCCGTGACGGTTTGTTTCTTTTAGCTTGGGAGATACTGACAATTTTGGTAATGAATGACAGAGTTTTTGTTTCACTGTCGGAGGTTAGTAGGCGTACTTTTTTTGAGTTAGTTTTTTGGTTGTGCGAGTGTTTGGTGTATGGAAATTGGGATCAAGGCCGTCTTTAACGTAACGTACGCCCTTGAGGGCACTTTAGGATTATGGGGCCCTATCTACCTAAATTGAAAAAAAATACTGGTTGACAATAACCAAAGTTTTGGTTTCTAGTACTAACACAAAAATAGTGACTTGCAGGAGATGTCCAATGGTGTCAACTCTGTCATCTCGTATCTAAATCGTCTTCACTTACACGAGAAGTTACGCGTGAAGACATAATTATTTACTGGTGAAGACAATGGTGTCAATTCTATCATTTCATACCTAAACTAAGTTTAGTTTCATTCTCTCTTTTTCCAATGCATAACATGAGAAAGAGATGGAATATATTTTAGACCTGTCAAATTACTCCACTTGCTTGAGTGTAGTGTAAATTTAATGGCAATGAATTCAGTGGCATCTAATTTATCAAGATCGAAGGATATTTGACAGCTCTAAAACAAAATTTTGATCTGTCAGACATCTTTCGTCTCTTTCTCATGTTATGCATTGGAAAGAGAGAGAGGGAAACTAAAATTAGTTTAGTTATGAAATGATAGAATTGACACCATTATCTCACCGTGCGCATCATGTGCGCATCTTAGCCTTGCGGGGCAGATTTGGTGCGGTGAACATAAAGTTGGTTCTTGGATGTTTGTGTTGTCTATCTGTGTATATCTATGCTAGGGGTACGCGTGTTAGGTAGGTAGTTATTCGAAACACGGGCAGCAGGAGACGATACGGGGGTAAAGTCATATAATCATAATTTTGTTAGTGGGAGGACTAACTCTTCCGCGAGTGTCCGTCTGGGTTGTTACCACCGCTTTGTTCGTGAAGTCTGCCGCCAAGCAGTAGTGTGCAAGCATTACTGTGTTCCGGTTTGATGAGCAGAGTATCCAGTGAAATTACTGGGCTTATGAGACTTAATACCTAATGTCTCAGGGTAACGAGCGCAATGCAGTGCCGCGCAGGCCTTTGTGTTTAAAAGTTCTGGGTGGCACTGCAATTGTTATGGGTCGGCGTTATGCTTACCATCAGGCAAACGACCAGCTCGTCCCGTTACCAAATAACATTAAAAAAAAAAAAATAGCTTTACCACCTTCCTAGCAGCAAACTGAAGGTTAATCGCGAAGTTAAATTGGAGAAATAATGTTTCTCTATCATCATCATGAGCCGGAAGACGACCACTGCTCAACACAGGCCTCCCCCATAGAACGCCACTTAGATCGGCTACTCGCCTCTTGCATCCAACGGTTCCCCGCGGTGTTGACAAGATGATCGGTCCACCTAGTGGTTGTTTAATTAAAGCTAGTATATTTTAAAGTGTTAACCGACACTAACGGGATGTTCATGTAAATTTTTTTAATTAATATTGTCTTCAACAAAATAATATGATGTTGGCACTTAAGTATATTCCATGTTGGTCTCAGATTTAAATCGAAGCCTTTCGCTGTTTAAAGCGACACGCAATGCTAACTTTAGCACGTTGCTCTTGTATTTTATATCTCAAAAGGTCTATCTAAATAACTTATTTCCTGCCAAACCTTTCCTTCATTAAAAATTATTACAGAGTGAAACAAATCCGGTTCTAAACGATTTAATCCTTCAATGTAACGAGTGTAGCTCGTCTTTAAGTCTTGCAGGAATGGTGGCCGCTAGTCCGTGACGGCTAGCGGTTGATGACCGCTACGACTCACCACGGACGAAATTTTATACCAAATAGCTTCAGTAACTATTCAGAGTGAAATAAAAAACTAAAATCTTGAATAAAATCCGCCGTTTTGTGGTAAAAACGTGAAACTAGCAGCGGGGTTCCAGAACAGGCGCTTTCAAATCGATGATTTGGTTGCTAATGTCTTTTGTTTACTTACCTAATACTCTACATAAATAGGCTGTAATGCAATGAGGTCTCTATTTAGTCAAACACGATTGCAATGACAATCAATTCTATAAGCTTAGGCTGTATAATTCATTTAGGGTTATAAGTACCTATCTGTATGTACATCGATAAGTACTCTTATTTTAATTTAGGTTTTTTTTGTTAGAGAAGTGACTTGATCGAGACTACGAAACAAAAAATCTGTTCGGCCATTTAAAGATATTCGGACTTTTTAGTCGGAGGTTTTATAATTTTTAATTATTTTACTGTATGATATAATAAACTTTAATCGTTACTTTAAAACAATTGATCAGTGGTTGAGCATTCACCCATCGTTCTTTCAATGCAACACTTTTGAATTTAGTGCTCCCATACACGAGCTTTCCAAATCCATAGTTTCGCACGTCGTGAATTGATTGGAATGATAGTCCAATTTGGAACACACAGATGATCACTCCATTCCGAGCATGCCATTGCTCCACTTTCCAGCCACTCGTCACTCCACGTGATCTATCAGTGAACGGAACGTTGGATTGGATGTTGTGGACCGAAGTTCCCGTTTATGTAGGCCCTTTAATTTTAAGAATAGCATTTAATTATTAGAATTTGTTTAGTATATACAATCGACATTCTTCACGCTTCTAACTATGTAAATTTTTGACAAATAAAAAGGGATACATTTATTTACCTTCATTAGCTTGTATAGCTGTTGCGTCCAATTCTATTGGGAAAATATCACTAAACTAACGCAGACACTTCATAGAGGAGAAAATGCACGGAAATTCGGGCAACTGGTTTCCAAACATGTTCAGGTATTCAAGAATGGTTCTGTATGTGAGATCACCGTGCGTGGTCTTGCCAGTTGGCAATAGAATGGAATATTTTCCGAGAAACGAACCTTCGATTCGCACCATAATTTTCTAACGTTATGATTATTTACCATGGACGTTATGTCCGTGTGCTATTGGATTAATTTCATGACATGAGATGCAAAAAATTTCAACGTAGGTACAGTTATTTCTTGTTTTCTTTGCGTGTCGGCTACATCAGACTGGGCTTGTAGACAAAAGCCACACGCTTCTTTTTCCGCTCACGTGCAACTGCAAATATTAGAGGCGAGAGGGACAAGCTTGAGAATAGTATCAAGAGAAGTTGCAACTTCTCTCATATATCCCTCTCATCGAGACATATCTCGGTGATCCATGGGATCGACTTGTTCTAGTCTCCACAAAGGTTGCAGTTAAATAGTTTTTATCAGATGGATAGGTAGTTTGTTGATCATAAACTAATGTTTTACGTTGTTAAAATGATGAATGAATTAGTATGAATCATTTACATTATAATTTTACCTGAAAGTAGATAAGTATTTCAAATTGAAAAGGGTCGCAAGTAGTTTATGTTCAATTGATAAAAAATTATGTTGACGTGAATAAACTATTCGTAATATTGCTACTATAATATTATATTATCACGCCAAGTCTCCACTGAGATAGGTTTCGAAGAAATAAGTCTTTGTTTTGCTTTATTTACGCTGCAAGCTACAAGTAATTAATTAACATTGCTCTGTGAGTTTTTCGCCACCGCGTTGTGATTTGTGAAGGCAGAATGAATTGTGTTTCTGTCACAGTTTCATCTTATATCTGTCTTTCATAATTCTTACGACTCCAGGAATGAGTAATTGTTGATTTCTATACAATGCGGAGTACCTATATTTTCTTAAGGAAATAGCGCCGCTAATGTTAGCCCTTTGTGCAGTGCTGTTGTGCTACTGACTATTGAAACTGTCAACTTTCTATGCGTTTACCTAAAGCTTAAGAAGGCAATTTATTTCATAGCATTGCAGCGACACACAATACGAACTTTATGACAAAAACAATAAAGTTGAAAGTCAATTAAATGATTGTGAAGTGGGATTTGGAGGCAATTTGCCGACACGAGTTTTCGTGATTTCGTTGGCAGGGCTTTTATTCGTTTTGATTTTGTCTTGGTTGTCATAAAAAGTGTCACCGAGGTCTATAGCCGGGGCAAGAAGCGTGACGGTCCGCTACTTGGGGCCGGAGGAGGCGGCGTGGTCGATGGAAATAATTTATGGAACTAACTTCTCATCTAAGACAGGTATCATTTTACTATTTAGCTGTGAGATTTAGAACGAGTCTGTTTGGTTACCTACTCTGGATAGCATTTGTCAAACTCTGCTGGTGAATGAGTACGTCTAGAATATGCATGACCTGGCTCTCAATAGCGCCTCATCTGCTTGGTGATAGATGTTGAGGGCTAAAGCCACGTGAGCGTTAGAATATCCCGGGCTACCATGCTGTGCGTGTGTCAAAATATTTTTTACACTCAGAGCTCAACCTATAGGTGGACTCGAACCACTGACGTCGCTTTGCAGGCAGACTTAGTAAGTAGTTTTTTTTACTTATGCTATTGGATAACGAGACGAGGTGGTCGTTTGCCTGATGAGGCACAACGCCAGCCCATAACAAATGCAGTGCCTTTCAAAACTTTAAAACATAAAGTCTAGCACTGCAGTATACGCTCGTTACTCTGAGACATTAGATATTAAGTCTCATAAGCCTAGTAATTTCACTGGCTGCTTTGCTCATCAAACCGAAACACAGTAGTGGACAGTGGTTGCACATTATTGCTTGGCAGGAGACTTCACGAACAAAGCGGTGGTACCGACTCAGACAGATACTCACTTGCAGTAGAGTAAGTCTTACCTGCCTGCGGCCTGGTAGCGATTCGGAGTGGGGGATTATCAATGCAAAATGCGACTATACTCATTAGCTGCTACCAACTTACGAGTCAAAACATGACTGCAGTACAAAAACCTATTCTAGAGTTCCTACGCTTAGCTAGCGCTAGCTTGAAGTTATCGTCAATCACAGAATCGAACAAATAATCGAGTAGTTACATATGTTGTCGTACCTATTGAAAGTCATATAAAAAACATTATCTATAAATATCATTACCTAAGTACCTACTTAACTGTTGCTCAAGTCATGACGATCAGATCCTTTACGTAGGTATATTGTACGGTACATACTTCCCTCAGTTTATATTTAAAAAATAAAATAGAATAGATCGCCATCATAAGTTTATCTATGATCAAAGCTGAAAAATAGTTGTATGTTGGTACACATGTTGACTTTAAAAAATACGGCTTTTGCAGTACGTGCAACAACCAATACACCACAAATCGATGAATTTAGAAAGTGGTCAAATTAGTACACGTTTTGTAAACAACCTTATGGTCGAATAGTCAGGGTACCAGTATTTGGACATGCTCCAACAGATGCTTTAGTTTCCTTCCCTTTAATTGTTTGTTTCAAAATCTGAAAGCGTGGCGATTTCAAGCTAAGATACCTACTGTTTCTTTTACGGTTACTTTTGATAGTTACGTTTGGAACGTCTGACTCCTATTTACAATATCAGCCTCTTTCGCTCCCACTGCTGGGATACCGGCCTTCTCTCAGAGAGAGAGGTATGGGCCATAATCCACCACGCGGGCCCAGTGCGGCTTGGTAAATGTCAGTCTTCGAATTTTTGTGGCTCTTGAACATGCGGGTTTCCTCACGATGTTTTCCTTCATTTTTGGACGAGTTGTGGTTTCTCATAATTAAAAATTCGACTAAGGCATGTTTAGGAGTGACTGTAACTGTGACTGTAGTGTAACTGTTTAACACAAGTTTAAAGTGTGTTTAGTTTTTTTGTGGTAAGATCGTATATGTTTAAGGTCAGCAATTTCCGTTTAAAACCATTAATTTTTTCAATAACTGGACTCCACGGAAGCCGTTGAGGGGTGGTAAAGGTCGGAAGGGCAGTTATTATGTGCGCAGGTGTCAGAGATGGTCAGTGGCACTGTCTAGTTAATTACTTTAGGCCGGCCTTAGACGCTAATGCATGTTTGCGTTTTGCTGTCAAAACAACCAAGATTTTGCAACAAGCGCGGGTTAGGAGACATTACACGCTCACCGGCGGCTTGTAGTATATCATCAAAAATCCATGAAACAGACAAGAACAGCAATACGGCCAGACAGTGATCAGGCGAGATATTAGTCAAATGCTTATCTAACGAGTATAAAGAAATAAGCTAACATATCCAGAACAAACAACTGCTCAACACATATTATAATCCGACTATGTTCAAAAGGACTGCATCTGAAATGTAGTATAACTACATAAGTAATTAATATAAGACCATTCGCTAATTACCCATGAATATGCAACCAGCATCTCAAGCTTGCACTACTCCACTACGTACTGAAGATAGCATCACATTTCCGTTAGAGAAATCATTCTTAATCAAGATTTACGCTCTACATAACCAACTTATAACAACATAACTTATAACAAAGTTGGGAAATTATTATAATTTTATTGGAGAATAAAGTAATAAAGCACGCATTTTAAGTTACTTCTTTTTATTGTTGCAAATGAGTTATTTTTTGGGTGTTAGATTATAATATGGTTTGTGTATTTCTTTTATGTACGCATGTTTTTCATTAATTTAAGATACTTTTATAATGGCACTGCAATTGTTGTATACTTACTCATATTTTTCGTATTTTATTCCTCGTCAATAGTGCCACCCATTTTGCATCGCCGTTTATTATTTGCTGAGGAATTGTGGGACAGGTGTCTGATTCTGTTAAAAAATCTGACAATATCTATACATCCGTAGAGAAGGTTTTTTTGAATTCTATCGCGTCATTTGCCACCTTGAGCTTTGAAACACAAATGCCTGCATGGTACTGCTGACTGCAGTGCGTTAATTTTTTTTTTATTTTTTTTTTATTCTATTTGATAATGAGACGAGCCGGTCGTTTTCCTGATGGTAAGCATAATGCCGGCCCATAACAATTGCACTGCCACTCAGAACTTTGAAACACAAAGGCCTGCGCGGCACTGAAGTGCGCTCGTTACCCTAAGACATTAGGTATTAAGTAAGCCATAAGCCCAGTAATTTCACTGACTGCTTGCTCATCAAACCAGACCATAGTAATGCTTACAAATTACTGCCTAGAACCTAAGACCTATTAATTATTGTCAAGGATAGCCGATAGGTTTCTATATAATCAGTCCCGAATAGCGTTTCGTGCGGTGCGAATAAGTCGATCATTATTATTGCCATCCATATTATTTTAGTAATATAATAGTAATAATATTTTAATTGCATATAAAAAGTCAATACTAGTATTTGTAACAATATAACTTAGAAACTATCTAAGTTAGTAGTAAAAAAAAAACAAAATGATACAATTAAAAACAAAAATTTAAAAGAGATATACCTATTACTGTGACACCATGTAGGCCACTGGCTTATGACGCGCCAAGAAGTGCCTCATGTCGCAGCAATAATCCCCAGCAACAACGGTCAACATACTGTTAGCACTACCACGAACGCTACGCAGCAAGGAAGCAGACCTTCTTCGTATGATGGCATGAAAATCGTCAATTCGCGCATCTGCAAACATCGCTGACGCGCTGCAATAACGTGGCAGCCCCAACAGTACTTACTACCCTGAATCCGTTTTGTTTGATTAAATATTTTTTTGTTAAAAGTTAGAATACCATTGTATGACGATATTTGCGTGTGTCACTGTAGCAAGAATGCGTCACAAAAACCCACCCCCAAATTAAAAACTTTTTTTGAAATCTTCGGGAAGAAAGCTTTTTTGTTTTTTTTTCTTAGTTAGGCTCGGCTGGCCACTTGGTTTTCATATGCCAGTGTCAAGTAATTTTATATTATTGTTAATACATGGACGTCAAAAAGCAACAATAGTCCGGACTTCGGGGGCCTTGCGGTACGCTGGACGCGTCTACCAAAGCATATTTTAAAAATAAATGATTAATTTAAAAACGGTATCGTTGCTCACCAAACCCATCCACGCCTTATCTTTATGGGTTATAAACTAAATTGTATAAGAAGACATCGTCGGGGATAAGGCGGATTGACGGTATAGTCGTAAATTGAAAGAGACAGGTTTGATTGATTGTGCGCCTTGGATGATAAAATTTAGCGGACTGCACTCTGCAGGTGGTGCTTAACGGTTTTTGGGGTAATAGGGATGTTGACTCCATTTTTGAGGACGTCAATCAATTCGTTTTCTCATGAGAATCTAATGTCTAATCGAAAAAACTGGAAATCGAACGCTGAAAAAGTCAAAAAGCTAAGAAAGTTTCTTCAACGGGCTAAAAGCCTTTTTTAACTAAATACTACATAAACATTACATGTAACCTAGCTACAAAAACAGATAATCTCCAAGCCTATGTAAGTATAGACCTATCCATGATCCAAAATAAATGTTATAGACCACAGCCAGTTGGCAGCGTATACCTATCAAGCATGCTGGCGGCATTGCTTGTTGAATCGAAATGCTGGTCCTTTATCAACAAAGTCATTTTGTCCACTAAAAATAACAGTGAAGTAATAACTGATTATAAAATTGGCGAATCTTTTTCTATTTTACTTACGACTAGCTGCTACCCGCGGTTTCACCCGCGCGGATATATTGGATTTCATGGATTTTATTTTTTTGTGCGGAACCCTAATTCTTTTTCTAAAATAAAAGTACCCTATGTTACACCTTGTAACATCAGCTATCTGCCAGTGAAAGTCCCGTCTAAATCGGTCCAGCCATTTCGGAGATTACCCGGAACAAACAAACAGACAGACAGAAAAAAATATTTAAAAATGGTTGTTTTGTTATCGGTACCGTATATTATACTTTCATACGCATTTAGTAAAAACCTGTTATTTTGATATTACAAACAGATACTTCAATTTTATTTGTTTGTATAGATGCGTGCGCGCTAATATAAAGCAGTTTCATATTTCGCAGTGCTCATTTTCACAATTAAGTACAAGTACGATAAACTCTGTTATCTTTACTATAGACTGCAGCCATCTACTGCTCAATTGTATACCCTAACTAGGTTAATCGCTAGTCTCAAAGTGCAGGGCTAAGATTTGTAGCGTTTTTGGATCAAAGCCATAAGCTGGAATTTTCTCTGTCAGGAAAATTACTATTAGAGTTAAGTTATATCGTACTCTACTATATCACAAATCTTACAAGTTCTCTCTCGCAGACATGCAGGACGCAGGTACAGTAGAATTAATCCTACTATGTGGGATCGGTAAGGCATGTTTGCTTCTTCTATACATCACTATCTATCCTTTGGAATGGATCATTGGATAAACACTTCCACCCCAGTCTAATTGAATGTGTTTCTATTATACACCCACAGAATAGTATTTGACCACCTACCTGTGGTGCACATCCGCTAAAACAAAATTGTGAGCATTGAAAATTCTGTTCATACTATTAATATATTTCCAACAAAACCTGCCAAGAACGTTATAGGTACCTTTGCAACAAAATATCAACTCAATCATCAATGTGCCTACAAAGGCCTGTAGATAATCCGACTGTTTTACAGCATTCATATATTTGTTAGTTAATAAAGACATAGGTACTGAGTAAAGTTTATTCCTAAGTACACGACTTTTGATCTGGTAACTACTTCTGATCGTACTTTATATTCGTAATATATTAGGTACTCAAAAACTACTAAATACATTTTGATAACGTTTTCTTCGTGGGTATGGATCCGTTAGTTCAACGTTTGATATAAGTATTTATATCAAACAGACGCAAAGAAACGAACGTAGACAATTATTATTGATACAATTAGCTTCCCAAATTCCAACCACGAATTGATAACAGACCGACCGTTTTTGATACTCTAATGCAAAAATAATTATCCCACCTAACAAACACTATGTGATTACATACAATTGGGCAAGTAAACACAGATTATACCTAATAGAACGGCCAGTATTATTGCAGATGCTACAAGCCTCTACAAAAAACCTAGGCATGGTACTGAGTTCAACGTACCAATATGAGCTAGTCGGCTCATTGAGACGAATCGATTGTTGAATCGAATAGTTTGATGTTCACAGATCGAATCGGAGTGATAGGATATCTGGAAATATTTCGAATAGCTTCTTTTAATTGCTGCTGTATTATCGGATGTACGCTTTCTAAGTAATGTTTTTAGCGCGCCTGTTTGGGTTAAGGTTTCTATTTTTTCTGGCCACTTGTTTTTATTTTCAAAATGGCTGGATTGAGTGAGAGCATAGATTCAATATTCTGTGTAGGTACCTATATGAGTGAGGGTGTTATCGTTGATACGCCAATTGACATGCTTCATTAGTTTGTGTATGTCAACATGAGGAGTTGTCTTTTTAATCGTTTTTCATCACTGATTTTGAAGTATTTCAAATTATAATACAGTTTATCCTACTATTGACAAACCGAGAAAACGGGAAACTTAGAACCTCAACTAGTGTAATGATAATTCACACCAAAAGCGTTAACTTAAACGACTAAAAAGTCAGAGCAATAAAAGAATCGTGCTCCGTAAGCGGCCCATTAAAACTATATCAGACATCTATCACTTTTGAAGCTTTCAACACATTCTCTCACCGCATTTCCCGCCGCATGCCGGGGTAATGGCGGTCGCCACCATCGTTCATAGATCACAAGCGCACGCGGCCGCAACGCGCATTCCTATTGGACATAGGCTAGCGTGCAAACGAGGCAATTTTATTTTATTTGGTTGTAGGGCCTTGCATATTTACGAGAAATTTGTCCTGGTTTTAAAATTCTATGAAGTCATTATTCCTGAATAAAAGAAAGCGCTGTTAATCCTACTAGTCCTACTAATCCTACTAATATTATAAATGCGAAAGTGTGTTTGTTGGTTTGTCCTTCTTTCATACAGCAACGGAATAACAGATCGACGTGATTTTTGGCAAATATATAGTTTAGGGACCGGAGAGTAACATAGGCTACTTTCTATCTCGGAAAAATGCACGGTTCCTGTGGGAACGCGGGTGAAAACCGCGGGCAGAAGCTAGTAGGGTTTATATAAGAGCAAATACTTTTTAAGGTATATGAAAACATTTTGGTGTCTCAGGGAGAGATATTTTTAGAAGAGTATTAAAACTAATAGGTATCGGGAAAGAAAGATACGTGCAAAGTGGCTAGATAATTGCATGACTCATTAGATGGGTGTGGATGGTTTAGAATCATTTTTAAATCTTAGGTGACAACCACTTAAATCACAAGTAGCTTCTAAGGCGTTTCCGTAACATGAAATTTACATACCAGGTTAAAAACTGTCTTACCACAAACAAATTAAATATACTTTAAACCTTTGTTAAACACTGTTTAACTCCTAAACATGCCTTAGTCGCGTGTTTAAATATGAGCAACCACAAATCCTGACTTATGTATTGTCTAACACAATTCTGTTGTGACAAAGACTGAAGTTGTCAAGGTCCAACTAGACAACCAAATCATACCGTCTGGATCCCACCTATGCACCACTGATCGCCCATTACGCGAAGAGGCCAATCTGTCATCGCATCAATACATCGATCACGGTGTTGCAGGCAAGTTACAGATTGCCCGCGGTGATGTCTCATTCCCGCCGTTGCGTAGGAGTCCATTGTCTTTAAACGTGTTCTAGAGATATTTCTATTAGTTCAATGTTGCCGCAATGACATTGATAAAGAGTTTGAAGGTTTTGTTGTGGTTGCGTTTGACGTTTAATCTTTTTAAAGTAGTAAAAGCCAAGGACCTTATACCCAAAACTTTTGTAAAAGCCAAATTCAAAGCATGGCTGGGGTTATAACACTTTGTCTCAGGGTAAAGTGCGCACTGCAGTGCCGAGCATGCCTGTGTTTCAAAGTTCAAAGCGGCACTGCAATTGTTATGGTCTGGCGTTATGATTACCATCAGGTAAACGATATTCGTCTCGTTGTGCAATAATTTTAAAAGAAAATAAAAAACTACATACTTAAATAAGTAAATATTTTTTCTAAATACAATGTTACTTACTGCGATGATTTTTAAGAGGCTGTCTATATATATTGCTTTGGTATTTATGTATATGATAAAGCAAGACAGTCCTTCAGTATAAATCGCAAGCCTAGGACACTCATTACACAGCACTTATTGCATACCTAATCCACGCGTATTATTCAAATTCCTCACACCCGAAGGGAACCAATCATCCATCAGGTTCCACCGTCGGATTCCTCCGGACCATTAGTCCGACCACGGAACAGCTCCAGATGGAATACCGTGCATCCGTTCCGGCGGACCGCCGCGCTGGATCAAAAAACACAGGAATTCCGTTTACGCAATCGACGTCTCTCGGACATGGACACTCACTTTGTGCGTAGGGCTGCTCACGATATAAACGACAAATTTTTTTTCAAGGTTCCTCCTTTTCCTTTTGTTAGTGACGTGTGATCGGTGCAGTACGTCTTTACAAACGTATTACTCTTATGTTTTAGTAATTTCTTTTTTTTTCTACCTTTGTCAAGTGTCAATACTATTTGACCATTATCTTATTTGAGCCCATCTGGATTCTGTGCGGCGGCCAGAACACTAGGTTATAGATGTTCAAATTTGACATACATGTAGTTGTAATAACAACTACATTACTGAGCAATAGCTCAACACAATAATTAGTTCAAAAGTGGCACTACAATTGTTATGGTCTGGCGTTATTATCAACAGGCAAACGACGCTCGTCTTGTTATTAATCTTTTATCAATAAATAATTATAACAAGTTAATGTAACTTAATTACATTATCAGACGAAATAAAAACAAATTTCCATTTACATATAATAATTCTTTCACTTTAATTTTGGATTGTTAATTAGGAAGTGAACTGGGTTGATAAAATCAATGGAACGGCCACACGTCGTCAGTTCAAGTAACGCTTTGCATCTAAAAATGTATTTCTAAAACAAATTTTGGACAGCCCTGAGAAATTGTCTCATCTAAGTCAATTGTTAGTGGAATGCTGTCACCGCACTAATCTAGCTTGCTGACGTGAAGTCATCAACAACTTCGGAACCGATTTATGCTCTACCTTTATCAGCCTCTCCCACTACGCTCCCACTACTGGGATACCGGCCTTCTCTCTCTGAAAGAAAGAGTATGGGCTGTAAACCAAAGCGTGGGCCCAGTGCGGCGTGGTTGATGTCACATGTCCTCACTTGCCCTATATTTCTGAATAAAGAGCACTTTGAAAAGAAAACGAAAAACGTATAACGGAGTACGTAGACGATGACGGCTCAGTGGTAGTGCTTTTTTTATGTTATTTGGTAACGAGACGAGCTGGTCGTTTGCCTGATGGTAAGCATAACGCCGGCCCATAACAATTGCAGTGCCACCCAGAACTTTAAAACACAAAGGCCTGCGCGGCACTGCAGTGCGCTCGTTACCCTGAGACATTAGGTATTAAGTCTCAAAAGCCCAGTAATTTCACTGGATACTCTGCTCATCAAACCGGAACACAGTAATGCTTGCACACTACTGCTTGGCGGCAGACTTCACGAGCAAAGCGGTGGTAACAACCCAGACGGACACTCGCAGAAGAGTTAGTCCTCCCACTAACAAAAGCACTTGAGAGCCTGTTCTATTTTAGGCTTAGCGTATCACAACCTATTACCACATTACTGGTCAAACATTGCCTGACCGAGAGAAATAATAGGACGAAGATTAGTAGCTGGTAGCAATAATTATATTCTGTGTAGCCAATGATAAGATTGTTGTAAGACCTAGGAGATCCCAAAGTCAAGTAGTAAACACTGAGTAAACACTGTTTTAAACTTTCACGGTTATTTACTGATTCATACATTGTAACGGGATATTTACCGTGATTATTATTGAGCGTTGAGCAATTGAGCACCCGATATTTCGACGCTGTTACAAGCATCATGTACACGGGAAGACTCATCACGGTAAATATCCCGTTACAATGTATGAATTCTTGCAGTAAGTTGCTCAGTTTCCAGAATAATCTCACAAACTGGTATAATCAGTAATACACTAAAGCTAGCGTCGTCTCACGGTGGCGCACGTAAGTCAATCTCGAAGTAATTTCCAATGGATTTCAATAAACGCGGCGTCGGTCTTGGCACGGTGGGCTGACACAAAATAGTTCCCGTGTGAACGAGTTCTGTTAATTTTATCATTTTTAACACGCTTACTATGTTTTCTTTCTGGGCTGTTAAAACATACAAATTTCATCTACGTGAATTTCGGTCCTATTTTTGAAATTTAGCAAATTTATAATTCTAATGACTGTAGGTATATTAATATTAGCTAACAACCAAGCTGGCTCCATAATGCGATTGAAACAAGTGCGTTTTTAGCTTGTTACTAAATATTTAGCTAAAACTTGTTATTCGAGAACTTACTTGTAAGTTAAATTTTCGTTAGTCGTACATTTAATGAGTTCTGTTCGAGTTACACTTTTCAAAATATCCATTTTGAAAATACTACAAAAGACCTATAAAAACTTAAAATTAAAAATTTATGTCAATTTTTCATCCAGAGACTTAAGCACTAAAAGAACCGCGTCTAAGCGACCTCAAACTCCCTCAAACCGTGGGAATTGGCTCCTCGCTTTCAGAGCAATTAATCCCTAACTCCAAACGGCGTCCAGTTAGTTTTATTTGTCGGCGCTGTCCCCAAACAAATTACCGGCCCGTTGAGGTATGCTTACAGTACTGAGTTACCCACTGCTTTTATTATATTTAACTTAGGAAAGTTTGAAAGAAAACTCATTTCACTGTCTTTTTTGAGCTGGAGTTTGATTGACAGCTAAAATTTTAGGTTATGATCTGTGACTGGTTGACAGCGAAAAGAAAAAAAAAACAACATATTTTTTTAACTTATTTTAAACTAGTGTTGCGTAGTATCCATTGAGACTACCTCATATGGCCGTGGATCACGCAAAGTTAATCTAGATTCATTACTTAAATTTACATTACATACCCAGTTCACATTACCCTAAATTTCGGGACACTTTTCCTTACTGGCAACATTAACAATGTTATACTTATGAAGTGCGAGTCATTGCTCATTACCGAGAAGAGTGTAATTATTGTGCAATATTAAATTTGTCGCAGCGATTCTTTGAACAGGGCCTGTGGTAACGGTGTGTGTAATTCGAGCCCAGACGTGCTTTGCCTAAGTAGAACATGAAAGTTCCTGTTTTGGTAGTTTTAAAACCAAATGGCAACATTTTGAAAAATCGGGAACTTGCACATTATAAATTTTTAAGAACCTTGCTCGACATGTGTCACCAACACAGGTAGAAAACTTTGTAACTTCTACATTTTCTTTTTTCTATAGGCTTACAATGGCCGGTATATTAATGCTCTTATTAATAAACAGCGTTAACGGTTGAATAGTTAAACTTTGTTTTGTCTCTTTTGATTCAGTTCATAATTATCAAAGGAAAACAAAGACAAAACATAGTTTTACTAAACCACCGTTTAACTAATTAGAGCAACACTGTTTTTGTACATTTAGCAGCAGCATTAATGTTATAACTATTTCAACTACACAAGCAACCAAAAGTTACCACAGAGTGGGTCCCACTACCCCACGGCGTGAAGCGACAGCGTGGCTGACAAAATTGGAGAGACGAACTTGACCTATAAGCGAAAAATTGGCGGACGCAGAATGCAACTAAATAGAAGAAGGGAAGAGAGGCAGTGGCACCAGCACTGGGACATAATAGACTAGTAATAATAATGAATAATTAATTTTGTAACTATTTCTACTTCCATAACGAAAAATCTTCCACATTTATTATTTTAGTATGGTATTATCACAAGCATATAACCATTATTTACGCATTTTAGGTAGGTAAATATTTCTAAGAATTTGCTGTTATAGTCTACAATTTAATTGCAGAGTCAATTTATAGGCCTAATGTTTTATTTATGCCTACTCCTACATTACTATACTCTATTTTCACACATGTTCAGAAGTTATACAAGCTCTTATATAGGCTGTGGCGTAAAGAGTGGATAACCCTTTACGAGGGGGACGGCGACATCATGACTGTTCAGAAAATTTATGTTCAGTAAAAATCGACCGGTTACTGAGTTTTTGGCCATTTTGTCAAGTTTAAAAAATTGTTGTCCGAGCTTGTGTGTTGTGAGTGACGATAATAAAGCAAAAAACTCTAAAGTAAAATAGACTTAAAACCAAACTCCTTCAGATTTGGACCAAGTTTACATGGGAATAAGTATCCCTATCAGATAAAAAATGAAATGTGCACGTTAGTCTAATGTATAGATTTCCACTGTCTCTATAGACGATTTGACAACTTCCTCTTTTAAAAATTAGCCTAAACTAGTCTCTACAACATTATTAAATACGAGCTCATTGACTAATAATAAAATAATAGACAGAATCCTAAAACATAAAATAAGTCCGCTTGAAGTATAATAAGGAATGAAAGCACACAAATCACATCAAAAATATACTTTCCTAATTACTTTTGTAAAGTAAACTGTAAAGCAAAATTTAGTTACTTTATGTTAAATCAGGTAGAAATAAAAACGTACTTATTGTTCAAATACTGATGCTAATATGATAAATCTGAAAGGAATACTGTCTGTGTTCTTTATGCCTAAACTGAACCCGCCGGTTGTGTTTAAATTTGGTAGAGATGTAGCATAAAACGAAATAGAAGATTATATCCTGTACAGTTATTATAACATGTTACTTAGTTTTATAATACAAAAGATGTAAAACCAAAACCTGTTATGAAGTTCCTTAAATTTTATTGAATTCTGATTGTATTTTGACGGCTCCTTAGCTAAGTTGGTATAGTAACCCTGCCTGCAAAGCGAGGGGTCCCGGGTTCGATTCCCGGCCGGGGCAGATTTTGTGTAAGCATAAAGTTTGTTCTCGGGTCTTGGATGTTTGTGAAGCGTGTCTGTGTGTGTCCATGCCACCTGCGAGATAGGGAATCCTAGTGCGGGGTATGAGTGTACGCGTTTTTTTTTTTTTTTTTTTTAATTTTATATAAGCTGTACGCTCGGAAAGTTGTGCATAGATTATAAGACCTTATGTAAATAGTTTCAATCGTTTGAAACAGGAAATACACTCCGTGTCCCTATAAAGTAAAATATCTATTCGCAATTTTTGTGCTATATAGGTAATATAAAACTTTACGCAGTTTACCGTCTTGCTTTTCTGTGACTAGCGGACGTCAACCACGCCGTCTTCAAATTTCCTGCTAGTCAAAGTGCAAACTCTACTTTTTTGCAACTTGACAATTATATGCTGACTTCAGAGCTGACGTGGTTACCTACCATTTGAAATGTTCTAGAGTTTAGTGACTCGCCACTTTAGTGTCATTTGCAATTGCAGTTATTCTGGTCATCATCATTACGAGTATGACTCAGCCAGCCTCCTTTCCGTGAAGTATTTACTACTTTATATGGAGATTGAACTCGTAATTTTAATATCGATATCAAGCAAGCTATCGATTCTAAATTATTTAAAATAGAAATTCAAACGCCAATAATTTTATACGAAACTTGGGAGAAGCAATTACTAAAAGATTAAAATTATTAAAATAAATCGTTAGACTACCTACAACGTTGCTGGCAAGTGCCGTAGTTGTGCACGTATTTATGATCTTCACAAAGCGTTTGGCTTCTTCATTTGTTATGTCTAAGAAATGACACATCTTACCAGAGTCGATGCTTCCTTGCTGCTTTAACTTCGGCGTCTTTACATCACACGTATCTGAGAAAGGTGGGAAAGTATGGGAAAGCGTGTTTTAACGTTGACCGTCAGTTGCAGCATGAAATTCGGATTATATATAAGATGGCGTTCAAATGAAACTAACCTACCTAAAATGTGTTTTTTTACTATTGGGTAATAAGAGTGGCTGGTCGTGGCAAAACGCCAGCCCAGAACACTTGCAGTGACATTCAGAACTTTGAAATTTTGAAACGTCTGCTCGCTACTGCAGTACGCTTGTTATCATTGAGACACTGAGAACCTAATAAGTACTGCAGGTTACCCTGACATTAGGTGTTAAGTCTGAAAAGTCCAGGAATTTCATTGATAACGTAAAAAAATGGTTATGGGTCTGAAATTAATATGATCATTATCATTATCAGCCTCTTACGCTCCCACTGCTGGAATACCGGCCTTCTCTCAGAGCAAGAGGTATGGACCATAATCCACCACGTGGGCCCAGTGCGGCTTGGTGGATGTCACATATCCTCGAATTTGTGGTTCTTGAACAGGCCGGTTTCCTCACGATGTTTTCCTTCACCGCTTTAGAGCGAGTGTGAATAATCCGCACATAACTTGATTGAGAAATTAATATGATCGTCTGGTATTAATTACCTAATTTCCAGTTGAATTATATTTAAAAGAATATAAATCATAATCTACTAAAACGGTCTACTTGATATTGTTCCAGCGAAGCCCCGGTGCGGCAAGTGCGTTGACCGCACCAATTGTGTCTTTTACGCTACATTTCGACGGCTAAAGAGTTTCGGCACGGAATCAAATTTTAATCAGTTTTTGAACGACTCGTGACGCCATGCCCGTTTTTGTTCTGATTTCTTTTAGGGCTGCCATTTTTGCGGCGATGAAAAAGAGTTCATAATACATCTAGTCACTTTTTCAGTAATTTTTATTTAACAGGATCGTTCAAAAATATTTGTAATCGGACGTGCGTTTTATTTAATTGGAGTGTACATTTTTTATTCTACGTAGGTATTTAGAATAAAAGAAAAACCAATTTTTTATACTATTTGATGACGAGTTAGTCCTACTAGATTAGGACTAACTACATCTCTACGATTTACTTCAGTCAGTTCGTTATCTGCTTAATTAAAAAAAATGAATTAATCAACTTCTTAAGAAAGTAAAACTATTGCCAACAAAGCACCACCAGATGATATTGTAAATAGCTCTCATGGTGTAACAGATAGGTGGATGGACTTAACTTCTGTAGCGCAAGAGGGATTCGGGTTCGATTCTAACAACAAAAAATTTGGTGCATTTAGAAGTGTTTGTTTTGTCCCTAGACTTTAGGTATTCTAGTAAAGGGTCAGGGCCTACGTATGTTAGCGTTAGGCATCATTTATTTTTAATTGACAACCCTATTATCGAATACCGTTCGTGAATTTTTATTCGGTACTAATTGACGGAGTTAAAGCAGAACCATTCGGGTCAGCCCCTGACACGGGACGCAATTTCATTCGTGCGTTTTATGACTGCCCTCTTATCGATTACTTAATTTTATAGCATATTAAGTTCATTCATTATGCCATCGAATGTTTGTAGAATGGGGGTTTTCAGGTTTTAAATCTACAGTTCATAATGCGACAATTAATAGAATTTGATAATGCGAAAACGGTATGGTCGTATTAAAGTCCCTTGCCGATCCGTAGAACGGTTAAAGATATGTTCCTTTACTCTGAAAGCATGGGCTCTACAAAGAGCTTGGAAGATATCTTGATGCAATACTGCGTACTGGGATGAATTTTATAGTTCCCTTGTGGATAGTTTCAACCAAACCATCAAATTGAAAATCTGCTACCAAACACTAATAATGTGTTTCGATAAAAGCATTTGAGAGCCTATTCAAGGCGTATTTACGTTATTTGATCAGCCTTTGTCTTGGCCTACCTCTCAAGAGCTGTTGCCGGAATTCTCCTGATGATAGCTTTTCTCTTGCGAGTCCTGGAATATACGCTATCACTGTTTTAAAAGATAACCTTAGGTTTAACTTAGGGCTGTAGAGTCAGGAACGTCCTAAATATACTTTTCAAGGTTGGCTTCTGCATTCATGTAGTAGTGACTGATCTAGGTCCGCATTATTACGCAACTATTGTACCTTAGGTACATTTTCAAGTACGAAGTTGCAAACTGGTTGACGAGAGGTCATAGCCTTCACTATACCAATTCTTGTTTTAGATTTAAAAATTAAAAGATAAATCTACTGAAATAATTGTACTGTGAATTGAAACTAGACACTTACATTTGTATGCAAAATAGTTAATTCGAGTAAATTCTGAATAATCCTGCAAAACTTGATTTAAGACGCTACAAACTGTATATGCTGTGCTACAGATTTCCCAGAAAAATGAGACTGGCTAAGTTCAGGTTTTTGATTACGTAAAATTTAATTTTAAACAAGTTTGTAGGTCAGAAAAAAATTGTCATGATATTCAAAACAGAATAAATTTGATGGCTAAGGATTTTCAGAACACGCTATGCATTCCTGAAGTAGGTTTTTATGGCTTTATCTCAAACTAAGTTATTTGAGTGTAATTTAAACATCGGCTATGATAATTTTGCATGTAACTAAGTAGGTGTAGTGTCTAATTGGGATTTTACAAGTTTAGATTTTTCAAATATAGCAACGTATAGAGACCATATTTTTTTATAAATTATGGCCCCCGAAGACGTTATTTAACGTGATACATAATCAATTAATCACTTTCCGTACGACCAAAATCTCGCACACGAATCACCTTTTCATCAGATAAGACTTTTGTCAGCAGCTTCTGACCACATCATCACAGAGGCATTTCACCGACTTCCACGAAAATGTCGTGATATTTGAAATGTTATCGCCCATTTTTCCATCTTCAGGGGGTGGTATTCCTTCATAAAATTAATGAAAGGACCATCCTACTCACGAAAAATAGAATCATTGAAATCGGTTGACAATTAGCGGAGAAATCGAGTAACATCGCCACAGAAAAACAGTCGATTTGAGAAACTTGCCAGCCAGTGAAATTACTGGGCTTATGAGACTTAATACCTAATGTCTCAGGGTAACGAGCGCACTGCAGTGCCGCGCAGGCCTTTGGATTTCAAAGTTCTGGGTGGCACTGCAATTGTTATGGGCCGGCGTAATGCTTACCATCAGGCAAACGTCGTCTCGTAACCAAATAATATAAAAAAAGACTTCTCCGTTTATTGAAGTCGGTTAAAATTTTACTTTTCACACAAGATGATTCATCTGCGGACACTTGATTGCATTGCATCACCATTTCGCTTCACACATTTGTCCACTCTGCCGGCGCTACATTAGGTGTTATTGTCAATATCTGTCGACTCTGCGAACTTTTGCAGTTTTGAGAACTGAATTGTGTTTCGACCTGATTTTCGGTCTCGCAATATCGTCTGTAGTGTAGATGTCAGTGAATTTCAAAACAGTAAACGAAAATGTACTTAAGCGTGCTGGGTGCATACACCTGTTTTTTGACAAGAACATTTGGATTTTCTATAGATCTTCAATGCCCTTTAGATTATGCATCTGTTTTGTGTGTTCTGTTTTGTGTATGTTTATAAATTACTTAGATATAATTACAAGTAGTAGTACTAGTAGTGTAGTAGCTACTTAATATAAGCCTTTTGCCCCGTTTAAAGAAACTTATACGTATTTATTAAAAACTTTGTCGACCGAATTCAAATAAAGAGTCGTAGAGCAATCCTTTTTAAAAGCCCTACTATTCTATCCATCGAATCAATAACAAATAAGACTACAGATTCATAAAATTATGAGTTGTTTTCCATCTCAGTATAAAGTAAGGTAATTTTACAAATTAATTCTAACTCTTAGCGAGCTAACACACTGTCTTACGAACAAAGACAAAATTAACGGGATATTTACCATATACAGGATGAGTCTGATTTGGATCAATTGAAACCAATTTACACTCAGGCTGTATATTCTTTGTATTGAGTTCCCGATTTTCAGCACCTTTAAAAACCTATATTACACATTACACGTTGACAATCACTAAGACCAGCAATCAGCATTTGCAGCAAGCAGTTGACTTTGTCAATTGAATATATGCAAGTGGTTCTAGATTTTCAGCACATTAGCTTTGGTACAATATGTTGCTACATAAAACAGTCTCTATTCTCATTGGGTTTACACACAGTTATTTTAAGACAGCCAATATCCACTTTTCAATGCTACTCACTGCTCACCATCGGCCTTCCTAAAGCTCTTAAACATTTTGAAATCAAAACACCACTTCCCTATTACCGCCCCCAGCGAAGTCTTTATTGATTCGGCTACGATTTAATCAAACTTTCTAAAGCACAAAGCTAATGAATGCCTTAATCAAAGCAACAATACAGGAGTTGATTCTCTGCTTAATTATTAACTCCAAATAATATTAATTACGACCGTCGAGAGCGGGAGCAGTGACCTAAGCGCAGAGAATTATATTATTTTGGTAACTTTGAAGAACGCTGTAGGTTGTGCTTAATTACTGTTGTATTTTCATTAAAATACTTCCAAAATATTATTACTGAATCTTTTTAGAGATCCGTACTTTGAGATGAGTGATAGGTTTGATGGTTGTTTACAGTGGAGACACCAAAGTGGCAAACATAAAATATGACATCGTGTTTTTTTTTTCGTCGACAAAAATCCTCATTGACGCTATCAGCCCTGGGGGTACCAAGGTACCAAGGTGAACTAAACTAATGAGATTGAGCTACCAACTAAAAAGCGACGGTGTTTTCTCCTAACGCTTCGTGTCGGGCTGCGACTATAAATATTTTATTATTCTCTGTGGAGCGAGTACGCAGTGTTGCTAGCCGGGATTGCAGAAGAAGTGCCGAAGATCCGACTCTATACCGCACCTTGAGAGTGTCTTTTGTTCAACAGTGGACTGAAGTAGGCTGAATTATGATGACCATTTTATAGCGTTGATGATTCAGTAGAAGTAAGTTCGGCTCTGATCCGTAGGTTCAATTCCTTCTAAGAGCTTTCAGTGAACGAACGGCGGCGGTTCGGAATGTTTGGTTTGATCAGTTTTGGTAATTGAGTTTCCTAATTAGCTACGATAGGGGAATTATTTTTCTTTAGGATTGTGATTTAAGATTAGGTAAGGCTGTGGTCAAAGCATAAATAAAAAAAACAAGTAGAATTAAAAACAAATGAAAAGTGTGTGAGATCTTTTATTTACTACGTCTGAAACACGTTTCACAATTACAAGAAAATGCCGTAAACAAATTATTTTCATCCTTTTCTAGATAAAATGAATTCGCTTCTTTTTCCGCCCACGTTAAGGCCAATACCATAGAGTAAAAAGCCTATACGACCTATTATTTACCATCTACCAATTTAAAAACAGTCCCGTGACATCTCGCAAGCTAACGTCATTCCGTACATTGTATTAGCGTTGGCGGGAGCGGATAAAGAAGCGTGTGGGTTATGTCTAGAGGGCCTTGTTCATCTCCCAACGGAGCAAATACTCCTTCATTATCAGCCTCTTACACTCCCACTGCTGGGTTACCGGCCTTCTCTCAGAGGGAGAGGTATGGACCATAATCCACCATGCGGGCTCAGTGCGGCTTGTCCTCGAACTTTGTGGTTCTTCAACATGCGGGTTTCCTCACGATATTTTACTTCACCGTTTTAGAGCGAGTGTGAATAATTCGCACATAACTTGATATAAGTCATTGATGCGAGCCGAGTCGGGATTCGAACTATAGTGCGTCGGATTGAAAGTCACACAAGTTCCCGCTCGGCCACACTCGCTCTACGTACTCCTTCAAATAACTCTCAATACTCCTTAGTTCAAGCCTTTGATTAATAGGTTCCCCCCTACCTCGACTGCGTTTAGGCACGGCCAGCATAGCGCACGTATTTCAGTAATTAACCGTGCTCACCGCCTGTGAAGAGATCGTTCACCGCGGTCTCGACCGAGGCAGTGCTTGGACATAGCCAAGTTGTGCTTGGAAATGAATGAAATGTTTCAATAGAATTTATAAATATTTTTTTGAGGTCCGTGCTGTTCTTGCGGCCTCTACAGCGTTATTTACGGTAGGCGATGTAAAAGGCACTCAGCCTTAAAAATGGTGCTTGGCGAGTAGCCTGCATGGAGTGCATTAGAATCTCGGCTGTGCCCGGAATGCGGTGGTCAAGAGAATTCACACGCCAGCGTGCGAATTCTTCCGTTTCAAGTGGGTTCTAATTTAGAGGTATATAGAGTTACTATAATTATGGACCCGATGTGGTTGCCATAAGTTGAAGTTGACGTTATAGTTTCAAAGCCTACAAAAACATCGAGAAGAGGAAACTTAACGTGTGATAGATAAATATGTTTAGAGTAGAATTTATGTTTAAAAAGTAGTAAGGAATGGGGTTTCCTTCCTGGGTATTTGTATTCTCAAAGAAGAAGCCCAAGGCTTATGACGATCAAATTATATTTTTATTGACATTATTTTGGTGTTATTTATTTGGAGCCCATAATCCGGTGTCGACTAACAAGCGTGGAGAAATTAAATATAAGTATTATTATTGTTTATGCATCCGTTTGAGGTAGATAGCATAATGGACCTTGTTGCATTTTACAAAGTCACTTATGTTTTTAATAATTAAAAGTTCTCACATAGTAAAATCTTCAGTACCTTTATAAGATAAGTGTGATCATACAACATTATTGAGAGAAAAAGATATGCTAATATTGTAATATGTTTCAATTTGACGTTTTAGTTTAAAAATATTCACAATCACTGGATTTGGTCTTGTATCAGATTACAAAAGTAAGCTATATTTTCCACAATATAATAAAATAAATTAAATAGAATTAAATTAAATAAATTAAATTAAATATTTATTTATTTCTCTCAAACACATTACATTAAATATTTAGCCCAAACCACTAAACTAGGCGTTGAGGCCTGTGTTTTAGCAGCAAGTGCTTTCCCAAATAGGAGCATAATGACGTGCATACAATTTGTTTAAACTTAAAAAAAAAACATTTAATTTCTAAATAGATGTACTTAATAATAAAGATTTATAAATTTTTGCTTATCAAAATATATTTGATTCTTTGATAAATTTATCTATTTATCAGAAATATCATCTCCAATACATGTCAGGTTGTATCCTTCCCAAAAATAGAAGCAGTTACTAAAAATGTAATTATGATACTTATAAAATTCTTTTGTATTTTAATTAACTAATTCATCAAAACAATTTTCTTACAGTAATGTACAATTCATTCAGAAAAAATAATCAGAATCTAAACACTGCTACTCTAATTTGCTCAGCAGATATTATCGCGGTGATTATTCCGAAGATGTGAAAGCACCTTACCACGATTACCTTAATAAGCCAATTAAGAGAGGGTTATTAGTGCACCCAGGGGCTCTAGATGTGCGGTTGTGTATGATAATTGTATGGTAGCCTTGTTCAGGATAGTGCAAAATTATATACAAATGTTTACTTTGTATACTGTTACGTGAGCCCTGTAAGTGTAGATGGACCAACGACCTGAACCCCAATTCTAAAAATGACAATGGTTTCATCGCAAGTGATCACTTTAGGTGCTTAGGTGGTAGAGACCACCTTTAAAATTGTTATTTTGGCAAAAGCCTCCAGGTGCCTCCGTTTCATTCATAAACATCCGTCTCTTTTTTTTTAAGGACTAACTGAGGTGAGTGAAAGAGAAGGGAATATTGAGATATCTTTGCGCAGAAGCCTTCAGTTCACCAGGATGTGTCCGGGTCGTCGCGTGCGCACGCCAGCTGCGAGGCAGATGCGCCCCCACCGGCCCGTCGCCGTCGCCGGCTGTAGGGGATGAATTTACATCCTTATTTTTATACTCAAGCTCATAAAAATAATGCATTGAACCAATTAATAATTAAGTTTATTGGAAAACCTAAATAAATAAATAATGGGTCAGTGGTAAAAAGATCAACCGCTGTCGATCTTTACTATACTCACCATTCATTGTTTTAACCATTTTTAACCTTTTTAACCATTGGAAAGTAAAAAAACTTTCCAATGGTTAAAAAGTTTAGGTTAACGTTTGATACTATCTCACTTGACCTTATAGTAATTAATAAAATTAAAGGAATAGTACAAATAAAAAAAAATGTTCTTTAAACAATTTATGTTTGGATGCTTCGCGACCCTATACCTCGCGGTTCATGACCCTCTAGATAAAGGGAAATCTAGTTAGGAATCAGGATCTATTATTTCAATCTTACAGGTTTTTTATTTATCCTTACTAGCAGTTGGTCAGAACTGGCAGTTACTCTTATGACCACCGGCAGATGTGACTTCCACTTTTCTAAAGGACGGTCGACAGCCCGCTGTATGTACGAAACAAAAAGTTGTATGTCGGTAATATTCACTATGAGGGCCTTATTTATTTGCAAGGTGTTCTTCAACTATCTTGTTTCAAAGAAGAGTTCTTTGAGATAGAACTAATGGATTTTGAGGGTAAAATTTGATGTGTCAGAAAAAGAATATTACTTCACTGGCACTGTTTCAAAGTTATCCTCTTATTAAAAACAGTGTTAAACGGGGGTTTAGTTGTCTTAGTTGTTCTTTGACAATTTTAAACTGAATCGAAAGAGACAAAACATAGTTAACTATTCAACCGTTTTAAAAATATTTCTTTCATGATGAAGTGATAATAGAGCTTCTACTAGTCAGTAATTTCACTACCTTTATACTACTACTAGTTACATGCTGTTTTACGCATACATTGCGTTTTGTATATCCTATGATCTTGGCCATTTTAAATTCTTCTATCTAAAGACCAATTAGGTACTGCCCAATCCCGCAGCTGTCGGCTTACTGTATCGCAAGGTGTCTATTGACCACTTTATTGACTAATTTTAGGGTTCACTGGGTTTTCTAAAGGTTACAGTTGTTAGCGTCCTGTGAAGCTACACCTCAGAATAGATAAAAGTAGGTGCAAGGCTATACTAGATGGCGACGTTATTATGGGAGGCTGTGTGGTTTGTGTTTATTGCGGAGTTCTCAAAAATTATTAGTTTACAGCTTAAATATCTCAAAAATTTCACTGCCACGGGCTCTGTGGCTTTTCAAGACAGTACTTCCACTGCAAAATAGAGAGATAACGGCCTAAAAGAAATATCAGACGGTTTCAAAGATAGTCTTTTGTCTTATGTATAAGTATTGCCCCCTTGCCCGTTCTGCTCTCTCTCTATTTTGTTCTACTTCATTCAAAAGATGTTGCACGTTTTGCTCCAAATGGCATTATATGTAATGATATTATTATTATTTTAAGTTTATTATCTTTTAGGAAAAATGTGGAGTTTAAAATAAAAGTAACTACAATTTTTAAATAGGGCAGGTTTGTTATATACACGTTTTCTTATGTTTATTGAGGTCTTTTTATGTTACATACTTATACTTTCAGCTTTTAGGCGCTTATACTAACACGGGTCATAGAAATAAATGTAACAAACCGTACTATAATAAATGCGAATGTGTATTTGTATGTTTGTTCTTCTTTCACACAGCAACAGAGCAACAGATCTACGTGATTTTTGGTTTATATATGTTTTATGGACCGGAGAGTAACATAGGCTACTTTTTATCTCGGAAAGATGCACGGTTTCTGTGGGAACGCGGGTGAAACTGCGGGCATAAAGCTAGTAAAATAAATAAATGAAGGTGATAATATCAGACGTGATAACATCAAGTTAGCATACTTATTTTATACTGAACCTTGTTATACTCGATTGGTTATAGACTGATCTTTGCAAATAACTTATTCTACGCAGATAATAATGTTAGTGCATAATATTCTTATGTCGTTTGGAAAATAGATCGAGCAAATTCCAATAATATAACCATAATGATATTCAGTAGTCATGGCACATGGTCGTATTTCAAGTTGAAATGAGCTCTGTTCTTGAACTTGTTCTGTTTATATGGTAGAAAGAGGTAATTTTTGTCACTTTGCTGATATTATTGACTGTATTTAGTCAGGAATTATATTTATTGCCCACCGATTCAATTGTTATTTCATCAATATGGCGTTAATTGGAGCGTGGACTGCCTAGTTGATAATTAATTAGATTTAAAATAAATAACGTGGTTGAAGTTGGCGTCAAGCTATAGGCTATAAGGTTAGGACTGGCCTTGAAATGGGGTCGCTGGAATATACAGATCATCGCTATAGGGGAGACCAGGGATGAAAGTAACGCGGGATGAACGTAACAAATGAGTTTCTGAACAAACTATGTTAGCTACATTGATGGGTGGTACCACCGATATGTTCCAATTTGAACCACCTATTACCTCATTTGCCCTCTTGGCACTGTGCCGTCAGGTTGTGGAGGTAGCAAGCTGGTGCTGCAAAAGTACCCCCAAAGTAAGGTTTGACCGTTTTTTCAACGGTGTTTTTTTTATTATGGGAGGTTTCTTGCTTGCGTGTCTAGTGACAGTAAAGTAGCATAAGTATTCGTCTTTCTATTTTGGCGTTCAAAACGATAGTTTATTTAGGTTATAGGCATGTATTTGGCAAATTGAGGGAAAATTTATAGTTAGGGATGAAAGTAACAACTTGTTACTTTCATCCCGATTATGATCGTGATATCTCGAAACGATTTTATTGTGTTTTTTTATATTTCAAAGTAATACAGATTTATTTTCTTTCTCCTGAATACCTAACATATATAAACGAACGACTAGCAGAGGTTTAGTTACTGCAGAAATAATGGATTTGGCTACAGAAGTACTTTATAGAAAAGTATCATTTTGAGACGATGTGAATTCATATCAGCCATAAGTAAAACCACCATTGGTAGCTTCACCGGCTTCGGTAGCTTCACTATTACTGCCAAGAACCCCTCCTGAATTAACTTTGCCACCAGTAATGGCTTTGCCATTGAAAATTATTTCAGAAATAGACATTGTTTGATAATTAACAGCTTAATTTGACTCCAAACAAGCTTGAAATTCAAGAACAAGAAGAAAGAAAGCGTAGAGCCAAAGAAGTTAAGAAACCTATTTTACAAACTGCTAAACAGACAAAAAAGCCGAGGGCTGCAGTTGATAATAAAACTAGTGAAAAATTGAAATAAAAGACTAAAAAAGAATAAATAAATATGTACTAAAATAACTAAGAATAGTGATCATTCAGACAGCGAAGATTGCTTCTGGTTAATTTGTATGAAATCCTTTTCTAACAGTAGGTTAAATGAAAAGTAGGTAGGCACAATGCTTAGTTAACGATACTAAGCATTGTGGCTACCTGCTTTTATATTCAACATAATTATATTAATTTCTAATCAGCGTTTTAGATTTTACCTTAGAATAAGAACAATAAAAAATCTAGGAAACAACAATCTTCTTTATTTTTAAGTAATCAACATTATTTAAAAATGAGATCTCAATCATGAGAATGCCCACAGCTGATAGTCTATGAAACTATCAGCTGTGGGCTCAAGTAGATTGTGCTAATAACGAAATAAGTTACCTACGCCTTAATTGTTTACCAGATTGAGATCTAATTTTTAAATAATGTTGATTATTTTTATAAATGAAGAAGATTGTTATGTTTCCTAGTTTTTTTTTAATTGTTGTGATTCTAATGTAAAATCTAAAAGGCTGATTAGAAATTAATATGTTGAATATGAAAGTAACTTTGGTTTTATTTACTATGTTACAACCATCCCCTTACACTGTTACAACCAACCCTAGGGGTAGGGATAGTTGTAACAATTTCCACTTTTTTTGTTTGGTCGTATTTCTCAAAATCTGTAATATAGGTTACATTTAAGCTGGTGTTAAAAGATAGTTAAAAGACCAATCTATCATGTGTACGGATTAGAATTTTGATATTCAAAAAGCTTTGTGAGATATTACGAGAAATATGAAAATTGTTACGTTCGTCCCTGGTCTCCCCTACAAGTGATAGTGTGGTCGCAAAAGATGTGGTGGGATTGGTGTAAGAGACCATGTGGTCTCTTACAGTGCTCGTATATGTATACGAGCACTCCAATCCAACGTTTCAAAAACCGTCCAAGTGTGGCAAATCTCAGATGGATTAAAATATTAGAAATCCAAACTTTCCAAATCCAACGCTATTGTTAGTGGCCGATACGAGGGTCAATTTCGCGTTCAGTTGGCAGTAGTCGAGACGCAGAATGACCGAAAAATGGAACGATGGTGCGCTCGGAATGGAGTGACCGTCTGTGTGCTCGAAATTGAACAATCGCATCGTTCCATACTAAATTCAAGGCGCGCGGAGCGATGGATTTTTGAACGCTCGTGTATGGGGGCTCTAACTTATCGCGAATATAAAAAGAAATAATAATTTATCTTTATACGGGCTAGTTTTCAATGCAAAACAATAAAAAATTAACATGTCTACTCATATCAGATTGACACTATTGCACAATTTAGAAATCTGAAGGAACGAGAAAGGAACATAGTCCATAAACAATATTCTTGTCCTTTCTGCCAACAAGCTCGTGTTACATCGACAAGCCTTGTGCAATGCTTTGACACTACAAGTACCTACGGCAATTCCCACGAAGCGTACCATTGAGCCCCCCACGCATTGTGACGAAGTTTTGATTAGTATTGGATGGTTGAATGTATGATAGTGGATGAAAGGCAAATTTTAATGAAATCTCTTGCAGTTTTATCTAGAGTATTGTTTATTCGTGATTGGTTTGTAATTGCTGGACAGTATCGACAGGTGATTGGTAACAGATTTTTTACTTGAGACTGACGAGGCAGCTAGCTAGCTATAGTATACCAAGTTAGTTTCAAGCAGCTAAATTAGCACTCATTTTCTAGTGCTAACAAAATTGCCTCACAAGCATTACTTAATTCAACATTGTGTTTAAAATATTCAGTCAAATTATTATAGGGCGTATGAGACACAGAAGTTGGTGCAATTTCAGGATGATGAAGAGAGCGGTATATTAGTGTTGATTTTAAATGATTTTCTCATTTTATCACTTTATCCGCACTATATCAAATGCTAGTGTCTTTGTAGGTTTGTTGGTTTGTCCTTCTTGTACGCAGCAATCGCGCAACGGATCGACGTGAATTTTTGCATAAATATAGTTTATGTTACTGTTCCCGTGGGAATCGCTACGCAGGTAAATCAGTGAGCAGAAGCTAGTTTCTCATAAAACTGAATTTGAGAAGTGCAAGATTTAAAAGGTATCGGGGTCAAAGGACTTTGAAGCAGTATTTAGTGAAGTAGACTTTACCGTTAGACCTATCTATATTCTGATCTTAAGCGATTGATAAGCGATATGGTCGGATATTATGGTAAAAACACTACATAAAGCTAGGCCTGGCTAGATTGGAAACGTATCTGTCTTCGTGACAAATTGCTAAAAATCTTGAATACAAAGAAGTCTAAATCTAGACTATAACGGATAGCTGTGGGTTTTGATGACCAATATACCTATGTAAGTTATTTGGGTCAATGAACCAATGAACGAGGCAATACCTCCAGCAATATGAGCACCCTGCGAATTGATAGCTGTTTCGAATATTTAGATTATATATAAAGGCCAGCAATGGTCTATCGTCGAACTATTTCGCTCTAAATTTTATTTCTACAGATACGTCGTCGTTCAATAACCGTTCGATTTATTCGTTGCAAATATTACAACAGACGCGGAAAACCTTATCTGATAAACGTTATGGATATCAGTCATATTCGCAACTATGCACACAGTATACATTTGTGAAATGATTCACAGGCGCCCGCTAGCAATGTGTCAACATTCTCAAACGTGGATTGGAAAACATGATCAATAATGAAAACCGGCTCAATTTCTTCCCTCTTTTAAAACTAACAAAGCGCTTTACCGACCAACTACTAGTTACCTAAGCTAAATATATCACCGCTTTGCTCGTGTAGTCCGCCTCCAAGCAGTAATGTGCAAGCATTACAATATTAAACGTCGAGAACCGATAACCTAATCAAGGTTGCAGATATATAAGTCCTCTCTAATGAAATATCGGAAGCCAAAAGAAAGATTATTTTGAAATTACCTATTGTAGTGTAAAACAAAACTGTCCGGTATACACTAAACAAAACACAGTGTAGTTAGTGGTAGGACTAACTCTTCTGCGAGTATCCGACTGGGTTGTTACCACCGCTCTGCTTGTAAAGTCTGCCGCCAAGCAGTAATGTGCAAGCATTACTGTGTTCCGGTTTGATGAGCAGAGTTATAGCCAGTGAAATTACTGGACTTATGCGACTTAATACCTAATGTCTCAGGGTAACGAGCGCACTGCAGTTTCTAGCTACCTATATCGAGTTTTTTTAGGCAACCTGAAAGAAATGGTGTTGGCGTTCTGTTATCAAGCGCTGACGTGTGCTAGCGCCGATACATGCCGTGATACTTTATCGCAACGTACAGCTATTAGTTGGGATTCGATGACATCAGCGATGATTTGATTGCTAAAATCTACTGTGATAATGTTAAAGGTGCAGTGAGACTGTGTACCTATTACCAACATTTAGGCGAAATCCGCCCTACATAGTCTTACTTGTCTCGCCTTTTTCCCCATTTCGCTTTTCTTATGTTTTCCGATACTTTGCCAACGACAGCCAAATTATTCTTTCAATAGAAATTGAAGAGTTTTCTAAGCTTTAGAAGTCTATTGGTTTTTCGGAAGACCAATGTGTACAGAGGGGACTCTGGTCTCTGCCGCTGCTAATAAAACGTTGAGCGGTCAACACTAAAACGCACCTGGTGAAAATGTCCCAGATTTCTTCAATAGAAACATGGCATCCACACTGATTTATCATAATAAATAAATGACATAGGTATCAGTATCGTTGGTAAATTTCCAAATGATTTTAAAAATGTATCTGATAAAATTTAAAAAATAAATACGGACGTTTCATTTTAAGGGCAGGTAAATACAATGATCATAATAAAGAATTAAGCCCAGCATGATTACGGATTAACACAAATACTTTCGATCTATATATCAACACGTAACAAGAAGCCGAACCACTCCTAAAACAAATACAATTTAGGAAGTAAATGATAAGAACCACTGAAAAGTGGCAGGTAAAAGCCGTGTTGTCTCTAGATTAGATACAAAAAGACAAATACAAGACGTCTACGTCTATTCAAAGGCTAGTCGGTGTCATTGTCGAGGATTAGCTAGCGGTCGAAATCACGATAGGATTTAATTATGGAGCTATTGGCTGTAGCGTTATCATATCGCTCCACGATACTGCCGATAACCGAGGAATAGCCGCCGCGGGCGACCGTTTACAAATAACACAGGAACCCATTTGTAAATAAATTACAACGAAACCGAATCAGTGTTTGAAAAAACGACAAACCGGCCTCGGATGTCCACCCGGCGTTAACCATTGTTTGTGTTTACGAGTACATCGCGACAATTAGTTGAGCAACCATTCCGGCGCATTCAGCAGGCGACGAGGCGACGCCGACGCTGCGCTGCGTCGACTATTTCTTTGTGTTTTCGCTTATCGCTAACTCGATTTGCATCGTCGACGTCATCTTCAAATTGTGCTGCATGAATAAAGAGCTTAGTTATGAAAACGAAGCGCTCTAGTGTGTCGATTGTGTCATCGGGCGCTGTAAATTATCAGGGACGGGCGGTAGCGCGTGAGTCAGGTGTCGCGAGTAAACGGGGCAGGGGTCGCCGACGAGCCTCCAGGACCCCGCGCGGCCAGGACCGGTGGCGCGAACATTCGCGGCACGTCCTTTGTTGGCCGCTTTGTTTTGGAGTGCCATCCGGTTCCTGGTGGTGGAGGGGAGGGGACAGGTGGGCGCAGGTAGCGCGCGGAGCGGCAATCAGTCCACCTCGATGCGTCGCGCTGCGCGAGCGCCTCGCCTGTTCACGAACACTATCTAATATGGAAATGGCCAGTCATTCCGCGACAGGTGCGCGCCCGCACCGACCGTGCACGTGTGCTGTTAGTGAGTGCGCCGGCGCTGCCTCTTCATTTTCCAGCTGCATCACTGGTAAGTTTTCACTATTCTCACAAAAATCTCACACGAAACAGGCCGGTACGTTTTTGCCGGTTCTGTAATAACAGCGCCCGCGTCGGCCTGCTCACGCGCATCTGCCGTTCTGTTCCGATGCAGCTGCTGTCGCTTGAATAGGTATGACGGTTTTTATGTTATTCGATCAAATCGTAACGTTCCTTTGAATGAACTCGCCTCAAAAGGCTACCCTCCGGGACCTGAGAAGGGCTCTAATACAATTAGTGAGTGTGAGGAGCCGGGCGCGTTCACACGGTCGCATTCGCCCGTTTCGCGTGTTGCTGTTACTGTATAAATATTGGTTCGATAACGCGAGTGCGTGTACGCCACATACGCCAACAGTTATCGATTCCACACATGCGTCAACTTCGATGGTTATCTTCGCTGGATCTGGGTCATTGTTCTTTTGTATTTCACTACTATAGGTACATTTCAGTATTGGGTCTGCTTATCTGAGGGTTTTTATACGTATTTTATCTTTTATAAAATTTCTTACTTTTCAAGCAAGTTCTATTGAAGTTAAATTACCGTGGAAAATTAAAACAAAGTAGTTTGCTGAACCGGACGCGTGAGAAACAATAATTCAGACTTAAAATGTTCGCGAAGGTACGAATAGGTATCACAGCCACATTTCGGTTGAAACAACTGAATTTATTCCCATTAAATTTAAATCTGTGAATAAATATAGTTCCTAGAGAATGGATACACGTATTAAAATTGATTTTGAATCGTAGCAAATCGATTTGATCGTGTTTAGGAACGAATCTTCAAAAATCCGAATCTTAATGTGAACCACTACACGCGAATAGAGTCTTAACAGTTTTAGATACCCATTAAATTGGAAGCCTAAAAAGAATTTGTTAAAGACCGACAGCATTGAAAAGATAAAAGAATATTATAAAATAGTTACTAAGGGAATTGAATCCGAAGCGATTTTCATGCTGCAGTTTTAAACTTTATGATCGTACTGATAAAACATATTTTTTTAAATTCAGGCACTTAGGATCCATTGGAAAAATAAATTGCACAGAAGATAGACACCGTTGATTACTCGATTTGATTTCCTTCCTCCACGGCAAGAGCAGTAAAGGCTTCAATCTTTGGTCGTAAACAACGTTCTCTTTATTCTCTTGAACAGTTTCATTGTGATCATTAGGTCTAATGCCGCATCCACTGAGCTCAGTGGTGACTCGGTGAACGAGCACACCGGTTTTCATAGTCATGAAACTATTATGTGAATAGGTAGGTACTTGGTACATTATAAAGAGTAGTTTTTTCCCCACCCGCTCCGCTCTACCGCGCTCGACGGTAGTAGGTACGTACCTCGTGACTTCACAGAATTTGGAAATTTGAGATATTTTTATTTGTTTTCCTCTATCTGAAGGTTTCGTGTTGTTTTCATTGTTGGTCAAAGTTTTTAAGATTTATGTGGTTGCGTCGTTGGTAGAGCTATTATAAGCCTTCTTAATATTTATGTATTTGGTTATCCTACAAACAATCTTGTTATTGCCGACTGAGTCTTTAGATAGGTGATGCAGATTCAAAATGAACAATGATAATGCATTTTGAAGATGATCAGACAGTCACAAAATGCATACTATCACCATAAAAATCTCATTAGATGCGAGCTATGGTAACAAAATAATCTCAAAACTGTTGACCTTGTCATATTTGAACATCTCTATATAAGCTTTGACCCCAACGTTTCCAATGGCAAGGACGTCTTTACTTCCACCTTAAAACGTGTATTGTATAACATTAATGAGTTTATATCAGTATATTAATGAATTACTTAAAGCTATGTTTCGATCATTAATGAATTGAGTATTTGAAACAAAGTGAAATAACGTCGAAGCGTCGAGTATTGGCAGTATCAATGTCATTTATTTCTGTGTTCACATTATTGAAATTGAAACAGGTGTTTGTTGAATATTTCGACACAACAATATTACGAACAATGTCGACTTTTGATCATTATTATCAGGTATATAGATACAAGAAATGGCATAAGCAGACAACCATTGTAGAGCTAGCAATACTCTTTGATTAATTTAATTTAAAGTAATTTGGTTATAGATTACCAAATAACTATTGTACAGCTTTAATTACATAAAAACATTTCAATTCTTTCAATTCAATTTCAATTGCATATAAAATTATTCTGAAATATTAGTTTAGCTACTATTTTCCCTAAATGTGGCCTGGTTTTGTGCACATACAATACTTAGTAATGTTATGAAATTAATAAATTTACACGTAATAAACAAATTTTTAAGAAAATAATTATATGAATAAAACTTGTCACATGTATGACGGAGCATTACTTGAGAACGGCTCGACCGATTTAGCTATCTTTTTTGGTTAGTTCGTAATTTTCAGGACAAGGTTTGTAAGAAATAATTTTATTATTAAATCCACGGGAAAACTTGGAAAGATCTTAAATTTTTAGAAGAACATCAAAAATGAATTTCATTGTTGAGGCTGTCAGTGCGAAAAAAAAGAAGGCATTAGGTACATGCATAGAATGGTGTATAATCAAAGGGTACATGATATGAGGTACATAGTGTCACTGTCAAATAGCTACCCGTGCGATGCCGGGGTGAGTCACTAGTTATATATAAATAATGTAATATCGGTTTATCGGCAGTTTAAGACCAAACAGTAATGAACTTGGACATCTTATCTTTAGGGTAAAACCCGGATAGTTGCCTCAGTGGGATACTTGCCGCAGTGTCTAATACACTATGTTAGGGATGTTGGGGGTATTAGTACTTTACTATAATTAGAAGCCCTTCTACCACAGGCCTCGGTGCCATGTAAATTGTCTGAATAGACGCACGCGTCTTGTCCGTGTGAGCAAAAAACCTCCGCGCCGAAACTTTGACGAGCGTCAAAATTATATTGGTCAGTATATTTCATTGAATATTTTTTTAACTGACTGTGGTTTCAGTCAAGATTTTGTTTATTTGCATGCTTTACAGTTTAAATTACACTGTTTATTACGTTTTATTGTTATATAGTTTTTATTTATTTCGCAAATAAAAAGGGCAAGTATCCGTATCAAAAAGGATAGTTGCCCTATTTGCCTTTGCGGATAGTCGCCCTTGGGGCAACTATCCGCAATTATAAATTCTTTAATAAAGCAAAGACTTTTTCTTTAGGTGAAATTCAGTAGGCGACGTTCCCAAAATACTGGCAGCATTGCCACGTTGAATGGCAATGCTTTATCTTCGACCTAAGTACGGGCCAGCATTTGGAGGTTCTTTTTATTGTATTTTTATTTTATAGTTTAAAACATTAAAACTGAAATACTTACTATTTAATAATGTTAATTAATATTTTATTAGTAGATACTTAATAAAGGATCGATAAACAATAAAGACGGATTACTTAAATTGATATGAAATTTGTTTATATCTAATAAAATCATAGTGTGGCGTCTATAGCCCTGCACGAGGCAAGTATCCCCGGAAGCATTTTTGGCGTTAGGCTACTATCCGCCACGGTAGGCAACTATCCCTTTTTTGAGAGGTCTAATAAAACAGCATTTACTCGAAAACCATATTAATTATGTTTACAAAAATAGGCTCCTATTAAAGATCAAAGACCTATGTTTTGACATACATGTTGTATTAATCGCAGTAAGTACATATTTTTGAATAATAGAGCCTTTTTGAAAAGTGCGGCAACTATCCGGCTTTTACCCTAAACTTTCTCAACAAAGCTACACAACCGACTATCACGTTTCTCGTTTGACAATTTTCTTATAAATAGTGAGATTAGATCTAATCAAAACATAACGGATCACGGAGGCATCGGGGCGAGGTCAGAGGCCTGTTTCATAAAAAATATTAGTCTAATATTATGAGTATTAGTCTCATATTTTATATGGAAAAAAGAAAAAAAAGCTCATAATATTAGACTAATATTTTTTATGAAACAGGCCCCTGGTCGCATCCACAGAAAGTCCCATCGGTTCGTCTCATTTGGACACTACATTGTGTACTTGCCAGTCGGTGTACTTGCCAGTCCATTTTGTTTTCAGAAATTTAGAAAAACAACGTTTACAGTTATTTATCGACCAGCAGTTATAGTACCTACAACATTCTCTACCTATAACATTTGGTTAGAGACTTCGTCGATTCGTGTCAGCGGAACCAATTGCAGTTGATAAGTATTGAGCAGAACAGGCAACGCTCTGTAGGGTTGCCTTTTTTAATTTTACATTCAATATCAAACATACGGCATAAAGAAACCCCAGTTTTAATACTGAAAAGAGAATACGATATTATATTTAACATATTTTTGTATCATAAATATTGTGTTTTATTTTTTAAATAAAATAATTTGAAGAGTTTTCGATGATAGTTGTGCTTAGCTTGAGTTCCCACCGCGTTTACATTTATTTACTCTACTGTAGGTATTTTACTGTACCCATTGTTATCACGATGAGATTGTGACAACCCTAAGAACCGTGAAAAAAGTGGTCGTGGTCCGCGACAAATTGAGCAGTAATGTGATGAGTTGACAATCTCCCACCATTATTCACAGGTACGGTTGAATGAACCCTTCCATCCTTAGAGTTCAGTCATTTCAACCACTTCCGAAACACATCACAACCACAAAGCTGCTCCAGTCTTGACTAACAAGAACCGCTTCCGGTCTTTAGTTTGAATCACAAAAAATGGTTGTGTCCAGGCGAAACATATTTGAAAACGCTGTCACATGAAAGTATCTATTAGCAGAGATTCAGCTCTCTCTCTAACGCCCTCTGTTGAAATCTATTTGGAGGCGACAAATTAGGACGTGGTTGCTATTCGATTACAACCTGAGACGTTGATTTCAAGGGTCAATAAATTCTTGCAAACAAGAATTCTCTAGAAGTAGAAGTTATCATATTTTATGTATCTAAAGTTACTTGAGCATCAAGCTGTAACCAAAATGCGCTTAAGGATAGAGATACCAATAAAATTATCCCAGAAATAGACGAGCATTGAAGATAGTTCAGCAGGTTGTACAAGTTGTGCAAGGCGAAGGCGTGGCTCAACAAACGGCCCGAGTTCACGACGGCTCGTAGTCCCGTTTCCACAACTATTCCTCAAGACTGATGCGTCAGATCACCACAGCCTGTACGCAGATAAATACTCCAACCACCAAAAAAACACCAATTAGAACAATTGAATTAAAATAGAACTATTGAAACCTTTTTTCGAACATTAAACAGTCATTAGCTAGTTTCTGAGCTATTAATTAATTTAATCTGTGGCAGATTCGCGTTGAGTTTCGTGTTCTGGTATTGTTGTTAGAAATATGACGAATCAAGATGGTTCTTTGAGAAGTCGGAGCATGAAATTGTGTGCACGAGGCGTATCGGCAATTTGCGTCAGTTTTTTTTATCACAGTCACGACAGGCCGGATTCTTTGTGAAGCAGCCAATCGTGGACTAGAGACGGTGTAATTGGGAGAAACTACGTGGCCACCACAAATGCTTGAGATTCATTTTCGACCACTACACTGAGACCTCTGAAATTGTACCTCCACACCCTTGATTCCTCTGTAATTCTTGAGTGATTGAGAGGGGAAAGAGATCGTGGTAAAATAGTTGCTCTATAATGACACGGTCTTATTCTGGTCGGTTGCAACAGCGAGCGTAACTGTTTCGGCCCTTTTGTCCGAGTGATGATTGTTGAGAGATGGCTTATAATTCCTTAGCGGATATTACACAGTATCTACTTTACTTCGCGTCTATTATAATTATATTTTTAGGAGCCTCCGTTTGAAGGCGCCAATTGTTGCAGTTAATTGAGCATGTGTTTCACGTTTTGAAATGATAAATTATCGCCACTTAGCAATTCAATTCTGTCAAATGGCTTGCAGGCTCTCGTTTTACAAATTCCAGTACATTTTTCTTCTATAATTCTATGATATAAATTATACAATTAAAATTAAATCTTATTTCACTTGGAAAGTTTATAGTTCTTTTAGCTATGAGCAAAGCCGTGCTCCGTTATGTAAAGGAGTTGGGATGGCTTGGGTAGATACTTACTGCATTTCCCATGCACAATAAACCCCAAGCGGGACGTCAGTGCAGGCATTATCGCCCCCACTTGAATAAGAATAAGACTAAGACCTTTTAGCTATGAGGTGAGGTACTTTAACGCCACTCTATCCTTGGAGTCTTCAGCCGATGATTTTCACCATTATTAAAAACTACCGTCTGCCCGCGTCTTCGCCCACGTAGTATACCTATAAATTTTCATAAAATGTAGTCTAATTGTTATTATGATGTATAAGCTATGTTACTGTAGTTTTGTCAAATCCGTTCTACGAGTATATTATAGTTTTTGCGTGAAAGAGTAAGAAACATCTATCCAACCTCACAAACTTTCACGTTTATAATATTACTAGCTTCTGCCCGTGGTTTTTTCCCGCGTTCCCACAGGAACCGTGCATTTTGCCGGGATAAAAAGTAGCCTATGTTACTCTCCGGTCCATAAAATATATCTATGCCAAAAATCACGTCGATCCATTGCTCCGTTATTACGTGAAAGAAGAACAAACATACAAACCAACAAATCAACAAACACACTTTCGCATTTATAATATTAGTATGGATAAGGACACAGTACAAATCAAATTTTATTGCTAAAATACTAAATACGAAATTACTAAAAAATAGTAAAAAATTGCGATTGTAATCATTATTTTTCACAGCGCTGAAATTCATTGCAATTCCTTTTTTTATTGAGAGTAGCGTAATAAAGTTTGCTGAAAAGATCAGTAAAATTGTGGCCATTGTCATATTTCATTTAGCTCTAGATTGGAAAGTATTACCCAGAGTGCAATAAACAATTACTAACGGAAAGTAATTGGAATTTACTGCTACACTGTGTTTCACAATTAATTTCTTAGTGCACCTAGTTTAGTATTTTCTCATTGTGTATTGTTCAATAATTATTGTCTAGCTTCTAACACAAGAATTATTTTTAGTAAGGGAAACTATACCTACTACTATTTTTAAGGCGTATATTATATAGCAACCAAATAGCTTCACTTAAATATTTTTTAGCAAAATCAAGTGGAAAAAAATATGTCATTATATTCTTCATTCATCACCGATAATCTTGATGTGTTCAAAACACCAACATCTACCTGTTCAAAAAAATGACAGTATAACTTTTAAAAATAAGTTTACAATAAAATATTTCTGTTAATACTTTATGTAAATTGTGTTTTAAGTTTCCGCCACATGTAGCCAGGAGGGTACAAAAAAAATTGTAGAGGGGGTGGCCCGCTCTTCTCTCTTCCCGTAGTAGTAGGTACCGCAAGAGCCGGCTAAGGGACAATCCAGGGAATAGGCAGCAGCATACTACGATGATCAAAGACACCTGCTTGGAAATTGGAAAGCGTGGTGAACTATGGCCATCGAGGAACTAACCCCTAGAGATGCAGTACATACAATTTCTGCCTACACATCATGCGCTCTGATTGGCTAAGCCACCGCCTCGTGCCGATTCTCCGTGCGCTGATACGCTGAGCGCTGATATGAGCTATAGCAAAATCTATACAATGTTGTGAGATCGGATAGTACAGTATTTCATGTCTCGGGTTTAGTATCTCGATGACTATGGCACTCTTCTCCGCCATGAAGGAAAAGTTCAGCAGTGGATGTTTTCCAGCGTATAATGAAATTCCGCTAAGTTATGCAAGATGGTTTTATAACAAAAATGATTCAAAACAAAACATCCAAATCATTAGTGAACTTTCCCAACTAAAGTCAACATAGCTCTCTAAGCTCGTCTAATGAATAGAGATATGTTTACTATTGATTAAGGTTATTAACAATGATATCTTATCGGCAGCCGGTCGATGCAATGATAACCGAAAGTCAAAGGATCGTTTAGATTACTGTTTTGATTAAACTGGAATGCAGACCTACAATTTTTGCGTGTTTTGGATATTTTATTGTTGGAATCTGATTTAAATAATTACTGTTGTTATTTTTTAGCATCATTATCAGCTGGAAAACGGCAACTGCTGAACATAAGCCTTCCCCATGAAGGGGGAGCTTAATACACCAAGCACCATACACGACGTTTTTGCTTTAGTGCTTGGCAGACGTTTTGGTGTTCTCAGTAAATTATGATGTTGACTGAAGAGGATTGCTCCTACCACTCCCTGGATATTCTCAGCGGCGGGTCTTTGAGCCTCCATACACGAGCGTTCCAAATCCATTACCCCGCACGTCGTAGATTGAGAGGAACGATGGTCCAATTTTGAGTTCTTAAAACGTGAACAGATTTTCATAGCCCTACTTCGAAATGAGTCTATAACACTCGATACGTTAAATAATTTACATAAAGGCCAGTATGCAATATGCACAAAATTCTATTCCAACGAATTCCGCGACGGTGTGAATTGAGCCTTATTGCTAATAAGTACACGGCGTGTCTTAGACGTTTATTAATCAGATTTTTATCGGAAAATGCTGTTATATATGGAGTTTTTTATCATTTTGAAAATGGTGAGACCTTAATTTTTTTAAATATCCAAAAGTATTGTATGTCTTGTTTACTTACCATTTTATTTGATTTATAGGTAATTTATAACCGGTTTAATTCTGCGGCGGCATGAATTGAGCCTAAGTAGATAGGTACAGTAGGCACCATGTAGGTACGTGAAGGAGCGGACCTCCCGCATAGGGCATTCTAACGAAATTTGCCATCTGATAGCGTTAACTATATTAAATCGCGTCTTCCACAGAACTAAATGTACTAGATCTTAATCTCTCGATGTGAGTACTAACTTAATAGTTTAGTATTCCGCGGTTCTGCTGGTACTGGTTTGTTTTGAGTTTTACGTCTTGTTTAGTGCATTAGTGCATGCTGGACGAGAATCATAGTACTCACAAATATACTTATATATAAGACGGCTTCAAGGCTAAGTTGGTAAACTGAAATCGGTTCCAATCGTGCGCTGGTGTTGCATTCAAGAGTACCAAACTGCAAAAATTCGATTCTAATCCCAATTTACGATTGGAATCGAGTGTCAAGAATAGGCCCGTAGGTGATTCAAACGCTAAAGTATAAAAGATGATCTTTTTATTGATAAGCGGTATTAAAAGGTTTATTTACATCAAGTAAGCTAATTTGACCACAACACTTTACTTTTTTCTCAAACGACTTCGTCTTTGCAACTTATGATGCTAGCGCTAATAAAGTAATGTTAGTTTAGAGTGACTCATATCAGCTCTACTTAGTCAAAAAAGTCTACCACTTTTATTGAAGGTTATTTGTCCGTAATTTTACATATAAAACCACCTTGAGACTTGACGATAGTTAAGACTCAAGGTGACGATTGAAAAAAATTACCGATAAATAACTATATAATAAGTTAAGTAAGTTAAGTAGTTCTTTATATGGCATGTTTTGTTGGGCAGGCCACGTTTACACTGAAATGACACAAAAATCGAACTTTTAAACCAGCAGCAGCGCAAGTACGGATCTTCTCGATCGATAAAATTGACAGTTCAAATCGATAAAGTGGGGTATTGACATTTTATATAATTTATCGGACGTCGATCCAATCGGCAAAAGTTATCGAATAGCTAGGTCGAATCCAAAGAGAACATAGAGCTACTACAATACTTTACGATCAGACTTCGGTACTCGCAACAATCGATAAATTTATCAGTTTTTTTGATTCGACAAATTTATCGAACCGACTTCCGTACTTGCGCCGCAGATACAACAAAACATTGATTGTGTTAAACTGATATGGTAGGTATTGAGTTTTCTCATCACCCTACCACCGATGATCTGCCCCTTCCGTTACCAGCCCTAATATACTTTGTTAGATAGATAACCGCAATATAGATATAAAATTAACAATAAGTGTTACAATTGTCGGTCTCTCGTTTAAAGCGATATGTTTCTACTTGGTGTGACTTCTTTCAGTAATAAACAAATACGCACTGTGTCTGTAAATTAAATAAATTACTTACCTACCTACAATATAAGCAAATATAATAATGTTCCTACTTATCAAATATGTGGAAAGGCGGAGTAGAATTTTCCCTTGTGAACACCAAGCGAATCGAACCGTAAAAGATATAATTCATAGTGCACCTATGATTTATTTGAATATAAGAAAACTTTTCTCATTAAAGCTCACGCGTGTTAAATCAAGTCATCAACTTAGAGTTTATGTTTAAATTAATAACGATTACTTATTAATTTAAACATAAACATGTTATTATGTTATCAACGACTACCGTTAAACCGGTAAATCAATCGCGTAAAGTCCTATTTAGCATGGATTTCATGGTCTTCACTTGTGAATTTAATTTCACAAAAAGGTATTAAATACTGTTAATTATATTTCTAATTATGTAAAATAGTGATAATTATTATGTATTTCCGTAATTATGGTTGTAGTAATGTAGGTACATTGGAAAATGTTGATAGCTTATGAAAAGAAAAGTTCGCTTAAGACTGTAGATGTGATCTATAGTGGATAGCAATGCCAAACAAAGATGGTAGCGTGTCCTCTCTAGTATATGTCTGTAAAGACAAACTACAGACAAAAAAGTAGTATGTCTGTAACACTGATTCGATACCATTGACAGATCATATTGTTTCCCCTCAGCCGGGGAGGGTTATTCAAAGAGATTCTACTACTTTTCTTTAAACATTGGGATCATTCGATATAATTATTTAGCACATCGCCCCATTGACGCAGTCAAAGTATGACTTACTGTATATCAAATGATCTGTACAAAATAATTAAAAATAAAGCTAAACAAGTGCTTCATTTCACTGTATAAATGCGTCATTTGCATTTCATATTTCACCAGTAGGCATTAAAATAATGTTACAAAACTTAAAGATACAGAAATTAAAGAAACTAAAGCAAATTTACAGTTAGATACGTTCCTCAATATACCTTCACATCCAATAGAAGAATTTCTTATTTTGTAGAGGTCGCCTAGCCAGGTACAGCTCTGAAGCGTCTTTCACAGCCACACTCGATGCACACTATCTATTCAACAATTCAAGTATCACCGTGTTTTACTTTCAATCACATCGGTCAGGTGAGATAGTGGACTCCAGCAGCCCATTGGAAAGAATTCCACAAAAAAACTGATGTATGTACAGACAAGTATCAAAACTGTCATGAAAACGTCAGCATTCTGAAATCCGCAAACAAAATGAAATATGTGCTGTTTACAGTTACATTAACTGGATATGGATATACGGTTTGTTTGGAACAGTTATGATACGCGGTGAATACTGCAACATTGCATGCAGTTACAGCGTCCGTTACACCGTACACATGTACGGTGTAACGGACGCTGTAACTGCATGTCTCAATAAACCAGTGAATATGAGTAAAACGCTATTTTTAAACGAAGTTAGACTTAAATTTTAGGAAGGAATAGGAAGAACATGTATACGGTGCGATTGAAGGCCATCTCTTCCACACTCCTATGTATTAACATATGTAAGGGATACCAATTTTAGTTATAAAAGCTAGCAGCGGGCAGCTAGCTGCTGCCCGCGTTTCACCCGTGTAGAGTTATTTGATTTCATGGGTTTTGTTTTTTTGCGCGCAACCCTGATTTTTTTTCTAAAATTAAAGTAGCCTTAGTTACTCCTTGTAACATCAGCTATCTGCCAGTGAAAATCCCGTCAAACAAACAACACACAAACAAACAGACACTTCAATTTTATTTATTTGCATAGATTATAACTAGTTAACCACGATTAGATACATTAGGTGCGAATTATAGTGACATATAGGCACGGGAGCAAAAACCACTTTTAAAATTATGCGGAACGTTTGGTACTTCGTCTCCGCCGCCCGGGGATGCCAAGGCCACTACCAGAATCTCCTTGTTCCCCCATAAGCCATGTCCAACCCATAAACAATCACTATGCAAAAAATTACGTTGATTCATTGCTACTTTTTTTCATTTATTGCTATTGGGCTTGCCTTTGACCTCGTTCTCACCTGATGTTAAGCGACGACGCGGTCGCCGATGTAGCACGCTTGCCCACAAGATGCCTGTTCACTCGTCTCTTGAAGACTCCCAGATTGTTGTATTCAGGAAAAACAGATGCCGGCAATGAGTTCCACTCATGAGTTCACGTGAAAAGTCATAAACTAAAAACATACTTTAGATATTTACTTGATTAATCAAACAGGATATTTTCCCATTCGAAGCATCTCTGCAAATGAATCGTCATTGCCTCCTTACAAGTTTATAGCAGTATACTAAGTACCTTGTATAACATGTTGAGCACGGCCTTTAACGTCTCCGGCGATGTCCAGGGGCATTTTATTGGTGTAGTGAGAGAATCATTGCTGTTAGTTGGGTGTAGGAATCCCCGTACAAGACTGCAATGGCTCGTGTTAGCTTGGTGATTGCAATGGGTTAATTGAACTGTAGGAACGCCTTTCAATTTTTAGCTATTCACTGTTTTATCTTTATGTTTGAAAAATGCCTTTCACGTGTTTTGTTAAAAATTTGGGCAGGTCTCAAGAATCTGAAGTGGAGTGGTCAATAATGCACTGAAAAACAAAAACTAATTTAAAATAATAAACGCTTACACTCATACCCCCGCACTAGGATTCCATGTGTCGCAGGTGGCATGGACACACACAGATACACATCACAAACATCCATGACCCGAGAACAAACTTTATGCTTACACAAAATCTGCACCAGTCGGGAATCGAACCCGGGACCCCTCGCTTTGCAGGCAGGGCTACTACCAACTTAGCTACGGAGCCGTCAATTTGTTAATGAAAGTAGTCTTTGTAATTTTCTGGCACCTAAAATATCTTTGTAAAATATCACGTCGATCTGAGAGGGACAGACCAAACACCTTTTTACAATTATAATTAAGTAGGGACTTGAAGTCACTTCTTTTGTAATAATAATTAAAGCGGCGACATTTTCAACGAAGTTCTAATTTTTTTGCGAAAATGAGCAAAGTTCTTTCCGCCATCTTGGACAGACGTCTCGGGCACTAGACGGCAAAAACATTAAAAAATTTCAGCTTCTCATCTGAAAGCTCCTAAAGATATCTTGGTATATGTATCTTAAATGTATTCCCACATGACTGTGTCATATACCATATAGAGTTGAATTAACAGACATGTAACTTCTTATCTCCATCAATAAATAACCTAATGCACTCGCGGTATTAAAGGAAATTGTGTTCAAGTATATTTAGAGTCGATCTCAATTATAAAGGAATCATGCAGAGTCATCCATTGCTTTTACCGTTATAGAAATGACAGACCGTCCGATGGAGCCGACAGAGCGAAACAGTAAATCTCCTATCTAGCCAATTATATGTTCTTTGTAATGTAAAATGTAATAAAATTGTGATGGTGCTCGTAAAATAAATTATTATATCTAAATCTAAGCGTATAAAACTCTTTTATTGATAGTGACGAGTAACTACTTAATATTTAACTTCAATGAATGGCATTGAACGAGAACATAATAAAAGTTTTCTGTGGTCATGCTTTTGTTTCGTAGGTGGTCCCAATTTTCGCTTCAGTCAGCAGTCGAGACCGCTCCCCTCGAGACTGGATCTGTTCGATTAAGTAAAATTTTTTGAAGACAGATAAATCATTGCTTTGTATGTTTATCGTCCATCGTCCAAGTTTCATAAGTCCAGTAATTTCACTGGCTACTATGCTCCTCAAACCGGAACACAGTAATGCTTGGAAATTACTGCTTGGCGGCAGACTTCATAAGTAAAGCGGTGGTTCCCACCCAGACGGACACTCGCAGAAGAGTTAGTCCTAGCTACCACTTAGTAAAAATTGACCTATATGGTAGCTACTTTGGCGCAGCATAAGTTGAAAATCAGCCGCCAGCTTCTATCAGTGTGATTCAGTAAAAGACACTCAATCTGGTAATGATAGTACGCTTTGTATTGAATTCTATAAAATAAATAAAGCCTTCCGCATATATAGAGAGAGAGCTCAAAAATTATATCAGATCACATTGAGAATGCTGCCTCGAGCTATTCGCATGTCTTTAAACACACATTAATCTGGACCTTTGCGTATGGCTGGATTCCATAATCACCGCAATTTGGAGAACAAAGCTAGGCAAACCACTGGCGGGTCTCAAAATATTTCCATGCAATTAAATATTCATTACACGCCGGTGCATGCGGACGCGGGCATTTTCTGTCATTACGAACTCACGAAATCTGCTTTTTGGTCTATGATAAATATACCTAACGGCTTACGAGGCTTTATGCTCTAATTGGGCTAGAATATGATTAACGGAGACAGTTTCTGCGATAATTTTGTTTGTAACAATTTATTTCCTTTATGACATTATGTTAGACAGCGTAACAATTATGCTCAAATCGTTGGTTGCTATATACCAAACCAGCTATATAAATGCATTGATCTAATAACATCTGTTGACATACGTAACATTTTGCGTTCTAATAATAAGAAAGAGAGAAAGAAAGAAATGTGTTTATTCGCAGCATCAAGCATACCTACTAAATACAAAATTAATCACATAATTAAAGCGCATCTATATCACAATCAGTAGGGCTAAGATGCGCACCGTGACAAAATTATGTCCATGCTTATGTCGTGCATTTGTCTCATGTTCGCGAGAGAAAGAGCGAGACAAAACAGTAGACAAAATTTTGTCGTGGCACGCATGTTAGCCCTGCTGGTGCCGTATCGGAAAAAGAGACATCATTGAAAGGTACTCTACCGTTTTATTACCGTTTGTATTGTTAGGATATGGATGACTTGATAATTCATACACAATTCTACCATGCTCCCTATTATCGACTTCCAAAAAAGGATGTTATCAATTCAGTGGGCATTTTTTTAATTATTTTTATGTTTGTTACCTCAGATCTCCCTCATTTATTATAAACCGATTTGGAAAATTCTGTTTTTTTTATTTGAAAGGATATATACCTACTTTCAGATTGATCCCATAGAAATTGCATCGAAATTGATTCAGTAGTTTCTCAGTGAAGTTGGTTCGTCGGTTTTTTGAAGCAGTTTTTGAAGCAATTACGATAAAGCATGAGTTCAGCGAATCCATTTATAAAAGTCAAAATAATTTACTATGCATATAAATCCGTAGGTAATTGGTAGGTAAATTGACGTATCTTGTTTCTACAACATGAAAGTACCTAATAATGGATAATGAAAACCAACAGAACGAGAGATTAGACCATGTATTTTACCATGTAGAGAAGTTATACGCAAATACCTGCAGGCAAAATGATAATGCCCCGAACAATGCCTTCCAAACAGAGAAATTTCGATCCGAAAAGGGAGCCGACATCGCTTTCCCACGTTCTCATACAAATGCTATGCTAATTACAACCACAAAAGATATTATCTATCCAATAATTGGTTTAATAAGCGCCTTATAATCATAATCAAACAGTATAATATAGACAAGTGGTGTTTTTTATTGAGGCATTGTGAACGGGAGCCGTAGACGGTGATTGCCAATCAAGTGTTGTATATTGTCTGCCGATACTATTGCCTTACAATGAGTGTATGATTGTTTTCGAAGCGTCGTGTGAACAAACGTGAGACTGATGATCATAGGCTTATCATCGAGGTGAAGAAATATGATTGCGCTTTAGCAGTCATGAATTGAGCTGCTAAGTAAATGAGCGTGAGCCACTGAATACCTGTTCCTTCTAGGTAAAGTACTTATTACATCAAGCGTTATTCAGACGCCTTTTCCTTTTTACCTTTTATACTATTTGATAACGAGACGAGCTGGTCGTTTGCCTGATGGTAAGCACAACGCTGGTCCACAACAACTGCAGTGCCACTCAAAACATCGAAACACAAAGGCGTGTGTGGCACTGAAGTGCGCTCGTTTCCTTGAGACATTAGGTATTGTCTTATAAGCCCTGTAACTTGATTGGATACTTTACTCATCAAACCGGAACACAGCAATGCGGGCACATTTGCTGTCTGTCTACTTTTTTTTACTATGACCGAATAGCAGGCTAACTCTTCAATTTAACAGACAGTCTCACTAAGACTGTATTCTAGTCTTAGTAAGACTGAATGAATAACGCGTGGTCTAATAAGTCCTTAAACGTGCCACACCATCGACCGCATCATCGCTTTCCATCAGGTCAGATTGCGGTCAGAATACAAAAAAGATAGAAAAGAAGCAATTAAAATAAGAGAAGTCATTATTATTAAGGCCTTTGTAGTTCTGCTAACTATACGTAGCTATTGAACATCATTGTGTAAAATATTTGAATATTTTTTGGAAAAATATTGTGATATCTTACTTATTAAACGTGACAATACTTAAACAAATTAAGTTGCTCAGCCCTTAGTTAGAACCTGTGGCGAACGTGCGGAGGCTTTGCAGGAGGTCAACGCCCTTACTTCCCCTAATTATCCTGTGCTAGCTCGTCTCTACCACAGCCTCCGAGATTCTAACTGCGCTGTGGTTTCAGGCGATTTACGTTTAAAATTGGAGGCAAGAAAAAATTTGAAGCTTCTTTTTAATGCGTGAGAAAAATATGTGAATAGACTTTGAATTAGAATTCGTATTTTAAACTCCAATATTATTAGCCAGTTGTATTTTATATTCATTAAAAAGTTTTAAAGCAAAATAATTGTCTGAATACTGTTCCGTACTTATATATTAAAAAACTGAGCCCTAGAAACGCCTGTAATACAGAATAATTACGTATTTGTACTGTGTTTGTACTTGATTATAATGTATGACGTCAATGACGTTGAAAGACTCAATGACGTTGACACAATGTTCACACGGAGTGTCGGCAGCAAACGAAAAAATACGTTCAAAATAAATACTCGTATCTACATGATGATATTTTTGTATCTTATAACTTATTTGCACGTCGCAGCCATTCAGTATCGCTCTGATAGTAAGCGAAGAAACGCATTAGTACGATTCCCTTCCCATGGCAGCGACGGCAGGCGTGAGAAAGATTCTATCCCGACCGCCATTCCGCCATTTTTCGTGCAAAAACAGACAGCGGTCGGAAACGACGGAAGGTCACACGAGAAATGCGTCTTTTTAATTAAGAATGTGTGGAAATTCCGAGAATTCTGTGGCTGGCAACATTTTCAGCGTTGCTTATTCGAAATTTTACTGCAACAAAATTTTAACAAGAGTTGTATAATACAACCATTGTAGACATCAACTCATTTCTAAAGATTCTTGGGATCATCGCATTACGCTTTCAATCTCTACAAACGCACAAAGTTCTTATATATGACAAAAAAAAAACACTTTTTTATTTTTTTTTATTTCGATAGGATATTATTTACTTACTAACAATTTACTCATTTACTATGCAATGTCGTGTTTAACTCGCTCAACCTAGAATAAAAAATGGGTCTCATGTACAATAAGTATAAACAATTGAACATCAGTTCTTAGCAACAATTTTCAACTTTGAAGGTCCTATAGTTACGCGAGCGCGCACAAAAAGGAACACCCTACCCCAACGGTACGCATAAATTTAATCAAGTTGCATTAATAAAATATATATGTCTGGATGAACCTTACAAACTTCTACTTAGAAAAATTAAACTGTACTTCTACATTCCATTCACACCGACATGTACGCATAGTTTTTATTGTACTCGTACTACCTAGCTTCACTTGCATTCACAATGTACTAAGTACTTTAAAGAATTCTGATTGAATCATTGCCTAACAGCTGCAGAGGTGATGATTGATAAAGAACCACCATTAGTTAATACTGTAGAACAGTTATATATCTACACGCAGTACAGTATCGATTGAAGGCATCTCTTACCCGAGGACAATGCAATGAAAGCAGGCGATTTATAGTTTGGCTGGCTATAGTATGGGATGTTGAGTCTAGGTATACATACTTTGGTATTGGAAATGTATTCCATTGTCAGTTGATTGACCGACTGAGCGAAGCAAACGAAGTGTCTGCAACAACTGACCAATTTTGCTTTCATCAGATGTCCGGATGGAAGTGGCAATGCATTAACGTACAGGTCGCATTTTTCAACTAGTCTTGATGAAACTTGTTATACAGGTTCTACAAATTCATACTTTATTTTTCATCGGCAATTTTTGATTGGAGGAGTATTTCCCCTAAAAAACGGGGAAGTTTGCTGCGGCACCATTTACCGGCCGATTTGGATAATATTTGACGGAAACTTTCGGTACTCAAATCTAAACAAAATGGTTTGAAAAAAGAAAAAAAACGAAACGGGTTCATAAAATAATTTATATTTATTTCGAATCGACATGAATGATTGAATAATTACATCCACACGTCATCTTACTACAGAACTATACTACATTTATCGTCAGTAATCCCAATCTGTCACCGCCTCAAGATGGAATTATAAATGCATAACGTAGAGACTGCACACAATTGTTGCAAATTAGTTTGTGCTCGCGAGGTCTACCGTTCGCAGAACTACATAGTAATAATATTTTGTAGGTATGTGAAACCTTTTTGTCTTTTAAAGTTAATTCATGTATGGAATATGTTTTGTTTACTGGACTTTGACTGAGCATTTTTCGGGTTGTTTCAATTCTTTTATTTTTATCTTGTATTTGTATATTACTGCACCACCGTCTTCACGTCCAGGAAGATAGGTAGAAAATGCTATTATTCTAAAGTCCCACCTTGTACATATTTGTTTTGTGTGCTAAAGAATATATAAACTTTTTGTCTATTACCATTTTTTTAAAATAAATCTTTGTTTCTAAATTGACTTAGTTTAGCTTTTGTTAAGACTTTAGTTTACTAAAGCATTTATCCGTGTATCAACATAAAATATTTGAATACCTGCATAATGATTCAAAATGGAGCCTATGTAAACTGTTTTGAACCCGATTTTATCGCGGGGCCATATTTCCAGGCCTATTTACGAACAATCGGCGCAGGCGCAGCGCTATCACTAACCTGTGCAATACACCTAAACCCTAATGAAGTTCTGATTTGTAAGGCAAAGCGGATTGCTTTGGGCGTACTCAGGACTAAGGGGGATTGTAATGGGCTTAAATAATAATTAGTAAACTCAAGGGCTCGTGGCCACGGCCTCTGTTTTGGCTGAGGACCACTTTTACAGTTTTCAGTAGGGTTGTCAAGTTTGCTAAACAATTTAGAATGTTAATCGTAAAAGAAAAATAATCGCAAAAAAGCGACAGATAAATTATTATAATTATTGTTGCGTAACTGACAAAATTATACGTAATTTATAATAAATATTATTTTAATGTTGGTGAAAATTCAACTAAATAACATAATGTAAACTAATAAAATAATATATTGGGATTGTAAGTAAGAATTCGAAATATATAACAAAACTAACAAACTAGACAGTTTCTCTCTATAGTTTACGTTTAGTACGAAGAACTCTCATAGACCTTATTTCCCTTTTCAAATTACTATGAAATCAACTTGATTGTTCTCAACTTATTAGCAGGTTCAATTTTACAGTTCCCACACAAAACCCATGTAAGCCCATAGTCGAATTTATCCCCCCTTTACGAAGAACAGCTCTCGGTTCTAACTCCCCTGTAGCCAAATTAAGCAAGTGTTTTAATAATTATAGTAACCTCATTACCTCATAGACATTCACTTTGTTTCTCTGAATAGTTATCGTTAACAATTGTTGGATGCAATATCGAGTAAATAATTAGAAATCTTCGAATACAAGTTAATTTGGATTATTGATGTTTACCTATAATTGATTTTGCAATTAGTTTTTATACCTATTTTTGTAAACGTTTATAGTAAGCATTGTTGTTACAATTGTTGGTAAACTTTTCAAATAAATAAATAGTTGCTAAGTCTAAGGAAAGTCCATTTCTGTAACTTGGTACCTAAGTAGAGCCCCCTCGTTACGCCTCAGAATCGTTTGTTTTCCATAGTAACTTATACGCCAATTCAATAGTGCAATTTGCTGCAATATCAAAATGTTATCTAAAGGTTAGTTAAGCAAGTAAGTAGGCACCATTGGAAATCGGCAGTCGGTGATATTTAGTAATTTATAGGTAGATAGTAATGCGCTCTGTGCCTTAATTTAATTTGTGGATACTAAGTAGGTTGAATTCACGTCCTATTTTTGCTCTTCTATTGTAATTTTGCTGTCTATGATATTGTACTATTTTTTGTTTTAAGCTTGGCTCCACGTGATTTGCGTATTTAGCCACTATCAAGTTTATAATAAATTTCAAGTTTTCGTGTATGAAAGTCGTCAAGGTCAAGTCAAGTTAAAGTTTAGTCTAGTCAGGGTCGAGTCAAAACTTCGTTTCAGTAAAGCGGTGAGTGCTTTACTTTGTACTATAATTGGCCTTTCACTCGTGCACGTTTACGAACACTTAATGGTTATAATTCACGTTTATTATTATTACACATTAAACTCGAAAAAAAACCACAGCGGTTGGTAAATAATATAAAGAAACAAAATAAACAACACCACATTTTCATGTTCCCGCCAATTTCGATATTGTACCTATTTCATATGTTGTCAATTGTCATAGACAAAGAAAGAGAGCCTTTTTGATAAACGGGTTTTTACAAACACAACCACAAAATATTATATAGGGTATAACACAACATTTTTGAAAGGCGATTTTCTCCATTGTGTTTTTTTTGACCAACAAAAATATTCTGCAAATGATGACATGTAACTTACATGAGTGTTACTCACATGTTGTATTTACACGTTGTCCGGCTGTCTTTGGGCGTAGAACCTATCATTTCCAGTGCTCACATTTCCTCCGAAGACTTCTATCAGGTAATCTTCAGTTCACGGAGGTGGCGACTGCAACAATGGCCACCTGACTGCGCTCCCGGCGCTTGTGTATGGTCCAAGATAATGGACCGATAAATTTCAATCCGGAGTGTAATGACGCCTAACAATTGGTTGGGTTGGAACTTGGACCGTCTCTATCGTGGTTGTGTTGGCACTACCTACTTATAAGTAGGTGCCTATTACCTACTTAGGTTAAAATGTTCCTCACTCAGCCTCACTATACAATTACCTACTTGTTATTACCAACGTGGAGTTGATATTTTCTCTCGCTAATTGCTGTAGCGAGCGAGTGTGGCCGAGCGGGAACTGAGCGAGTGTGGCCGAGCGGGAACTTGATGTGCGACTTTCAATCCGACTCACCATAGTTCGAATCTCGACTCAGTCCGCACCAATGACTTATATCAAGTTATGTGCGGATTATTCACACTTGCTCTAAAACGGCGAAGGAAAACATTATGAGGAAACCGGCATGTGCAAGAACCACAAAATTCGAGGACATGTGACATCCACCAAGCCGCACTGGGCCCGCGTGGTGGATTATGGCCCATACCTCTCTCTCTCTGAGAGAAGGCCGGTATCCCAGCAGTGGGAGCCTAAGAGGCTGATAATGATGATGAATTGCTATACTAAATCTTGTTTTCATAAAAATTTAGAACTATTTAAGGTTTCGCAGAATTTTTGTATTCAGCCAATGTCGAGCTTGAGATATAATTATTTCAAATTTGTACCTATACTATATGTTCCTTACGCTAGTTGTGCATGTCGCGGTGGATATTTTGCATAAACTTGTAAACAGTTTTTATATTGTAACGGTTTTATTAAGAATAACTAAAAACATATTACAACAAGTTCAAAACGTATTTGATCGGCCCATTATAATGATATTATACCATCGATATTTATAAAATAAGCGCGTTGAACTAAAATATTTACATAAGGACGCGTGGCGCCATAACAATGTCACGACTAAATATTCACTAGACAACTATTTATACCCACTTAACATTACTTCATGTCATTTCAAAAATACTCTCTTTTGTTACAGAATTACGGACCGGCATTTGTTAACTTTAAAAAAAAAAGAAATGAAAATGGCATCAACATGTAAGTAAACTTTTTTAAACGTTTTGGCAAAGGTTATCTAAAGTAACAAACACGTCGTGTGCCATAATGTGTATGCGGGCTTTAATTCCATTTATTTTTTATCACCGTGCCACTGGCCACCGACAATAAAAACCAACAGTTGTTAAATTAAAAAAAAAGTAATATAGAAGGTGGTTCGTGATATTGAAAAAGTGATGAATTTACCAGTGGTCTAATGCGTTGGGCATGTTCGAATACTCTGAATTCTGAAGTCTAGACCAAAAATCGAGGGCTCAGTACTGGTTTCAGGATAATGTTCATAGTAATGTCCCTTCAGCAACAAATTTTGCTGTATCAGTTGATACATTTTTAATTGTCCATCGGGCTGCTCTGATGACTCATATTTTAAAATGTCTGTTTAGAAAATCAGCTCCTTTTATTGACTAGTTTTTGTATAAAACACAATAGTCGATAGAGGTATACGAGTACATTATATAACATGCAATTGTCGTACAATTCTATACTTTAAGGAAGTTAATTCTATAGTTTTTCAAATCCTTCCAACAAACAAAGTGTTTATGTATATCCTGATATGATAATTATTTTAAGTGATAATTATTTTTCAAACACATACAGCTTTTGAAGTAAATAATGTTTTACACAATTTACGTACTTATATATTTACTAAGTACGCAAATATCACATAATATCGTGAAAATATTTTTTTATTATCTTATAAGTTAATTAATCAAATCTGTAGTTATAATCAAAAATGCTCAACCAACGCTAGTTTTAGACGCTTCAACAAGAATGATAATCAAGGAACATGGTAATTACCGTGACGTGTCCAACCGTACCTAACCGTCACGCAACGCTGGCTGCCCCTACCACGGGATTTTCAACTCGCATTCCAGCGCGGAACCTCCCATTGCCGCCTCATACATCGCTCGGACTACACGCGTAGTGTCAGTGCTCTGTGAACGAACCGCTTACTAGTGCCGCAATGGATTGGGAACTAGCTCGAAGTTTTCGTGTATAGTTCATGTGAAAATGTGCCCGGTTATGGCGCAAACGAAGTCCAAGGTCTTTGTGTCATTCTGTTTTCAGTTTGTGTAAGTTTTGGTTATTTTATTTTTATCTACTATTCGATTTGTAGCATGTTTTTTGTACTCTAACAATTAGAAAAGACGGTAAAATGTAGCTTTATTGTTATTTTCACTGAGTGTAAGAATATATTTTACATTACGTTCAACAGAACAATTCGATGTAACAACAGTTACATAAATAAAAACACGACTGTCCTAACCAGTGTCACTCTGGATGATGTAAGGATTCTAACGATATCCCATACATCCAAATCTATTCACGTACTTATTTAAAATTATTGGTGGAATAAAGAAACTCACATACATACATGAACCTTAAAAACATTACACTCTTTTTTTGTGCACTCGTGTAAAAACATTTATATTATCTATTTAAAAAATACGAGATTTTATTGGACCACTGTGTAATTTTTTAAAATATGTTAATTAATGTATTATTAAATCTTTATTCAATGCTAATCTATATTTTGCAACTGTCACCGCACTAGAAATAGTTGTGTGAAAATATAAAAGAAAGTACTTATACAATTACTTTCTTAATAAAACTTCCTAATAAACTTATTAATAAAACACACTTGATAAAACTTACTAATGGTGCAAAATGACACTCAATTAGCCACACAAGTGAAAAGCCAACACAATAACTGTCAATACTTCGAAAATTTAATATTAAGTTACAATTTAACTGTTGTCGCCATTGGAGGAGGTAATAAGGAAAACTTAAAAGTTTAAAAGTATTATTAATATCGGCGCCTGCGCTGGCCGCCGACATTCGATATTTGAATTCCGCTCTGGATTCTGAGCCGGCATGGCCGCGTGAGGAGAGGTCGATGGCTCATCTATAAATGTCTATATCTACCTTATATTTGAAAGGTAGAAAGGGTTTCAGTCTATAATTTTAAATAGAGAGTTTGGTCTAGATTAGAGTACATAGTCTATGTAGAAATAGTTTTTATATGTCTGAAGCTCAATCGAGATTAACCTGCAGCTATGGTAAATCCATATTCATATGTTTAATATTATTTTTACAATAATAATAGTTTCAGTGTCCTTGTTATATGACTTCATAATGGGCAAGAAAAATTGGGTTGTAAGTTACTAGGTATTGTACTAAAATAAAAGTTAAAAACAAATTAAGGCAACACGTCTTCGTTCGCACCCGTATTCGTGAGCATGTTAACACATTAACCGTTTAAAAAGTAAAAACTTAAAAAGGTATCGATTACAATCTTGTATTGTATCAATAATTTTACAACCAAGCCCATGCTGAGATGGGTTATTAAAATTTTATTAAAGTGTGAAGCATTCTCGAACGAATGCAGTCTTTATGAGTGTGTTAATGACGGTTTAAAGAAGGTTTTGCAAATGCTCTCTGGTTAATGACTTCAATGAGTTTTAAATAAGAAAGGTTACACTCGATTGATTTTTAGTAAACGTTTCATTCTTTCATTTGTTGAACGAAGAAATGTGAAATGAATATCGTTTTATATCTTAAATTTTTGTGATATAAATTTCGCGTAAACTGGGAAATTAAAAAATATACCTAGAGCAATGTAACATCAGCTATATGCCAGTGAAAGTCCCGTCAAAATTGGTCCAGCCGTTTCGGAGATTACCTAGAACAAACAGAACCACAAAATTAAAAAAAAAATTGTTTTGTAATATGTATCTACCGTATATGCTTTCATATGCATTTAGTAAAAAGCTGTTTTTTAGTAAAAAGCTTTTTTGATATTACAAACAGACGTTTCAATTTTATTTGTTTGCATAGATTGAATTTTTAATGTAAGATTGAGTAAGTACATTATCATCACAAAACATGAGACTTGGACAGCATTAGTTTTTGTTTTATGGTCACAGCCATACATACAGAATGAGTTTGAATTGGTATGTTATCATGGAAGGGGGTAATTAAGACCATGGTTGTTGACAAGTTGTGAGAATCTCCCTTTGAATAACGTCATTCAAAATGACCAAGAATATATATATGAAAAACTTTAAGCGTGAATTGCTCGGCATTTACTGTATTTTTTTCGAATCTCTTCCAATCAACATTTTAACAAAGTTCAACCCAGTTCAAGTGAATCAGCTAATCTAGGGCTGCCCGGAAGATCTGTAGTAGAATTTTGACGTAAACTTTAAAAATGCCTTTTCTTCAATGAAAAATTAATAATTTCAAAAACTTGTAAAACAACTGCTGTTGACCTCGAGAAGTAGATTTCGGGATAGCATGCCAAATTAAACTCAGATTGTACATTGCGAATTTCAAGTAAAAAGTTCAGTGATAATAATTGGTGTCATGTTTTTTTCTTAACTAGAATTGTCATTCCTTTCTCTGTCATGTAGCGCAAGAAACCAGTAGATATTAAGCCGGCGCTCCTCCGACTTTTTCCCTCCATTAATCACACGTAACGTAAATTATGCGGGTAATAAAACATAATTCTACTAATACTGGCAGTGACAGGTAGAATAGGCGCGGTTAAAGCCTGTTTAAAATAACTTTTTTGCTACTTTTCCTCATTTTTTACCACCGCTTACGGCACAACTGTAAAATTAAGTGTGTCAGTACAAGGCAATTGGAGTTTAACTGCTGCCCGGCCTACACTTACCTATGTCTAACTCTGTTTAAAACACTAAGTGCACCGTGTGGCCATAGTTTTGTAGAAAAAATTGGTACTTAAACGAACTGAATTCCGACAGCTGCTGTAGGCTGTTTGACTAGCTCTGGAAAATTAGGGTCTTACCATAAAAAAATGAAACACACGTTAAATCTGTGTTAAACAATGTTTAATGCCTAAATATGCCTTAGTCGCGCGATTAATTATGAGCAACCACAAATCCTGATTTAAGTAGTGTCTAACCGTGTCTAACATAATTCTGTTGTGACATTTCTAATTTGTTACGTTTATCTTTAGATGCTGTCTAGCTAAACAGGCGACTAAAAATAGTTTTTTTTGTGGTAACACTATTTTGTTTTACATAGGTAGGTATAGGGTATAGATACAGGGGTATCTAGAGAATGGGTGCAGACATGATATCTGGGGAATCAGGAATTACTGCACCATACTTAACTACAAAACGCCCAGAAAAGCTTTTTGGAAATAGGTTTTCATAGGTTTTCGTAAATTTCTGAGGATATTCTAACTAGTTTGAAGGCGCACAATACAAGCAAACATGTTTAATTATGAACAATAGATGTGAACGCAGATGTAGCCCCAGCATTAGCGATATCGCAAAACGGCGGTTTCAAAACCGCTAGTTTCAGCGTCGTATTTTCAAATTATCTCTACATTCGTTAGACAGCCTGTAGAGCCAGACTGATTTAGACGTTGAGTTATCAAATTAGTTGGCGCGAGAGTGTTGGACCAAAGGTGGTAATTTAGCGTCTTAGTTTGCTTTATGATCTTGGAAATGGTTGTGCTACCTAGTTCGCGTTTAATTTTGGCTTTAGAGCCAAGTAAAGTGTTAGATAATATTATGCAATTTTATATAGCCAACACTCATACAGTAATGCAAATAATATCATTTAATAATTTATTTATTGCAATGTATCAGATGGGGGCTATCAATCAAGCTGATATTCATATTAATATAATACATAGGTACTCGATTACTTTATCATACAAATATTTTTTTTTTGTTTTATTAAAATTATTTTTTTTTAAAAATCTTATTATTTATTGAAGTACAAAACAATACAATAAATATTTTATGCGCGAACAAGCTGAATTACCACCAATATTATAAAATGTTACCATTCAATTGAAGTTTTTTATTATTTATATTAATTATTCAATGTCAAATTGATTACATACTGTAAATAAAAAATCAAAGATTCAAGCATGCATGCAAAATTTGCAAATGTTCATTTATGCAATTGATTATTATATGTGTCACGTGTGTGGCAGAGGGCGTTGTCGTCGCGACTCGCGGCATGTGCAGGAGCAGGTGCGCGCGCAGCCGCCCGCCAACTGGCCTTTCGCGCCCTTTTGCAACCGCCATGTTGCGTGATGGCGGGAAATGCGAGTGACAATGGACTGATAAGGCTGAATGGAAATGTTGCCATTTTCTTCAATTAAGAGTTATAGCGAAAACTTCCTATTTCAAACAAAACTAATAAAAAATTGTACATAAAGAACAATGTGACGTAAAGTGATAAGTAAAGTTATATCAGTACACGGTAGGTATATCCATCGATCATAAACGATCCCAAAACAAGAGATTTTAAAGGAATTAGCAAATGAATTAAATCCATTTTGATATTTTGTTATATTTCAAACGGTGCTTGGCTGATTGACACTAATCATTTTGCCAAACTGTGCTTGAATGATTGACACAAACAATTTTGCTACTTTTTTGTAGATTACGGTGGTTTGTGGTACATGGTCGGAGTTCACCAAATGTAAAATGAATGACATTCATTTTACAATTCTTCAGCAGATTCAATTTCAATTCTGACAGCAGATGTCAAAATGCTCTTTAACGTAAGTAACCCAAAGTTGAAGCTAAGAACCTCGGTTCACGAGTTCAACCTAATTCATGTTTGAACTTCTGTTCGGTTGGTGATGCTCTCATATTCGTAGAAGGTAAAAGTACCAAGACGTTTTAGTCCAATTATCCCGGTGCTGCTTACTACTAATTTTATTTTCCCCATTTGCCATCAGATGATACCACTAAGCATCGTCTTTAATGACGTCATACTTTCGTCTACGCATATCTTTTGTTGACTGAATAATTTAGCTGTCACTAGACGCCAGCGTTACAATTAGTTGACACATTAACGTAGATGATTGTCGTATGAATCCAGTGGATATGTACTAGAAGTGGTTCTCTATTGTTATTTTAACATTATGTTTCAGTCAACTTGTCTATCCTTAATTTTAAGATAGTTAATATCCTCTTAGTAATGAAAATTAAGAAGCGTCATGTGGAGTCTCATCGGTTAGGTTTAGTTACGTACGGATTGTTCAGTCCCTGGAAGTGTAACTGGATGTTGCCATTTTGGAGGTCATTGGACGATAATTCAAACTTCAGGACGGGCAACCTGGGCGCAAAAGGACAATAAAAATTCTGATTTGTCACTTGAATGGTTGGATTTGATCAAAAAATTAAACTTAGCAGTTTTTCTTTCTGCGAATGTATAACTGAATAAATAAATAAAATAATTTTCGTGAACTAAAAAAATCAAGGCGCGATGCAAAGAGCAAGTTAGCTGCTGCTGTCGTTTTCTACATAAAAAATAATTTCATTTATAGATGCAGACAATTCGATATTCAAAAATAAAAACAAAAAATACACAAATTAAAAAGCAATTCTCGCTGCGTTCGTCTATTTCATCAGCACTAAAATTTAAAACTGGAACAGAAATTACAAATATCAATGACTGACGTATTTAAATTCTAAACCGTTTTATGCAAGCAACACCTTTTCCAGTATACAAACAGACCGCCAGTGCCTTCCCACCTGGGCGTAAGGCGTTACGTGACTCAACTGCCGATGCAGGGACCACCTGCAGGTGATTAGCAATTACCGATAGGTGCCGATGCAACCGATGAACATGACATGGTTGTTCTATTAGTGTTGTTTCTGTGGTCGGCCGTTCTATGAGTATCATATTATTATCTGAGGTACGTTGTTTTTGAGGGTCATTTCTGTGTACTTTCATGATTATCGTGTATTTTCTAAAATGTGAGAAAATTGTAGCAAACCTAATTCGTCACTTAAGAATAGTGAAGATAGCAATGAAACACGTAGAGTGATGGTATGGAGATGTTTCGCACACGATAACGATAACTGAATATATTATTATCCTCGATAATAAGTGTTAAAAAAAACTTAGATTCTCGTGGAATTTCCAAAGGCAAGTTAACTCTGACAATAACAGTTTAGAAACCAAACACTATCTATCTACTTTAAGATATTTCGATTTGTGTAGATACTCATGTTTGATAAATATATTATACTGGCAACAAAACATTCATTTGTTTCTTCCTATTGACAAGTTACAATGTTACCGATTTGTACTACACTGGCAACAAAATTATTTTACATCTTACTGATGTATGATTCTGATGAATATCGAGTTTTCGATACCCTTGTGTTAAGGTTCAATATTATTTCAAGAGAAGTTTTAGAGTTTGGTTTTTGGCTTTACTACACTTTACAGAAAGGTTAGCACTTCAGTCAGTTTATCGTCTTTGGAGGTTTGATGTTTGAAGATCGCATTCATGGGGTTTTGTCATACGATAGTTTTAATATGGTACATTTGTGGTAACATGTAGATACTAGCGGGCTGCGCCCAGCAGTTTATTCGTTTTCTAGGTAGTTGGAAAGCTACTGTATTCCTCCGAGAGCAGTAGATACATTTCGGGATGAAAAGTAGGTACATTTTGATGACACAATATAAAAAATATTTAGTAACGGTGTGATTGGGTAGCAAACAAATATCAAATTGGTTTGTTGGTCAACAAACAAACAAAATGCAGGTAAAACCCTAAAAGTAGAAAAATGAGGGATGAAATTTCATAATTGCGATATTTTCATAGAAGTTGGTTCCCACTTCTTTATAAGCAATTTTACTAGTTACTGTACAACATAACAATTAATCTGTGATGTAATATAAATCAATCGCAAGCTGCAGCCGACCGGTCGAGATCTGATCTTGACGAACGAGGAAATAGCACAAAAGCACGACGGTTGCCAACCATTTTTATCAACCGCCTTATACGTATCTATTACTTCCTGTCTAATTGTTGTTAAAGTTAGACAATGTTTTGATCGGCAAAAACTCTTAACTATTGTTATTTACAAGGTGGCAGAACTCTTGTGCGAGTATCTAAAATTTAATTTAAACAAATTTAAATTTAATGTAATTTAAATTAAATTTAATTTAAATTTAATTTAATTAAAAAATTTAATTTAATTTAAAAAATTAATTTTAATTAATCTACCACCATTGCTGGTATAGTCTGCAGGGCGAGTTCCGGTTTGATATGCAAAGTAGTCAATAATTTCATTGGGCAGTCTAATGTTCTATTAGGAGTACAAAAAAATTAGCAAAGCTAGTTTCTATATAGTGAAGATTGTTTCTAAAAGCTTCCTTACTCGTACTAAAAACACCATTCAATAACATAATAAAATCTAAACAAACAATTTCATGACTTTTAACAATGAGCGCGTTGAATTCTTTTACTTCCAGCATACGATTGCTTGTTCATTATAATCCTTTGAAAGTTTACTACTCATTGTAAATGTCGGTTTAAATTATAAAATAAAGCGTCGAAGCTTTCTTCTCCATAATTTACTACATTAAGAAACAAACAGAAATTTTAATTTCCCAAAAAGAAATTACTTGCGTTCCAAAGCGTTTAATTAGTCAGAAAATGCTATTAAAATTAATCAATTTGAAATACTGTCGGGTTTCTCATTGAGATACGCGTGGGATTCCCAGACAATAGGGAGAGCTAGCTACCGGCTCGTTGCCACCCCGGTATGCGTGCGCGAGAAATCGTGGGACTCTACATGACTCTCCGTAGAGTTATTTCATCTATTATATCACAAGAACAAGCAATGGCAGGTTTATTGGAGACAATATTTAAACGCGGGCGATGGTCACACGTGACTGTACTTCACAATGGCGGATGATCATGTTAATTGCGATCGCTATTCGATTGTTAGTAAACAAGGGTTTCGTGTTTGCTGATCAATAAAATAATTCAATAATTTATTTGAGGTGAATAATTTATAATTTATTATACAACAAAGATTATGCAAATAACAATAACTAAAATACAATTTATACAGCAACGCGAATACCTGTCGCACACATGCTTTCAGATTTAGATATGAGAGTGTTTTGGGCTATTTATTAGTATCGTATTTAGTTTTACATGACACGGATGTTGCTCTTTATAGTTGAGGAGGTTACAATAATCAGTTTCACAAACACCAGCTCCTTAATGGTTTAAGCACTATAACGGGATCAAATAATTTTAACCTCTTTTTTAGTGTCTAAAACAGCAGAAAGTATTAAAGATTATAGATGAGATACTAGCTGCTGCCGCGGTTTCACCCGCGCGTAGATATTGGATTTCATGGCTTTTATTTTTTGCGCGGAACCCTAATTCTTTTTCTAAAATAAGAGTAGCCTAATTTACTTCTTGTAACATAGCTGTAGCTATCTGCAAGTGAAAGTCCCGTTAAAATCGGCCCAGCCGTTTCGGAGATTACCTGGAACAAACAGACAGACAGACAAAAACTTTAAAAATGTTTGATTTGGTACCGTATACACTTTCATATGCATTTAGTAAAAACCTGTTATTTTAATATTACAAACAGACACTTCAATTTTATTAATTTGTATAGATTATAGATGAGATATTACGCGGCACTAACATTTTGAGTATTGCATGATATTTCCTATTTGCACAACTGACGCTTACCAATTTTTAAATTATAATCCGTCTTGTGTTATAGTTTGTATTTTATAAGCAATCGTTCTGAGTACTCGTATATTATTTCAAACGTAATTCTATTGGTCTTGGTCGCTTTATTTGTATTCATAGAGTCGTCGAAATGACCTTTCCTTCACCTGCACACCTTTTAATTGATTATGTCAGTAAACACATTTTATAAGTAATAGTTTCTTATACGATATGAAAATGAAATTGTTATAATTGGATTTTTCGTTTCCTAAAAATTATCATTTAGAAATTGATTTTAGATGTATTGTAAGTATAAGTAACATTTAGGTGTTTACAAGTCACATCAAAGATTAACAAATAAGAGGTCTAAATAGATTGTAGTCAATGCTTATTGTGAAAGAATAATTTAAAGTTCTGGTTCCACTGGTGTTGTTACCATCAAGCCTTACAATCAGGCAAACGAACTGCTGTACTCGTTACCTCATTTAATAAAATATACAAAATTGAAGTCCTAAACGAACTCATAATTCGTTATTACGAAAAGTATGAAGTGGCCACTTGTTTCCATACACTTGTCCACATCCTACATACATACATTAGCATCGTAAAGAGTCAGATAGACGACCGTGAACTTGCACCGTGTGAACGAACTCGTTTAGGAGTCGAAACGGGCTCGCGAACGCTCTGCCCGCTCGTTCATCTATGAACGTGACTGGCAGGGCCGAACGCAGGGCGGAGATAGGGCCAGAGGCTAAACTATTATTTTGTAAGGAACATTGCACATGCGTCACTAGAGGTGGAACTACACCAAAACACTATTTCAATCACTACTATACATTTATTTGAACAGATTTCTGGTTTAAATTTTTGTGAAAATAAGAATTCTCCACATGACAGCTATAACTTTAATAACAGTATAATAACAAAAATGGCTGCAAAGATTTGGATAAAAATGGCACAATATGGATTTGAAGATCTAGAAAACAATCTATAAAGAGTATATTTGGGGTAATTCATAGAACTTGGTAAAACGTATGAAGTCTTCCAAGCCATGCTGCGTTACTAATTTTGCGATGTATTGAATGTACGGAATGATTAATGATTTCCTATTAATTTATTTAACAATTACTAGCTTCTGCCCGTGGTTTTCACCCGCGTCCCCACAAAAACCGTCAAACCGATCTGTCAAATTAAATCAACTTGTCAACATTATAAAACTTTATTGACAGCTGTCAATTTATTGACGGCTGCCAATGTCAATTTTATGTCACACTAACTTCTGCCCGCGGTTTTCACCCGCGTTCCCACAGGAACCATGCATTTTTCCAGAATAAAAAGTAGCATATGTTACTCTCCGGTCCATAAACTATATCTATGCCAAAAATCACGTCGATCCGTTGCTTCGTTACAGCGTGAAAGAAGGAAAAACCAACAAACCAACAAACACGCTTTCGCATTTATAATATTAGTATGGATAGGATATGGATTCTAAATACATCTCTGCGTAGCTAGGATTTCCTCGCCTCGCGTCACCACTTATATCTAGATCCTGAAGTCAATCTATTTTTGCATGCTCTTTAGTGACAGAGACGGCAATTTATGTTTTTTGTGTTGATTCTGATTGTTAATAGTATCATTTTCTGTGTTATTTTATTAGATGACAATACATTAAACATCCCAACTTTTTATTGTGTGACAAAGTGTGCTGTTCTGTTAGGTATAAACAAAAAATCATCTAAATAGTTTTTGTTACAATATTTTAAACACCATACGGATCTCTAAACTCGTTGTGCCATGATTTGCGTACTATTTGTATCTTACATCATAATCCGTATCTATTCAAAACTTTTAAAAAACAATGTACAAATTGCGCCCCAATCCCGAGCCCTTAATGTGACCCAGTCAACATAGATCTTCGCTTGCTTTCTCCAATATGTAGTATATTCTCACTTCGCCAATCGTATAATCGTATTTTGTAAGGTACATTGCATATGCGTCAATAGAGGAGAAACTATTCCGGAACACAATTCCAATCACCATACCAAGCTTAGTGCCTATGCAATTGAAATTGGTACATTTTCTACCTTTACACTTAATGGCTCGATTACAAAAAAATATTTGAAGCAAGTTATTAAAAAATCAAGTTCAGTCGTAACGGTAAAGGTTTGAATTTGGCTAAGCAGTGTCAAGTCTTTGGTCCAGAGAAGAATATAGTAATTAGTATTTTGTAACATCTGGTATTCTTTGTAAAGGATTCCGACAATGCCATACTTCCGTCTTCCATACTTACTTTTTTATATAATAAATGCGAGTGTGTTTGTACGTTTGTTAGTTGGTTGGTTTGTCCTTCTTTCACCCGGCAATGGAGCAACGGATCGATGTGATTTTTGGTATAGATATAGTTCATTAGACCAGAGAGTAACATAGTCTACTTTTTATCCCGGAAAAATGTATGGTTCCTGTGGGAACGAGGGTGAAACTGCAGTTTCTGCCTGCGGGCAGAAGCTAGTACTTGATAATAAAGTACTTTTTCAGTAATAAATCTGCATTACACAATCTAAAAACTAATTAAAACAATACTTATTAAATGATAGCAAATAGAGTATCCTCTTCATCCAAATGTTGCCTGTAAGATATTGCTTATAGCGATAAAGGCCGCCCATTATACAACCTTATTTTATTTGTATGTAAATTGTTATTTTCACTGTACTTTTTGGTGTTCAATAAAGAGTTTTCAATTGTATTTATCGCGTCTGATTCAGGAATAAGTGTGAAATCAATACTCGTATAATTCTTCAGCATCGTCCTTAACTAGCAACATCGGTACTTACCTGGCTTGATATTCCACCAGTAGTTAAATAATTTATTTTATTTTATTTATTTATTCATAAAAACCACAGCTCTTAAAAATCTTAACATTACTAACTAAATAATTATTAAATAATGTCACTGTCAAATAAATTTTGAGTGCGACTCTTTCCAATGTCAAGCGTTTTAAATCGGCTCTCGAGACATCTCTCTTAAGTTTTAGATTGTGCGAGACTTGTCTCAAGTTCTAGCCTACATTATGCGATGTAAGTTTGTATAATAGATGATAATTGAAGAAGCCTTCCGATGGCGTAGGTTTTAAATTGAATTTCGAGATATATTTCTTATTGTGTATTAAAAGTTCATTGTTAAGTAAAATTGGTAACGTTATATTATAGGATTTATTTTAATTGACAATTATATCGTTGTACATCCAATTTTATGTACTCCTGTAGACGTAGATTGTTACTTGTTAGTAAATTGATGTCTGTTTGTCAGTCAGTGGCATTTATTCTCTCTTTTTATCTCTCTCCACAAATTTCCAAAACTTTGATAAATGAAAAATTCTAGTAGAAGGCGTTACAGATTTCAAAAAAAATGTTACAACTGATAAAAACTAAAAAGGACTATTTTCTGAAAATTATTGCATGTCTTGTCAAAGCCAGAATTACAATATCGAATCCGGTCGACCGATGCAAATCACCCCCAGTTCCCATAGAGTTGCAACATTTATAAAGTATTAAAGCGTTCGCCTCGCAGCTTCGTGACCGCGTTCACACGGTCTACCCGAAGATTACCACCAGTCGCTATAAAGCTTGGCGTATACTGAAGCGTCTAGCGTGACTGCTAAGCGGGAGCGTCGCGCGACTTACGCTGTAAAGGTGGAACTGGTCCCAGGTCCCAGCAGGGCCGGATTATCCATAAGGCAAAGTAGGCCCCCGGTAGAAAAGGACCCCGGGAAAAAAATTTGCAAATGTTTCTTCGAGTAAAAATTCAATCTGAAGATTTGTATGTAATATTCAATGTAATATTATAATATCGACTTTATTCTATTATGTTATCATCATAATAATATTATAATATCAACTATTTAAATAATGTAATATTATAATATAATATCAATGTAATATTATATCATAATATTATAGTGGTTAGAAAAGGGGGCCCGAGACATGCATTGCCTAGGGGCCCCGACATGGTTAATCCGGCCCTGGGTCCCAGTCTTATTATGGGACGATTTGCCTCCTAACCCGTACGATGTGTTACACGTATATTTCTTCTCTTATTTTAGTCATCCGAAATTGCGACAATCGATGCCGTATCATGTCGTCTGCAGAAGAAAAACTAATTTTAAAATAATTATTTTTTATTATAATTACTAATAATAATGTATCTACAGACCGAGTGATCCGAGTGTCTTATAGGTGAGCTTGCTACTGAAGTTTTAAATAACATGCATTTCTGTATTGAACTTTTAAACATGACTTGATACATTTTTTTCAATAAGCAATTCATTTAGATCGTATTTTATAGTTGAACGAGATGAAATGAAAGGTTTATTCCACTATGTTCATTGTTCACCTGGGTCATATGTTATTTCACGTTATAAACGCTCACGTGGCTGCTCCACTGGTTGCGTAGGTTGGTCTGAAGCTCCACTTCTGCGGAGATCTCAAGCCGCGTGATTGATAGTGCTGGCGCGAACTCCGAACGTATTAATACTTTTATCTGTTCTGCGCAGCTTTGTCTTTGCAACAGGGCTGTCACGGATTTCGGATTAGAAGCTGCCTCTTGTTTTGGCTAAATCCTTTGTGTCAATTTAGGTTAATAGATTAGATATATAGGTTAATAGATAGATAGATAGGTTTTATGCAGTATATTTATTTGTGTTCGAATAATTTTGAAAGTCAACGAGAGTTTGCGTAAATCATAGAGCTAATTTTGTTTGGATTATTTTCATTGCACCATTTTTTGCCTTCTGCACTCTTAAAAATCGATCATATTTTTATAGGCACATCTCAAACAAACTTGAAGGACTTGTAGATATGGAATTCAATTAGTCAACTTATTTTTCGATATACGTTTGACCGTTATGTCACGTAATGTTGAAACTAATGTAAATAACTAATTAATGTGAAACGTCTCTATTATACTTGCAATTACTATTATCGCAGAGAATTTCTCAGCTTATAGAATAACTTATCGTGGTCATAATCAGTGGACGAACAAACTGAATAATCCATAGCAGGAGAACGACGTAACTTCCATATTAAAGTATGGGAGTTACGTCGCTTTGTAACCAGCGATGCTAATTGAAGATTATTTGACGCCTACGTTCGGAAGATTATGTTTTTGTACAAATATGTATGGGCGGCGGCGAGTAAAAACTTGTTAAAATTAAACATGATTTCAATGAACCTTCGGATGAAGTTGCTAAGTTCAAAGACATATGGTTGCAGGATCTTTGACAGATTTGATTCGCAGCCACGCATTTCTTTTCCTTCGCACTTTTTTGTCTGCGATTTTTACGATTGTTTTTTTTTTTAGAAATGGCATGTGATACGCGCCTTGTATTTAAATACATGACAATTAAAAATAGCTGTAAAATAACCGCTAGATTTTAGATGTCTGTCATAAAGTAGGCTTACAATACACTAAACCAATAAAATAAACAAAACATTTTTTGCTATAATTTACCTTATACACCAACGACCGCAAAGCAGCCCTGAATACGGCTCCATTAAGCTCACTTTCAAACCGCGCAAATTTACAACATTTTTAACACGCTATTAATAAAATAAACGTCTATTAAAAACTTACAATGCCTGATGATTCCTCAAATAAATCAATAAAATGATTTGGCGGACTTTTGAGAGACTGGTTTTAAAGTAATAAATCATTGCAACACCTGGTAGAGGAAAGGCATTTCAAGTTAACTTCTACCGACGGTTATCGTTCGAGATGACAGATGCTTAATTAATAAAATTAATTGCCGTTCAACTGCAGGCATTTTAATCGGAGACGCAGATTATAATCGGAAACTAAAGTATGTTCCAATGAAAGATACAAGATTTGTCGATTAAAATCTTTATGTTGATAGACTTTTCTGTTGTCTAAAAGTTGTTTAGGTACTGTTACGGATTGATTTTAAAATGATGCTGGCAGCATTGAGGCAACCGCCAATGGTTCTTTTGACTACAGGTTGAGGGTTTGAATTTTGATCTCAATAAGTTTGAACTTTTAGTGATGTAACATTTCCGTGTGATCCACCACATCTCTTTCCATGGGTGTCATAAGAACCAACCAGGGAATGTATTTAAGACAAGACAAGCTGTGTGTTAGAGGAAAAATCTCCTCTTCACGAAGGAGGACGATGTTCAATTGTATTCGTTTACTGGCTGATGATGATCATTACTGCGGAAGTAGAAAATACTATAGCACATGATCACTAATAGGCAGCTCACTATAACAAGCAACTGTTTCTGGGTCCTATCGATTTTAAGGCGTTTGTCCATCTTCGTTTCGAAGGCTGTCCGTTCCCTGGATATGGCTTTAGCCAGCTTTTACGGCAGCCCCGGGAAGAGATGGGGTGGACTCTTAGCCGGAAGCATACTGCCCTCATGAAGACCAGGACGCCTACCACTATCTCTTGGAGCAGTATTAATTTAACCTTACATTGATTGTAGTACGAACTTTCAATTAAGGTTAAAGTAATACTGTTCTAAGAGATGATGGTAGGGCTCCAGATGAGAACAGTGGACGACTGTTTGTACTTTTGGACGTCTACTCTATATTCGGACAAAGTAGACTAAGCGGCGTAACCAGACCTCATCATAATCAGCCTCCGTACCAGACAGCTTATTATTAAATCCCTTACAATCCATCCACGACCTCGATTTACATACCCACGCGTGACTTTAAATTTTGCCGTTCACGAGTTTCACGATTGTGGCGTTAGCTAGACGATTCGACATAGCTAAAAGATAATGTTCTGTTGTCTATGTTCTGTTTTTAACAGACTTCGAAAAAGGAGATTATACGTTTGACTGTATTTATTTGTTTTTTATGTATGTTATTGTTCACCGATTTCTTCGTTAATTGTAGACCGATTTTGAAAATTATATTATTGAAAGGGAAATACTCTCGAGGTGGTCACATATAAATAATATGAAAGAACACCTAAAGGTAAAAAAATGGGACTTGAAGTTTCATATATTATTAGTATATTTATTATTATTATAGTATTTTTTAAAAGAAATTCTATACTTGTTCTACAATACTTACCTACTGAATATAAGCGCTTGTAACAACTACAAAAGACGATCGAAAAACGGAATGTGACACTTCTATTAGCCGCAATGTCCAATTTTTTTTTTCGAAAACATTTCATATTTTTTTACTCTATTTGATAACGTCACTAACTAATCGTTTGCCTAAAGGTCAGCATATAACGCCAGCCCATATCAATTGCAATGCCAATCAGAACCTCCATGAAATCAAAAGTCCTACGACCTACACACACACGCACACACACACACATACACACACACCAAATTTGATCAAACAATTGAAATATCTTTAGAAACAATCTCACTACAAATACGATAGGAACAAATTATGTACATGCACAATTAACATGCTGTAAACATGTTACCTCGTCTCTACAAGTGATGACATCTATCCATGGCGATAAGATAAGCTATTATAATTCGGAATACAATACGATAATCTGTGGTAATACCCATGTTACTATACAAGTACCAGTTTACTATTGAAGCTTTTTGTGTAGAGATGAAGCCATTACTTAGTATGATAATGAGATTATATCACTGGTTATAAATAAATATATACGCGGATTCATGTGTACGAGTACTTGATTGATGTACACATGATCGATGTTAAGCTTTTCTGCTTAAGACCTTTTATACCTTACGGTTGTACATAAAAAGTTTCAAGTTCTTATTCTCCGAAATGAATGAACCGATTTCAATGAAACTATATGTTTACGCATGATACATAGATATAAAAATAGTAGAGAATGTTTCTAAAATGTCTAGTTTAAATTTTCTGTTTGTCAAGAAAACTTAAAATCGCTCTAATTTAGTTTTATTGCTCTTTTTCTAAATTTAATTAGTTAATATTGCAGGAGTATGGATGTGTAAGCGTTTTTTTTTTTTTAATCTAATTTTGTTTAGGGGATTTTCCCACATTGGTATGCCAGCCCCATATGTGTAAGCGTTATTCATATACCTCTCTTTATCTTTATTTGATCCAGATGAATAAGAAAAAGTACCTACTATTCATATTAAATAATATCTAAATAAGAGAAAGCTATAAAAATCAGAAGTAATTTCATAGAAATCTTTACGATGTAAAATACACGCGATTCACGTGCTAATGCAGAAAATAATCATTCGAATCATTGGATTGGAATCGATTTGAAAGTGCTGCCTCTCGCTGCGATTTGTGTCGTCAAACCATACATTAAACGCAATTATGATTAAGCATAAAATGAACTTATGGAATTCATTGAATTTTGAAGAATTTTATCGTGTATCTACTACTTTTACAGTTGATGCGCTATGATGGGTAGAGAAGTCGGCCACCAGTTTTAAGGTGGTTTATGCAATATTTCGTTTGTCCTAATATGGCCCTACCAAAATGGCATAATATCATGAATAACACGATATTATGGCTTTCTCTAGTCATTACCAGGCTCCTTATCGCCATCAAGATTCCAAGACGTCAAGCTCTGGTGAGCTGCATTTGAGAGCCAGTCTTTGCGTCTTTAATTCCTACTGTCGAATTGTTATTTAAGATCAAATGAGATACTTAGCTAAAATACAAACCTGATGTGAATAAGAACATACTCTAGGTGCCAGCTCCGCAGGCTGATTACGTATAGCAACATCAGTAGCAAAGCAAACATACTGATTACTAACATGACAGATGCTGAGGTCGCGCCCGTCGCTGTCGCATGTGATCGGTAATACCGCAACTGTTTGAGAAGGGCATTATTTTTTAGAACTACTTTAGGTTTGTAACGTCGCGTCGTTGCGCTAGACAGTTTTTAGATGTCTCTAATTGATCGTTTCTTTGTTTCAGAATTCACGTTGAAAGAGCATTTTGGGGTAAGTGAGAACAGGTTCAAAAGCATATAGTGTGGCTATAATGTAGACCAGCGCTAGGTGTATTATAATATAAGCATGATAGTGTGGATCATAAACCTTAGATTACCTTTGTAGAAAATCTATATTATTTTGATATACGAGTGAAAAGCGTGACAGAAAATTACATAAAAACCGAGTAATTATTAAAATTAAAAAAAAATACGATAGCCCTCGGCAGTGTCAACCGGGATGATGTAAGGATTCTAACGATATTTCATCCAACCAAATGTGTTCAGGTATTTCAAAGTTATGGTGGAATAAAAGAACTCACATACATACATGAAACCTGAAAATAATGTTTCATTTAGAGTCTTGAAGTGATGTCCAGAGCACGGAGTAAATATGAAAAAATATACATTTATGATAGAATCAATGATATATTTATTGCTGCTTAGAAATGTCTCCATTTGAGCTATAACTCATAGCATCAAGTACAAACATAGATTTCCCAGTAGTAAAAAATATATTCCACGACTCATATCCGCAATAATATTTTCCTTATTTAGCAATTATCTTTTCCATTATATTTGCCCAGTGAATCTATCAGTATTTTTCCTACCTCATAAATATTGTGAAACGAACTTCAGCCCTTTATGGAGAGGTCGGGTCGTGACTCATCAAATAACGATTGTATATTTCACACGCTCACTAGGTACATGATAATATAAATATATGTGACCACGTGTGGGCGTAATTGTGTACCCACGGATTTTATTTGATTGACCTGACCTCTGGAAAACAAGGTAGAGAAACTTTCCTTCGAGCTTTAAATTTGTCTTTTGTAAATGACAAAGTGAGCTGACCGTTTGCTTGAAGAAACTTTAAAAAAGAGGTCCTATTACGAACGCAATCCATAATATAAAGAAATAAAAATAAAATTCGGTACTGACTCACATTATGAATTCCCTTTAGGTAACCATTTTACGATTTATGAAATGGATCATAATATGATTCGGGCAAAGTGGCCTTTTTAGGCCCGCAGTACTACTTATTACTTTGTACAACAGATAATCGGATAACAAAATGTTAACAGCATAAAACCTATAACTTATTGCGGTACAGAGGTGTTATATGCGTAATTTGTTAGAATTACGTTGTTGCTCCCCATCAAGACTAAACCACGGGTGTAGGTCAGCTAAGTCAAACTAAGCAAGCTAAGTTAAACAATCCGTATTTATGTCCGTAATAACCGCTAGATATAACTTAAGTGCAGTATTTGCTAAACATCAAGGATCTTACTACAAAAAAATTAAACACACGTTAAACCTGTGTTATTAAGCATGCCTGCAACCACAAATCCTGGTTTGAGTCACTACTCAAACCTCTAACCGTCTAACCGTTGTCTAATACAATTCTGTTGTGGCATTTCTAATCATTTTTTATGTTTATCTTTAGATGCTGTCTAGCTAAACAAGCGACTAAAAATGTTGTTTTGTGGTAACACTGTAATGGTCCTTGGATAAATTTTACTGTGTGATCCGGTTGTTCTTATAAGGCTCTTATTAATAAGCAGTATTAAACGGTTGAATAGTTACACAATGTTAAACAAGGGATATTCATCGTGATTGTAGTACTTTTTTTTATTTAAAACGGTATAATTTCTGATGATAAACTAGAGGCCAGGGTATTTTATAAGTGCAGAAATTATTATTACCAATAAAATAAGATTTATAAGAAATGTCAATCTCGCGGGCAGTTTCTTCACACTTCTAAACCAGCCGATAAGATTAAATCCTTAAATCAAGTTGAGTTCATCGACCCAACCAGTAAATCACTGTTGCTGTGTTAAAATGCCATCTATTTGCATTCTTTTCGAGTTATTTTGTTAAACGCAGGTCTGAATCAGCTCCGTGCTCTACAATTTCCATAAATACCTAATCCATAAATACTAAGATTTTCTCGATAGGATATCGATGGCAGAACCAGATTGCTAACGTTCAAAATTGGTTATTCCGTTTGGAAACGGCTTACGCCGGTTCGAGTACCGGTTTGTACCTGTTTATACCGGTTCTAGGCAAGTTCAGGGTTTCCGGACGGATGCGGGCTTTCGTCCCGTGTCGGTTACGCCCTTTTACTGGTAGTGTATACGTGGTGTGTACTTGATAGTGTTGCCATACGTTGGGGTAATATTACCGTAATGGTAGTTTGGCCTTTTACTGTCAAAGACTTTAACTAATACAAGAATGAATAATACAAATGTGTAATACTAGATAAGTCGTAAGTATAATAGATACGCAGACCTAAGCGTTATTCGCTACCATATAAGCTAAAGCAGGTATATACATTTTGTAAAACAAGATACTATTTCATTTTGTTACTGGGAGGACTAACTCTTCTGCGAGTGTCCGTCTGGGTTGTTACCACCGCTTTGCTTGTGAAGTCTGCCGCCAAGCAGTAGTGTGCAAGCATTACTGTGTTCCGGTTTGATGAGCAGAGTAGCCAGTGAAATTACTGGGCTTATGAGACTTAATATCTAATGTCTCAGGGTAACGAGCGCACTGCAGTGCCGCGCAGGCCTTTGTGATTCAAAGTTCTGGGTGGCACTGCGATTATTATGGGCCGGCGTTATGCTTACCATCAAGCAAACGACCAGCGCGTCTCGTTACCAAATAAGATTTAAAAAAAAACTGTATTATAGTTGAGGGCTCAAGTCCTATTCTGAACATCATTACGCAACAATATGAAATGTGTATTTGGTGAAGGGCTTAAAGTGATGGTACCCCAATGGAGGTAACTGGTAGCGCATTTTCTATTACTGGCCTACCAACCTCAGCTTGAATAGCTATTTAAGAATTTCAGTTACATAATCATTTAAAATCAGGTGCGATAGTGTTTGAACACTAAACACTATTCGCCCACTTCCAAACGTCGTCATAGGAACTAATAAAATTAATGACAATAAAATAAATGCTATAAAATTCTATACAAAGATTTTGCCGTGATAATTTGATATTTTTATCTTGATACAAGAGGTCTTCTGGTTTTTTTTTTCTGAAATATTTTCGTTAGCTCTTTACTAAACAATAAAATAAGACGTTAACGGTAAAAATAAACCGAAACGATTTGAATGGGTGATTATAACAAATTAATGTTCTGTGAATAATCCGAAATGTGTTGTTTAGACGTGATTCTCACGCTTTTCCCCGTAGGATTAACACCTAGTGATGTTCTGGGCATCGTTGGAATTAAGCACTTGATAGAAATGAGAAATACTGCGTTTAAAAAACTGAATTTCAATCACTACCTTACTTATGGAGTTCAAAAAATACGGGTAAAATAGGAAGAATGCGCCTAAAGGTATTTTTACTAATCATTCCTAAATAAACATGGTTGTATCTGTATTTGAATCCAATTATGAGTTAAATTTAGTGCAGAATAAAGTTATATGCATCCATTAGACTCACCTATTTGACACTGGGGGCGAAGTTAACCAACCATTTTGAACCGAAGTTTAACTATTCAACTAGGTGTAACTCATGGTCAAACAGATTTTAGTGTTTTCACCCTAACTTAGGTTTATTTAACTTTTAAAAGTTATGATGGAATAAACTCACATAAACTCAGTCTGTTATCACAAAACGGCGTAAATTGCATACTCGTAGCAACAAACAGGTATAATTGCCGTCAATCTGCCTAGAAACAGTATAATTACTACTTTTAATTCAACCAATCACCTTTGACCTTATCAATTTCTACGACTATACTTAGCGTACCGTTAAACGATAGTTTGCATAATAATATATTGTGTTTTTAAAGGCAATATAGATACCAAAATTTGTTTAAACATAAACACTTATGTCTCTGGTTGTGCACTGCAGTATATCACCAAACTGCCATTTTTTATGCTAAATGATTATGTAAAGTAATTTCAATTCGAATTCATTGCCGTATTCATCTTGTGTTATGCTAATTTAAACCAGTAAAAAATGTTTGACGCTCACAAACCAAGTAAGTACCTAATACAATCATTAGGGACAGCTTAGACGCTCAAGCAAACGTACGTTTGCTTGTCAGAATAACAACGCTTTTGTATCAACCGCGCATTTCGAGTATCACGAAATCCGCACTTGACGCGAAAGCGTTGTTATTCTGACAAGTAAACGTAAGTTTGCTTGAGCATCTAAGGTGCCCCTTAAGAAACAAAAGAGATAATAAAACAAGTTTACAACGCAAACGTGTTCTCCTGAAATTACTTAAGTTTAAAAAGACTTCAATTACATGCTTATAAGTGAATATAGACCAGTCTAATGATCCTTCTATCGACTGGTGACGTATGCATCTTGACCCCCGACTTACAAGGCCCGCGGGTTTTGCTCTACAATGGCTCGTGAAGTATTATTGCATTTGGGTAACAAAAAAGTAATCAGATTGTAATTGTGCTGCAAACAATTAACAAAAGTCACTGACGTCAAACAGTTAATTTAATTGCTGACAAAAGTCATGAGCCTGCGTTATTTTAATTAGTTTTCTATAGATAGTTTATTTTCTTTCATTATATGTTACTGAAGTTTTTGAATTAGATTCATTTAAATCAAATTATCAATATTTTTGACAAGATTGACCGCCTCTCTGTGATGTTAAGAAGAAGAAATTACTTCACTTCTTGACTCCAGAGATTTCTCACTTCCCCATCAATGTTGTAATAAATTTTTCGCTACAGAATAGGATCTTAAGGTACTAGCTACCTATTACACAAAAGCTGCATTCAAATACCTAGTGTATTTGAATTATAATATATGAGTATTTGAATACCTAGTGTATTTGAATGCAGCTTTTGTGTAACTAACTAAAACATACCTACTAACTAAAACAGTTCGATGCAGTTCCCAAATATTTTAATCAAATACATGTTGGTAGAATTAATAAAATTGCTTGTGGTGTTGCTTTGTTTAATTCTAATTCGGATATGTTAAGACCAACAAGGAAGAATAATATTTTTTAGCGAAGTATTATAAGTACGACGCCTCAACCAGGCGTTACGGCAAAATTTTGAAAACATTTCGATATTTGAAGACGATTCCTTCGAAGTTTCCGGTGCTCACTGGCCCAATATAGAATTACTTATGTTTTTTTATTTCAATTGAAATCTGATATCGAATCAGTACCTGGATGATACTCCAAAGATAACGCAAAGACTATCTGGTAGTCTGGTTTGTTGACACTTGAAAAAATAACAAACAGTTTCGAACGATTTTTAACACAGCATGCATTTATTTCGAAATCATGATCCACATAAACATGCACGCCAATAAATTGTCGTACAGTGTTATCTATTTAATTAAATTTATTACTAATTATTCAATGGCAATTTATGAATTCGCAGCGACATGTTTATGGGGTGGTTAAGGCAGAAACGTGTTGCGTTTCGAGTGTCCCGTACGTAGATAATGTAGTTAGTATTTGTAATCAGGCTTTGTAATCGGATATGTCGCAATAAATTTCCTTCTAGTAAATTGATATAGGATTACAGAAATTCAAAATAAGGGTACGTTAGTTTCAGTTGTAAACATTAAAAATCCAACAGTCACTTCCAAACAGTCATTACTAATACTGGTAAAACTTAAATAAAGGAAATCCTTATTTGGATTTTCCAAGGTCCCGCGTCTAAGTTTCTAGAAAGTCGAGTTTCGTTATTTTCTTTTTGGTTAACTTTCATGAGTGCTCTCCAGCCTATTTGAATTAAGAATTTTGAATTTGAACAGAAACAATAAAGACCTTGGTTACCAATAGACAACCTTTATTTGTGTGTATTCTTATGCGATTCATCGGGGTCCTTATTTGACCCCCAATGCGGGAATCGAACTGATACCCTTATGACCATAAAGTTTATAGTATAAAATAGTCATACATTAGACATAGTCACATCACCACAGAGACCTATAGAACTTGTGTCTTTTAATTAATTATGATCATTGGGTCATAGTCATTTTATTATGTAGCTTCTAAAGCCTTCGGCTCCTTTTACAACTCGTAAAAGTGAAATGTAGAAATTACTTTTTGAGCGTATTTTATGATTAGCAAAGAGTTATCATACATTTATTAGCATAATATTTGAATCATCCTTATTAATTTTATTCGTTAGTATTATAAACATATCATAGCTTGACATCAATAAAATAGGATAAGCGTTTAATTAAGTCCATAGCAAAAATAAATATTATAGCTATTCGGCACTTATTATAGCTGGACGACAACAATATCTGAAATGTCAATAACCGCTATCAATATATTTTGAAACTGGTTTTGAAGATTATCTATGTATATATTTTATATATTAGAATTATTACTTGACTAAATAATATAAATACTTTAACAGTAAAATACAGTCGCAAATTAATAAATAGTTTTTTTTAATTGTATGCCAATTATAATTTAGAGGAGGTGATTTTATAACTTTTAATGATATGTTTATATAAAGCTTCAGATAATTCTTTTGATTGATCAATGATTTGATTCTGATGATTATTATTAATTAGTTACAGCTGATTATTTTTAATACTAAATAGTGTCATTATATATCCCGTTAAAAACAATTTTAAAACCGTTTTTAGACTTCCGGAGTGTTTGTAACGTCTTTAGCTCTATTATCAGAACCTGGAAACCATTGAGACAAATTAAGGAACTAACCATTTTTGAGGTAGTAATATTCATTACTATTCCCGTGAGTGCCTTCAGAAGCGGCTAAGCAAATATGCCAGGAATGGGCAGCAAAATTATCTTCTGTCAACATCCCCTGAGATCACCAAAACACCTGCCAAGCGTAGTGTTTATGAGGGATGCCTATGTTTTCAGTAGTGTACGTTTTCTGATAATGGTATTCATCATTAATCGGACTGAATCTGATAGCATATTTACATAACTCACTATTGGTAGAAATGGTTTCTCCACGTTCCACTCTGCGCGGATCCCTAAAGAACCTGTTTTGCATCCGGCAGGGAAACGAACTTGCAATACCTGTGTGACAACTCTGTGAGTAATGTCTCTTAGGGCGGAATCTGAAGGATTATAGTTATATATGTTGTCATTTTTGGATTTGTTTAACAGCCAATTTCGCGAAAAGCACTTTTAACACGAGCTAAATTTATTACATCGTCTCCAACAAATTATTAATACACTTCGTCTATATGTGTTCCATTAAAACATTTTTTTTATACAATTGGATAACAAGACGAGCTCTTCGGTTGCCTGATGGTAAGCTTAACGCCAGCCTCTAAATTGCAGTGCCACTCAAAACTTTGAAACATAAAACCCTGCACAGCAATGCAATGCGCTCATTTTTGTTACCTTTGGTAAAGCCAAGTAATTTCTCTGACATACGACTGATAATTGCAAACAAAAACTATAAAAAAAATCTGTTTGAACTATAGATTACGCATAAATGGGTCTGTAATTACATATGTAAGTTATATCAGACGACGTGATTAAGGGCGTTCCTTATTTTCTATAAAATTTTTTGATGTATTTATTGTTATATTACTTTTTGGTACTATAGATCTTGGAAGGAAAGACCCCACACTCTCTATTTTTTGGAATCTTCAGGATCTCAAATTACGTATGTTGGATTTGGTATAGGTATCTACCTAGTAGATAAATCTACAATATAAAAAAAAAGACGGAACTTTAGTATTAATTATGTATATGTAAATTCATACGATGTATTAAAGGTGATATAAAGGACAAAATCAACAGTTTCTAAGACCATATCACTTAGCTCTCATAACATACAACTCTTATTAGCCCTGTATTATTTAAATCCATCGACAACATACTTAATCCCTACTCTAGAATAAATTATCCATCATCACAATATACAAAGACTCACAAATTACTACTTAAAAATAAACGTAAACGAGCATGACAACTGCAAAACAAGCTACCTCCATCACAATTGAACGTTGTCACCATAAAGAGGCTAATTTATCTGTCCAAAATTCATAGTCCATGCGGGTATGGATATATGACTCACGCACTCGCTCGTGTATTTTCGCAAAACCGGTTAGCATAACACGAAGCTACATGATAACTACCTTCGTGGATATGTCAATTCATACTTAAGTTTCAACCGTTGTTTTTTTTTGTTTGAATGGTTAGAGTTTGGCAACTGTCTCGCCATTTTGAGCGACAATGTGAAAAGTCAGACTAACCTTCGTATGGCTACATTGCAAGCTAACACGACTGCCTCAGTGCTACTCGAGTCTATGGATTTTTTCATCACGAAGTTTTCCTATAGTCAAGCTCATAGTAGTTTTCTAGCTATCGACTTACATACATAAATTAGGCTTATTAGCCAAATTTCAAATTCAGTTTATTAAATGAATTTCAACTTTTAGATCAACTTTTGAATGTGTCTTGTGTTATTATTTCTACTGTAATTTACTAGTACCAACGGAAAAAAAACTTAGCTCATGTCCGTTATAATAACAAAAAAAAATTATACAAATGAACGTGTCACTTTTCCTAATTGTGGCACAAAACTTTGGTAGGTGTTTTTATTGTTTCTTTTTCGACACAAAATTTAATATTACTGCCGATTTTAACACTGTTCTGCAAAGTATCCGATAACGAAAATACATTTCGGTTCAAATTGGCTTTCAGGTAACTGTTATTGTGACACTAATTAATGAGGGAAATAATCAAATAAATAACTCAGTTACATTAATTATGTTGTTTGTGGTAGCACTTTTAAAGCATTTTTTTTATTTATTTACCAAATTAATGGGCATAAAGTTACGGCAACTCTATTACACCCTTTGCAAATAAAACCGCCAAAACGATTCGTAGAAATTATTGCCCATGGTAAAAATGAACCATACCTATCCACTGATATTTATGGCTGAATGTATAAAGGACGTACTTCAAGATGTTTTATACTTGACGATTAGAGGCAGGGGCACTAAATGGTACGACTTTTTTTATGATTTATTATTATACATCTGTCCAGCTGCTGTTTAACTTGAGCCAAGCCTGTGTGTGCCTGTTTTGATAAAGTTACGTGCCCTTGGATGGTTAGCGGTAGTGAGTTCATCTACTGATCGAACTTTCGACTTACAGAAAAGAAGAAAGAAGCTTTCGATATTACACTGAAAAACTCAATAGTATAGAATTTTTGAATGTTAATTATATTATCTATATCTATACAAATAAATAAACATGAAGTGTCTGTTTTTAATATCAAAATAACAGCTTTATAGTAAATGCATATGAAAGTATATACGGTACAAAAACACCATTTTTTAAATTTTTGTCTGTCTGTCTGTTTGTTCAAACAAAAAAAATAAAACCCATGTAATCCAATAACACCGCGCGAGTGAAACGGCGGGCAGCAGCTAGTAGTTGAATAAACATTAAATTTGAAATAAGTTGTTTCTGCCATAAAAGCAGGTTAATACCATACAAACTTCAATAAAATCAAAATAAAATTTTGTTAAATTTACCTATAATCCCTACGTCCCTACTAATATCCATATCCCTACTAATATTATAAATGCGAAAGTGTGTTTGTTGGTTTGTTGGTTTATTGGTTTATCCTTCTTTCTCGGAGTAGCGGATCAACGGATCAACGTAATTTTTGGCATAGATATAGTTTATGAACCGGATAGTAACATATGCTACTTTTTATCCCGGAAAATGCACGGTTCCTGTGGGAACGCGGGTGAAAACCGCGGGCAGAAGCTAGTATATTATAACATTAATATAAGTCGATTACTTATTTATTTTTATATTTTAAAAAGCACTACGGTTATATAGTTATATATCGTATATAGCTAGTCTAGTGTGGGGATCATCGGTCTACTATTATTCACTTCTGATAAGTTCAAGAAGAATATAAAACAATGCTTCAAAAAGCGAAAAAGCGCTTTATTGCTAACTATTCAGTCAAATATGAAATATTCAGAGTATCTCAACTTCTCTAATTTACGGTATAGGTAATCGATATGTTTATGATAGCAATAATTTTATTCAGATGCATAGAGTTGTTATCAGGATTAGCTTAAGGTCAGGACCTCGAAATATGAAATTTATGGCAATACCATCCACTTGGATGGTATTGCCATAAATTTAATTTTAGTAGGCATTAGCGCACAGTTTGAAGCTATATCAATACTTAGAGTTGTATGTTTAGTGCGCAGCAATAAGACGTAACTATCTTTATTAATTAATTCTATTTACTTTCCAATTAAAAAGAAACTTAGATTTACTGTTACTTTGAAATAGGTAAAGCTGTGTCGTGCAAGTGGGGCCACGCACGGAGTGGCAATAGCGCAATTTTTGTGATTTTGTTAAAATTAAGCTAATTTTGGTAAAAAAATTAACGACGAAATTGATGGAAGTACTTAATTTTCGCGAGAGTACGTTTAAATGTGTTGTAACGTTTGCTGCAAACAGTGTGCAATACTGTGATCCGATTTAAGGAAAGAAAGAAAGAAAAATCATTTATCTCTTACAAAATAGCTTATAGAAGGGCAAAGTAGTCGTCAGCCTAGGTAGCTTATTATGGCAAGTGAGGGCTGATGCCCCAGACTGACTTAAACATGCATGCATACCCGTAGACATTATGTCACTGGCACCGGCCGTTGGCTCCATAGATTCCACTCTGATATATCAAACTCAACCTGTTCCACTGAGAACCTGTTCAAAAGCTTACGATTTTTATACGCTTGACCTTAAAATAGCTTTTTGTTATTGAGTGTTGTAGGTTTTTGGTCTTGTTGCATTGATGGTACTTGATTGTAATGATTTGTAAACGTTATGTTGATTTTGCTTTCTTTAAAGTCGGTGAGAAAGTTTTTATTCCACTAGTTCTGCCCTGTGTTTTGAAGAATATTTGCTTCACAGAATATCATTACCAAAGTTTTTTGTGTCATTATCATCACAAATTTAAATTGTGTGATTTTACTTAATGATAATAATTTTAAGTATGTAATTGGTTTTGATAATTTTCCGTTGTATACGTTCATTGTGGCATTGTTTTTGGTTTCTTTACTTTTTATCATCTAACATAGACTTCAAGCTTTTGGCAGCTGACACACCTTGATTACTACTCGTATTAATCAATTTGTTGTTTTGATAATGTTCAAAAATGTTTATCTTTGAATTTAGGATAGTATTTCGATGGGAATGGAATGGGTAACTTCGGTACTAATGGTGTTGTTCAAGGAATCCAATGCGCGGCTGTGAACGTCTTCCGCCAGCTAATGAAGCTTTGAAGGGATAAGGCTCTTAGGTAGTGATGTGGCCCGAACCATATGTTGGTTTCAATTCTACAATAACCTTGGGAATGATAACATCATGATACTACTTTAGTACGATGGGAGGGCGTTTTGTATTAGTCGCCTGACTGTTCCTAATCTCAAGATTTCAAACTGTCACCTAGCATCTATATGTTCTGGCAACACTTGAGAACATGTTTCCATCATAGGTTTAACGTTCTGTTAGTGGTAGGACTAACCCTTCTGCAAGTGTCCATCTGGGTTGTTACCACCGCTTTGCTCGTGAAGTCTGCCGCCAAGCAGTAGTGCGCAAGCAATACTGTATTCCGGTTTGATGAGCAGAGTAGCCAGTGAAATTACTGGGCTTATGAGACTTAATACCTAATGTGTCAGGGTAACGAGCGCACTGCAATGCCGTGCAGGCCTTTGTGTTTAAAAGTTCTGGGTAGCACTGCAATTGTTATAGGCCGGCGTTATGCTTACCATCAGGCAAACGACCGGCTCGGCTCGTTACCAAATAACATAAAAAAAACGTATTTCGCAGCTTCGATAAATCGTGATCAAAGGTTAATCTATCCAAAGTAAAGATGAATAATTTAAAGATTTAAAGTAATAGTATTTTACTTCTTTCAAAAACTACTCACATATTCTTTACAAACTTATACCATTTGATTGTAACAAACTACTGACAACGCCCGGACAGGTGTTTAATATACCTAATACTAGAAGCTATCCAATACTTATTGCGAGAAACTCTAGCTTCCGATTACGGCTTCAGTTTTCAACAAGCGCCTATGTAATACGATTATCCCACGATAACTCTAAGGTAGAGTAAGGTAGAGCATGGCGTAGAGCATCGTAGAGCGACTAAAGTCTAAACAGTCACGCTCGCGCACAAATTGTAGTTAAGTAACTGTTGCCACACGAACTAAGTGTCTTGGGAAATAAACTAGATGCAGATTAGAGCACAGAGTGTTGTGAGCTCGATTTCAGTAGAGTAGATACTGAAAAACTAAACTCGTAAAAATTTACAGGTTACAGTAGTGCAGATTTTCTTGTTCGATGTTTGAAAAGGGTGACACATTAATTCAAGCAAATGATACATACAATATACCTACATATAAGGAGCGATTGTGGGAGGACCGAGTGTGGCCGAGCGGGAACTAGTGCTACTTTCAATCCGACGCACCATAGTTCGAATCTCGACTCGGCCCGCACCAATGACTTATATCATGTTACGTGCGGATTATTCACACTAGCTCTAAAACGGTGAAGGAGAACATCGTGAGGAAACCGGCATGTTCAAGAAGCACAAAATTCGAGGACATGTGATATCCACCAAGCCGCACTGGGCCCGCGTGGTGGATTAAGGCCCAAACCTCTCTCTCGGACTTCGGAGAGAAGGCTGGATCCCATCATTGGGAGCGTAAAAGGCTGATAAAGACCTACATGTAAAAAATAAGTGCTAGTATATATGTATACAACCACGACACGGGCTTGTCTTTTTATTAAACATATAACAAAAATGATAAAAAGCAGGTCAGATATATCAGAAATAAAATTAGCACCGTAATTTGCAATCTTCGATATTCGTAAGCCGACACGGCTGTTTGTCATTCCATTTCATCTCAACGACAAAAGCCTTTCGAATCCCAATACAAATGCCACCGCACGGTACCGTTCAGTTATTTATTTTATTCTGAGATATTTGCTCATTTGCTTAAAAGCGTGTCTTATAACGTGGGTGTCGGAAGAGTGACTCCGAGGGAGTGCCGAAGACATGTCTGACGTTTGTAATAACTTGTCAATGGAAACTTGATTATTTTGTGTCAGGTGTCATATCCCTCATAATATCTGCGTGATGGCAGGGGCCTGTTTCATAAAAAATATTAGTCTAATATTATCAGTGTTTTTTTCATCTATTTTATGAGGCTAATACTCATAATATTAGACTAATATTTTTTATGAAACAGGCCCCAGAACATTTCCTAATGTCCACCTGGCTAGCTAGCACATTAAGTTAAAAGTCTGTTACCAAGCACCAGGTTTGTTAAGCAGTCGCACTAGAGAGCCGGTCTTATTCTAGGTTTCGCATTATCTTCGACTACTAGTGGATTATGGACCAGTTAAAATTATGGTCAATAGCTAAACTATCGAGATTTTAACAGTTATTATTAAAAAATACGACTGTACTAGCCAGTGCCACTCGGGACGATGTAAGGATTCTAACGATACCATACACATACAAATCTGTTCAGGCATTTACAAGTTATCATGGAAGTTATGGAAAGAAACTCACATGCTACATACAATAAATACATACATACATGGACCCTGAAAACATTACACTTCATTTTTGGGAATTCTTGTAAAAAGGCCACGGCAGATTTAAGCTTTGCATAATGGAGACCATAGCATATTTTAGTCAAAGTAGTATTACATCCAGACATACTATAGCAAATTGGGTGAGTGCTACATGGTACAAAATAACACAAATTCAAAATATATTTCCATATTTCTACATTTACTATACTCGTGGGTGTCTGGGGAGACCAAGTCACTTTCTACGATCGTTATCGAAAATAGAAAAGTAGACGATATTGAAATAAGGATTCGTTATTATGATAACATAATAAGTATCTATATGTCAAATCCATAGATTTTTGATAGTTCGAACGCGATTCTAGAAAGTCCCAAAATATAACGCAAACTCCAGTCTACCTCGACTCAGTGCTAAACAAATCTATAGGTTATGATGTTTTTTGTCAATGTTCTAGTATGACTCTGCTTATGTTTTATCTTAGAGCATTCAAAACCTTCAAAATTGGTGGCAGAGGTAGCCTGCATCGACTCGCAAGTTCTTGAAAATTACCAAATCCCATCGACTAAGTCGAAGTTGGCTAGACTTTGCGTTACAGCGTACGGAGGTAAGCTCCCTATTCATTCAATTTACGACAGTCGTGCTACTAAGAAATACACTGTCGGAAGGGCACCGGGCTGTAATATTTTTCAATCAAGGCACACGACCATTGATCTTGACTGTAGAATAAACATAAACCTGAACTGTCATCCACAATTACACCCTCTGTTCGCACACCTGGATTGTACAATTCACTTTAAATGTCTTAGATTTATTTGCTCTTATTAATAAACAGTGGTAAACAGTAGTTTAGTTAAAACTATGTTTTGTCTTTGTTGTTCTTCGAAATTTTTAAACTGAATCGAAAGAGATAAAATATTTTTTAACTAAACCACCTTTAAAACTGTTTATTAATAAGAGCCATTATGTTTTGTGATGACTTGTCCTTTGAGCCGGTGGTTTTTATAGGAACCCCGGCAAAATACTTAGGTTCTTAATTTTTTGTTATATTTTTACAAGCTTTGGTATGTTTGCACAGTCAAAATAAATCGAACTTTGAAAGTTCACGTGTGTAGCTTTAAGAATATAAATCAACAATTGTTAAGGTGTTAAGGCTAACCCTTCTGCGCGTGTCCACGTGGGGTTGGACCTACTAAGGTGGACGCGCGCTTTGCTCGTGTAGTCTACCACCAAGGCCCTATTTAATAAAGCTGACAATTCGACATATATGTCAAAAAATGACATAATTGTAGAATTGTCGCGCTTAGGCTGTTTAATAAAAGTGACAAATATGTCAAAAATCGACCGGTGAAATCTTGACATATTTGTCATCTAAAAACGCGTTTAATAAAACTCGACATATGTCAAAAAACCACAGTCTTTAATCTGACAATAAGAAAATTATCGTGACAAATTTGTCAATTTTCCACCATGACAATTTTGTCGCCTGTAAGTTTTATTAAACAGAAAAACTGTCGAATTGTCACTTATTGACATATGTCGGACTTGTCGGATTGTCAGCTTTATTAAATAGGGCCCAAGCAGTAATGTCCAAGCCTTATGTGGTCTGTGTCCTACCACCTGATAGGACTAACGGTCGAATGAAGAAATGTATCTCCTTTTTAACTCTGGTCTCGTGGTTAAAGCCAATAATAACTAATTGGAACAATAAATTTGCGCAAATTATGCCTTTCTCGACTTAAAGTTACTACCCCAGATTTTATGTATCCGCCAACCGAAATCAATCCATTAAATTACGATATAAGTGTCAGTTTATCCGTCCTTTACAAAGAGAATATAAAGCTACTTCGTACTAAAGAGGATTATATTATAATCTGATTAGGGCGAGGAGAGCGATGCAAAAAGAACGGAAATTGTATATACTTGACTTGTATGTCTTTTGTAACAAATGAAGTGGCTAATCTCAGAATGATGAAATAAATAAGGCTCAAACTTGATCACTTCTTATGCTTTAGGAATAATAAAAATAACGTTTATTTGAATTCATCAATAGGTATACTATAAGATTTGATAAGTCAGTGCAATTACTGGATTTATGAAACTTTATCATGATAACGAGCGCAGTGCCGATGTATATTATAATACCTAGCGACCCACCCCGGCTTCACACGGGTAATAGTAAAAGACTTTACTTACGATAGTCCTCAAACTCCCTTAATTCGGTCCTGTCGCAAAATCCGTTCTTATAGCTGACGTCTACTTACCTATAAACTATCTACCTGCCAAATTTCAATTTCACAGGTCAAGTAGTTTTCGAGATTTCGTGTTTATTCAGTGAGTGAGTGATCTTTCGCTTTTACAGATATATTGGGTAGCGAGACCCACAGCCCTGATGGTAAGCATAACGCCAGCCCAAAATAATTGCAATGCCACTGCGTTACCCGGGGACATTTATCATAAGCCCAGTAATTTAATATTGCAAATTATTATCTCTCCTCATTTCTCACCAATGGAAGCAGCCCTTAGCCCTCGATACCAATGCGTGACAGGATGGGTGGGCGTCCCAAAGCCGCACGCTATAATGAATTCTGCACTCAATGGGGGACCGCTACCGGCCTACGCAGGCTGGAATGCGCCGGACCTTATACTGGGAGGTGAGTGTGCGCCTGCGCCAATTATAGAACGTTTTATTAGGCCGCTGTTATTAAGCACTTTAAGGACGAATCACGTCTTATTTATATATTTATTTAATATTACTTACTTCGTCATTTATCGACGCTTGAACTGTGGAAAATTTTATTTTAGCTGAAATTATATACACCGTGTGTGTAATTTCTAGTGCTCGTCCAGCGCTTTGAAACAAATTGTTAATTAGATATTGATGCATCTTCGGGACCGCCATCTGGCTTTGGCCTCTCTCGTGTCTAAAAGTAAGTCTTTCCTTTTAATTGTTAGAATCTAGCTATTATAACACCGACGAAAACTTGTTTATGAATATTGTGTAGAACGCTAATACTGATGACGCAATTTTCATCAAAAAATCATTTCTTTGCTTTAACTAGGTACCTGTAATTATTCACTACACTATACTAATTGCCAAGAACATTGCCAATGTCAAGCGGTATAAAAATAACAACCCGCTTCAAACGTAAACAACAAACGCTATAATCGATCATTCGTTTCCCGAAGCGTTCTAACTTCTTTCGTTCTAATAAAAACGTACAAAGTTCATATAAAATCTGCTAATTATACGCTCTAATCGCCTAATACCATATTAATACTATAGAAGCTGCGTTTCCGATCGGTATTAACTACCAATACCATTAATTACTAAGACCAGTAGCGGCCTCGGACGGCATAAAGCCGCCTAGCTCTCCGGCCTCGGTCCGGGGCAAATCATCTAAGTATTTGCCGCCCGAAGCATATTAGTCATTCGGAGCACACCTGACTAGCCATAGCGGAGATAAAGCTAGTAGCTTTATTATGGTACGCATATTGTAATTACTATATAGACTCTACAGTATTCTCTAAACAATACAATCTTGGTATGTTTAAGATTGAATAGATAAGTAGACATGAGTTATTTGCCTAATAAATGCTTTTCAATCATGATACACCGCCCACTCTTCCCACAAACTAAGATTTTTTTCAACCACCTCAAAAGAAGCCCTAAAAGTCTGTTTTTACAAATACGCTTTTTAACAGCTATATATCTTGCTCTTCCTCAGTTTTAGATGCGAAAACACTACCATTATAGGTTCCCACTATAATAGGTACCTAAATATCTTGTCGTCTAATCAGTCAATGTGCAATAAGCTACGGTTGGAAATACCTTTTTTATAATTCAATCGATTAGGTGAATTTCGTTTTTCAAAGTTCTGTTCGGTGCAGCAACCTTATTTTTGGTGGTATTTTACCCGATTATGGCGAAGCAACAACGAAGGTTATGATTTTGGCCCGAATGCATTTCTTTATTTGCCGACGTATTATAACACACAATGTAAAAAAAAGCTACGGATCACAAGTCTGTATAATACTGTATATATTTAAAAACATTTACTAGCTTTAGTAAGTTTGATTTAACTTTACCACTTGACCTTCTATAATTTTTACACTGTGTTATTATGTACTGCTTCCGCCACGGGTGGCTTTAAGTCCTATTTGCATTTCGATACGGATTTAAACCCTACTTAGTTATTATTTCAAAGATGGTTATTATTCGTTTAGTTGCACTCTGCGGCTACACTTGCTTCTCCCTGTTTTCCCACTGGAATTCGTGATAAAAACAGACTCTAGATTAGTCTAGACGCTAATGAGAATTATTTTGTGCCCCGAATTTTAGCTAAATTCGTTGAGCTATTTCGGCGTGATTCAATTACAAACAAACAAACCTTCGCGTTTTTAATATCAGTAATTTAATCTGTCGCGATTCTAAAACATCGTTGAATAGTTATGGAAAACAAAAAGTATCTATTAACCAGAGTGTTAACAGGTTAACTAATGCTGGGTTAATATTTAAACAGAGGCTAATTGCTTATTTTGCAACGGATTTTTTGCTTATTACCTACTAACCTCAGAGGGCAAAAAAGCAATTAGCCTTTAACCACCTGTACAGACAGACACACTTGGTATCTACGTTTTAACAACCAGTTTATCTAAATTGAGCACACTTTTGAAACATGCTTGAATTTCGAAATAATAAAATTTTAAAATAAACTGTCCCACGTTCGTATTTTAATAACGCGAAAATAAGAAATAACATAGTTTTCAAGTTTGTGTGAAATCATTATTGAACAGTTTGTGGCGATTAAGAGACTAAAACCACCCAATTAAAAAAGGGTACAGAGGTATTATTATTAATTATCCATCCTCCAAATCATGAAAATAAATTTATAACCATCAAAATATGTGCAAATCACTTATGCACCACATGAAAATTCCTTGAGCTTGCACATCAAACTTCAAATCTATTTCTTTCTATATGTTTCTGTGGCGATTAATACTTTTGCATTTTATCATTTACTAGCTGAAATAAACAGGTTTGATTTGACAGTGGTTTAATGTCTCGTAAGACTGCCACTCAAAATTTCACCATAAGCGAGCGTTCTAAATCTTTCGCCCCGCACGTCGTGGATTGAGTGAAACGATGGTCCAATTTTGAGCCCACGGACGGGCACTCCATTTTTCGGTCATTCTGCATTTCGAGTACCTACTGCCAACTGAGCGTGAAATGGATCGTCGTATCGGCCACTAACGATGAGTTCAAATGTTGGAGCATTTGGATATCTAATAATAATAATAATATTTATTTATTCAGACAACATATTTGGTCCATGTGTTAGTAACACAAATAAAACTTAAAAACTATTTTTGTCAGCAGAAGTACCTACGCACGGGTTATAACATGTACATTTATAATAAGTGAATGAATGACATATAAGTTATGTCATAAGGACTTTGACAAAAGTGTTATTGAGCGGCGAATATTTCCATCACTCCACGTAATTCATCTGAGATTCCCCATACACGGGCGGCTTTTGGAACGTTGGATTGAAATGTTGTGGATTGGAGTGCTCGTTGTACCTATGTGAGCTCTAACGGTGTATGGGTGCTACGCAGCATTCGTTGCGTGCGCAATTCCCCTCAAGCTTATTAGCTCAGTAGGTATATAACTTCGTAGGCATATCAAGGAACTCTGCACTAACAATAGACATATTTTAAGCTTCGTGACAACAACTGTCGTGGCTAGTTAAATGGTTAATGAAATAAATCTACTGCTTACTTGCTTACCCTGTGACTTGCTAACTGTGACTTTGCTGTGTCTTTTTAGCTATATCCGGCTTGGAGGTTATCAATTTACTGGTTATAATGGTTTGATTACTGTAGAATTTGGCCTAAACGTATACAGGTGGATTTATAGTGGAAAATACTAGGAACTTAGAAGCGTGTCGTGCATTGTATTTGGAGCACAGTAGCATTGTTTGTTAATTGTGAAATAGTTATCAGAATCTATCCATAGTGAAAAATATATACCGAGAGGAAAACTGATTCTGCATCTGTTCGCTTGGATCATCGAAATCTTAATCGGCCTCCAAAAAAATTACACCACCAACAGCAACATCACTGGGACAGCTGTGCCAGCGACCCAAAGCCATACTCTGTTATGTAAAGGAATTGGGATGGCTTGGACAGATACTGGTAGGGGGAAATACACAAAACACCCCAAGCGGGACGTCAGTGGAGGCCTTACTGCCCTCATATTGAATAAGAATAAGATCATCAGTGACTGTAGTTGGTCTATCTTTATTCGCGATACGATGATATTGAAACTTTATGTAAGTAAGATGGTTTGCGTAGTAGAGATAATTTTTACCAATATGATCGTCCATGTATAATTTTTTGCGTACAAATACGCTTCCCATACAACCTTTATATAGATAAGTTTAAATATATGACCTTAGCCCATAATTGAGAAACATAATTGTAATTTAACCTGCATCCAATACTTCTCTATGAATTAGTATGACATCCGTACAGATAAATAAACACATTTTTCCGTTATCGACGAGATTTATCGCCCTTCGCTGCATCGATAAGATAAATCGAAACGCTTATTTATTGCCATCGACGTTCTATTTATAACGATCTAGTACGCTCGTTCGGGACAATGCAAATTCTTATAAGCTACTAGCTCCTGCGCGTGATTTCACCCGTGTGGCGGTTCCCACGGGAACCGTTCTGGACAAAAAGTAGCCTTACTAGGTGGTAGGACTAACTCTAACCATTACTCGTGAAGTCTGCCGAATAATGTGTAACCTTTACTGTGTTCCGGATTGATGAGCAGAGTAGCCAGTGAACTTACTTATGAGACTTGATACCTGATGTCTCAGGGTAACAAGTGCACTGCAGTGCCGCGCAAGCCTTCAAATTCAAAGCTCTGAATGGTACTGCTATTATTATGGGGCCGGGGTTATGCTTACCATCAGGCAAACAACCAGCTCGTCTCATCTATACTAATAAATAAACTTTAAGTGTCTGTTTGTAATATCAAAAATAACAGCATTTTTACTAAATGCTCATGAAAGTATATACGGTACCTATAACGAAACAACCATTTTTTAAATTTTTGTCTGTCTGTTTGTTCCGGGTAATCTCCGAAATGGCTGGACCGATTTTGACGGGATTTCCACTGGCAGATAGCTGATGTTAAAATCAATAACTTAGGCTACTTTTATTTTAGAAAAAGCTTTAGGGTTCCACGCAAAAAAATAAAAACCATGAAATCCAATATCTCCGCGTGGATGAAACCGCGGGCAGCGGCTAGTTATCAAATATTTGTATAGTACGAGTATAAGTATCCTTTTCAATTACGGAAGTTTTAAAGTTACCACAGATTATGTAAGACTTGCAATTGTGCTCGTGAGTCTTCGCTGACAGTGTATTAAATCTCACTACAAATAGTAGATGTCCAATCCACCCAGGATTCCCATGCAATCGATTCGATTGCCTCCAACCTTCCACTTGCTTAATTGAAGTTCTGATTGCCGGTGATTCATGTTACGTTTCGGGATGGGATGTGTGGGATGACAATAAAGTTATTTTACGACTGTCTCATTTAATTACTGGTTACATGTATGGGCTACGAGATTTAAGGTACATAAATGGTTAGCAAAGTTTGAAAAAATAGACGTTAACATAAAAGAGCAAGTGATAGATTTGTGTGATATGTTCTTGTAGGATTGCAACATAGATAATTTGAATCCAATTATCTAAGGGTTTCACGTTTAATACCTGTAACAAAACAAATGTTTGTGCACAGAAAAAACGTACTTGTGGTTCTCGATTCCATACAGACAGTCCTAGTTAGGAGTCTGGCTTCACGTCACTTTTATATATTTTTTCTATTCTTTAATTTAACGGACATATTTTTTTATATTTCATAGGCTTGCGTTTGACCGCCATCTCGTCTAATTTTAAGTGACGATGCGATCGATAAAGTAGCACGCTTGATCTTTCCGATCTTCCTTCACGTCATTTCCTGAAACCCTTAGCTATATAACCGATCAAACACTTTTCGGTTCAAGATTAGTGCCGGGTAAAGAGAGAGAATTGTTTGCTGTAGTTTGTCCAAGAAAACGTAAAAAAACAAAATATGACGTTTTTCACATGCGTTCCCACCTTTCGTCCGCATACACCACATTCAAATCGCAAAGGAACTTGACAGAATATTGTACCAAATTTACCATTAATCTCTTTACAATATACTTACTGAACGACTAGCTTCTGAAGAATTTTATAAACTCCGATAAGAATACCGATGCTCGCACTTTCTTACTACGAATATTTTCAACACTATCTCCTGTCATCAATTCTTTGCTCATTTTGAGCCGATCGATCTCGAAACGTCTCGGTGTTATCAGCGGAAGCTGCGGGTATTATTAGAGATAGAGCAACCCAAATAGAACAAATAAGACGTTCAAAAAACAAAATAGACTAATATTTGTAATAAACAAAAGAGAATAAGAAGACAGAAGTGCCTATAATGTCCACCTCGCATATAAACGCAGTGAAATTACTGGGCTTTTGAGACTTAATACCTAATGTCTCAGGGTAACGAGCACACTGCAGTGCCGCGCAGGCCTTTGTGTTTCAAAGTTCTGGGTGGCACTGTAATTATTATCGGCCGGCGTTATGCTTACTATCAGGCAAACGACCAGCTCGTCTCGTTACCAAATAAAATAAAAAACCCCGTGGCATATAATCTTACGATAGCCCTTAGATCCCTTAATTTGGCCCTTTCGCAAAATCCGTTCTTAGGCTCATGCTTCCTACCTACAAACTACCACCTGCCAAATTTCAGTTTCATAGGCTAAGTAGTTTTCGAGATATCGTGTTTAGTCAGTGAGTGGGCGACCTTTAGCTATTAATTGAAATTAAACACTTTTAAATAGATAAAGGGTATTGAGAGGTGTGCAGCTGTTTCAATAAGGTATGCTATTACCGCAGGCTGCCTGGAGCCTAGAGAGGTTCGTTTTTTCTTAATGAGAGCCACTATTGTTAATACAGTTATTGCTAATTTAGTAGACTGTAATTATGTTCAATATACGTAACGAAGCATGATTATTGTCCCTACAGAAGCTAATGTAAACTTACACTAAAGATAATGACTACCCAACATAATTTAATAACGCCTTTAGCATACTAATATTTCTCATATTTTATACGTTGTCATTACTATCTAGCTGAGTAATAGACATCCGCAGTGTGTATCTGAGATCAGCTAGATTTTATTAGGATTTTACACGAAAGCATCGACAAACCACAGATTAAATAGTACTAAACTCGCGTGTTGGTATTTTAACAAGTGATTTCATCGTGAGAGTGTAAATTTTAAAATATACAATGTTGGCTCTTTTATACTCGCTTAGCTGTGAATTTATATGGTTTAGAAATTGTATTTATTTGCGATATTTACTGTCTTTAGGCTTTTTTATTATCTTTAGGTTTGTTTAATTAATTAAGGCCTAAAGTGTATACTAATAAGTCGCCTGCAATAAGAAGTATACGATATTCTTAAGCGATGTCACACAGTATTAAATTAATTCTTAAAGATGTACGTTGTACACAGCAAAAGTTTGATAACTACTTATTTTAGTACAACCATTAATTTTAATAAAATCAAAATTATTTTAAGTAAAATCACAATTTTCATAGTTTTTATACAATTATGTAACTATACCAGCGGGTCGTTTACGTGACTGTTACCATAACGCCAGTCCATAAAAATTGCAGTGCCATTCAGAATTTTGAAACACCAAAACGTGTGTGGTGTCTACATCAGTGTGCTCGTTACCCTGAGACATTAGGTATTAAGTCTCCTATACCCAGTAATTACACTGAAAATGTACGCCACCTCGTGTCGCGTCATCCACTTTGTTGCTCGATCAAACCTGTACTTGCAATTAATGCATTTCGCGCGTTCAAATGTAATTGCGCACGCGTCACTTGCTTAGTATACCAGCGGGCGGTTTCCTTGTTTGTATTGGCAATCATTTAGTCGACGTGTTGACAGGATAATTGTCTCGTTAGAAGAGGTTTATTATGAACAAAAATAGTTTCTCGATTCCATAGATAATTTATATTCAATAATCCACTCTTTTCGATAGCGATACTTCTTCACTCCAACTGTCTAGTTGGAGTGAAGAAACAAATGTTTGATTCGATGGAGTAAAAATATAATTTGTTTTTTAATGTATATTAAAGGTAATACTTATATCCGTCGTGTTAAGTAAAAATGTAATTTGTTTTTTTAATGCATATTAAAGGTAATACTTATATCCGTTGTGTTAAATTAAAATGTAATTTGTTTTTTAATGCATATTAAGGGTAACATTTATATCCGTTGTGTTATAATGCGAAACAATAAAGGGAAGTAAGAGTCGAAGAAAGAAGCAGTCGAAGAAATGAAAAATAATAATATGAAGAAACAAAACGAAGAGAAAGTATAAAGAAGAGCTCGCACCATGCACAGGCAATGGCACTGGAAGAATTCACGGGTTTTGTTATAGTAGTCCCGTGGTCTCTTAGTGGCATCACTAGTGCTGGGCGATTCTACAGAGTATAAGATGACAAGAAAAGCGAAGAATGAAGAAGAAGATTAGATATATCTAATTAAATGTTATTATTTTATATTATAAAAATGTAACGTTTATTTGTATGTGTTGGAACTTACTTTTGCTAATTACAACATTTGTCAAATAATTTATTTGTCAGCTGTAGGCTGTTAATTTGTTATTTTTTGGGTAGTTCTTGAAAGTATCGCTCAAAGCTCTAAGGTCTAAGGCTAAGATTCAGAGACGATTCTAAGCGTAGACTTTGGCTTCCATATGTCAAAACTGTATAGAATTTTGACGTATGGAAGCGTAAGTCCACGCATAGATTCGTCTCTGAATCTCAGCCTAAGAGCTGGTGGTATAGGCCTCCAGGAGATCAAGCTGTTTGCTGCGACTTATCAAGTATTTACGATACATTTATGATTCATAATCTCCATAGACTTGAAATTTATAATCTCTTATACAGCCAACGCTGACAGGTTATTTACAAAATTGACACTTTATCTGTGGTCATAAACTGTTGTGTGTATTGTACGAGATTAAATTACACACTTTAGTTTCCTAACTATATATAATTATTTACATATTTAAACACTGTTAAAAGGTTAAATATGCGCTGTTCTTAAACACACTTTCTTACCTACTCGTATTTGTGTAGTTCTGTCTTTCGTGCTACTCGTATTCTGGTATAAATAAATGTATTTTCTCCTTCTTTTCTTTTTCTCTCTATACTTTACTCTTAGGCACCCTCACTATTACAGAACCAGGGCATACGTTTGTTCAAAAATAACTAACAACATAATTACTATATTTACACGAGAAAGTGAGTACTTAATCGTACCCAAATTACTTTAATTTGGCATTACCAAGAAGTTATTAATCTCATAATTAAAATGAGATCTCATATTCTTACTAACTTCTGCCCGCGGTTTTCACCCGAGTTCCCACAGGAACCGTGCATTTATCCAGGATAAAAAGTAGCCTATGTTACTCTCCGGTCCATAAACTATATCTATGCTAAAAAATCACGTCGATCCGTTGCTTCGTTACTGCGTGAAAGAAGGACAAACCAACAAATCAACAAACCCACAAACACACTTTCGCATTTATAATATTAGTATGGATTCATATTACAAAAATAACCTTTAATTATGTTAAAAGCTAAAACAATAGATTCCCAGGAATGTTGTACCATCAGCGGCACAAGTACGGATCTATTCGAGTCGATAAAATTCTATAATATTCTATAAAATTGACAGTTAAAATCGATAAAGTGGGTTTCATCGATTTTAACTGTTAATTTTATCGAATTTTATAGACCGAAAAGATCCGTACTTGCGCCGCAGAAGTCAAAATCAAACAAGCGTTTAATAATTTCTTTAGATAAGCAGCTAAATTGTCGATATGAACATTAAGTAGGTGCATTAAGCGTTGCAAGTTGCAGTTAGCTGTAACGCGAGAACTTTTACGCTTTTACACCGTGGAAAGTGCTGTTGCCGTGCATATTCAGGTGTTATAAGGCGCTGTCGCAATTTAAGAACGTACAGTGATCTATACTAGTATTATCATCACTACATCTATACAAATAAATAAAATTGAAGTGTCTGCTTGTAATATCAAAATCAAAACAGCTTTTTACCAAATGAATATGAAAGTATATACGGTACCTATAACAAAACAACCATTTTTAAAAATTTTGTCTGCCTGTCTGCCTGTTTGTTCCGGGTAATCTCCGAAACGGCTGGGCTGATTTTGACGGGACTTCCACTGGCAGATAGCTGATGTAACAAGGTGTAACTTAGGCTACTTTTATTTTAGAAAAATAATTAGGGTTCCACGCAAAAAAATAACAACCATGAAATCCAATATCTCCGCGCGGGTGAAACCGCGAGCAGCAGCTAGTATTATTATAAACTTGCTTCTGCCCGCCGCTTCGCGAGGTTTATACTATATCTATATCTGTATAGCCTATACCTATGTTATTCCAGAACCAAAACAACATACATTCCAAACTTCATCAAAATTGGCTTAGTTGTTACGAAGATATGTGCAGGTAACAAAAGTTCACACACAAACACACACACACACACAAACTTTCGCATTCATAATCCTGAAGTAAAATATTTCGCCACGCTGACTTCGTGTTTGTTTGGGGTTATCTCAGAGACTACGAATTTTCATACGACTTTGACTCATAGATAGAGGGATTATCTGAGAAAGTGAACGGTTATAATTTATAAAAATTTTGGGAAAATAAGACACCGGTATAATTATAATCGTTACACAAAGTTTGCGCCAGCCGGATATGGAAACTGAGGCCTGTTGCTTCGCAGGCATGAGTACTACCAACTTAACCACAGAGTTGTTCCACAGGTTTTGTATTATGACACAAAAAAAATCAATAAATTAATTTCAGTATTAGAAAAAATATTTTTTTTATGTTATTTGGTAACGAGACGATCTGGTCGTTTGACTGATGGTAAGCATAACGCCGGCCCATAACAATTGCAGTGCCATCCAGAACTTTGAAATACAAAGGCCTGCGCGGCACTGCAGTGCGCTCGTTACCCTGAGACATTAGGTATTAAGTCTCATAAGCCCAGTAATTTCAGTGGCTACTCTGCTCATCAAACCGGAATACAGTAATGCTTGCACATTACTGCTTGGCGGCAGACTTCACGAGCAAAGCTGTGGTAACAACCCAGACGGACACACGCAGAAGAGTTAGTCCTACCTCTAACAGAACCACCACTGTCATAATAGCTGCGCTTTTGAGTAGTAATCGTAGTTTGCATTAATCGCTAGTATCTTGTGTTATACGCCACCTGCCACCGTTGCGGTGCAGAGGTTTCTTCAATTACATGCCCGCGCCCCAGTTTTACAGTAGAAAGTCGGCTGCACTCAGCTTTTTATTATAGCATTCATTTCTTTTAGTTTTTGTGGTAATTGTAAAAACTAGATGGAAAAGAGACTGGCTCTTTTTCTTGATCGTTTATTGGGGTTTTTCTTCGGTTAAGTGTAGGTAGTAAAGTCAATCGTGAATGTAATTGCAGCTACTTTTTATAGCTAGCCAGCGAAATATAATCACTAAGAAACATATTTTGTATGGTATTTGGTAACGAGACGAGCTGGTCGTTTGCCTGATGGTAAGCAAAACGCCGGCCCATAACAATTGGGATGTTGACTGATTTTGGGAAAGTGTTTAAAACGATGCGTATGGGCCTAATATAACCCAAAATATTTGAATTTAATTTTTAAAACAACTAATATTTTAATTATCATGTATTTTAAATGCCGTTTTAAATTTCGCTCCAAAACGCCAATACTGGTCACGTGGTCGATGTGACGTCACGATTCCTGGCACAGATAACTAAATTCACAGAAATCACTCTAAAATACTAGGCAGAAAGAGCGAAAGTGACGTCACGATTGAGAAAGTGACGTCACGCGCGTTTTATGTCACGTGACTTCGGAGTGATGTGATTACATTTTGATTATTAAATTAAAATTATATTCCTTAAAAATAAACAAAAATATTGTGTTTTATAGGATTTCTGTCACAAAAACTACCGTTTCGCGGCAAAATTATATTTTTATTTGAATACAGTCAACATCCCAATTGCAGTGCCACTAAGAACTTTGAAACACAAAGGCCTGCGTGGCACTGCGGTGTGCTCGTTGCCCTGAGATATTAGATATTAAGTCTCATAAGCCCAGTAATTTCACTGGATACTCTGCTCATCAAACCGGAACACAGTAATGCTTGCACACTACTGCTTGGCGGCAGACTTCACGAGCAAAGCGGTGGTAACAACCCAGACGGACACTCGCAGAAGAGTTAGTCCTTCCACTAACCTGTCATCCGAGTTATATATGTACTCGAAGTTAAAATTTCGGCTCAACCAAACACCGGGAAGTGGGTCCAATTTAGCTTACAATGTTTGACCTAAAGAAACTAACATACATACAAATATTGCAAGTTATAATAAAAGCTTGTAAAAGTTAATAACGTGTTAATAAATGTACAAAATCTTGTAGTAGGTAAATGTCTTGTCATAAGTAATGAGAATTTAAGAATTTCCCCACAACTTTATGCCCAACTTGTTCATAATTTTAACTGCAATATTCTCAAAATTAGTGCTAATAACCGTTATGTTAATACACGTGACAAATTATTTACCGCCCGCAACGAAATGAGTCACGAGCGCTGCACTGTTTTCACTTTTTTGTAAATTCTTTGACATTCATTAGTTTTTATAAATAAAACTATTTTTTTGGTGAACTTTCCGGAGATCGATAACTTTACACGACTGCGAAAAAAGGACGTATTGTTTTCAGGGTGACGTATTGTTTTTGACATAGCTCTCTCTAATGCTTTGTAGTTGCATTTCTGGCGATTGATCTGTATTTTCATTTGATCGTCAGGAAGTATTGTTATATCATGAGGTTCATCCTCAAAAATTCCAGACAAGACGAAGTCGATGCAAGTTAGCAGCTTCTCCTCTTCATCCTTCTTTTGTTTTTGGCGATGAGAAATCAATAGTTCCAGTAATAGCAAGCGTTTTTGCGATTTTTGTGGAATCTTTATGGAACTTTCTATCTCTATCTTACTAAGTACTTACTAAAAAAAGCCCATAATAATTGCAATGCCCATCACAACTTTAAAACACAAGGCTTGCGTGACACTGCAGTGCGCTCCTAACTCAGAGACATTAGGTATCTATTCTCAGAAATGTCACTCGATCTACCAAATATTGTGCAATTCTCTCTTTATATCTAAATCCACTACTTACAGGATAACGGTACAATGCTACTTTTATATACAAATAAATAAAATTGAAGTGTCTGTTTGTAATATCAAAATAACAGCTTTTTACCAAATGCATTTAAAGAAAAGAAAGAAATATTAAAAATAATAATATTTATAAAATTTTTGTCTGTCTGGCTGTCTGTTTGTTTGTTCAGGGTAATCTCCGAAACGGCTGGACCGATTTTGACGGGACTTTCACTGGCAGATAGCTGATGTTACAAGGAATAACTTAGGCTACTTTTATTTTGGAAAAAGGATTAGGGTTCCACGCAAAAAAATAAAAACCATGAAATTCAATATCTCCGCGCGGGTGAAACCGCGGGCAGCAGCTAGTATACCAATAATATAAGTGCGCAATGAGACGGTGCGTGCTGACAATTAATTTGTTTTCCAAGAATATTTACTATCTGACCACCGTGCAGTATAATTTATATGGCAAAGCTATCAATTTATTAAACTTAATTAGGTAGTTATTGCTGACATGCAGTTAGTTATAAACAAATTGAGATAACACCTGGGTGAAATAGCGGTATATCCAATTGTGGTTGCAGACTGTTGTTTATAGAAAATTGCTGCTTTCTAAGACTGGTAGATTCAAAGTTTTGTTGACTGCTTCAAGGGTCATCATGAATGCCATTCACAACATCCATGTAACTGCTAAGTTTAGTATATAAACTAGCTGCTGCCCGCGGTTTCACCCGCGCGGTGATATTGGATTTAATAGTTTTTATTTTTTTGTACCTAGTTCTTTTTCTAAAGTAAAAGTAGCTTAAGTTACTCCTTATAACATTAGCTATCTGCCAGTGAAAGTCCCATCAATATCGGTCCAGCCGTTTCGGAGATTACCCGGAACAAACAGACAGACAGACAGACAAAAAATTCAAAAATGGTTGTTTTGTTATAGGTACCGTATATACTTTCGTATTTGCTGACCTATCTAGGCCGTGTGGTCTTCTCTCGTATGGATACCGTAGGAGGCAAAAGGAATATTTCCAACAGTAGTAACTATAAAAAAACAAATATTACAAACAAAAACAATAAACAGAGTGATGTGTCGTTCCCTCTTTTCTAACTACCCTTACTGCCTACCCATTTAATTGTTTTCAGGTCGATCGGAATGAAAGAAATATCTCCTAAGTCCAAGGAACCATTACCAAACGAGACACCGGTTTCCCCCGCTAATCTATCGATCACCGTAATCGATTGTCCACGACACATGTTAACAGGTATCCCTGCACCTGAAGGTGATAAGCGATATTTATTGGCTTTCTACACTAAAACTACGCTTATTTATGGTTTTATTCAGTAAAATTTACAGTAATTTATTAGGTTTTGCTATCAAAGGGCGATAACACACGAACCACAGGCACGATTGACATAGGTATACGAATTCGACAGACTTGACAGAGGCTCTTGTTCATTCATGGTCGAGAGAAACATCTGCATCATAGCGTGGTAAAGGACATATTATAATGAAGGTCTGGCTAGCAAGGAAAATTTATCGCCGAGTGTTCCAGCAACCGCACCTGAGACCAATCATAGACGCTTATGCAAGTATGCGTTTTGCTGTCAAAATAAACACGTTTTTGCAACAAGCGCGGATTACGAGACAATATACGCGCAAGCGCGGCTTGATGTACATTGTACAACCATCAAAAAATCACAAATTCACCAGGCATAAGTCAATAAGTCAATTGCATACATTTTAGACTTTTCTACTAGAAATACTTTCTTATAGAATAGCCACTTTGCCTAGTCCCCCAAATTAGATAAAGGTTCAAAGCTACCGAGTGTAAAACAGAATCTGTGTAAATGCTTCATATAAAAAAATAGACAACCGACTTCGACGCAAATATAGCTAGCTATATTTGAAATTTCATCTCCCATTTTTCCATCCGTAGGGTTGGTATTTTTTATGTAATTTATAAATGGAGATATAGCCTATTCATTAAAAAAGAATCATTTAAATCGGTGATGAATTTAGAACCTCCTCCATTTTTGGAAGACGATTAAAAAAGGATCGTTCGTGGGCTATCACACCATTAGAAAATCATCATCGTTTCAAAAACTAAGTAGTCAACACCATATTAACCAACCTCGTTATAAAGTGCTGTTGGCGTCAGGAATTTCACTCCAAAATGTGCTGCTACCTTCTGGTCCCTACAGTATCAGTTTCCTTTCCACAAGCCTCAAGGGAACAAGGCACTAATATAGTAAACAATACTGTGTGACGTAAGGTAACGGAAATAAAATAGTACAGCGTGATGGGCTATTCTGAATGGAGAGGAGAATGAATATTGAATCTAGTTATCTAGAGTAATATCTATATTTATAGGTAGTTTCTATGTTATCCCAGAAGGGGTGATTAGGACCATGGTTGTCGACAAGTTGTGAGAACCTCCATTGGAAAAAACAATGGAAAATTCAAAATTCTCAAAAAAAAAAATTGTATTGGTAGTGCGTGGTATTTTCTGGATTTTTTTAATGGATCAACATTATCATTTGCTCAACATAGTTCAAATGAATCAGCTGATCTAGGGGTGCCCGAAAGTTCTACAGTAGAATTTTGACGTATACTTTAAACGCCTTTTCTTCAATGTAATATTCTGAATTTCAGAAACTCGTAAAATATTTGGTGACCTCTAGGAGTACATTGACCCCCTTTCGGGATAGCATTCCAATTTAAACTCAAATTCAAATTTAAAAATCTTTATTCAAATAGGCCCCAAAGGAGCACTTATGAAAGTTAAAATTACTCTAACAGCGGACCTCTGCAACATTCATCTACCCGAATCACAGACTAAAACTAATGCTGTCTTTATCAGAACATAATAAATGACAAAGACACCAGACTGTATAGTAAAACATCAGTGGGGAGGTTAGTGGGGTGTCGGGAATAAATATACCCAAAAAGATTACCTAGATTGTCTTGCTTGTCCCTTCTAGCGTCTTCTCTTCTTCTTCTACTATTTTTATTTTTTATTATATTACCAGCTTCTGCCCGCTGTTTCACGCGCGTTCCCACAAAAACTGTGCATTTTTCCGGGATAAAAAGTCTATGTTACTCTCCGGTCTATAAACTATATCTATGCCAAAAATCACGTCAATTCGTTGCTTTGTTACTGCGTGAAAGAAGGACAAACCAACTGACCAACAAACCAACAACCAACTTTCGCATTTATAGTACGGAATAGTACGGATTAAGTCCGATAAATAACCTAAATAAGTCTAAAAAATTATTTCGCAGAAAGCAATCAAATCAGTCATCAATATCATGATGCATGGCATGATAGAACGCTATGAAACCGTGAGTTATAAATGATTAACTAGAAGTTTAATTAGTTATTTTTTGGTAAGTGCGTCTTAGAGGTAAAAAATATGTTCCATCTTAAAGCTTGAATTTAAAATAATGTACTTTTTAACAACTATTGTATAATTATTGGAGTAAAACTACTAGTTTTAATGTTCTCTTAATATGGTACGAGTATGGTACAATACTGTACATACGAGTACATTAGATAATAGTAAAAGTTTCTTTCGTAATATACCTAAGTGATTACAAAGTTTGAATACTCAAATGTACAGCACATTTCAATATTTAAACTTTGTTATCATTAAAAAAAAAACAATGTAAAACATGTTTTCTTTCCAGGCACTCATCTCCTCTGTGCACGGACAATAATTCCATCCTAAGGTTACCAACAGCAGATTTGAGGAAAGCCTTGATATGTTGGGAATAAGTGCTGTTCTCCTAAGCTTAGTGTTGGCCGTCCGAGGGTCTATGGAAGGCTTTGTTGTTGGAGGCGGCTTCACTACCATTGATAAATACCCCCACTCTGCGTTTTTGACTGTATCGTGCGTGTCACTGGAAAACGAAATTACCTCGTTTATATGCGGTTCGTCAGTTTTGAATCAATGGCTCCTGCTCACAGCAGGCCACTGTGTGTACAGCTGCAACGTCGGATCGCATTTGATCGTTCATATCGGGCACGAGAATAGATGGAAAGGAGACTTGAGGTCGTCAAGCGGTTATCTTCTTCACGAAAAGTACGACGCTAGGTTGACTCACTACGATATAGCACTCATCAAAATGCAAACACCATTGAACTTCAGCTCGAGGATCAGCCGAGTGGCTGTGATGAAGAATCCGCCGTATAAGGAAACAGCTCACCTCGCTGGATGGGGATTAGTTAACGTGAGTTCAAATTCTGCAACGTTTACTTGTATTATATATAGCTTTGTATACTATATTGATATTGACTTGTGACGCACCAGGGGGTCTAGACAAAGTCACTTTCTATGAGTTTCTACGATCGTTAAGGATAACAGAAAGACAAAATTATGGAATTGATATAAGAAATTTACATATCAATTCCTTAAATTTTTAACTTGATTTAACTTTATCTATAGACCACTGGTGTCAGCCGCGGTCTGATAGGAAAGTGACCAAACAACGAAAATGTAATTTACTGACATACTGCTTTACATTATTTGTAAGTTGTAAATAACTGATTGACAAATTATTTAAAGGAGCACACCATGGCACAATCCGAAGTACTAAAACATTTAGAGCAAAAAGTGTGGAAAAATAGCGAATGCAGAAAGGAATTCGGAAGCATACCCACAGGCACCATCTGTGCGAGCAGTATTGTGCGGGAAGATTATGCGTCACGGTAAGTATGAACAAAAACTAAAGAAATATACCAAGTCACAGAACATATAATAATACTACGTATCGAGTGGTAGGATTGACTACTCTATCTGCGAGTATCCGTCTGGGTGTCGGCATGTCTTACCTACGTCATGATGACAAGAATTACTGTTTGCCGACTACCCTCTTTTTAAACTTGAAATTAAATGAACGATCAATGGAACCAAAACCGATACACTAAACGTAGAAGATATCATATGCTGTAATCGAGTTGTCGTGACGCACGATACGCCGAAGGATATGTTTATAGTAAACATAACCTGTTCTGAATTAAAAAAAAACTTAGAATCGACTTTTGAGATTTTGATACAAGCGCGACAAACTGAGAGCACATAGGAACACCTAAAATTACGCGTTCATCCTAAATCTATGCTCTGCACTAGGATTGCAATTCATTCATTCCTGCATTAGGAGTTCTACCTATGGTATGGACACACTAAAGCCGGGCCTCTGTTACTAGCTTTACAAAGCTTAACAAAGCCGCTGGCGTGGTATACATGTTTAAAAGCTATCAGAACCTCTGCATTCCAAATTTCCAAGTGCAGTCCTTCAAGATGGATGTCAAACGATTTCTCAAAGGTCGGCAAAGCATTGGCAACGCACCTAGTATTGTAAATCTCCAAAAGATAATTATTTGTAATAATAATCTCTTACTAATAGGTACTAATATATATTATTTCCTAGGGGAGACTTGTGTTAGGTAAGTTTTGTTTTAGGACTCTTTTTGGTATTACAATAAAGTCTTTATCTATTTCCCAGGGGAGACTCTGGATCAGCGCTTGTGGTTCGAGGCTACATCCAAATCGGGCTGGTCTCGTACAAGGCGCCTGCTCTAGCACGGAACGTCATTGTATACACCGACGTGGGCTTTTATTTTGATTGGATCTTATACAACTCCAAAAGACTGTTTTGTTTTACAAGTGTGTAATTAAACATGAAATTTAAGTTTTATTTTCATTATTGTTATCTGTTATCTATACTAATAATAATAATGTAAATTTCGCGTGTCTGTACATGGCATATAATTATTTGCAGAAAAAAATATTTTGGGGGACTGAAAATAAGCAACAAATACTTTTCTATGATTTTTTTAGAAATAATGTCCACTGTTTGTTTGTGCACGCATCAAATCAAAACTACGGAATTTTGAAGAAGAATCTATACAAATAAATAAAATTGAAGTGTCTGTTTGTAATATCAAAATAATAGCTTTTTACCAAATGCATATGAAAGTATATAAGGTACAAATAACAAAAGAACCATTTTTAATATTTTTGTCTGTCTGTCTGTCTGTTTGTTCCGGGTTATCTCCGAAACAGTTGGGCCGATTTTGACTGATCACTGGCAGATAGCTGATGTTATAAGGTGTTACTTAGGCTACTTTTATTTTAGAAAAAGAATTAGAGTTCCGCGCAAAAAATAAAAAGCATGAAATCCAATATCTCCGCGCGGGTGAAACTGAGGGGAGCAGCTGTTAGAAATAAATTTATAGTCCGTATCTTGAGGTAACATTTAGTTTTTTTTTCATTAAAATCAGTTCACTCTACCTTCACATTTCAACGAGTTTTGAATATTGCACGATCGCCAATTTAGTTCCACGTATAGATCAACAGGCCATGGAGCTAAACTTATAGTATCTCATATCTTTGAAGCTTGGGAGAATTCAGAGGATGCTATTGGAATTATCTGTGACCTCTCCAAAGCATTTTATTGTGTGAACCACAGAAAGATTATTCAGAAAATGCATCATTACGGCGTGCGTGGAACAGCTCTTGATCATGTAAATTCTTATTTGACGGGTAAACAGCAGAAATTTAGCGTCAATAGAGTAACATCATGTGGGTCATCTGTCGATACAAAAAATGAGCTTCAATTCACATTAAAAGAAGACTGGGTAAACGGTCTCGCCACTCACTGACGGTTTGGAACAAAGCCGCTTCTGCATTAGGTATGATTAGCGACATCAATCTTCCTATTTTATCTTGCCCCCCACTGGCTCAAGGCTTGTACCAATTAAGCTATCAGGTGGTATCAGTAACAAGTAACTAGAAACACGTGACATCACCGGAAGCCAGACTGGATGGATACGTTCTGTGCCTGGGGCGAGCTATAGTTAAGTATTTTCTGTGCTTTATCAGTGCCAATAATATTTACAGTCGTTAAATGTTTTTTTAGAGCATGTCGTTTACGTGGCGGTACTACGTGGAACTTTGAAACACAAATGCTAGTTAGGCACTGCAGAATGCTCGATACCCTGAGACATGGACTTTACATGACCTTAAATAATAAAGTGTTCATAGGTTGTATACGTTTATCCCAGAAAATTAACTGCTCCGAAACGCGGGTGACAGCACAAAGTTAAAAGTCAAGCACTTACTTCCAAGTTAACTTACTTGAATACTATCCAAAATGAACTTTATACAGGTAAGTATATGCAAATAATAGATAAATATATTATAAATCATGGAAAACAAGGTCTAATTTAATAACCACATAGTTTATTTGGTTTTGTTAAGTTTGTTAATGATTGCAATATAAGTCGGCAGCAGTGTTCATAATCCAGGAGTAGTAATACGACACGTTGGTATACGAGACAAGCGTGTATCCTTCGACTTTGTATGAAACAATGCCAATCTGAATGTACCTGTTGATCACTAAAGCGCCGCCAGAATCGCCGCTGAAAAACAAATGTTTAAAGATAAGATCAAGAATAAGTATCTAGTAGTACATAGTAAGAATAAATGAAATGAAATTATTGTTGCGTCGATCGTCGAGATACATGCCTGCCCAGACTGGCCTGAGTTTAGGCAAAAATTAAAGTCCTGGCTTATATAACCAAAATATGTTAGTGGACCGACAACTTGGTCAAAGTCACAGGGAGCCGTCAGATGTAAGAGTTGAGTAGCCGTTCCACGTGGTATTTTATAGGTATCTGAACATAGGTCCTCTGCCTATGTTCAGCAGTGGACAGGAAGACCGGCTGATGAAGAGAATATTTTGAATAAATAATTATTTTATGTTTTTTATTCACACTTGTGTACAATTTGTCTAAATGTTATTTCCTAACTAAACCATGTATGTATGTTCAGTTCGTAAGGCCTATTGCAAGTCCGAAATAGGCAAACTGTTCATAATATTGTTTTGTAAAATCTTCATACACAGGTTTTGCAATAAATATATTTCTGATTCTGATTTTGACAAAACCAACTACCTATTTCTAAAAATTACGCAACGCGTCTTACACGGAAGGTGTTCCCGGTCCGTGAACGGGGCCTGCACAAAAAGCGCCCTTTGGTGTGTCTAGCTTCTTACACACATGGGCATTTTGAAGAATTTGTTTGGTGTGCTTGAGGACATCCGGCATATCGTAATTTTTCTGAAATTAATATTAAAACATGAATTACACAGATAACATTCATAAACTGATATTACATAATATGTTTGTTGTTTAGTCATGCTGAAGTTACTGAAAAGATTAGGCTGAAATTAAGTATGATGTCGAGCTATGGAGAGGGCTATGCTTGGGGTTTCCTTGCATGATAAAATTTGAAATGAGAAGACCCACAGGACAACGAAAGTCATCAACATAGTTCTCAATGTTAAGTTTGCAAGTTTAAAGGCATTGGGCAGGCCACATCGTTCGTAGAAACGATAATCGATGAGGAAGAAAGGTTCTCGAGCAGCGACCACGGACCGGAAGACGTAGACCTGACGTAGACCTGACAATACCGCCGGGAACCATTGGATGCAAGAAGCGAGTAGCCGATCCAAGTGGCATTCTAGGGGGGAGACCCAAAACAAAACTACTGTTAAGGTTCGATAAATTGCTCAATTAATTATTCTATCGTCTGGATGGCCCTTTAGTTTGAATAGCTGAGGAAACTTACCCCAAATGCGGCTCTGTTTGATTTAACAAGTTCAAATCAAATCAAATAGTTTATTTGCCAAAATACATAAAAATTAGGATCTTAAAATTAATATATAGATAGAAATTAGTTTGTAGATAGCTTGCGTGACAACTGGTATTTGCCGGGATTTAGTTTCAACTAATTTAAATTAGATATCATCTCTTGCAGCTATCGTACAATTAATACATTTTACCATTGATTAGGATGTAAGTTCCTCGATGCATGAATGTGAAACTTAGGCAAAAAACCTCTGAATCTCAATCTTCGATAACCCTGATATTGTACTCCGATTGCGACACATCAATTCGCACGCGGGTGAAGCGACCACGCAGCTAGTAAGACATAAAATAGTAAACTATCAAAGCAAATAACCAATGATATAGAGTTATAGAAAACAATTATAGATTTCTACTCACATTCGTAGCACCCCATCCGGAAACATAAGCCACGGTATGAGTATCAGAAGGTGGATCCTTCATAATCACTACTTTCTGCACAAACCTTCCCAATCTTATTGGCGACTTGCATCCCACTAACGCTAAATCACCTTGCAATGTTGCGTAATTATACTTCTCATGTATTTTATATGACTTCATCGCAGTCATCATTTTCATATACTTTATATTGTCGGATCCATAGTTTATGATAACTCGTTGATTTTTCTTGCCGTCATAATCTCCAAGGCAGTGAGCAGCTGTAAGGACAATAGCTTGGTTTAGGATTGAACCACCACAAATTGTATCGTCGTCACCATATATTTCTATGTAGACTTGATGTGGGTACATCAATATATTTGTAAAATCTCCTTCCATTATAAACCCTTCCATGTTATTTTCCGTTGTCCTCGCATAATTCACAAACAATAAAATCGTTGTCCACAACAATTTGTACATTATACGATGTAACACGCATGTATGATTGAAAAATCATATTTGGTATTGTCACAGAATAGATAATAGTATAGGGTATTGTTGAGTTTGAATGCAATAATTTTTAACTGCGTTTTGATTAACTTGGCTTAGTACATAAACCTAATTAGAAGTTACTGCGTAAATAAATATGTAGTTGAGATAAAAATAAAAAAAACATTAGTATAATTATTTTTACTGTGTTTTTTCGTTTAATTTTTTATCGAAAAGTAAATTAACATTTAAAATTTATAAAAGAATAAATGGTAGTTCAAGATATGGCTAGAAAGCGACCTTCATTCATGCCAAATTTTAAGATTGTATAGGACAAAGGGAAGTTTGATCACGCGGGCTTTTGTATGAAATTCAATATCTTTAGGCCATATCCGTGTTATCACAAAAAACACTTTTGGATCGATCCCTGTTTAGCTAGACAGTGTCTAAAGAATGATTATAAATGTCACAATAGAATGGACAACAGTTAGACACTATTAAATCAAGATTTGATAGTGTCTTGTATTGTATTGTATTGTGGTTGCTTATATTTAAATACGCGACTATAAGGCATCTTTAGGAGTTAAACGCTGTTTAACACAGGTTTAGGATGTGTTTATTTTTTTTGTGGTAAGACCGGATCCATTTAAGGACTATAAGTAACCTAAGAGCCCCCATACACTAGCACTCCAAACCACAACATTCTAATCCAACGTTCCAAAAACCGCTCGTGTTTGGGGAATCTCAGATAGCTTACAGTGGGTACCATCGCTTTGCTCGTGTGGTTTGTTGTCAAGTAATAATGTGCAAGCATTACTGTTTTCTGGTTTGATGAGCAAAGTCGTTAGTAAAATTACTGGGCTTATGAGACTAAATATACCTTACTAGCTGTGCCCTAGCGTTTTTTTTTTTATTTGGTAACGATACGAGCTGGTTGTTTGCCTGATGGTAAGCATAACGCCGGCCCATAACAATTGCAGTGCCACCCAGAACTTTGAAACACAAAGGCCTGCGCGGCACTGCAGTGCGCTCGTTACCCTGAGACATTAGGTATTAAGTCTCATAAGCCCAGTAATTTCACTGGATACTCTGCTCATCAAGCCGAAACACAGTAATGGTCGCACACTACTGCTTGGCGGCAGACTTCACGAGCAACGTAGCCTAAGTTACTCCTTGTAACATCAGCTATCTGCCAGTCAAAGTCCCGTCAAAATCGGTCCAGCCGATTCGGGGATTACCCGGAACAAACACACAGACAGACCATACATTGCCATACCATAGAAAAAGATACCTATTCACTTTCGTTTTGAAACTCCCACTCCTCATTTAATTATGGGGTCATCGGTTTTAGAAGATAAAAAGTCACACTCATCAACCTGCCGGCTCCCTAAGGCAGACCCCAGACATGTGTGCGAACGTACGTTTGCTTGACGAAATAATAACGCTTGCGGCCCATGGTAAAACCATGGAAAAACCACGATCCCCGCTTGACGCATATCGTATCGTCTGGTGTCGTTGTAGTTTTGGCTGGATGGAAATCTAGTCGGCGACGGTTGCTTCGCACGGCACCCGCTTGTACGATCTCCATTCAAAACAATTGTTTCACAACCACTGCGTGCTTAGTGCAGACGCCACGGTAAATAAGCGGTGGTGTGCAAGTGATGTATGTAGCGTAAAGCGGAGCAGTCATCGCTTTGAGCCAAGGCAGGTCTTCGAGACAATATTGCCGTCTTTGTCCCGCGGCTCGTGGTTTTTTAATGGTTTTGCATACGCAAACATACAAAACACGGCTTACATAAGTGTAGTATCTCGTAATCCGCGCTTGATGAAAAAGCATGGATATTCTGACAAGCAAACGTACGTTGGCATACATGTCTGGGGTCTCCCTAAAGCAGCTGGGCATTCTAAAATGATTTTTCTTTCACCAAGAAAAGTGATAGGTTTGGTGTGGCTATACTTATTGTACGTATTAATAAAAGGTTAGTCAATAACAAAGGTTACATAAAAAACACGACTGCCCTAGCGTCACTTGGTATGACGTAAGTATTCTAACGATACCCCATACATCCATATCTGTTCAGGCATTTAAAAGTTATGGTGGAATAAAGTAACTCACACACACACACATACACCCCTAAAAACTCCTTTTTCGTGCAGTCGTATAAAAATAAGGTTTGTATAGACCTGAGATTATGTATTAACTATGTCCACTGTAATCTACAGACTTCATTTATATTCAAGAAATAATTTCCATTTTTATATATTCGATATATATTTTACAAAATATTATAATTGTATATAACGTTGTCACGTTTTACAGTAAGTAAAAGCAGCGTTGTTCCTGATCCAACTGTAGTAATAGGAAACGTTGGTATACACTACTAGTGAGTAGTAATCTTCTTTAAATGACACTATTCCTATTTGTACGAATTTTCGGATTATAAGCGCGCCGCCTGAGTCACCTCTGAAAAAGAAAAGAAAAATCTTAACTTAGAACGTCGAAATAAAATACTTCGACAATAAAACAAAATTAAAAATTTTGAGAAAGCTCAGTACGTATTTAAACTTAAAGTATAATAAAAAAAACACGACTGCTCTAGCCAGTGTTACTGAGGATGATGTAAAAATTCTAACGATACCCCATACATCCAAATCTGTTAAGGCATACAAAAGTTATGGTGAATTAAACAAACACACAGGTACGTCCATAAACACTGAAAACATTACATTCATTTTTTGGACAGTCGTGTAGTAAATTCAAATCGATAAAAGTCCACTTTTAGGCATGACATATGAGTGCGCTTCTTCAGGTTTCTACCAAGTCTTGTTTGTAACTGAAGTATAGCTTAAACTACACAGGTTAAGGGTTGTAAGACGATGTATTAAGGGCATTAGTGGTCGGCTACCTGAAGCTAGATGTGGCTGGCACAGTGAAGCCAGTGGCTGCCGCCGACTACAAGTGTGCGGCGAGTCCTTGCAATCTATGAAAAGTGTAACCCACTGCTTGTCACTGATCACTAGTGGCAGCCGTGCACTAAGTGTGCGCTCATTCATGTCCGCAGCGTGGATAACTTGTGTCTAGTAAAAGTATGAACATACATTTACGTCCGCATATCGTCGTCGCTCTGCTTGAGTACTTCCACTTTGCTTCGCCAAGCTGTCCTACTGGTGGGACAGAGTAGAATCGATAATATGACTGTATGGCAAAGCTATACCCCCTTAAGTTCTTGCCGAAGCGACTTAAACAAAAGAGCGTGAGAATCATTTATTTAAACTGCTTGCTTCCCTGACTCGACACAACCCGCTGAGCGCAGACATAATATGACGAATTTTGATATATTATAGGTACCTACTTGTAAGATATGAAACCGGAGAACTTACACGGCAGGATGCCCTTCGCCTTTGATTGGTCCCGCACAGAATGTCCCTTCTGGTAACGTTAAATATTTCTCACACACCCTGTTTGAGTGAACGTCCTGCATTACATGCTTTAAACTTTTCGGCAGTTCTTGTTCATCCTGTATACATAATAATCATTAGAGTAATTTAAATAAAAAATACCGAAATATATCAAGAAGATATTATTTCTGAAGTATACGTAACGTTTACTTACATTTATAGTTCCCCATCCACTCACGTAAGCCGACTTTTCTCTTAGTGGAGACTTCATTAGCACAACTCTTTGCGCCAAACGGCCCAGTATTATTCGTTTTTTACATTTCAGGAGGGATATATCACCGGTCATCGTAAACTCGTTGTAGTTGTCGTGTATCCTGTAGAATCGCATCACTGTCATTTTCATAGAAGACAAAGCTGTCTCACCATACTTTACAACCACACTATCTCTTAACCTTCCCTTGTACGCGTCGAAACAGTGCGCTGCTGTCAGTACAATATCCTGATTCAAGATAGACCCTCCACATATGCAAGAATAGTCACTGTAAATTTCTAGTAAAACAGCATGTGGATACGACTGTATACTTGTGTATTGGCCTCCTAATATGTTTCCTGACATTTCTGTACCCACATATTTTAACGTGAGAAGTATTAGAAACCTCTTGTACATTATTAGGCGAGTTGCACCTAGGAAACCGCATTGTTAACAAACATTGGTTTTTGATTAATCAAGTTTTACGACTTAATAACATCAACTGGACCCTAGCCTAGATGTAAATCATTAAATTGAGTAGTTTTATGCCGGCTGGCACCAAATGTCTCAAGATAACTTTCTTTAGGAAATATCTATAAAGTAAGTCGATGCATTGGTGTGTAGGTATATTATGTTGTCTATCGAATAAGACTTTAGCTAGAAGGTATATATTCATTTTTTTCCATTGCAGCAATATGATTTTAAACTTGAGATCAATCATCGTGAATGTTTGCGATAGTCATATTTTTCCAACTTTTTTTTTTTATCATGTAGCTAGTTATTCTGTAGATTCGCTTTTGACCTCTGTCTCGATGTGGTCGAAGATGGCAGATACACTAAACCTAATTAGGAGTTGCTCTCAAATGCAGGCGCAGGAAAATACCGATAGGTTCTTTCATTGTGACAGAATCTTAAGGATTGCAGCTAATCAAGCCGTGGTGGCTTGCACTACACATTCATAAGCAGAGCTCACTTCCTCTCTTGTACTTAGTATATTTTTATTAGTAAACTATCTTGCAACGTAAGCTAACGGTTACATCGGTAGTCCGGGGGTTATACGCGTAGAAGATTTTACGATAGACCTGATTTATACCAGCCTCGGTCGCCTCGGGGCCACGTCCGAGACTACTTGAAGCAAACACAACGCTAATGACTTAATTCCATGTTGCACGTACCGATATTATGTGAAACCTGTTATTAATATTTGATGGGGATAGTTGAAGTGATCGGATCTGAGGCTGTGGGTGTGTCAGAAGTTAGAACACCGCCGAGTTATAATGTTTGCATAGTGGGACAAGTCGATGTAACAAAAGTTACATAAGAAACACGACTGCCTTAGCCAGGGTCACTCGGGATGATGTAAGGATTCTAACGATACCCCAAACGTCGAAATCTATTCAGGCATTTAAAAGTTATGCTGAAATAAAGAAACTGACGCATATACCAACGTACAAACATACATACATGAATCCTAAAAACAGTACACTACTTTTTTATGCAGTAGTGTAATAATGGCCTCGATTATTGCGTCACTAACTTCAATGTTAGTTTTTTCTCTCTCTTTCAGATCAGTTGCTCTGCACAAATATATTGTACATTTTTAGTTTCCTACAGTCTACACCTTCAGTTTTAACTGTCCGGTCAGACTGTACAGATAAATCCTATGTCCCGCTTGCTGCGGCAAAACTGACGGAACTGCGCAGTGTTTCTGACACACACTCTCAGTTTTAACTGTACAGTTTTCACTAATGATATTTTGGTTAGATTCCAGTTGCACTGTTTATTCTACATAGGTACCTGACGATTTATCTGAACAGTCCGACTGAACAGTATAATCGCACAGTAAAAACTGAAGTAGTGTAGCGGGCTTAAATTTAATAGCCAAGAATTTAGTGGTGTCTAATTTGTCATGGATGGAAGATATTTTAAAATGAAAAATGAAAATGAAAAATGAAAACTGAAAATAAAAAATGAAAAAATATTTATTTGGTGAAAGGCTTAAAATAATACATAGAAAAGTAGAAGCACCTGGTTCCCACACTAGACCCGTATTATGGGACCCAGGACTCTTTCGTCGGAGTTACAAAATATATCAATATGCCTTCTTAAAGTAGGTATTAATTACAAGTAAGAGAATGTGGGGTGTTTGTATATGTGTGATGTGTGTGTGCGCACATGTGTGTGTGTGTGTGTGTTTGAGGGTGGGTGCGCGCGCGCACGAGTGTTCAGAGTGTGTGATTTGACAGATTGAGACAGATCTATTAGCTTCCATTCCTTTTTCATGTTATTTATTAGAGATAGAGAGTGAAACTAAAACTATGTTTAGGTTTGTAATACAACAATCGAGGCCAATATCCTTAGGTTTGCTTTTATGGACAGCTCGTGCATCCTGGCAAGCGGCTGAGATTTCCTGTCGTAATTGTGAGTAACGGAGGTTTTATATAGTTGTTTGCAAGTTGTTATCCTAATTAGCTCAGTGCTCGGACTGGATGAAGTCATAGTGAACTAAGCAGGCCCAGTGCGAGTTGGATGAATTGTGTCTTAGACATTGTATTTGCATTTGTAACTGAGTGGTGTATTACTACGTGTTTTCTAAACTTTATACAATTAAAATTATAGAACTTTTTTTGGTATTTTGTATGTACTATAATATTATTTTATTCCTCTCTATCCTAAAGTTGAAGAAGAAATCGCTGTTTTTCAAACTTTAGTCATTCAAAAGAAAGTATGCCTCTATGAATTGGGTACTGCTTATATACTCCTTATCAACTTTATCTCACTAATCAATAGAAATAGTTGGATCATTACAGGGTGAGTTTGAAGAGGGTGAGGTTGAGAACGAGTTGTGAGAACCTCCCTTTATTACCAAATTTACATACAAAAGAGTTAACTCAAGATCAAATGTGAAGTGCGCGGCATTTTTTGGAATTTGTCTAAGTATGTTCTAATCAACGTCATCAATTAACAAAGTTCAAGTGAATCAGCTGATCTAGGGCAGCCCGGAAAATCTGTAGTAGAATACTGACGTAAATTTCAAATGCAGTTCAACGAAAAATTCCGAATTTCAAAATGTCTTAAAAAAATGACCTCAGGAGTAGATTGACCCCTTTCGGGGTAACTTACCTATTCAAACTTAGGTTGTATAGGCCTATATATAATTATTATAATCCAAAATAAATTTTAGCTCACGACCACTAGGTACGGCTTTCGTAGGTACCATGTTGTAGACATTTTTTTGAATTGCAATGCTGATTCAAAGCCTAACAAACTACTTATGGTCGGCATTTTTATACTTGTCCAATAATGTAAACCAACTCGGTGGATGCCAAAGAGATAATAAGTTATAAATATCATGAAATATTCTTAATTGCTTTTTTCCATCGAATGAAAGAATATGATAACATCTAAAGCGGTTATAAGGAAGATTTACGTCCGCAAAACAAGCCCAAATAACGATCCTCATTGAGCCAGCGCCTGAGCATGGTGAATGCACTTGAGTTCAGGCTACCATTGTGATTGAACTCGTTTTTTTCTCACATCGTTGTCTTTTGTAAACTCGATTTAAATTTGAGACTAGCATAATACGCATTCTTTGAACATATTTCAAACCTCATAGAGCTGAATCTGCAGAGGTTCAGGGGATTATCGCAGGGTATTTCTGGTCTAAGCCCAAATTTCATAAAATAAAACAAAATAATTTATTTTGTAAAACTCCATTTTGCCTGCCCGTCTCACTGACGAGCGTGGTAGTGAATTCGGACGCGAGTCCGAATTTTTATAGAATGACTCTGATGTTAAAAATATATTATGGTACTAGCTTCTGGCCGCTGTTTCACCCGCGTTCCCACAGGAACCGTTATTTTTCCGGTATAAAAAGTAGCTTATGTTACTCTCCGGTTCATAAACTATATCTATGCCAAAAATAATGTCGATCTGTTTCTCAAAGTTTGTATAAGCAAAATGGTTATATCGGAGCCAAGTTCCAATCGAGTTTCAACATCTTAGTAGCAGCTATAATAGTGAAGCACAAAGAAAAAGTACTGCAAACGGTGGTACCGTTAGAGAAGAGCGGTATAACTGTCGTGTTCCGGTTCCGAGAGCTCTCGGCTAGGTTTTGATTACGCTGCTTTAGACGTTTTTTGAACCTGAGTCTTTATTGTTTTCTTCTGAGATTGCTATCTTGACTCCCACGGTTTGATACTGTGCAAAGTCAAAGTCAAAGTTCTTTATTTGCCAGAATGCAGGTATACATAGTATGATGGTAAAATATAAAAGTCCCAAATACATTCTACCACTACAAATGGTGTGCAAATGTTTGCAATAACAAATAATAATAATTCTAAACAATATGTATTAATTAAATTCAATTATATTTTCAATTACGAACATGCAAAATTCAGATTTTAAACGTTGTCTTATAATGTCAGTTTCTTATATTTAACTTAATAATGAGATTTCAAGAAGAAGCAGAAATACGACATGGCCTTTTGGGGATTGTTATAGTTTATTCAGCGGAATTACTGGGATAATGAGACTTAATACCTAATGACTCAGGATTCCATATGTCTAGGGAATCAAATACTACATGGACCGTAGTCTCAAAAGCACCACCCGCCGCCGGTTTGCGCCGTTGCGGACATCGCAATCCTTTACGTGCGTTAGAAGTTCGCTCTATCGACCTATTAACTACACCACGGGAGCTGTAAAATTACGTAAATCCGTGTATATATTATATATATCCGTACAATAATAAACGTGAACGTGTGTTTGTAGGTTTGTTGATCAATTGGTTTGTCTTACTTTCACGCAGCAACGGAGCAACGAATCGATGTAATTTTTGGCATAGATATAGTTTATGAACCGGAGAAGAACATAGGCATAAGCAGAAGCTGGATACATCTCAAAAATTTGACTTTCTGGTTTTGATTCTTCTGGTTATCTGGAAGAGTCTGGCTCTTTAACCAACTAAGATATCCGAGCGATCGATGTGAGTTTCAAAATTCATGAGCTGATCTCTTTCTTTCAGCTTACGAACCGTGTCTCCATCTTTGCAGCTGTTGCCTACTCCTGACACATTATTTTATGAGGCCAATAACTCTATGATAATATTATAGAGATAATGTTATGTTCTTTCTTCTTTCTTTATTTCCTGGCTTCTGTGAAATGTTAGCCACAATTTCGCCAATGTCAAGTAGGTGAGATAATGTTATGATTTCCATGTCTGTGTTACGATTCAGTTAATGTAATGCCAGCTTTCAAATTGTGATCTGTCACTTCGACAATACTAGCCCGTGACTGGTGTCCCAGGACCCGTGCTCACATTGCTACAAGTTTATCAAGTCGTACTTACTAGATAACTTTGATTTTAGGTGCAGTCGGCTGCATTAGGAATTTGGAAGCGTTTGTTCCAGGCTTCAATCAATAATTTTATCTTAGGCAGAGATAAGTCAAACTTCGTTGCGGTTCCGAAAAAATGCTTTTTTATTTAAACAAGTGACTTAAAAAAGCGGAGACCGACTTCTGTGAAAATATCGTGATATTTGGGTTTTCATCCACCATTTTTCCACCTTCAGGGGTGGTATTATTTAAGCAAATTTATAAAAGAACCACCCTTGAGATATATACTCTTTAAAAAGTAATCATATAAATCGATTGACAATTGCCAGAGAAATCGAGCTAACATCGCCACCAAAAAAAAATACAGACGAATTGTGTATCGTGAACTGTGTGTAGTAAAAATAACTGGTTACTAACGAGAATCCAAGGAAATAAGTAGCCTGTTCTTTGCCACAAAACCCACCTATTTGTACCTACTCTAAAATCGTGTTCTGCGCAACTTCTTCAAAAACATATATGACATGTACGTATAAGCCTTGACTGGTTACAGTATTTAAGTCCACTAGATGATTACAAAGACTTGCTCTAAACTGATACATTTTTTCCTATTGCAACTGAGTGTACCAACCAGTTTCCTAGTCTACTGCAACAACCATGGTTGGGCGTTACACGACATGATTTGTGTTTACCTCGAGTGCTCGCGGTCGACACTATCAGTTTGTTGTTAGAGCCACTATCGGCTTGTTGTCGAAGAGAGAAAATCGGCTGGTCATGTTACAATTGAATTTAACATTTTGTAGTGTCTTGATGATGGGAATTAAGTATCAAGTTAATTTCTTTCACGCAGAGACATAGTTTATGATCAATAAAGAAAATGAAAGATGAATAAAAACAATCGAATTGCGAACTCAAATGTTGACAAAAATATATTTTAAATTGTTTTCTATTAACCCCTTTATTCATAAACGTTCCGTAACTTAGTTAATTACTAGAAAGTGTTTTGTCTCGTTTTCGCGCGTGACGCCTTCCGTCAACGAAAAGTTGACAGAGCAGTTTAAAGCACAGATTATCTTATTGATCTCTTATGAATAAGGGGGCTACCCCCTTATTAATGCCTCTTATTAATACCCCTTATGAATAAAGGGGTAGCCCCCTTATTCATAAATGCTCAATAAGATAATCTATCTAGGCTCTTATTAACAATGTTAATCAGTGCTATAGTTAAACTTTTTGTCTTTGTTGTTCATTGTCAATTTTTAAACTGAATCGAGCGACAAAACTTAGTATGTAACTATTCAACCATTTAACTCTGTTTATTAATATAACAGCGCTAGTTTCACATGAACACGGGTTATTTTGAAATACAAAAAAAATACAATATCTTTTTAATCTTTGGAGCTAAAACTGTAATAAGTCAACAATGTCTTTTAACTTCGACGTCTTAAAACATTTTGCCAATTTTAAACCTTAAGCCACTTGTTTTACGTCTCATTAGTTAACTAAGTTTGTAACGAAAACGCGCATTATTCCGTTATCATCTGAGCCAATGTCTATGAACGCGCAAGACCGCTGGGCGCCGCCGCAAGTAGGTACCCAAGATGACAAATTTATCTTTCACAACCATCGAGATATCCCATGTTCGCAACTCTCAATGGTTGTCCATGTATGTAATGCGTATGTGTGTGGAATAACGCAGAGTCGTGATGTGTTTGACAAGCTCTATCAACACATGCGTAAGTGTTTTTTAACGGATTTAGAATTATAATTCTCACGTTGTTAAACGAATTTTTACCTAGCGTTGCGCGTGTAACATTTTTCATATTAGAATTTATTAATTTATTATATATGAATACACCTTATATGACCTTTTATGAAAAGAGGACGTCCTTCCTGTTTTTCAGCAGGAATAAATATGTTGTTCTGTAACAATTTCAAACCGAACCGAAAGGGCTTATATGTGAAAGTATTCAACCGTTGCACAGTCTTTATTAGTTAAGTCCTTAGGATAGTTTTCCTTAAACTTAGTTAAACTTTAAGACGGTTCATTAAATTCATACTTTAAGTTTTGTTTTTTTTTTACTGGCGTTATTCTCTTTTGTATTTTGTAATGTACTAATTATGTGTAAAAATGTAATGTTGTGTGATATCCTGAATAAATGTATTTTATTTTTTAATTGACTTAGCATTTGGTTGAACATTATCTAAAAATTCTTTATCACAATATTATAAAATTAATCACCAATCACTTGTTAAAATTCCAATGAAATTATTTCACACTAAGCTCAACATAACTGATTCCCTCGTCGGTATATTGACGGAGAATATTAAGCAAGTGTCAGGAGCTTAAGTATTTTGAACAATTTCTTTGGTTCGCCGCCGACTGCCACCAATTATCAGGTGACAGGATCCAGGGCACATTTTTAAAATGGTGAGAATCTACCGTCTTGCATGATCGGTCAGCCGTCAAAGGAATGAATGTTGGAAATTATTTTATGCCGCACTTCAATCGAAGCAATGTTTTGCAGCAAATGTTACTGCAGAATAGTTATCAGATGCTAGCCAGTTGGACCCTCACGCGGTTTTTTTTCAAAACTCTCTTTCCCATGTCAAATTGGAAGTTTTTTGCCTGATGGTAAAACGCCCAATAGGCCCATAACAATTGCAGTGCCACTCAGAACACAAAGGCCTGGATGGCACTTCAGTATGCTCGTTACTCTATGTGGTATATGAGACTTTAAAGTTATGTCAACTTTTCTTGTTGAGTCAGTGAAAGAGAATTGATTTTTATTTTGCGTAGCTTAGATATCTGGATAACTGAGTTACGCTAGTTTTCCTGAAGACGTAAGTATGACAGGTCGATTTTAGCGATTTTCATCGTTATCGATACCTACCTACATAATAGGCATCTCCATTTTTTATGATGTCATTCAATTCGTTTTTTCCTGAGAAAAAAAAAATTGAAATCGAACGCTAGAAACGACAAAAATGAGAGTCAAAGTCGGGCGTATCTACTGAGCGCTAATTGCACTTGCAATTCAAATTCATATTGTTATTAAATAACCATCTGATATAATTCTGAAATCTTTACCCAGTGTGGGCGCTGTGCTCTACAAAGGGCAATATTGTAATGTTAATATGTACGGGTTAAGGGCGATTTCCATATAAAACTAATAATGATTCGGCACAGTATACGGTTATTGTTACAATTGTGCGCTCAAAGCTGACCCTTTTGTTGATACACAATGGTTGTGTTAAATAAATTATCCTCCATACAGATAAATAAAATTGAAGTGTCTGTTTGTAATATCAAAATAACAGCTTTTTACTAAATGCATATGAAAGTATATACGGTACCTACAACAAAACAACCATTTTTTAAATTTTTGTCTGTATGTCTCTCTGTCTGTCTGTTTGTTCTGGGTAATCTCCGAAACGGCTGGACCGATTTTGACGGGACTTTCACTGGCAGATAGCTGATGTTACAATAAGGAGTAACATAGGCTACTTTAATTTTAGAAAAATAATTAGGGTTCCGCGCAAAAAAATAAAAACCATGTAATCCAAAATCCCCACGCGGGTGAAACCGCGGGGCAGCAGCTAGTTTAAGTATAAGTAGTGTTTTCGGATTATATTATGTAGAAGGTACAAATTTGTGTAGTGAATAAATTTTCAATTGATTACATTGAATTATGTAATACACATTATAGGTATAGGTATGGAAATTCTTGTTTTGATTTGAAATTTACAGCTTCCGTGGCAATTGATTTGAATGTAGGTGAGCGTACTTTTTAAATCATATTCACGTGCTGCATATAAATGAAGAGCGGTTACAAAAACAAAATAATAACAGTCTTAAAATTTATGTTTTCAGTGCAGAGAAATAAATACCCTACAGTAGACGTCGCGGCTAGTGAACATGATGTTTTCCCTATCTAGCCACTTCAATCAAAATCCTGTGCACATAAAAATTAAGTAAACACCCCACCTATCCAATCACATAAATGGAGGCAAAAATTACCTTTGCCGATACGGTAAAACCTGTTAGATGGCCGCTTGTCGATTGGCGATGCGAAATCAAACGACCGATAGTCGGGCAACTATCGGTCGTTATTTAAACTTGCCGGTTAGCGTAAATTATTGGTTGATACAACGGACCTATTATGGTTGAAGTGCGGTGGGACCGCGTTCATAGTGCTTTGTGCCGAGATAGTGCGATAGATTGAACGCACTGCGATAGTATAAATTGCGACAATCGTTCTGCTGGCTATCATTGCGTTCAACGCTGTGACTACTATAAACTATTACTTAAACTAGGATTTTATACAATACTGGCGATCACTAGATATTTACCGTGGTTATTATTCATTGATGAACTGCCGAGTTGCGGCATCAGCATCACATGTTGTGCGTAAATACTCACTCGGGAATAATCGTATTCAACATGATACTCGGTAAATATTCCGTTAAAATGAGTTGTGAATAACCGTGATAGTTTAAAACAGTGTAGAACTAGGACTATTAAGTCCCAAAACCCCAGTAATTTCATTGACTACTTCGGTTCTTTTCTAGTGTCGTCAGTCCAAAGTGCTGACAATTATTAATCGCTTCAAAGATTACAACTAAACTTAAGATTCAACTTGAACACTTTGTAGATAATCTCTTTGAAAATTTTGCAGATTTTCTCATGGTCTTACGTGACTATGTGGTGAAAGAAGTGGTGAGTATAATACGAATGTACCTATGACTGGCTTTCAAGTGAAGCTACCAGAACCACAGATCTCTAATCAGAACTGATAGAGACTTGGCGACAGATTTTGAATTTGAAAGGATTAGCTTGCCACGCAAGCACTGGAAAATTTCCACCGTGAAAGAAAATGCCTTTCCACCATTTTGAAATCATTGCCTGTGTTGGAGAAATGATTTTTAAAACAGCCTGATAATCTACAATTTGAATAAATATAATATACCTCTATTTTGTGGAAACCAAACTTGCCGTAAGTTTGCTTTCACATCATACGCTGAGACTCAAGAGTCTCTGGACAGCTCCACGGCTAAGTTAGTAGAACCTAACGCCTAAACCGAGAGGCCCTACTTTTGATGACTAGCCGGTGACAACTTTGTGTAGTGACATAGTTTGATCTCAGGTTTTGGATGTTTATATTCTGTACATTATATGTTCAGGCCACCTGCAACATACGGAATCCTAGACCAGGAGTATGATGCCTGGGAGATGCGTGTGGAAGCGTTATTTACAATAGAGTCTTTCAAGTCAAAAGTAAGAAAGTGTTTATTATCAAATAACAAACAGTGCATCGAACCTTATTCGACGCAGAGAGCCCCGTAATAGTCCCTCAAGTCTGCGGGAGCGTTAGGTGGCCTCGTAAATTATAAGCCGGGCTCATTATGCGAGCTCTAACGAGCGCACTGCGCACGCGCCGAGGCACGATATATTAACATTGATGTCTGTTACATAGAACTGCTACTGTACTATCCCTTACATCACCGGCATCCGTCTGAGAACCAATGTGAATGTTTGTTTGAGTTTACGAATTCAGCTTTTAACCTTAAGTTTTAATAAAGTAGATTATGTTCTTTAGGCACGTTTGGAGCTCATTGTTTTGATTGTTTCTTTTCTGTGTTATTTTACTTTGTTTAGTAAGGGCCAAATAAGTAAGTAAGATTCTTTTTTGTCCTCTGATTTTTCTGCATGTAAAAACAAAATTTTTTTTATACCAATGTAGTAAATTAACGAAAGTTGTTAAGTAACTAAGTACTTTATTGTCGGGACAGAAAACCAGAGCTGATGATGATTCAACAGTAAATAAAGTCGATGACAAAAATAACAAAAGTGATATAAAAAACACGACTGTCTAGTCTCACATGGGATGATGTAAGGATTCTAACCCATGCATCCAAATCTGTTCAGGCATTTAAAACTTATGGAGGATTAAAGAAACTCACATACGTACATAAACTTTAAAAACATTACACTCCTTTTTTAATACAGTCGTGTAAAAATAATGAGATGTTTGTATTTTCCTAAATTACTTTTTTATATCTTTCTAGTGAAGCTGTCCGTTATAATACGGTGTAACACACGGCCATGCATAAACGCATCCCGCGACTATACACATGCAATTGTGACCTGCAGTCCAAGTACCGATCTTTTCGATAAATAAAATTGACAGTTAAAAAATTAAATTAGTAATAGGTAGTTTTATATATTGAGAGATTTGCTGTTCCAACCGGCCAGCATCTTTCAATTTTTAAAAAATTGTTCTTCTGTTCTAGGGTCGGTCGAGTCAATGTCACGTTTCAGAAAAGCGGTGGATTCTTTACTTTTATGAAGTTTTGGAGAGAATAAGAATATATGCGTTTTCCTCTTTGTTTCATTTTCATGCACAACCACGAACACTTAAATGGTACCAAAATACACGTTTTGGTAAATAATAGAAACCTACAACAAGACCCTTTGCGAGCCCGCCAAAATATTATTTCATTATCACGAGTGCCCCCTAGGGGCCCGTGTGAATAAAGATTTTGTAATTTGAATTTGACACCCGTCCAACCTTCACAGTCCAGACCACTTGTCCGACTAATGAAACCTCCTTAAACAATCAGGCTGCATCTGCCGGGCACGTGTTAAGGGCACATCCGTCGTCAGATAGCTCTGCCCAATTAAGGGGAGTATCGCACCTGTTGCCATGAGATCGACACGCTCTGCAGAGCGCAACGCTGCGCAACCGACCGCGCCCGGAGCCGTTAAACATAGAAGCAGTGTAGTTGGGTTGCAGTGCCTAAGGTTTATGAAAAAAAAAACTTTCAAACATTACATTTTCAAAAAGTGGAATAATGCCTTCCTTCGCTATTATTTTATCTCGCCATCAGGAGGGCAATCGCGTTAAAAATTATCAACCAAACCGCTACTAAACCACGACCGCATCACAAGCTTTTTGACCGTTTCGTATCGCGCTAATAGTTTTACCAAAAGTTGAGACGTTTCTCGACAACAACTGACAGTTAACGCTGTCAAATGAACGGCAATATCGAATCCCACACGCCTGAACCGAAACTAAACAACAGTTGGTATCAAACCACAATCAAACCGTTACTGTACGCTGTCATTTCAAATTAGCGCGATCGGGGCCCAGGTATTGGTTAGTCGCTTAGTAATGAAAACTATTTCTGCGGCGCAAGTACGGATCTTTTCGATAAAATTGACAGTTAAAATCGATAAAGTGGGTTTTATTCGATGAAATCGACAGTTAAAATCGATAAAGTGGGTTTTATGGATTTTAACTGTCAATTTTATCGAATTTTATTTATCGAAAAGATCCGTACTTGCGCCGCTGATGGGCTTCTTTCTCTCTTAGCTCGTGACATCAGTGGCTACTTAGTTAAATGTTATTAGTGAGTTCACCAATGTCACGTACATGGTGCGTAACAGCATCATTATTTTTTAAGCTATTCAGTAGTTAGTAGTTTGTGCGTAGCTTTATCACTGTCTTAAAGTTACACGACAATGCAAGTCCAATGTATAGGTGTTTTGATTTCATATTTTATCGTATGATATATCGAAACGCGTGCCGTTACACGAGTTTTAGTGTAATTGTGAATAGTTGAGTAATAAATGAGGTTTACTGCACAGTTCTATTGATACTATTACCTGCTGCCTGTGCTTACCTGTGCTATATTACGTGCCATAATAATCCAGTGGAAATGTAATTCGTTCACTAATGACATTTATTTGCAATTTAGCTTTCTACAATTAGTTTAATAGGCACAGAGGATATAATTGTATATAAATGTTTAATTTTTATTTACCTACTTACCTACTACTACACAAACACGCACTACTGTTATTTGCCTACAATTTTTTTAAATTGGTTTATGACGACACAGCACACAGCACGTCATAATTGTATATTATATAAGAATAGTTAGGAAATTTTCTAGCATATCATTCAACGAACGGCGAGCACTGAGCCTGCCTATACCAATTTGGAACGGGCACGGTGGGTTTCTGGAAGGTTCGTTGACTTTGAGCACGGATTGGGTCTGTTGGTGTTTTTGTCATTTATTATGTTCTGATAAAGAAAGCATTAGATTTAGTCTGTGATTCGGGTACACGAATGTTGCAGAGGCCCGCTATTAGAGTCATTTATTTTAACTTTCATAAGTGCTCCTTTGGGGCCTATTTGAATTTGAATTTGAATTTTGAATTTGAGCAGATATTTTAATTGGTTATTTTGGAGGATTGACGGGGTCGATCTTTCTTTTTTCTTAAATGGACCAGTGAGTATAAATCTTGTAGATCACAATTCACGTATTACCTGCTATCGACAGCCATAACCAGATCCGCAGTCTCATTGTGTAGATGAAGCCACCAAAGTATGCAGTAAAAATAAACTCATTGGTTCTGGACTTTCAAATATCTTTAGATTACGAACTTACCTGTTGAATTTCGAGAGCTTCAAACTATTCTTCCGTCTGATAATGCCTCACAAGAGAGGCGAGTCCTACTTTGAACGTCTTGCTACGAAGCAATGAGAGCAAGTAGTACCACTCCATCTCTTACTGTGGGTGCTTTAAGAGCCGGCTAGGGGGAAGATCCAGGTGAATTATAGCAAAATCCCCCCTTTATGGGTGAGGCCGATGTTCAGCAGTTAAAATTTTCTGGCTAATGATGATGAAGCTCTTTTCAGAAGTAAAAATTGTTTCCAGCAATGTCTGTAAACATCCTAAACTCTTCCACCAAACAACAATGTTTTGGAGGTGACTGACCGTAGCAAGTGAAGCGCACAACCTGAGAATATCATCAAAATAAAAATAAGAATCACTTGTAAATAACCACCCTCATCCCTCTAGATCCCAAAGTCTTCAAAGTATCAATAAAATTGGACTAACTCCTAACGATTACTTTATTCCTTCGCAAGTAACTTATACCTACGTACACAATGTTTAGTATGATCATTATAATAATATCTCAAAACTTCCTCGCCATCTTGCCGACGGTGCCTAGAAGGTGGCTGACCGGGCCTAGCGGAGCGCAGCGGAGGGCGACATGCTCCGCCGCCCCGACCACGGGATAATGACATTGCTTCTTGGCAATCATATCTCACGAGCCAATTAGCTGGTTACAGACACTAGAGTAGCACCGTTGAACATGGTCTTTAGACATCAGGAAGAAATTGCCGGTTGTTTGATGGGTACATCATTGTTAATTGTATAGTTATTCGAGAAGTATGCAAAATGCCATTGGTTTGGAACTTCTGGGCAATCATATTGCTTATAAAAATCTCCAAGTATAAAGAAATAATGCTTGCTGGTTCGATAGGAACTCACAAAAACTTTCCCGTACTTGTTTCTTGTTGTCTTCATTGTCAGCCTTTTACGCTGCCACTGCTGTGATACCGGCCTTCTCTCAGAGAGAGAGAGTATGGGCTATAACCCACCACGCGGGCCCAATGCGGCTTGGTAGATGTCACATGTCCTCGAATTTTGTGGATCTTGAACATGCCGGTTTCCTCACGGTATTTTCCTTCACCGTTTTTGCTGTCCGTCTTATTGTGTTGATTGATAGTAATTCAGTTACAAGTTACAGCTACTGATTTCCTTACGCAATGATTCAACCATCACTCTACTAGACTCATTATAGAGGTGATCTCTACAAAAATGTAAGGTAACAGAAGAATTCCAATATTTGGAAATTGTTACGTCTTTTTACTTCTTAACTTAGATTTTAAAGCAAAAGGAAATCGTTGATTGAGAAACTAGATTGGAAACAAGAATGTCATCATATTCGGCTTTAAAAAACCGAATTCGGTCGGTTTCTAAAGCGTTCGGCGTCAACGGAGGTAACAGAGCGGAACTAGATGGTCTCGGTCTGATGACCGCGCCGGTCGAAACCGCGGCAACCAACTAACCATACTTCGATTTAGACAATGATATGTGGTACTGAAGACCTACACTACAGAAGATGAGGCTCTACTTTTTGTTGTTATTCGGTAACGATAAGAGCTGGTCGTTTGCCTGATGGTAAGCATAACACCGGCCCATAACAATTGCAGAGCCACTTAGAACTTTGAAACACAAAGGCCTGCGCGGCACCACATTGCGCTCGTTACCCCGAGACATTAGGTATTAAGTCTCATAAACCCAGTCGTTTCACTCGATACTCTGCTCATCAAAACGGAACACAGTAATGCTTGCACATTACTGCTTGGCGGCAGACTTCACGAGCAAAGCGGTGGTAACAACCCAGACGGACACTCGCAGAAGAGTTAGTCCTACCACTAACTTACTACTTTTTACAAACTTTTAATTAATTCGCGCCATGTTAGTGTGGGTCAAATTTAGCAAGCGAAATGTGACACGGTATCTTATGTTAACCAATTGAATGTAATAATAACATTATAGCAGAAAACAGAAAGACATCATCTCAAGAATTTCGGGGCAAGCATCGATCGCTCCCATACCTTAGTTGGTTAAAGCGTATGGTCTAGGCAGTGGCGTATTTTAGGATTCAGCGCCCTGGGCCTGCAGACCCCGCCGCCCTTTTTTTTTTGTCAATTTTAAACTGAATCGAAAGAGACAAAACACAGTTTAACACTGTTCATTAATAAGAGCCTTAGTTACGTAGTCTTTTATAAATTTCTTCTGCTTGCACCGCCCCTAGCAGTCTGCCGCCCCGGGCCATGGCCCTTTTGGCTCAAGGATAAATACGCCCCTGGGTCTAGGTAAACCAGAGAAGCGGGTTCGAATCCAATGAAATTTTTGAGATGTAATTAATAGGTATGTATTTTTACGTGATCATTCAGCTAAACGATATATTACTGTAACGTATAATATACATATAATATAATTGTATAATACTCCTTCAACCGCATTTTAAGTGAAAACTTAAAATCAGGTAAGGATGATCAAACGGTAATTTCCTGGAATCCTGTCACACAAGGAGTTATATAGGAGTCTATGCTTATGCTTTTTAGAACATGGCGTATCACCGGTCAACGTCCTGCAATTTTGACGAAGACAATTGAACCTAGCTAATTGTTATTTAAGAGCCAAGACGAGCATTGTCTTAAGACTATGCAAGAGATCCACGTGAGGTCCCCAGTTCATATAATAAGGAAGCGACAATTGAATTAGTCAGCCGTCTAGTTTTAGGGTTGCCACATCATGGTCCAAGTTTTTTTTATGACCTTTGCACTATCGCACAAAATAGAATCTACTTATACCGTAGTGTACACTGATTTGGATACTGAAAAATAATACACTTCCATCTACTTCAACTTTGAAGCAATTGTTGTTTTCTGTCACAGATTCTTCTTAAGATCATCGACACCATCGACATTAAATATCGACCGATAGAAAGTTTATGAAAACCTGATGCCTTAAGTGAAAGAAGAAAATACATTTATCTGACACACAAAGTAAAACAAACACAAAAAGGAATAATAAGACACTAAATTTCTAAAAAGTGTAGTAGTTTTATCCGTAAGATGTGAACGGCTTTTACCTACCTATTTCTTTGGATATAAATACTATTTGTACTAAAAAGACCAAGCTACGCAGAGATATGAAACAGCACGTATTTGTGCTTGTATCAAAAGCCCAGGCCTTAGAGTTTAAATGAAACAACGAGTAATAAAGAAAAAATATTATAATGACAATTACAATATTTTTTAGATATTTTACATACAATTATTAAGTTTATTTGTCTATGTCGCCCATGCTAACTAATTACAAGGAGTGTCATCAGGGAAAATTGCGAATGTGCAGACATTTTAGAATGTCAACTTTCGCAATAACAATCAGCAATAATTTTATCACATCCATTCAGGACTTTGTTTTTATTCGCAACTATAAATACGTTTCAGAACAAAGAGATGACCCTAAATATTGTTATCTTTGTTAAATAGTACATGACTGTGTCACCGGCTGCAGGACGCGTAATCTCGCATTGTGTGTCCGAGCAACGCTAGCGGTCCATGTCCGTGACAAAAAAAACCGCGAACGTTGCAGTTTTAATAGAATTGTTTAGTGTCTATGCTTGTTAATACTAACTCAATCAATATTAGCAGCCTAATGTAAAAAAAAACTACAAGAAGCTTTGTTCTTAATTTGTGCCAGTGGCAATTGAGTTGATCGATTCTGCTGTATTCAAATTCATTTAATTTTGTATTGAATTAAAAAAAAAAAAGAAAACGAATTTATTTTTAAACTCGTTTGTCATTTTTTTTGTGTGAAATTTCGGCCAGTGAGTTGTTTAGTTCTATTATATAGAGGTTGATAGATTAAGTTTGGTTGGATGTGGCACTTTTTGGCGCGAAACAAGCAGGTTGCTGCTATGCTCGGCCTGCTGAGCGGGGCAGCCATCCTGGTCATTATCCTAGCCACTAAAGGGACTAGACCTAGTGCGGCAGAAAGCCTTTTGGAGGAGACTGAGGACATCAGTGATGAAGCTCATATATTTTCTACAGAAATGTAAGTTCTGTATTGCCTACTACTTACGCAATTGTGACTTTCAGTCAATTCAGTCAGTTTTGTCAGTAATTTTGGCAAACATTATTTAGAACGCTTGATTTGATACAAAAGGATTCGAATTCGCTTTTTTTTATTTTTTTCAATTATGCTCTGCAAGCTCCAGGGCTCGCACCATTTGTTTCTTAATTAAATTATTTTATACATTACCTACAATTCCTTACTTAACATATCATCAATTTAAAAATGAATGTCAATACTTATTAATTAATACAAAACAGTTACAAGATTGTTACAAGACCATTGGTTTTATCGAAGGTAGGCTAGTTATTGTAAGGATTTATTTTTCTTTAAATTTCTCAACACCAATGCTCAATCAGTATTTTATCCATCCAACAGTCATCTGGAAGAGATCGCTTTTAGCGATAAGAGCACCACAGGTCATAAGCTGATCAAAAGTATCTAAGTATAAGTTACCATATACCCGGTGATATCACTCGGTTCACCTCTACATTCTCAACAGGCTCCCTTCAAACGGCCGCTTCATGCCGTCCATTGGGAACGGCCACCTCGCCACCGTCGTCTTCAGCGACACCGTCTATATGAACGGCCTTTACAATGGCCGAAATGGCAAGAGCCACCGAGCCAGAATACCCAACTGGGCCAACATTAGATTAAACTCAACATTGTCGCATCATAAGAACCCTCCAGTCTACAGCTTGGATACGAAGGAAGGGGTGTTTAAAGTGAGGATCGATGGGGAACGTTCGGTGGTCACGCAGAGGGTGTACGCTCACCGGTACTACACAAGAACTATTGTGAATCAGGTTCAGGTGGTGGCGAAACCCCATGGTGAGCAAAACACTTTTGACACTATGTTTACCTTCTCTTTGATTTATTTATAGATTATCTGTCTGTCTCCAAGTTACTCAGATTATCTCTCTTCCTGGACTGCAAATGTAAAGGAAACGAGAAAAACATTCCTTTGCGCTTTTTTGAGATGGAGGTCTGCTAAAATAAACTTCGAACTCGGCAACGATTCTGACAACGCAACTTACAATCTATAATATACAATACAACTTACAATCTATAATACCATGTTTAAACTGTTTGGTCTCTCTTATCCCAAGTATTGCAGTAATGAGAAGGCGAGAGGAAAAAGAAGCCAATTTACTATAATACACAATATACTAGAGAGAGATTACTTTTATATCCGTACCTACTATATAGGTGATAGCTAGCGGATGAACGCGCTAATCATCAGAGGTTAATTTGTTGAGTTCAGATGCCTATAATCTTCGAAGATCTTTCTGATTGTTTTGTGTTCCGTAATCCCTCATTTATTGAGTTAACTAGATCTTTTTAGGGTTCCGTACGTCCCCTTATAAGATCACTCGTGTAAATGTCCGTCCGTCTATTAAAGCCAATTTTATATTATCGTTTGACCTACTTATCTTAAGTGACGATTTGGTCGAAGATAGCAAACATGCTGAACCTAGATTAGGATTGGCTCTCAAATGCAACTTGTTAGAATACAGTGATAAGATAGGTGCTTGGCGATAAGCAAGAACTTATTGCGATTGACAGTTCAATTAGCTCTCGTGCTGTGCAATAAGGAGTCTTCGGGATTAGAATCCAAATTAAGATATATTATAGTTTTGGGAGAATAGTTATGAATAAAATAGCAGCAAAGCATTTATTTTACAGAAAAGGAGTATTAGACAATGGTTCGTATATCACAAAGAGAGTCAAGCAGAGCCCACTTTAAAACACTACATATTTTGTCAATTCCTAGCCTCTATATGAGGAGTAGGCGAACAAAACGTCACTTTTCTTCTCAATCACCTTGTCAAATACATTCATGAATTTGAAATGGAGGATGAAAGGCACGAGAGAGAGTACAAGAAGCAAAATTCAGCCAAATCTTAACATACATTCTTACTAGCTTCTGCCCACGGTTTTCACCCGCTTTCCCACAGGAATCGTGCATTTTTCCGGCAGTAAAAGTATGTTACTGTAAGTTGTAAGTTTACTCTCCGGTCCATAAACTATATCTATGCCAAAAATCACGTCGATCTGTTGCTCCGTGAAAGAAGGTTAAACCAACAAACATACAAACACACTTTCGCATATATAATATACTATAGTAGGATTCATTTATTTGGCATATAAACGTAGTACTTGCATACCAGGCAGTTGAAATATTTAATAGGTTACCAAAGGATGTTAAAGGCACTGTTAACACATCCAATATATATAAAAGTAAACTGAAAGCATTCCTTTTAGAAAAGTGGCTTTATAGTAAACAGACTATCTGACTAATAGCGGCTGAGTCAGTAGATAATTCTATGATTAATGTGAATGTTATGATTATTGATTATTGTGATGCATGACATTTAATTTCATTTGTAAATTTGACAATTGAAATTCAAACACAATCTAATTAGATTGTTCTTGTTGTTCTTCAATAAATAATACAACACAATATATTTTAAACCTGGGGCCTAATTCATAAAAAAATATTAGTCTAATATTATGAGTATTAATCTCATATTTTGTATGGAAAAAAGAAAAAAAAAGCTCATAATATTAGACTAATATTTTTTATGAAACAGGCCCCTGAGGGTAGTATCTAGGCAGGCTAGTAGGTAACCTCAATCCTTGACGCAAAGCCCAATTACTTGATACGATGACTGCATCATCATGCATCATATTCCATATTAATACCGGATGATAACGTCACTAGAGATATTCTTGTGTGTCAAAAGGAAATACTCATTTAATACAACCTTGTGTTCTCATCGCGAATGTAAATAATCTAAGAGCAGAAGTCATCAAGAGTTGAAGTCACAGTTCACTGTGGGTGGACGATAAGTCGGTAATTCAGTTCTTTTTAGACTTTTAGTTATCAAAATATAGTATCTAAACCTTTTGCTATCGACTTATGAGCAGGCATTTCAAATTGTGCGAGTAGCAACAATTATTCTTGTAGGCGCTTCTGAAGACAAATTTGGCATATCTTCTCTTACCTTCGTTGAGAGTCAAAATTACTGCAAATACTTATTCCCTTTTTTCCAACGCAAGTTATTCATAGCCCTGCCCTGCAAGAACGAAACTTTGCGATCGATTGTGAATATCATGATCGATAGAACTGACAGTTCAATTCGTTGTTGATTTTTTCTAAAACAAAACCACATTTTTATTGAGGATAAAACTAATCTCCGAAACTAGTTCTGTCAACGACAAGTTTCGTCCCTATTCCGATTCCTAGATTAGTAATCTGTTATCAATAGGGATGTTGACTCCAATTTGTTTATGATGTCAATCAATTCGTTTTCTCACGAGAACCAATGTCTATATCAAAAAACTGGAAATCAAATATGGTCATCTTGAAACTGTATAACGACAGAAATTATGTATTTTGTATTTTATGCAACATCCCAATAATTCTACAGATCCCAACTTCGTTCACATGCAAATATGGATTGCTCTGAAACTACTCCCAGGCGATATGAGCACAGACATTTCGTTCCACACACCACACCCAGAGATCATCATGGGTCGTACTATATGGAACACTTGTGGGCAGACTGATGAGACAGAAGACCCAGTGTACCAGCCGTTGCCAGAAGACGTCTGCGTCTACTGGACCTCGGTGCCTGATCACCTGGTGGTGCCTCAACACAGGTCGAGAGTGTTCACATTTGTTATGACAGCTGATAAGAATGGCACGGTGGCTAGGAATGAGTTGATTAAAGGTTGGTCTATTTTTTTAACTCCTCACTTTAGCGCTCACAAGGCAACGGCCGCGTGCTCTCGATGCATGCGCACTGCGCGCAGAGACGGAGTGGAACTGGTGCGATGTCCCTACACTTTTTTATGCTATTGGGTAACGAGACGAGCAGGTCGTTTGCCTGATGGTAAACATAACGCGGGCCCATAACAATTGCAGTGCCACTCGGAACTTTAAAACACGAAGGCCCGCGCCGCACTGCATTGCGCTCCTTAGCCTGAGACATTAGGTATTGAGTATCATGAGCCCAGTAATTTCACTATTTTATCTATATGTTCTATGAAAAAGTACTGTTTGCACATTACTGCTTAATGGCAGACTACACGAGCAAAGCGGTGGTACCCACCAGGACGAACACTCGCCGAAAATTTATAGTACTACCACCTGGTAAAACTCATGGAAATTAATGTATAACGACTACAAAAGGTTTGAAAAAACTTTTTTATTGTTTAATCTTTAATGTTTTTGGGCATGCGTTTGACCGCTGTCTCACCTGATGTTAAGCGCCGAAGCGGTCGACGATGTAGCACGTTTGCCCAGAAGATACCTGTTCACTCGTCTCTTGAAGACTCCCAGATTGTAGTGTTCAGGAAAAGCAGATGCTGAAATTAGCAATTACACCTAGAACTCAATAAATAGACAGGATAGGAATAGATTCCAATAATTTGTTCATAATTGTTTGAGTAAATGTGTGCATAGTATTGCAGGAGGACGGTGAAGAGCTTTTCGACAGGCACGTAGACCAGTGGCAGAAACTCAATCAGCAAGGGAAGATGGAAATCGAAGGAAACTTGCAATTGGTAAGAACCTTACTAAATATGGGCAAATTCGCCATCGTTTTCGTGTTACATTTAAGCATTTTGTTTACCGAAGTCGTAACGTTCAATGTGATCATAGTGATAGTGTTATACAATTTTGGCCTGACACCAACCCTCCTTGAAAATTCTAAGTTAATCCATATGCCATATATAAGATAAATACATAGATAGACAGTATAGATGTTCTGGAATATTTTTTTTATGATTCTTGAACAATCTGATTTCCTCACGATGTTCCCGTTTTCCTTCACCGTTTCCAGAGCGCGAGTCTGGTAAAATCCGCGCATACTTCCATCCCACCATGACTGATGATTGGAACCATTGACTGATGTACTGATCTGGGGATCAGTCCATCAGTCAATGGTTCCAATTCTACTATGATGGTTGAGCTTTCGGTAAAGAAACACACTTTGATGCAAGATTGTTGCATCACAGTGTGGCATTGCATCATTGAGCGATGTGATCGCCTAACTCCTCAAGTTGAGTGCCTATCGACAAGGAACTATCAGCGTGGTCCATTAAACATTGACAAAGTATTAATAGTGAGCACCTAAGAAGTTACAATTAACTCGTATAATCCTATTTTTTCCAGGCTAAGGTAGTGCACGGCATTTGGTACTACTTCCTGAGCTCGTTGCCAGCGGAACAGTCTCACCAGCCTCTCGACCGGTTCTACGGACTCAGCCCGGTGGGACTCGCGAGTGGGGGGACCTTTGACGATTATGAAGGTGTATTTTTTTATGCTATTTGAAAACGAGACGAGCTGGTCGTTTGCCTGATGATAAGTTAACGCCGGCCCATAACAATTGCAGTGCCACTCAGAACTTTGTAACACAAAGGCCTGTTGTAGGTACCATTTATACTTTCATTTACATTTAGTAAAAAGCTGTTATTTTGATATTATAAACAGACACATAAATTTTATTTATTTGTATATAACTAACTAAGAGGGCGCAGTGACCGAAAATGAGTCTTGGCCTCCGATAATAAGAGCTGCCACTTCGGTCTGTCTTGCGCCACCTCCTGCCAATTCGCAACTTGGAGTTCGCGCAAGTCCTTGTCGACCTCATCACTCCAGCGGTATCTAGGACGGCCGACTGGTCGTCGACCACTCGGCCGTCCTTGGTACGCTCGTTTCACTGCCCGATCTTCTCCCATTCTTTCGAGGTGTCCGAGCCAGCGAAGTCTGTGGGCTTTTATCTCGCCGATGATGTTTGGTTCGGTCACCAGATCTTCGATTTCTTTATTATTTCTTCTTCTCCATGATCCATCCTCTGCCTGTACTGCACCTTTATTTGTATATAGATTACCTTTAAATATTGTTCTATCTTTATTTATATTGTTGTTAAATTGCCATCGTGGTAGGTCACAACTTCTGGGACACTGAGACGTGGATGTTCCCGTCCATATTGCTGCTGTATCCGAAATACGCGGAGAAGCTGCTGCAATACAGACTCGACACCGCTTATGTTGCTTCGGAACTCGCTAAACTTACTGGACATAAAGGATATCGGTAAGATTATTAGTGCTATTATTAGTAGTTAGTTAATAGTAAAATAATAAAGAGAACGCACGAGAACGAAAGTCACCGACATAGCTCTTAAGAGGTCCCACCCCGCCATACTTTCTATACAAACGCTCTACGAAATTATAGTGTTGTATCAATTTTTTTATTTGGGTGTTTGAACAAATAGGTATTTTGTGCATTATATCTAGGATTTTGTAAAACCAAAAATTTAAAAATTTTGACCATCCAATTCAGTAAAAGCCTTAAAAAACAGCCTTTTTACACACCTGACTGGCCGTTCACAATATTCTTATAAAATTAAACAAAACATTTCCATAGTGTCCTTGGAAATGTAATGGAGATTCTAAATAACAAACATTTTTTTCACAAACTTGTAAGGCATTTTAAAAAAAACCACGTATTTCCTGGAACACGTTTTAGGAAATTACCACGCACTAATTATTGTCTTCGGAAATTTTCTTTGGAAATTTATTGCAAAATGTTTAGAATGCCAACCGAAGGCTCTGAGGAACCAACAAGCCTTTAGGCCATTTTTGCGTTCTACTTGGGCAGGCCGGCTTGTTGGTTCATCGAAGAAAAACAGGCACTACGGAAAGAGAGAGAGACAACGCCAATTTAAAAGGGTGTTACTTATTTTCAATAATTCCTGTTTCAGATTCCCATGGGAAAGCGCCTACACAGGCGTAGAGGTGACACAACCGTGCTGTCCTGAAGTAGCAGAGTTTGAGCAGCACATCGGAGGATGCATAGCATTCGCAGCCAGGCAGTTCCTGGCCACTACCAGAGACGAGCAGTGGTTGAAGGTAATCTCATTGAGCGAATGTGGCCGAGCGGGAACTTGTGCGACTTTCAATCCGACGCACCATAGTTCGAATCTCGACTCGGCTCGCACCAATTACTTATATTAAGTTATGTGTGGATTATTCACAATAGCTCTAAAACAGTGAAGGAAAACATCGTGAGGAAACCCGCATGTTCAAGAACCACAAAATCCGAGAACATGTTACATCCACCAAGCCGCACTGGGTCCACGTGGTGGATTATGGCCCATACCTGTCTCTGAGAGAAGGCCGGTATCCCAGCAGTGGGAGCGTAAGAGGCTGATAATGAATAATGAATCTCATTAAAGGGACTTGCAGCACATTTATACTGCAAATAGATTCCAGCATCTCATTTTAATTGAATTTGCAAACAGTTTTTGGAGTCACCAAACCAGTACCTTGAGCCATTAATGACTTTGGAGGTGTGTTAAATATACCAGCGAAATTTGGGATATTTAAAATAAAACTGGGTATATAATATAATCCATATTGTTTTATTTTAAATATTACCAACTGGGGGCGTATGCAGCGTCTCAAGATGCGAATCATTTTGAAACTTGAAAGAAACGTTCCATCTAGTGACAAATAATACAATCTCTCAACTCCTTTCTAGGAGTTTACTTTCTAGTAAAGTAGTTTCATAGCCTTTCAGTTCCTATAGTAAAGGGTTTTTCTGTAATTAGTAGAACTGTGTGTGTTCTTCAAATGTTTGACTCATTTTGTTTCCAGCACGGCGGATGTTCCCTCGTAACGCATATCGCAGACTTCTGGGCCTCTCGGGCTGTGATCAACTACAACACTGGACTTTACGATATTGAAAGTAAGTTAAAGATGTTGAACGAATTTCTTCTAACAAATCAAAAACTTGATATCTACAGATATGATTTTTTTACATTGCGCACGTTGCTTTCTGTCTGGTTTTATAATTATTCCTTATATAGACTGAGTTTGATTTGGTATGTTATCCTTGGTCAATCTACTCGTAAAGGTCAACAACATTTGTTTTACTAGTTTTTAAATTTCGGAAATTTTTCATTCAATAAATGGCATGTAAAGTGCCAAAATTATAATTCTGAGCAGTCCTAGATCAGCTGACCCACTTGAACTATGCTTTAGCTTTGCTAAATGAATTTAGAAACAATTCCAGAAAATGACGCGCACTCCACGTTGGGTGAATTTTTTTTATATGGAAATTCGGTACCTATTACCTTTTTCCACAGGAGATTCTCACAACTTGTGGACAATCATGATCCTATAATCACCACCGACCGGGATAACATACAAATTCAAACTCATCCTGTATTTTGTTGTTTTCAGATGTGATGGGACCCGATGAAGATCATTACAACATCACAAACTCCGCGTTCACTAATGTGATCGCTGGATACTCGCTTTACTTGGCACAGTAAGTTTCCATCTAATATATTTTTTTAATACTATTTGGTAACGAAACGATCTGGTCGTTTGCCTGATGGTAAGCATAACGCCGGCCCATAACAATTGCAGTTCCACTCAGAACTTTGAAACAAAGACCTGCGCGCACTGCAGTGCGCTCGTTACCCTGAGACATTAGGTATTAAGTCTCATAAGCCCAGTAATTTCACTGGCTACTCTGCTCATCAAACCGGAACACAGTAATGCTTGCACATTACTGCTTGGCGGCAGACTTCACGAGCAAAGCGGTGGTAACAACCCAGACGGACACTCGCAGATGTTAGTCCTACCACTAACAACCAACATGTTCCGTTTTTTAATTTATATTGGAACCAATGAATTTGTGATATTCAATGATTGGTTTGAAAAATATGTTTTTAATGGATTCCAGGTACGTTTCCTGCCTTTGCAAGTCGTACTACATGGCTAAAGAGCCCGATCACTACGCGGACATTGCGTGGAGCCTCGCGCTGCCGTACGACGAAGTGCTGGACTACCACCCCCAGTTCCAAGGGTACCAGCGAGGGGAGCAGATCAAACAAGCTGATGCTGTCCTGCTAGGGTTTCCTCTGCAATATGCTATGAATCTGTGAGTGGTAATATTTTTTGAGGTAGGAAAGGTAAAAGAAGTGCTAGAGGTCATGTGCAATGACTGAAGGTAGGTAAGTATAACACCACAAAATTCGAGAACATATGACATTTTCGAGGCCGCACTGGTCCGCGTGATGAATACTCTCTCTCTCTCTCTCTCTCTCTCTCTCTCTCAGGCTACATAATAAGGCTGATAATAGCACTTCCCCAATACATTTGGAGTGCCACCCAGAACTTTGAAACACAAAGGCAGTAAGTAGTGCAGCACGCTCGTTATCTACGCTAGGAAGTATAGAGAGACGATTGACAAGTAGGTATGATTTATGACATTATCCTATAAGGAAAGTATAGATAGAATAGGTTATAGTTGTAGACAAATACAATAGACTTTGAAAATGAAATTGGCAAAATACACAACCCGTGTCTGGCCAAAAAGAAGAAAGAGAAACAATTGGAAAAACAGAAATACGGTTATTCTGGAGTAACTCGCGATTTACTCTCGGATAAAACCATATTCCAATTTGGTCAAATCGTGCCTATGTAAGAAAGTGTGAACGCGAGAACTCTAGACAATTCCTTCCAGCCGAAAATGAGCAACCGCTGGTTTTAATCGAGTTGGAATTGAAATCAAAGACGTATATAACCGGAAAGGCAGTTAGATACCTTCCTGTCCCGTAAAATACTCACTGTATGTTTCAGATCGACGAGAGCTAACGACCTCTCGTACTATGAATCGGTGACCAGAGACAGAGGCCCCGCCATGACTTGGAGCATGCATACGATTGGGCATCTGCACTTAGAAAATGACGTGAAGGCTTCAGACTGTTTTAATAAGAGCTACCAGGACTACGTCAGAGAACCTTTTAAGGTAAGATCACTGAAGACAGCTGACCTTAAGGTAAGATCAATGAGGTAAGTCCAGAGTGGAGTTAGTTAGTTGTGAAGAAATAGTCATAACTAATTCTTCTGCGAGTGTACTTCTGGGGTACCATCGCTTTGCTCGTGAGGTCTGCCGCCAAGCAGTATCGTGCAAGCACTACTGTGTGCCGGCTTGATGAACAGAGTAGCCAGTGAAATTACTGGGCTCATGAGATTTAATACCTGATGTCTCAGCCTCTCAGGGTAACGAGCTCAATAGTTTTGACATATATTATGGAATCATGAGTAAATCTAACTGCTATAGTTGATGCTGAGTCGATCACGTCATTGCACGTCGACAACTGGGCACATATCTAAACAAATAAATAAAATTTAAGTGTCTGTATGTAATATCAAAATAACGGCTTTTTACTTAATGCATTATGGAAGTATATACGGTACCTATTGGTACATAACAACCATCTATAAAATTTTCGTTTTGGGTAGTCTCTGACACGGCTGGACCGATTTTGACGGGACTCACTGACGGATAGTTGATGTTACAAGGAGTAACTTGGGCGAAGCCGCGAGGCACAGCTAGGAGCTACTAAAATAACACTAGCGTAACGTTATATCTATTCTCTTTGATAACACCAAAACGCCTGTCAAAAACTGCAAAGCAAACGCCTTCAAAGTCGCCAACTCCTTATATCAGGTGTGGGCCGAGCTGCCGAGACCTGACGTGGGCGCAATGAATTTCTTCACGGGCATGGGGGGGTTCCTCCAGACCCTTATATTTGGGTACGCAGGAGTCAGCATCCATCTGGACCGGCTAGAGATCACGAGGCCGCAGCTCCCGCCTGACACCACCAGGTTTAAGATACAAGGTAAGGAAATCCTCTTACTTAAAACCTATGAGGACTGGATCTTGTGGCCTTTAGATAAGTATATATAAATCTTTCGTATCGAAATAAGATTGAAAATGGCGATGCGTTTTATTTTACTTGAATACTTTTTTGTAGTTTTTATTTAATTAAGAAAAAGATACACCATAAAGTTTGGCGCGTTTTAGTCAGAAAATGTTAAAATGTTTATAAAAATGTAAAATAAAGTACGATAGATGATGATGTTAGTTTTTTATGGGAATATTAATATTTTGGCTAAAATAGCCAATATAGTAACCATAAATTGTAATAATCCCGATTTGCAAAAAATGTCAACTACCCTATTCAGCGAAGTTTACCTACTACCAATGAGCCATCATTGACTCAAAACGGAGGACTATTCAACGTACCCAATGGCCAGACTATTCAATGTACCCAATGGCCAGACTATTTAACGTACCCAATGGCCAGACTATTCAACGTAACTAATGGCCACAAAATAATTATTAGTCGAAAGTACTGAACACGCTAACCTAAAATATCATTTAGGTAACAATATTACTTATTTACTTAAACAATAAGGAAATTAAGCCATAAAAGAAACTGTGAAAAGCGTCGCGGAATATTTCTTATACTTAGTACAAAACATAATATCAGAGCATTCATTATTGGTAATTAACACAAACCTTTGAACTTGATTAAAGTTACCGGTTTATCAACAACTAGATTAGAGAGACAGATAATTATTAAACATTTACATTCGCTTTAGAGATTTAGAGATCTACATTTTATAGCAGTTAGTATATCTACCCTAGAAAATTTGTGTCAAGCACCTATCGGTGTTTCGGCAGATCCACTTGAGAGCCAGCTTAGTCCAGAGCTAAGTCAGTTCTAATCGATTTCGTCTGTACACGTATACATTTATGTTAAAATAGTCTTCGTTCCAAAAACCAGTCTTCCAATTGTGAGATGCGAATATTCACTACAAATTGAAGAAAGTAGATTCGGTTTCGATTCGTTTTCGAAAAAATTTTTAATTTCTAATTTAAATTTTTAACCATTCGAACTGTAAATTTTATCTATCGAAAAGATCGGTAGTTACACTGCTTGTAAGACTAGGTAATTGTACCGTGCGATTGTCCGTCATGAGTAGCTACCACAGTTTTGCTTGTCTAGTCTAAAATACCCAAGACTTTTAAATTCATTCACGTTAGAATTATGAGTAGGTATACCTAGTTACAGAATGTATAAATAGTGACCCTACAAATGAAAGAATATTAAGCACTTTTTATTTTACAGGCATAAAATACCTTGGAGCAGTTCTCACCCTAGATATCCAGCAAAACTCTACTTCCTTGAAGATATCTTCTATGGACGACAATTGGCCGCTGACCATGTTTAATGGGAAATACAACGTCACACTGGTTCCGGGAATGATAGGTAAATATCAAGCAAATTTTTGAAAATAAACAGCGAATGACGATGACCACAGACGCGGGTTCGAATCCAGTTGGCAGCGAAATTTTTGAGATGTAGGTAGATATATTTACATGAGCAACGAATGGTGGCTAAGGGGTAGCGATGTGAGCTGCCGATCTGAGGGCGTAGTGTGAGTTTTATACATTTGTTGTTTTTCTTCGTTTCAGTGACTTTAACAGGAAGTGGTCCATTCCCCATACGGTCAACACCTTGGAAAGATTGCAAGCTGCCGGCCGACGTCATAGGAAACAATTATTTGAGACCGATAGGCTTATAACTAGTTCATAGTATACCTACATTATAATAACTGAGAGTAGAAAAAGCTTTAAAATAGTTTTAATGATTATTGAACTTAAATAATAAAATTAAATGCTATTTTTTTACATTTAGATATCTTAAAATAAAAGTGTTGTTTAGTCATAACTTTCTACAAAATTAATTTTGTATTATACAAATCTAGCCTCTTTGTATCTGAAATCTGTAATGGGGGAAAAGTGTAAAGACCCGAGAACTTTCCCCGATAATCTGCCCCGACCGGGAATCGAACCCTCGCTTTGCAGGCAGGTTTACTATCAACTTAGCCACGGAGTCATAATTAAGAAGTATCTATTTAGGTAAGTTTAAAGTTTTGTAAACTAGAAATTCAAAAACAAATTGTTCAAACCACAAATATAATATTTATAATATCACACAAAAACCCAAGGGTAACGGAAATGGTAGATACATAGGCAATAATACAAGGCATTTTACATTTAGGTATAATACAAAATGGTCATTATAAATTATAAATATCACCTATGACCTAATCAGCAACACAGTTAAAATCAACAATAAATCATTAGACTTTTAAAAAAGCCAATTATAATTTATTTGATAAATTAAAAATAAAATTGATTTTTATCTGATTGTTCAACATTTCACTTTTAATTGTATTGATAAAAAATATAGTATTACATTCTAATAGCACCATTAATTAAAAAACACAGCTAAAATATAATTATCATCAAAAAACCAGGATGTTAACCTCGCTAGACTCCAGTACAGTCGCCTGCATAAATCGTAACGTATATTTTTAAGAGAATTCATTATTAAATTTCGTAAAGATGTACACAACAAAAGCCCTAAAGTAATGTAACCATGTAATTAACATGTGCTTTATTATGTATATAAATAATATATTTATGAAATTTAATAATATTTTATAACATCATCAATCCATTAAAATTGTGACAGTGACAACACTTTAGTAATTCAGTATACTATGACATTATTATACAGGGGGAGTTTGAATTGGTATGTTATCCCGGGAGGGGGGTGATTATGACCATGGTTGTCGACAATTTGTGAGAACCTCCCTTGAAAAATCGTCATTCAAAATTTCCAAAAAAAAGAAAAATCTTCAAACCGGAAGGACGCGACCTTTTTTTGTCTCTTCTAATGAAAATTATCATTTGACAAAGTTCAACATAGTTCAAGTGCAGTTGATCTAGGGCTGCCCGGAAGTTCTGTAGTAGAATTTTGATATAAACTATAATTATGCGTTTTTTTCAATGAAAAATTCTGAATTTCAAAAACTCGTAAAACAAATGTTGTTGACCTCCAGGCGTACATTGACCCCTTTTCGGGATAACATACCAATTTAAAATCAGGTTGTATAGGTTGTATACAATCAACTGCATCATTAGAATATATTATATCGTGTTTAGATGTCGTGAATATGTTATATGATGCTGTATTATAATATAAATAGCACAGAATATTAAAGTTATTATAGGTAGGTTCTAACGCAGATTATACAAGATCATTAATCTAGAAGTCTAGGAACTGTCATGAATTGAATAATATTATTTAATTACAGCTGTTTTAAGGCTCTATCTAACCTCTTAATTGAACCTACATTGAACCTTGATATAAAAACAGTATCGATAATAAGTTTTAAGTTTAACTGCAATTTAAAATAATAATTCAAATAGAACCATCAAAACGGGACACAATTTGATAAAATAAGTTGTTTATCAAATACCAACCTCATTAAAAATATGTTATCGCACACGAATGGTGCGGTAGGTAATCGCCAAAACGTCATATAAATACATATTCGTTTTCCTCCCTTCGGGGTAAAAAACGGTTGTTATTTTTAATCAATCGAGTATTCAAGCCAACGCATACCAAAATTATAAAAGAGTGTGTAACATCAAGTACATTTTGTCGCTTATATAATATCACCACGAACTTTTTTTTTTTTTCTAAAAATATGGGTTATGTCTCATGCGAATTTGAGAAAATGCATATTCGCGGTGTTGTCACATAAGCGACGATTAATATAAACTTATTAATTGATGCATATTAATTTATTTTCAAATTCACTTTTGTCGCTGACTGCATGTTCTAATTGTTTCTAAATTAAACGAGTAAATATTATTATGTTATTGTATCTTACCGCATGTAAATATTGGATTAATATGAGATCTTATCACAGGGAGCTTTGGAATTACGATGGAATGCCTAACTATAACATTGAAATAAAATCACCTATAGGTACTTAGAGATAGCGTCAGGAATTCTAAACGAAAATTCTGAAAATAACATAATTTTCAGGGGAGTTTTGTCATGAAAAACATATTTTGAAATAAAGCTAAAAAGCATTTCAAACCATTCCGATTGGAAAACACAAAAAGTACGTTGATTTTGCAAAAATACAATGTTCATTTTGGCACAACGGATCGACGTAATTTTTATATAGATATATAGTTTATGGCCCACAGCGTAACTAGACTATTTTTTATCCCGCTAAATGCACTGTTCCTGTGAGAATCGCCAAGCGGGTGAAACCGCGGGCAGAAGCTAGTTATACAATAAAAGTAAAAATTAAAATAAGTACAAATTTAAACGTAAAACTGACAATAAAAATAAAGATAAAGCGAAGTACGTTTATCAGATCTATTCCAGCTAAAGTAAAGCCAAGTCATACGATTCCAGTGACTGTTGTTCTTATCAATAAATAAAATAATAAATATTTTTCACACCATCACACCTTTTTTTATGCCGGATTTGGCAAATACGAAACAGAAATAAAACTCCGAGAAATTGATGCAATACCTAGAAGGTCATGCCTCAGCGCCATCCCGAATAAGAGTCGTAATAGCGACTAAAAATATCAATTGTGAGAATGTTTGGAGAACATCTTTAAAAGCTTGAGTTAGGTCCACTTAAGAAACGTTTTGTATTACGATTAAGAATATGAGTGCAAGTAAGTCTCATAAACCCAGGAATTTTACTATAATTTCCCATTTTTTCTCATATTTACGTGTGCACCCGGCTTAACAATTTAAAATACAATAAGTACTAACTTTAAAGTGATTACTACTGATTCATGCCTATCTAGTGAACTGTTTCAAAAACAGACTTGATTTACATTTCACGAGTACATCAAGAATAATTAACGAGACCAACAAGTTATTCTCTTCATGGTAAGAGTTACGCTCGCCCATAATACTTGCAGTTGTTTAAGTCCAATATATCCTAGATGTATTTATATATTGTACTGGAATCATACAAACAGGCTTTGAAATTCCAAACATCGTATACACAAGAACTAAAACTAAACTGATTGTATTACAACGCAGATTGTTGTAACAATACCTATTAATAAGGCCCCGTTTTAGAATATCCGACTAATGTTCGGATAAGCCATTATTAATTACTAACTGATGGTTTTATATAGATTTGCTTTCATTGTAATTTGTTCTAGCTCTGTTCTGTGTAGCTAGGAAAGCGCGCACTGCGAAATGCTTTATCACCGTCCACCACGCTATGATTGCATAACAGTATTTGAATATACTTAATAACATTTGAAATAATACCGCGAATACTAATAATAAGTAAGCAAAATCCATAAGTAGGTATTAAGTAATATTGATAAGTAAAGATATACTTAAGAATCATGTGCAACGTCAAGGCCGAATCTGTCGATGACCAATATCATTATAAAACGTCTTATACATAATCTTTTTATAGATTAAAAGTGGCAAATTGTTATCTTTACAGGCGTTATTAAAGCGCAACAGTTTCTATCTTATACGAAACTGGGAAAATTTGTGACTGAATCATATCATATTATTGAGAGGGAATTGTAGGCCAAGCAGGAACTTGTGCGACTTTTCATCTGACCCACCTGAGTTTGACTTCCGTCTTGGCTCGCACTTATGTCTATACTTATTCATGTTTATAATATATCAAGTTATGTGCGGATTTGCGACACGGCTCTAAATACGGCGATGGAAAGCATCATGATGACACCTGCATGTTCAAGAACCACAAAATTCGAGGAAAACATCCACCAAGCCACACTGGACTCGCGTGACGGTTTCTTGCCCAAAACTCTGTATTCCAGCAGTGGGAGCGTAATGGGTTTATGAAACTGATGAAAGTATTATACAACCAATTTGAAATACCTCAGACCAATTCTTTTGAAAACGTAAAAATAACTTGACAAATACATACAATAGTAGAGATATACAATCTGACTCTGATACATGCAAAATAAAGGTACGAAAAAAATCCTTTCATAGACGTTTTGATAAAAATAACTACGTAAGTACTAATTTTTGACGATTGTAAAAACAGACGCGGTTGGCAAAATGCTAAAAATAAGTGCACTAATAAATTTAGGACTAATAGGCTATACAACGTATTTAATAATTAATCTATTCAATAGAAAAATGGAACTTTTAAACGTTGGGAACTTTACTCGAGACAGATGAGATTTTTTGAAAATTTGGTCCTAAGAATTATTTCGTATTGTCATGATAATATCACAATTTGTAAATTGTATCTGTGACAACAACACGAAAAAGTTAATCATCATGTAAGAACGAAAAACCACAGTTTACAGTTTTTTATTATATTTCATAGTCTGCATGCAATTTCGTTGCATATTTAAACAATCCTTATAATTATGCACATCACTTGCTGGGCCAACACAAAGTAGAAAAAAGACGCAATTAAGGCGTATGTAGCAGCTAAATAGCTTCTAATAGGTTTCTTTAGCAAATCAGACGAGCTTCTAACACTGGATAAAAAATATGTCATTACTCTATATTGCCGATAATCTTGTTGTGATCAAAACAAGTTCTTAACAAATTTACTCGATCAAAAAAAATGATAAAGTTACCTCTAAATTGATAGAAACAACAAGACGTACGTATTATAAACTCGATCAATAATAACATGGTTGTGGTAAATTTTCGATTAGGTATCCAATTTAGAAGTAATTACGCTTTTTTGGATTGTACTCAATTTTAGTCGCCCGCGCTGTCTTCCTTCTCTTTTACATCAACGCAAAGCGACAGTGTGTGCAAAAAGGACAGAATGATGAATATCATCGACTCGGGGTATCGCCTTAAACAAGTTTTACTACTGTATCTCTGTTTGAAATGCAAATACAGTAGATTCTAGAAAGAGATAATTACTTATAATAATTACTTCGAAATTACTTAATATTTATTGTACTATTGTTCTTTTCACATCAGGTGTACTTTTTGTATGAAAACCGAATTTCTCTATTCTGATCTCTTATCCCTTTAAACCAATGTTACCTATAATAATATCGTAGCTAAATGTACTATAATTATCGCGTTTGTACAGTTTAAACAACCTTCTTATAGGGTAAGGAAAAGTATATTCGTGGTACGTACATATGGGTAGGTAATCAGTTCCTTACCCCATAGAAGGTCTAACTTAGAAAAGATCTTCCAAAGACGTTGAACTATATACAATACATGCTTCACAACTAATAAAAAAAAACATTTTAAATGTGTACCTCACGGAATCAGCTGTCCTAAATCGAAACATTGTTATACAACTCGTAATGGAACAAAGTATAATAACTCATACTCATTACAAATAAGAGATATCTCACTGCGAGAAATAACTTCTCCAAAAATGCTGAAGAGTGTAGGTATGTGGTTTCCATCAACTCTACTGTACTTTGTTTAAAACCGGTCTTCACATTCGATCTAACCTAAATCGAAGCCAACAATGTTATCCAACTCGTATTTGAATATCCTATAATCGTGTTTATACAGTTTATACAACCTCCTGACGAGTGGAAGCTCCAGTTGGGAGAAGTACTTGTACAGCTTCTCAGAAGTTCCCGATGTGTGCGCGAGTCTAGGGAACTGGATGTACGAGGCGTTGATAGTGTGAAGCGCTAGAAGAGAGTCGTCGAGGAGCGTCTCGTATTTACCTGGAAGTACAAAAATAGTATTATTTTTAAGGGGGAAAATTACACAAACAACTACGATAAAATTAACAGTGTATACCTTTTAAGGCTTGTGCACACCTAAGAGTTATTCTCTATCGCTGCGGGTAGAGGAAAATGGTTCTCTACCACTGCAGGCAGTAGCGAATAACGCTTAGGTCTGAAGTCTGAATAGGTATTTGTGTTACACGACCTACAAGTACCTTCCAATTTAACAGACTATGGTAAAGCCTAAAGGAAGGATTGTTTTGAGCAGCCTATGGATTTTTATACTCGTATTTACGTATGTTCCACGACTTCCGCCGTAGCGCCTAAACTACACATCCGATTTTAATGAAAGAGGTGTCAATTGATTCAATATTATGTTCCGGATGACAAAGAAAAACTTTATATCTTCGAAGCTACATTTCTCCTGATTCTACGAGTGTTAAACCGCTGGAAAAGCTAGTAGTTTTAATACATTATTGAGCAATATAATATCAACACGTCTATTAGAATTACTGTGCCACCCAGAACTGTAATTGCAGAGTCCCATGCAGTGCGTCACTCCGAGACATCAATTAAGGTTACTCAACAAATTCGCTCGAAGTACATGCTGCGTGTCTTATGTACAAATCTAACTCAAATAAATTCCGTACCGCCGGGACCCGAATACAAGTATTCTGCTCTATGCAGGGTCTTCCAACTGAGCTATGGGAGCGAGTGATGGTAGAAAAACACATTGTTGTTGTTTCTTCGTTTCATTTTTCCCTGGAAGTGTACCTATGTTTAAGTCCATGTCTTAGGGCAACGAGCACAATATCGCGTCGCAGGTCTTTGTGCTTCAAATTTGTGGGTGTCAGTAAAAGGCCTTATGGTTACTACCAGATAAACGACTTGTTCATTTCGTTACCTATTACTTATAAAAAAACGTCAATCTTGATGATTTTATTTTCAACCGTGCGAACGAAGCCTCACACTGAACTAATTCGACGAATAGCCCGTTACGTAACTTCTGTTTATTATACACGGCTCCAATTCCAATAAACAAAATCTGGATTCTCAAGGTATCGTTGTTTCTCTTTTACTCCCAAATTAGATATAATACGATATCTCTCTCACTCTGGCTAGCAAATAAAACTGAACTATGGAGATAAGGACCCGCATCGAAAAAGTTCTTAGAATTGCTAATGTATCCGGTGTTTCAATGGCTGCGACGAATAACTTGGTGTCGTTATAACTTTTGTTTTTGTGTGTAGTTTTCTTTATCTTAACTGTCTGTCTGAGATCTCAGAAAGCGACGCGTTGACTTCTGCGTCGCGGTCGTCTATAATTTATTATTTTAATACTTTTTTTAAATTTTGTATGTCTTATTTGGGGCCATTAAAATGAAAACATTGATGTAGCAGAATTGGGGCCAAGGCCAGTTCGTCTCGTTATTCTAAATGCGAAAGATTATGTGTTTGTGTGAATGTTTGTTACCACGTATATCCGTAACTATTAAACCAATTTTGATGAAATTTAGGGCTTATTCCTACACCTCCAAAACCCTTTGTCCTCAAAAAATAAATTTCAAACATTAATTCCCGGATCTCCACTAAACCTAAAATTAAACTATTAAATTTTATTTTCTTTCCTGCCACATCCATGCCGGAGTAATTTTATTTTGTTTATACCCTTTCCCGTGTACACGTACTATGAAATTCTGGTCACCTGATTTTATCATCTTAGTCCTAAAAACTAAAAATTTAAACGCAAAGCTTTGTTTTGTTGACTGTACTAATATTTCTTGGAGGTGGTAAGGAATAAGCCAAACTTGGAATGTAGATAGTTTAGGTTCTAGAATAACACAGGCTAATCAATTTTCGAAAATCATCCCCTAAACAGGGTGCGACCCATCAACTTCCACGGGCGAAACCGTGCCGCGCAGCTAGTAGTATATAATAAAGCTTTGTGATATACCTACTGTAAAGTTATGAAACTTTGCAAAGAGTGAACGGCATGCGAAAGTGGCACGATAAACTTAACGGTCATAATATTATAATAATTATGAATTATTTTAAGAACTTGCAGTAACTTATGTCTCTATCACACTAGTAATTCTTAACATTTAAAATAGTATCTAGTATCAAAGAAGAATAACTCAAGGTATATTTCTGCCTTTTGGGGCCGAGACAATGGACCCCTGGGGACCAGACGCGAGGCTTTTTTTTAAGAAGTTGTCCCAACGCATAGTAGAAGTGACAGGTGATCAACGAGCTGGCGCTTACCTCGGTCAACGTATTAGTCTAGCTACCCAGCGAGGTAATGTCGCCAGCTTCTTGGGCACCCTCTGCAGAAGCCAACCTTAAGGACGAACCAGCCGTTAATTTCTCCATACAACCATAATTGGGTGATTACTCTACTACTTGACGTTTTAAGTCCAAAATTAAGAATAATATCGATTTATCACTTCGTTATCTAGGTTAATATGCTAATTATACAGAAAAAAAAGTGGCTTAAAAGTAATGAGCCTTCAAACATCTGTATTTTAGCATGTATTTTAACGCAAGTTTGGACGTAAATAAATTACAAAAGGATTACGAAAACTCAAAAATAAAAGACATATTAACAAGCTTTAGTTTGTCGACATTTCAAATTACTTTGGTTTGACTAAATACATTCCAGTAGTTTTGTCGTAAAACCCCAAGCACCAGAAGCCAATTCGTACATTTTTGCGCGCCGGTTTTCGACTTTTTGGTTTTCGTCGCGACTTTACGAGAGTGTGTAATTGTGTATGTGCGAGCATTAGCTTCATACTACTGATCGCTGCAGAGTTTTACCTTGTCCCACGAATGTTAGACGAAATAGCACGCATTTTAGCCGCGCCCACCGATTAGTTTGCGCGGTGGACTAGTAGGCTCTTAATGCAGTTTTTTATCCATAAGATTTTTTTTTAAGTTGTGATACATGAATTTGAATGATATTAATCGTAATATATTAGTGTCTCTTTATATGTAACACTAATATTATACTCTACCTAGGTTATTCTTTTACATCTTAAAGAATAACGAGACGTGCTGGTTTTTCTCCTAGGCCCCAATTGGGCCCAATTAACAGGCTGCTGTTTGTTTGTTTAGTAGGGTCCTGATGGTAAACACAACGCCAGCCCGTAACAAAATATGTAGTGCCACTCGGCACTTTGAAACACAAAGGCCTGCGTGCCACAAACACGCAGGCTGCAGCACCTTAGACACTAGGTAGGTAGGTATTAATTCTCATAAGCCTAGTAATGTCACTGACTTATATATGCATATCAAACAGGAACACAGTAATGCTTGCACCGCTTGGCGGCACAATTAAGCATTTCTATGTTATCTAACGACGATGTAGATGTTTCTATTGTCTTAATAGCAGTTACATATTTGAGCCTTTTGGATTGAGACAGGTCCTTAGACCGTCGGGACCTGGAGCTCATCGAGCTTTTAAAGAACTATCAGTGCGTCTGGTCGAAGCCGTGTCCAAAATGCTGCTGCCTTATCAGCTAACAATCTCGTGTTCGTTTTCAATACCAGACCGATTAAAACCAGCGGTCACTAGTCTTCGTGTGGAAGGAGTTGTCAATAGTTTTCGCTTCTTTTCGTTTTGTAAGAGCTTATTTCTCTTCTTTAGCTTATTTCTTTAATAACCAGCGAAAATTCTAGACTATTCCTTCCACACGAAGACTAGTGACCGCTGGTTTTAATCGGTCTGGTATTGAAAACGACCACGAGATTGTTAGCTGATAAGGCGGCAGGTCTCTACTTAGCTTAACATTCAACGTGGCAACGCTGCCAGTATTTTGGGAACGTTGCCTATAATACTGGTAGCGGATTATTAGATTAGATTGTAAATGTAATCATAATTATACTTGATGTATCGTAATTTTAGTTCACTTTGATGATTTTGTTTAATTAGTTTCGTTTATCCTACTAATCCTACTAATACTATAAATGCGAAAGTGTGTTTGTTGATTTGTTTGTTTGTCCTTCTATCACGCAGCAACGGAGCAACGGATCGACGTCACTTTCGGCATAGATATATTTTATAGACCGGAGAGTAACATAGGCAGGCTACTTTTTATCCCGGAAAAATACACGGTTCCTGTGGGAACGCGGGTGAAAACCGCGGGCAGAAGCTAGTGTTGTGAATCAATATTTTCTTAGGACGATTTTATTTATACAATTATATGTCAAGGCGTTAAGAAGGTCGTTCGCATGAACGCTCAGCGCCATGTCGGTCATATCAATTAAAATGCCACCCAGAGCTTACAATGACCAAAATCCTGATCTATACTGCAATGTACTCGTCATCCTCACTGATGCTACGTAACGACAGAACGCCTTTTTGCGACTTGCCGCTGATTGACTTATCACTAAGAAACTCGCCGTGCGAATCTAAAACTACAAGAAAACTCAGAATAAGCACACGAGTGCACAAAAAAGGAGTAATGTCTTGTATATGTATGAGTTTTTTATTCCACTTTAACTTTTATATGCCTGAACAGATTTCGTTGTATGGGGTATCGTTAGAATCCTTACATCATTTCGAGTGACACTGGCTAGGGCAGTTGTGTTTTTTATGTAACTTTTGTTACATCGACTTTTTTATCTTATTCCTTGTATACACTCTTTTTACTTTCAATGTTGTCAAATTAAGACCAGTTTGACAAGACTGGTTGATCCAGAAGCGACTGACCCCCCTACTTACCCCTTATATTAGCTCTTTAATTATTATTAGTTCTCTGTGTAGAGACAAACTAGTTAGGTAGACAGAATTGTATACGATACAGCACTGCACGTGTAAATCCGCAGTCGGTCACCACGCTAATGCTGACCGTTTGACACCTGGTAACTCGGTCACATTATAGCACATTATTATTTAAACACCGCATTCCACACACAGAACAACCAATGTCGTAATAAAAACCAGTTAAAGCAAAAATATTCATCACACCACCAAAGTGGAGGTCATGACGCAAATGGCGGAATTGATAACGACAAAAAAATCATGTGAAGAGACGAGGAGACTTGTGATGTAAGACGCCGCTACCGACTTGTTTTTTTTTTTTAATTTTATTGTCTACTAACTTTGCCCGCGGTTTTCACCCGCGTTCTCACAGGACCCGTGCATTTACCGGGATAAAAAGTAGCCTGTTACTCTCCGGTCCATAAAATATATCTATGCCAAAAATCACGTCGATCCGTTGCTCCGTTACTACGTGAAAGAAGAACAAACCAACAAATCAACAAACCAAGAAAGACACTTTCGCATTTATAATATTAGTAGGATTTTGCGAGTTGCAAGAATTAGACCTGAGGAAGTTCTCAGCAAAACTTGCAACTTTGTTTAGGTAGACAAAGTCGCCGTTGTCGATTAGAACAGTTAAAAACATTACACTCCTTTTCTGTGCAGCAGTTTAAAAATGTGAGGAAATGATGTAAGGATTCGTTAAGTTAGCAAGTGATTTTCAATTCGTTTAATGAAGCCCATACATTTTAAAATTTTACCGTGTGACCACAAAAAATAATTTTTGACGCCTGTTTAGCAAGACAGTGTCTAAACATAAGCGTCTAAAATTATTAGAAATGTGACAACAGAATTGAGTTAGACAACGGTTAGACATTTCTTAAATCAAGGTTTGTGGTTGTTTAAATTTAAAAACGTGACTAAGGCATATTTAAGCTAGACAATAAAGTTTTTCGTTGATTAATATTAGTGACGGCATTATTATGGTCAACGGAGATAAACTCGGTACGCCTATAATGAACATACCCTAAACATCTTCAGTTTCTTTCGCTTTCCACTGTATTTTGTCTATTATAATAAAAATACAGAACAGGACATACAAGAACACAGAACCATACAAACTGCTTTTTAGTAAACAAAACAAAAAAACAAGATATAAACGCTGGACTTAAAAAAAACATTTAAAGCTTTCAGGTTTCGCAATTCAAAATTTTAAAAAAAGTTGACGATCGATCGATTGTAGTCTGTCAGTCTCTCAAGGTAATTTTTCACAAAAACAGCATGAGAATGTAATTAACATCGTATGCAAAGATCTACAACCTCTTAAATCGTTGAAAAGTCAAGGTTACCAACGCAATATGACTTACAAAGTTTATTTAGATAAGTTAAAATTAGAAATAGGTAGGTCGTAGTTGATGTTTTTCGAAAACGAAACAACCATTTTCCCAAAAGGTGAACGCGGGAAACGTTTAGATGCAGTATCTTTATGGAAATTATATATTTTTTGTGAATTTCATTTTTGTTAGTGTCACTTAAACCGTCGTTCTTAAACCTGTATAACGACAGTAATTATGTATTTTGTGTTTCGCGCATATAACAATGAGTCGCCTACGAAATCGGAGTGACGCAGCCTTGTATTGTGTCATCATCATATTGCTCCATTTGTATGATGAATGAATATTAAAGTCAACTTTAAGTGGAGGTGAAGGATGGTAAATCAGTACATCGCGTGATCACGTAATTATGTCTATGCGATAAATAAAGTTGTTTGTTTTATGATTGAATCGTTACATTGTCTGCCCCGTGGAGTAGTTGATAGTATTGCAGAATATTCACAATTTGAATGCAGTGCCAAAAAAACGGAAACAAGCGGACATCAATAATGACGATTTAATAGCGCACATTCAATTGCAATTTCTGAACAGAGCAATAACATTTGGCCACACATAGAGGACTAACTCTTCTGCGAGTGTCCGTCTGGGTTGTTACCACCGCTTTGCTCGTGAAGTCTGCCGCCAAGCAGTAGTGTGTAAGCATTACTGTGTTCCGGTTTGATGAGCAGAGTATCCAGTGAAATTACTGGGCTTATGAGACTTAATACCTAATGTCTCAGGGTAACGAGCGCACTGCAGTGCCGCGCAGGCCTTTGTGTTTCAAAGTTCTGGGTGGCACTGCAATTGTTATGGGCCGGCGTTATGCTTACCATCAGGCAAACGACCAGCTCGTCTCGTTACCAAATAACATAAAAAAAAACACATTGGAGAAATTGCGTTAAATAAATCCTACTAATATTATAAATGCGAAAGTGTGTTTGAAATTCTGGTCACCTGATTTTATCATCTTAGTCCTAAAAACTAAAAATTTAAACGCAAAGCTTTGTTTTGTTGACTGTACTAATATTTCTTGGAGGTGGTAAGGAATAAGCCAAACTTGGAATGTAGATAGTTTAGGTTCTAGAATAACACAGGCTAATCAATTTTCGAAAATCATCCCCTAAACAGGGTGCGACCCATCAACTTCCACGGGCGAAACCGTGCCGCGCAGCTAGTAGTATATAATAAAGCTTTGTGATATACCTACTGTAAAGTTATGAAACTTTGCAAAGAGTGAACGGCATGCGAAAGTGGCACGATAAACTTAACGGTCATAATATTATAATAATTATGAATTATTTTAAGAACTTGCAGTAACTTATGTCTCTATCACACTAGTAATTCTTAACATTTAAAATAGTATCTAGTATCAAAGAAGAATAACTCAAGGTATATTTCTGCCTTTTGGGGCCGAGACAATGGACCCCTGGGGACCAGACGCGAGGCTTTTTTTTAAGAAGTTGTCCCAACGCATAGTAGAAGTGACAGGTGATCAACGAGCTGGCGCTTACCTCGGTCAACGTATTAGTCTAGCTACCCAGCGAGGTAATGTCGCCAGCTTCTTGGGCACCCTCTGCAGAAGCCAACCTTAAGGACGAACCAGCCGTTAATTTCTCCATACAACCATAATTGGGTGATTACTCTACTACTTGACGTTTTAAGTCCAAAATTAAGAATAATATCGATTTATCACTTCGTTATCTAGGTTAATATGCTAATTATACAGAAAAAAAAGTGGCTTAAAAGTAATGAGCCTTCAAACATCTGTATTTTAGCATGTATTTTAACGCAAGTTTGGACGTAAATAAATTACAAAAGGATTACGAAAACTCAAAAATAAAAGACATATTAACAAGCTTTAGTTTGTCGACATTTCAAATTACTTTGGTTTGACTAAATACATTCCAGTAGTTTTGTCGTAAAACCCCAAGCACCAGAAGCCAATTCGTACATTTTTGCGCGCCGGTTTTCGACTTTTTGGTTTTCGTCGCGACTTTACGAGAGTGTGTAATTGTGTATGTGCGAGCATTAGCTTCATACTACTGATCGCTGCAGAGTTTTACCTTGTCCCACGAATGTTAGACGAAATAGCACGCATTTTAGCCGCGCCCACCGATTAGTTTGCGCGGTGGACTAGTAGGCTCTTAATGCAGTTTTTTATCCATAAGATTTTTTTTTAAGTTGTGATACATGAATTTGAATGATATTAATCGTAATATATTAGTGTCTCTTTATATGTAACACTAATATTATACTCTACCTAGGTTATTCTTTTACATCTTAAAGAATAACGAGACGTGCTGGTTTTTCTCCTAGGCCCCAATTGGGCCCAATTAACAGGCTGCTGTTTGTTTGTTTAGTAGGGTCCTGATGGTAAACACAACGCCAGCCCGTAACAAAATATGTAGTGCCACTCGGCACTTTGAAACACAAAGGCCTGCGTGCCACAAACACGCAGGCTGCAGCACCTTAGACACTAGGTAGGTAGGTATTAATTCTCATAAGCCTAGTAATGTCACTGACTTATATATGCATATCAAACAGGAACACAGTAATGCTTGCACCGCTTGGCGGCACAATTAAGCATTTCTATGTTATCTAACGACGATGTAGATGTTTCTATTGTCTTAATAGCAGTTACATATTTGAGCCTTTTGGATTGAGACAGGTCCTTAGACCGTCGGGACCTGGAGCTCATCGAGCTTTTAAAGAACTATCAGTGCGTCTGGTCGAAGCCGTGTCCAAAATGCTGCTGCCTTATCAGCTAACAATCTCGTGTTCGTTTTCAATACCAGACCGATTAAAACCAGCGGTCACTAGTCTTCGTGTGGAAGGAGTTGTCAATAGTTTTCGCTTCTTTTCGTTTTGTAAGAGCTTATTTCTCTTCTTTAGCTTATTTCTTTAATAACCAGCGAAAATTCTAGACTATTCCTTCCACACGAAGACTAGTGACCGCTGGTTTTAATCGGTCTGGTATTGAAAACGACCACGAGATTGTTAGCTGATAAGGCGGCAGGTCTCTACTTAGCTTAACATTCAACGTGGCAACGCTGCCAGTATTTTGGGAACGTTGCCTATAATACTGGTAGCGGATTATTAGATTAGATTGTAAATGTAATCATAATTATACTTGATGTATCGTAATTTTAGTTCACTTTGATGATTTTGTTTAATTAGTTTCGTTTATCCTACTAATCCTACTAATACTATAAATGCGAAAGTGTGTTTGTTGATTTGTTTGTTTGTCCTTCTATCACGCAGCAACGGAGCAACGGATCGACGTCACTTTCGGCATAGATATATTTTATAGACCGGAGAGTAACATAGGCAGGCTACTTTTTATCCCGGAAAAATACACGGTTCCTGTGGGAACGCGGGTGAAAACCGCGGGCAGAAGCTAGTGTTGTGAATCAATATTTTCTTAGGACGATTTTATTTATACAATTATATGTCAAGGCGTTAAGAAGGTCGTTCGCATGAACGCTCAGCGCCATGTCGGTCATATCAATTAAAATGCCACCCAGAGCTTACAATGACCAAAATCCTGATCTATACTGCAATGTACTCGTCATCCTCACTGATGCTACGTAACGACAGAACGCCTTTTTGCGACTTGCCGCTGATTGACTTATCACTAAGAAACTCGCCGTGCGAATCTAAAACTACAAGAAAACTCAGAATAAGCACACGAGTGCACAAAAAAGGAGTAATGTCTTGTATATGTATGAGTTTTTTATTCCACTTTAACTTTTATATGCCTGAACAGATTTCGTTGTATGGGGTATCGTTAGAATCCTTACATCATTTCGAGTGACACTGGCTAGGGCAGTTGTGTTTTTTATGTAACTTTTGTTACATCGACTTTTTTATCTTATTCCTTGTATACACTCTTTTTACTTTCAATGTTGTCAAATTAAGACCAGTTTGACAAGACTGGTTGATCCAGAAGCGACTGACCCCCCTACTTACCCCTTATATTAGCTCTTTAATTATTATTAGTTCTCTGTGTAGAGACAAACTAGTTAGGTAGACAGAATTGTATACGATACAGCACTGCACGTGTAAATCCGCAGTCGGTCACCACGCTAATGCTGACCGTTTGACACCTGGTAACTCGGTCACATTATAGCACATTATTATTTAAACACCGCATTCCACACACAGAACAACCAATGTCGTAATAAAAACCAGTTAAAGCAAAAATATTCATCACACCACCAAAGTGGAGGTCATGACGCAAATGGCGGAATTGATAACGACAAAAAAATCATGTGAAGAGACGAGGAGACTTGTGATGTAAGACGCCGCTACCGACTTGTTTTTTTTTTTTAATTTTATTGTCTACTAACTTTGCCCGCGGTTTTCACCCGCGTTCTCACAGGACCCGTGCATTTACCGGGATAAAAAGTAGCCTGTTACTCTCCGGTCCATAAAATATATCTATGCCAAAAATCACGTCGATCCGTTGCTCCGTTACTACGTGAAAGAAGAACAAACCAACAAATCAACAAACCAAGAAAGACACTTTCGCATTTATAATATTAGTAGGATTTTGCGAGTTGCAAGAATTAGACCTGAGGAAGTTCTCAGCAAAACTTGCAACTTTGTTTAGGTAGACAAAGTCGCCGTTGTCGATTAGAACAGTTAAAAACATTACACTCCTTTTCTGTGCAGCAGTTTAAAAATGTGAGGAAATGATGTAAGGATTCGTTAAGTTAGCAAGTGATTTTCAATTCGTTTAATGAAGCCCATACATTTTAAAATTTTACCGTGTGACCACAAAAAATAATTTTTGACGCCTGTTTAGCAAGACAGTGTCTAAACATAAGCGTCTAAAATTATTAGAAATGTGACAACAGAATTGAGTTAGACAACGGTTAGACATTTCTTAAATCAAGGTTTGTGGTTGTTTAAATTTAAAAACGTGACTAAGGCATATTTAAGCTAGACAATAAAGTTTTTCGTTGATTAATATTAGTGACGGCATTATTATGGTCAACGGAGATAAACTCGGTACGCCTATAATGAACATACCCTAAACATCTTCAGTTTCTTTCGCTTTCCACTGTATTTTGTCTATTATAATAAAAATACAGAACAGGACATACAAGAACACAGAACCATACAAACTGCTTTTTAGTAAACAAAACAAAAAAACAAGATATAAACGCTGGACTTAAAAAAAACATTTAAAGCTTTCAGGTTTCGCAATTCAAAATTTTAAAAAAAGTTGACGATCGATCGATTGTAGTCTGTCAGTCTCTCAAGGTAATTTTTCACAAAAACAGCATGAGAATGTAATTAACATCGTATGCAAAGATCTACAACCTCTTAAATCGTTGAAAAGTCAAGGTTACCAACGCAATATGACTTACAAAGTTTATTTAGATAAGTTAAAATTAGAAATAGGTAGGTCGTAGTTGATGTTTTTCGAAAACGAAACAACCATTTTCCCAAAAGGTGAACGCGGGAAACGTTTAGATGCAGTATCTTTATGGAAATTATATATTTTTTGTGAATTTCATTTTTGTTAGTGTCACTTAAACCGTCGTTCTTAAACCTGTATAACGACAGTAATTATGTATTTTGTGTTTCGCGCATATAACAATGAGTCGCCTACGAAATCGGAGTGACGCAGCCTTGTATTGTGTCATCATCATATTGCTCCATTTGTATGATGAATGAATATTAAAGTCAACTTTAAGTGGAGGTGAAGGATGGTAAATCAGTACATCGCGTGATCACGTAATTATGTCTATGCGATAAATAAAGTTGTTTGTTTTATGATTGAATCGTTACATTGTCTGCCCCGTGGAGTAGTTGATAGTATTGCAGAATATTCACAATTTGAATGCAGTGCCAAAAAAACGGAAACAAGCGGACATCAATAATGACGATTTAATAGCGCACATTCAATTGCAATTTCTGAACAGAGCAATAACATTTGGCCACACATAGAGGACTAACTCTTCTGCGAGTGTCCGTCTGGGTTGTTACCACCGCTTTGCTCGTGAAGTCTGCCGCCAAGCAGTAGTGTGTAAGCATTACTGTGTTCCGGTTTGATGAGCAGAGTATCCAGTGAAATTACTGGGCTTATGAGACTTAATACCTAATGTCTCAGGGTAACGAGCGCACTGCAGTGCCGCGCAGGCCTTTGTGTTTCAAAGTTCTGGGTGGCACTGCAATTGTTATGGGCCGGCGTTATGCTTACCATCAGGCAAACGACCAGCTCGTCTCGTTACCAAATAACATAAAAAAAAACACATTGGAGAAATTGCGTTAAATAAATCCTACTAATATTATAAATGCGAAAGTGTGTTTGTTGGTTTGTCCTTCTTTCACGCAGCAACGGGGCAACGGATCGACGTGATTTTTGGCATAGATATAGTTTATGGACCGGAAAGTAACATAGGCTATTTTTTTATCCCGGAATAATGCACGGTTCCTGTGGGAACGCGGGTGAAAGCCACGGGCAGAAGCTAGTATTAAAATATGCCACGCATTGGAGAAATTGCGTTAAATAAATATTAAAATTAGACTATTGAAATTATTTTGTCACTGTTGTCCATCTGTCCCATCACTATTCGATTGGTGGGTTCAGGGGAACTAGTAAATAGAACCTGTGACACCACTGGTACACCGTTGTATGGATTTGAGGACCTCGGGATGCTACCGGTCCGAATTTAAGTTCTTTGGCACCCCCAGGGCGACACCCCTGGGGATTCGAGGACACTCCAGCAGGCGTATTATAAACTCAATCCGACAGGTTTCCGTTCGGATCCACATTTGTCGTCTCTGTCATCCCGAAAGTAGATGACAGAGACGAAGAATGTGGATCTGAACGGAAACTTGTCGGATTGAGTTTAGAATGCGCCTCTATGGGTGCCTTGGGTCCCGAATGGAATCAACTTCTGTAACGCATAAGGGACCTTACTTTTATTATTCGACTGTCTAGCTAGAAGTTATCGCCAAACACCTATCGGTATGTATTGGGAGCCGCTCTTGAGCGCCAGTTCTCATTCCAGACCTTCAACTATATACGTCGTCAATGAATGAAGACGAAGTTGAAGGTAGTGAAAGAGAACCCCGAGAAACAAACAAAAGTTGCTAAACGTCGCTTGTATAGATTAGCAAAATGAGCGCAGCATTTTTTGCACTCGACCTGCATGAGGAGTTCCTCAGGTTTTTGCCGCCTATGGAGTAACGAGGAATAAATCTGCGTTGGCTGTTATTATTGCGTCACACATAACAGGTTTTGCGCCTATAATGGTAGTCATTTAAATGCTTTACGTACTACTTTTAGACGAGTCTATGTCAATGCAGTATGGTTCAAAGTCGATTGTGCGGTAAGATACTTTTATCGGTACTGTATATATTAATACTACATAACATATTACGCAGGTTCTTGAATTTAAAATTTTTGAAGACCTTATAATTTGGAATAATAAATTCAAATGAATAATAATCATAATGATTATAGAGCTATTTGAGCTTTAGACTTAAAATATTAAATTTAACTTGAAATACCTGTTTAATTTACTGTTTTCATGTCCGAAACCGAAGAAATCTTCTATTACTAGTTCAATTGGGATTTTTGTTTCTGTATACATTATTTTACTTTATACATTTTTAAGCAGTTCACATTAACACAATAAAAATGAAATTCACAAAAATTGTATTATTTCCACAAAGATACTGATCTAAAAGTTTCATTATTCAGTGATTTAAATTTTAACACATTTAAATTTTAAATGTTGAGCTATCGAACATTTAGTTAGATTGACACTCACTGAAATCGATAAATACCTACGAATGTACACGAGTGTATTGACTTTTTATAGACCAGTAAAGACAACGATGCAAATTGAAGCAGCAATCAAAATAAGCAACTTTACATGAACATCCGTTTTATCGATGCGTCATTAAAAATCGTAGTTTTTGAACATGTATTTTTGTATGTGCAAATGACTTTGTGTTTTCTTGGCTTCGACACGTTCTATTAGATAGCCTCGAGAAGTAAGTTACGGAGATAATTTACGCAATAATCAACCACAAATGGAAATTTTGTTAGTGGGAGGACTAACTCTTCTGCGAGTGTCCGTCTGGGTTGTTACCACCGCTTTGCTCGTGAAGTCTGCCGCCAAGCAGTAGTGTGCAAGCATTACTGTGTTCCGGTTTGATGAGCAGAGTATCCAGTGAAATTACCGGGCTTATGAGACTTAATACCTAATGTCTCAGGGTAACGAGCGCACTGCAGTGCCGCGCAGGCCTTTGTGTTTCAAAGTTCTGGGTGGCACTGCAATTGTTATGGGCCGGCGTTATGCTTACCATCAGGCAAACGACCAGCTCGTCTCGTTACCAAATAACATAAAAAAAACGGGGATAGGCCGGATTTTCCATCATACAGGTGTTACAACACAAAACTCTGTTTTCAACATCAAATATAGGTATTACCTACCTAAAAACAAAATAAGATTGTGTTAACGACTGTGATCGAAGGTGGTCAATATAGCTGCCATTAGACGGTACCTAATGCATGATTGATGGTTATGCATCAATCACGGACCAGGCGCAAACGATGGAAAAACCACGATCACCGCCGCTTCTACAACTTCTGCTCAATAAATAGTTTCACAACCACTACGTGTTCAGTGCAGAAGACGCGGTAAAAACGCGGTGGTGCGTATGTGATGTATGTATAATTGTATATATAGGTAGCGTAAAGCGGCGAAGCCGTCACTTTTAGCCCAGGCTAGGCTTCGAGGGAGTGAAAGAGACACATCTGACAGTATTGCTGTTCTTGTCTGTTTCATAGATTTTAATCGTTATTGGCTTTACTCCTAGCCGCGAGCGTTTAACACCACGTAATCAGCGCTGGTTGCAAAAAAAATGGTTACTTTGACAGCAAAACGCAAACATACATTTGCATCTAATGGCAGCTAAACCTAATAAAATAGGAACAGCCTCTCAAAAGCGGCCGCCCAGAACACTGTTATGGTTAGATGCTTGGCAGTGACTAGGAAAGGTGCATGGCGACAGAATCCTGATGAACTCGATCGACCTTCGAGTCAAGCGTCTATAGGTACCTAATCTAAAGTCACTATCATCATCATGATTGGTAAGTACTGGCACAGAATTTAAAAAGTTACTGGATTCTTCGAGAATTTGGGAAAACCTGTCAGAAATTTCGAGGGATTTTAGAGCCGTTTGGCCGTTTGATACTCGCTGCCGACGATGCAGCCGTGACGTTACGGTTTTTTTACCGTAAATATTGTTAGGCCACGAGTAAGTTCTAAGTTAATTCATAACCTCAATTACTCTCTACAGTAGCAAAGTACAGGTGAGTTCCGGCCCCGCATTTGAGAATTAGTTTCATTCAAGTTCATCGGAAATTTAAGTGACTTATGCCCATTTTCACCAGTGGCACCTAAACAATCCCCTAACTACGGATCCCTTAGCGTAAGACGTCACCTAAATTTTCACCGTGCTAAGTAACAGGTTGTTAAGGGACACTTATGTAGGTGACACTCGCGAAGAATGCACGGTGAAAATTAAAATGAAAATGAACAAAAGGTGAAGCCTTACGCTAAGGGTTCCATAGTTAGGGGATTAAGTAATAGACAATAATGAAAAATTAGAAACTAGAACATACCTAGATAATAAATATTATACTATTTGATAACGAGACGAGCTGGTCGTTTGTCTGGTGGTAAGAAAAACGCCGCCATAATAATAATTGCAGTACCTCTCAGAACTTTGAAAAACAAAGGCCTGCCACATACAGAATTAAATGCTGACACACACATGCGTGTGTTTACACAGAGTTATCATTGTGTTTTGATATGGGAATATATCGATATGGAAATTTGCACTTACACGCGTTTTGGGCTCTCATTTTTAATCTCATTATTGATTTCGGATCTCATAGCTTCTTCGTCTTTTTCGATATTGAATTATTATATTGAAAATTGACACCATAAAAAAAATTGCTTTAAAAAAGCGACGAACCGACTTCAGTGACAAACTACTGAACCGATTTTGATGAAATTTCTATGGGACCAATCTGAAAGTTTACCCTTTCAAAAAAAAAAACATTTTCCAAATCGGTTTATAAATGACCGAGATCTGAGGTAACAAACATAAAAAAAATACCCGACGAATTGACAACCTCCTCCTTTTTTGGAAGTCGGTTAAACAATCCCCAGACGCCCTTGGGATTGTAGTTGGAAGACATAACGGTTTCCTCTAAATTACGAAATTCTAATAAGCTTATATGGTTACTTAAATAAATATTGGCCCAATGATCGCCACGTGATTTTAAAACCGGCTTTACCCAGCAAAAAAAACTACTACGTTCCTCATAAATCTCGCAAGCTAAACATAAACCGTACATTTAGGCTGGTTTTTTTTCGACTTTAGACTGTGTATGTTCTAGGAAAGCTACGTCAGCGTATGCATCAAATATTACAAAACGAGTGGCTCAGCAAACATATGTTATAGATAAGCACATAATCTATACTAAGTTATAGTATGGGTTGAGTCACCTATCGTAGATTCAGAAATAGATTTGTTAGTTCTTTTGATATATATACTAGAAGTTATTTGTAACTAGCTGCTGCCCGCCGTTTCACCCGCACGGAGATATTGGATTTCATGGGTTTTATTTATTTGCGCGGAACCCTAATTGTTTTTATAAAATAAAAGTAGCCTAAGTTACTCCTTATAACATCAGCTATCTGCCAGTGAAAATCCCGTCAAAAGCGGTCGTTTCGGAGATTACCCAGAACAAAAAGATAGACAGGCAGACAAAAATTTTATAAATTGTGTTTTTGTTATAGGTACCGTATATACTTTCATATGCATTTGGTAAGAAGCTGTTATTTTGACATTACAAACAGACACTTCAATTTTATTTATTTGTATGTATAGATTGAATGATACAGATTAGTAGAAAGGAAATACCGCCAACGCAGTCGTCAATGAACCGTTATCAATTGGAACATTGGAACAAACGGAGGCCTGTTTACATCGCATACTGTTGCTCAAGATGTTATAGAGTGGGCAGGATAATAGGCGCTTTGGACATTTCTAGATAAAAGTTAGAGAAGATGCGACAATAATGTTAATTGTTTCTTTTAGCGTTAAGGCCCGTCCATTTTAGCCCTCGTTGTTATATTGTTTTGTTTATATAGATGTAATATCTTTATTTACGTAACTAGACCAGTTTTTGCAATTTGTCTATACTTATTACTCTTATTACGCAGGCTTCTTTCCTGTGGTTTTCTTCTTTTCCGGCCTAATCGTCAAATAATGGAGGGAGGGGAGGGGGGGGGGGGGGGACGGCTTATTGTGATTGGTCAGTTTAAACCTCATACATCAGACGAGTGAAGATGGCGCGTGATTGGTTCGGCTGGGCGGCGTTAAGCAGTGACAATGCTTAACCTTGACGAGCAGGGGTGCCCGGCTATGCGGAGTCTATAGGTGTAATGGTCTGTGTCGGTACCTATATAGAATTTGATTGATCGTATGATACAACAACCGCGGAACGTTATCTTTTTGTATGGAAATTGCCTCTCAATATACAAACAGTCCTAATCACTGTAGAAGTTACATAACTTTGTCTAACTACCGAGTGTCAGATCGGGACTAAAAGCTAAAAGGTAAGATTTTTTGACAAAAAACACGTAGTAAGTAGTAGCATAGTTTCAACTAAGTAACATTTTTATTCGTTGAGATAAAACCGAGATAATATTTGAATGTTGTTGTGACGCTAGTTCCATGCTAAACGAAAAGAGACACCGCATTGCAATATAAACAGCGGCGTCCTTTTAGATTTTGTATAAAAATATTGCAACAATCATTAATCGAATTTCGACTAAGGGCCGATTTTTCAATTGCACTTTAACAAACTGATTGCTATCCAATCAATTAATTTTCGTGTTCTTAGTGTGTTTTTCGGGTCTTTCATTTTAAAATTAATGGACCGTTAGCTAAGGTTTATTTCTTTAGAATGCAATAAAATTTATTTACGTCTGTCTTCACCACAGACTTAGATGATTCAGGGAATTATCTAACAGGACGCTATCTGACTATTGAAAAATCGGCCCTAAAGTCAAGTAAAGTAAAGTAAATAATCCTAAGTTGCAGGTTCCTGACAAGCCGATTTTAACTTGCATGCAAAATGTGACGTCAAACTTGCACAATGGAAACGTGGCTTTAATTACCGTTAAATTTACCTTCTCTAGATTCTAGATTCTATTTCATCCGATTTTCTTTTTCTGTTCTTATTTGGAGAGAGTAAAACTAAAATTAGGTCTAAACTTCAGTTTGTGACGCCAGAATCAACACCTTAGTTATTATTAGACATATTTCTAAAAATGCGATAGTACAATGCGATTAAAATTAGAATATGACTGGCTCAGGGCTAACTTCACTTCAATGTCAGTTCAAAGTTCAATGTTTTTGTATATTTACTGTACAATTCTCTTGATTTTTAAAATGCCATCGAAGTGAAGTTAGCCGAGATCCCGTTCTATTTTTTTTAATCGCATTATATTGTCTTGTTACTTACCAACTAAACTGTACTTGATGAGACACGGATGGCACAGGTTGGTTATCGGCTGCCAGTGTTCATTGTTGACCACGTCCGCCATTTCCTCAGACTTGTTGGTGAGGAACAGCGCGAATTCTTTGAATGTGACGTCATTTCCGTGCTCCAGTGACTCGTTCGACGGGTTCTCTCGGTAAGCCTTGATGATGCGTCGGCCAACGCGATCCTTGTAGAGATAAATGGTTACTTTTAAAAATACTTAAAAGGAGGAGATTCGCAATTAGTTTTTTTTTGTATGTATGTTACCCGATTTCTCCGCCAATTGTTAACTAATATTAATTATTATTTTTATGATGAGTTGGGTATATCTTAAGTGTGTTGCTTTAATATTGATATTTTTTCTGACAGAATACCACCCCTATACGTGGAGAAATGGGAGCTGAAATTTTATATATCGCGGTATCTTCACCGAAGTTGTTTTCTGCATTTTTTAAAGTTAGTAAAAATAAATTTTATTTCCATGGAGTGACAACGTGTATTTGATTGGAGAAGTCTGTGGGATTTCCTATGACGGCTATGACCTACTGCTACCTTGAGGGATATGCCTTCCTTTGTTATGTTTTCACCACAACGGTTTACCGTTTGCAGTGCCCGATTCAAATTGGTAATTATGTAGTAATAAATAAGGTGCCCTACCCTCGGTGCTCTATAACATTCAAGTATCAAAGAGCCGCCCATACTAAGCTTACTTTCATACAATATTTTTTTGTTCTATTTGTATCAAGAGGGGCCGGTCGTTTGCCTGATGGTAAGCATAACGCAGGCCCATAACAATTACAGTCGCACTTATGAGTGGCTAGTGTAGTTACTGACCTTATGAGATATATTACCTAATGTCTCAGGGTAACGAACGCATTTCAGTGCCGCTCAGGCTTTTGTGTTTCAAAATAAGGTAATATATCTCATAAGGTCAGTAAATACACTGGCCACTCCGGTCATCAAACCGGAACACAGTAATGCGTGGACATTACTGCTTGGCGGCAGACTTCACGAGCAAAGCGGTGGTACAAGTTACAACCCAGACAGACACTCGCAAAAGACCTCCCTACCACCTACTAAAGTAGCGTCATCAAATTATATTATAGGGAACTTTCTATTGATCAACAGTCTTGTTTCAGACAAAGGTACCATAAACAAAAAAGTCGGAAGAAGCATTTCGATTTAAGACATAAGTATTAACCATTTACTAACGGCCAATGGAGCCACTATGATCCTACCTATCTATTTCAAATTAGTTTAGAGCAACAAAAATTTAAGGAGCAATCAAGACCAATGGAAATATCATGTTCAAAAATAAACTCTACTCAAAACAAACAGCAAATATCCCGTTATTGAAATTAATTCCAATTGTTTTTAATCACGTAGGAGATGAAACTAGCTGGTCGTTAGCTTGATGATAGACGTCACGCTTTTTCTATAACAGTTCAAGTACCATCTCAAATTTTTAATACAAGGCCCGTTCAGACCTACGCGTTATTCTCTACCACCTGAGGTAGAGAAACCGACTGAGCACTAAACTTCATACAAATACAAGCGAACAACATACAGATGAACGCTCGATATTTCCCTCTGTTAGGAATTAAACACTGTTTAACACAAGTTTAAAATGTGTTTTATTTTAGTATGGTAAGAGTATGGGTTCAGTTTATTGGCGTCTGCTCAAAAACTATAAGTGATAGCGGAAATCGGAAAAAAGATTCTAAAAGATAAGGAAATTTCCAATAAAATAGATCTGATACCCGCGATTTTGTCAGTTATTTATAATTTTTATTTAATACTGAAAATAGCCTTCTGCGCAGGTGTTACGGCAGGGGTATACCGTCTAAGAAAGCAATGTACTTAGATAATATGTTTTATAATAATAGGTAAATGCCACCCCCTCGAAGACGCTGCCGCCCCTAGGCCGCGACCTATACGGCCTATTGACAAATCCAGGGCTGACTCTGGGGGTTCCGACACCGCGATCTTCGTATAAGCTACCGATTACTTAGATATCGGGAATCCTAATTGGATTAGGGTTTCTGTATTATGTAGGTATATGGTGAACTGATCGTTGGGCAATACCTACTTTATTATAAGTTAAATTTTATATTTAGATAATCACGTCGATTATCAAAATCGATTCAGTATTCTTATCTTATTCAAAATGGGGGCGTTAGGCCTGCACTGACGTCCCGCTTGGGGTGTATTGTGCATTTCCCCCTGCCTGCGTCTACCTAAGCCAACCCAGCTCCTTTATGTAGCTGAGGATGGCCTTGGGTCGCTGGCAAAGCTGCTCCAGTGGTATGGTTGATGTTGATGTTGTTAATGATATAACAATATATATATACGGGTGACAAACGAAAAAGAGCCAGGAAGGGAATATTCTACTAAAACTACTACAATCATATTATACCAACATTATCATAATTAAATTTATAAAAAAAGATGAATGCCCCTAGCAGCTCAGCTTCTATCATTGTTGTGGTCAAAAGTTCAACGCAGTTATAACAACAAAAAAGTTAAGTTGTTATCAATTACATACAAACAGTAATATTTAAGTAAAAAAAAACATTTTATGTCAACCTACAAGGCTAATTTAATAATTCGGGAAGGGGGCTATGAATTGTTCAAATATTTTGCCCTTTGTTGTCTCAGTTTATGTTAGTGGTAGGACTAAATCTTCTGCGAGTGTCCATCTGGGTTGGTACCACCACTTTGCTCTTAAAGTCTGCCGCCAATCCGTAATGTGCAAGCATTACCCTATTCCGGTTTGATGAGCAGAGTAGCCAGTGAAATTACTGGGCTTATGAGACTTAATACTTAATGTCTCAGGGTAACGAGCGCACTGCAGTGCCGCGTAGGCCTTTGTGTTTCAAAGTTATGAGTGGCACTGTAATTGTTATGCTTACCATCAGGCAAACGACCGGCTAGTCTAGTAGTACCTATTCTATGCTATTATTTCCGTTTTGGTTTTCATATAGGTACCTAATATTTATTTAATAAGATTAGGCGAGATAGTCATTCATATACAGGTGTCCCGTAAATCAACGTCAAGCCGGATTTAGGTGTTAGCCCATAAGGAGTATTTATTACCAGGAAAATAAAAAAAATTATATTAGTCATGACTTTACTTAAATACAAACATTAGACATATAGTATATACCTACCTACTTATAAAATTAAAAGCACTAAAAAATCGAGACATTTGATAACCCTTGTTGATCTTTCAAGTACTGTCACTACAATAAACTTACTTTTTTCTTCATTTATTTCTTGTTCTTGTTATTATGTAGGTAAAGTATTTGAAAGATCATCACCCAGTGTGTAATTACTCGATTTTTTTATAATTTTTATTTATTATTTTAAAAATGACTTAGAAGTTCTAATATTTTCTGATTACTGTCATTGTGTGGGCTAACACCAATTACCGGCTTCGTGTTGATTTATAAGACACCCTGTATATACATAATGCTATGTAATGTAACATATCATGTTTACAAAATAACTTACTTGAAAATACTTAGCACTCTGCGTCTCCCCTTCTAGTTTATTTCTGAATGCTGACAGCAGCCTCTCAAACGGGTTTCTCACTATGATCATTTTGTGAAAGTTTTCCAGCATATAGTCCCGATCTGGCTTTGCTACAGTGCTGAGATTCCGGAACATTCCAGGGGAATGTGCCAGGCTGGCTGGTATAGACAACACATCAGTATTGTTCCACTTGCCAGCCACTATCATTAGGACTCGCTTCCAGTTGGTACAGGCCACCTAGAAAATAGTTTATTTAAAAAAAGGTTTTAAGCTATTATCATTTAGACTTGCTTCCACTTGCACTGTTATCTGTTCCATGGTATGGGCCATCTAAAACTGTTTTTCTTTATAAGATTAGTCCACTATCATTAGAACTTGCATAATATATGCGGCATGCCACATAGAAATGAATTTCATTCAAAAGGTTTAAGCAAAGAAGGTCAGATTACTTTTTGTTAAATGTATCAAGTGTATGTTTGGAAGATAATATATAAGATAAACTTTCATTATTTATTTACAAAAAAAAAATGAAGTTACCCTTAGCTAGATACTTAAATAGAAATTAAAACCGTTCCTACCTACCTACCTATCATAAGTCAACTATGAACTACTAGGCGGTAGGACTAACTCTTCCACGAGTGTCCATCTGGGTTGATACCGCTTTGCTCGTGAAGTCTGCCGCCAATCAGTTATGTGCAAACATTACTGTGATCCAGTTTGATTAGCTAAGTAGCCAGAAAAATTATTAGGCCTATAAGACTTAATACCTATTAATGTCCCTAAAAAATTAATTATTCACATAGTCCTGGTTTTTTATTGTCTCGCAGAAGGTGTGAAAAGTAGAGTATTTACCTCTAGGATAAAGCTTGGCTTCATCTTGGTTATTCGCTTGTGAAGTTAAGTTAAAACTACTCTAGAGTCCTTCGTCATGCTCAGGGTCCAATAAGCAGCCCATGATGTAAGACACTGCTTTATTGTCTTGGTGAGTAATCTAATATTGGAACCCAGTTTCTATAACACTTCAATGGTAATTCAACATAAGTACTTAACACTTTGTTTACAGAGTTAATTAGGTATGAATTAACTAGTAGGAAGATCCGTTGGAAGTTATAATTGCTGCAAGTTTAAGAATTAAATTGCTGGTTATTTTCATGTAACATTGAGTTTTCCACGGCCAATGCTATTCACGAAGCCAACTTTATAAGATTGTAAATTTATCTAATCATTACTACTTGCATAACTTTAAAATGTAATAAAAAGCCATTTATCAGGAAGCAACTTAATTTAGTTTTCCGACTAGGAAGTCTTATGTTGCGACCATGTAACACAATATTTCTAGGCAATAATGTATCAGGGACGTGTAATTTTGGGCTTCTTTGATTTAGTTATGTGACGATGATTTTAGGACTTGTTTACCTTGAAGAACTCACCTTTGGCACATAGCAGTACAACAGTTTATGTTCTTCATCTACTAAAATGTGTTCTAACTGCGACGGAGGAAGATCATCCAAGGAGTATTTAGGAGGAGAATGACGGCATTTCTCCTGTATCAGCTCTTGACGGGCCAAGTTCAAGGACTGGGTCAACTCTAACGAATGCTCGCTTCCCTCACTCACTTCATTGTCGTTAACACCACCATTTACAGAAAACAAAACACTTGAAAACACCAAAATGTACTTTGAAAACTTAGCCGCATGCATCTTCACGAAAACGCATTACAAACTTTCTTTAGAAATGCAACCTTTTTTTATGTAGGGCATGCAATTAGAACACGGTAACCTGTTCCACGCCACTGTATGTAGAACGTAACAATTATTTAACTCAAAGTTTCATTAATCAAAGCTCACTTTCACTCCGAAAATGAAATTAATAAATTAAATTCTACGCGATTTTTTTGCAACAAGACGCACAACTACTCCTTCTCATATCAAAGACACAACTGAATGAGTGAATGAGTGAACTAGTGAAGTATCAAGTAACCCCGTAGCCATCTACGCAAGTAACACAGATGTGAGATGACAGAACAACTGAGTTTAGTAGTACTGACCGAACTAATGAACAGTGTAGATACCGTAGACGGACTATCTATAGACGACTGGTTTCCGTGCCGCATGTGGGATAGAACGATATTGGGTGGTGTTGCCATATCAAAACGTTTACCCTGGTTTTTAGCAATGCCAGATTTACTCCATAATTTATGTAGAGATCAGGGGTGCAATTTTTGAATGTCACCGAGTGACTAAATATCAGCGATATGACCGATAGTCACCGATTTACAAAAAGTCGTATTTTTTAATCTCAGCGGGTGACTAAAATTATCATAGTCTATGATATCGTTTACGAATGGGTACCCCCACTCGTAAACGATATCATAGATACGAATATTTAGTGCCAATTTTGACTTGAACACAATTTCCAACTTAAAAAATAAAAATAAATAGAATACAATCATAAGTTTATCTGTGATCAAAGCTGAGAAATAGTTGCATGATTGGTATACAGGGTATGACTTTCAAAAATACGACTTTTGCAAATTAGTAATTTCAAAGTCATCGCTGAGAATTTTGTCATCGGTGATTTCGAAATCATTCGTGACATTCAAAAATAGGTCCCCTGTTCTGTAATTAACTAGCCTACGCGTTACCCTATAGGAACTGGATTTTTTGCGATCTAAAGTTTGCTTTCGTGGTTATAGAACTTAATGCAAATATCATTCAAATCATTCAGCTACTTCAAGGGAATTGGTGACAATAATTATATTACAGCACTGCAATCAGACGGTTAATTATTAATTCATTTCTGTATTGCATCTTTCATTCAAAGTCACATTTTCACACTTTTCTACTGGCTACTTTTTACCACAAGGTTGGCGGTTTCACACGCGCGGAGATATTGATTTCATGGTTTTTATTTTTATGCGCGGAACCCTAATTCTTTTTCTAAAATAAAAGTAGCCTAAGTTACTCCTTGTAACATCAGCTATCTGCCAGTGAAAGTCGCGTCAAAATCGGCCCAGCCGTTTCGATGATTAACCGGAACAAACAGACAGACAGACAAAAATTTTATAAATGGTTGTTTTGTTATAGGTACCGTATATACTTTCATATGCATTTGGTAAAAAGCTTTTATTTTGATATTACAAACAGACAGTTCAATTTTATTTATATGTATAGTCTAATCAGTTCAATTTTATTTATTTGTGTAGTAGTATTTGTATAGTGTTTATATATTTATATGACATAAAAATACGTGGTCTGAGGAAAAATAATTTCGAATGCAGGCAACACCAAACTGAGATATTTTTTGGTTGAAGGATTCTAACATTGATTGAATTCAACTTTATTGCATATTAATGAACAAAGATCTATTCTAAATGTAGTTGTCTAGAGTGTTTATATGTTTAACAATCAATTTTGAAGCCTAAATATGATCCAAAATTACTGTAATTACGAGTGAAAAGACAAATCGGGAAGTTTTTGTTCACTATCACTTTTGCATCCTAACACACTGCACCGAACCATTTTCTCATAGTAAATTTGTTAGGGAAATTGTTATTCACAATTTGGAAGTAATAAAACGTGTTCACAGTCTGGTTTCAATTAATAAAAGCGTCAAAACTGCGGCGAACTCCAGAATATAGGGCGAACTGTCAATGTTTGTTTCGCACAATAGTGTGAATGACCTTGGAAAAACCGGCACGCGACATGAAACAAAAAGTCATATCGTTCTATCTCTTTTCTTTACATGAAGTATGCATAAGTGGTTCTCTTTCTTGTATGAATGAGATGCAAGCTATCTAGTCGTCTATTACCTTCTCTATCTAGGGTAGATACGGACGAAAATGAATGAATGATGGTAAACTAGTGTAGTGCCGGGTAAAACATCGACAAGGTTTAGTTGTAGTCTTGTGGGCTTTACTTCATTCCGATTGAATTAAATAATAAAATTGTTAAAGGTACTGTACCTACATGAATTATTGCTACATCAAACCATTTTAATTTGTTTTTATTTAAAACTGTCAAGAAACATATGGGTAATAGGTACTAGGTGTAGGTAGTGTCATTTCTTTCTCCATGTGAACATTACGCCGGTAGTCTCTGTGGAATGTTGTCCTGAAAATAAAACATTTTTCTTAATTTTTATAACACAGTAGGTAGGAACGAATTTTATTGAAAAGGTCATAGTGTAAGATGGTGTAAGTAGGATAACTACGCCGCTTCACCGGCCACCACAGTTTGCGACCACGTTTTTCATTTTGCCAGGTAAGCTATTATAGTTAGGTACATTATTTATTTAGAGTATTAGGAACCAACATTGGTCTCTGCCGACTCTGTGTTTTGGAAATTCGTTTCGCAGACCGAGATTAATGCCGGATTCGGATCACTGTTTCAGGTTGTATCGTGGTACGACATAACACAAACCACATAACATATAATAACTACGTTCTGTCGCACCACGAGTCCATGACACACGCCGACACAATAATCTGAATCTGCCCTGCGTTCGAATTAGGCACGTCGTAAACCGGCGCCTTAAGAAGAGACTAAAACGTACGGTCTACGTTTATTGACTAAGTAAGTTCATGCCTTTACATTGGTCATCTTGTGCAGTGTAGTAGGTACACACAAAACATCGAAATTTAGTATACTATCCAATAATTATGCAGTAACTAACTTTTAACACATTTTCCTAAGCTTGGAAAGTAGGTAATTACTGTACTTACGTAATATATGGCGTAGGTTAACCAGTGTAACCGTAATAAACTGAATTTAACAGTATCCAATAACTATTAAAAAACTTACTCTCACGTGTCGAATATAGCTGGCTTGATAATATAAGTTGATGCGCGCAAAGGCTTCTTCAGCAACTTCGAACTGATGATTTTGCCACGATAGCACTGCAAGACAAGCCCACAGTGTCTCGTTCTCAACATTACGACAGAGCTGCAAAATACTTCGTTTGTAAGTTAGTAAATATATTAGTTCGGTATCAACCTTTGAATAATAAAATTGACAAAAATAATGGAATACGGTTTTCACCGGAAATTGAAGTAGTTAAGTAGGTATTTAGAGCATATACTACAAAATTAATTTAATTACAAATATTACCTGTAATGCGTCCGGCCACATGTTGGCAGCCACAACTTTGAGAAGCTTCCCCGCAAACTCAGCTAATGGTACGTGAACCAATGAACCATCACCACGGCAAATGCTAACAACGCCTTCAACTACGCTTAAGACTGATGGATTTCGGCCCAGATCACTAAAAAGTTACAAGTTAGCCTTAACAATTAAAATGTGAAATAATAATTAATACCTATTAAAAGTGATTTCGTTAAATAGGCAGGTAACCTACACCTACGCGAAGAACTACGTTAGAATTGAACAAATTTAAAAACAAGCTAAGTATTCTAAATTAAGTAATTGTATCTATTGACGAGCTAAGTTACGAGTATGACCGATGACCTTCATCTGAGAATTTTCGATGTTAGAAATCAGCCTTTAGGAATTTTGGCTATTTACTTACGAGATTTCTCTACTGAGAGTGGTGAGTGCCAACCAGTCAGGCTGTACTGAAGCTTTTGGACAGCACCAAGCCACAACTGCATTTGCTCGCAGTCCTATTAACAGTTCAGCTTCGTCACTCCATAGAATACTCAGAATTTGGGATCCTAAAATGTATTATATTTTTTTAAAATTAGGTTTAGTAGACATAAAAATAATTTCTGTATTTTATATATTAGTGCTATTTTGATATTACAAACAGACACTTGAATTTTATTTATTTGTATAGAATAGATTAATAGTGTATTTGAAATTAAAAATCAAACGACAAAGGCAAAAGACCAGTGAGCTCTCAACACAAAGTTTAGGAGTTAAAAATTCTTTAGCAAGCACTTCAATTCATCAACCTTGTCCATGAACAGATTATTATGAAAAGGACGAAGCAATATAAAGCTTAATATATCAATCAGTGCTTATTTTGTTTTAGTTAAGGCGCCGAATCTAGTTGTTCCAATTTTATGTGCAAAGCACCGTATGCCAGTGAAGTTTGCCGCCAAACAGTAATGTGCAAACATGTTCCAGTTTCAAAGTAGTCAGTGAAATTACTGGGCTTATGAGACTTAATATCTGATGTCTCAGCGTAACGAGTGCAATGCAGTGCCACGTAGGCCAATATGTTTCAATGTTCTGGGTTGTACTGCAATTGTTATGGGCTAGTGTCATGCTTAGTATCAATAAAACGAACCACTCGTTTCGTTATTTATTATTGTTAAAAAACGTGAGAATTTTGTTTTTACTTACCTAGCTTTAAAAACTTCTGCTTACTGTCCTTAACGGTAACCACATATAAATCTCTGTTATAGTCTAGTAAAGCTAGCTGCCTTTCGTCGATGGCACCAGTTTGGCTGAGAGCTATAGTTGATATGGTAATTTTATGTCGTAGTTTTGTTACAGCATTGTATGCGGAGCTGCGCACGATAAGTCCCGTAGGTAAATCAAAAACATGAATTACTGTAAAATATAAAAAATAATAATTATAAACAACTATTACAACTAAGAGCGTGTGTGGCCGAGCGAGAACTTGTGCAACTTTCAATCCGACGCACCATTCTTCGAATCTTGACTCGCCCCACACCAATGACTTATATCAAGTTAGGTGTGGATTATTCACACTCGCTCTAAAACGGTGTAGGAAAACATCGTGAGGAAACCCACATGTTCAAGAACCACAAAATTCGACGACACATCACATCCACCAAGCCGCACTGGGCCTCATTATTATTATTAATTGTAGGTAGGTTTTCATGGACATTTATTTACTCGTTTATGAGTGAAAGTTTGTATCCCAGTTTGGTTATCCACTATACTTACTATAGAGCGCCAATAACTAATCTGAAACAGCTAGCTGTTAAATCTAAGCAACAGATTAGGCTTGACTAAAGTGATTTAAATAGCATATTCTGTAAATTAATAATACTTACATTTCCTATCAGTTTGATCAATAGCAGCTAAAGCATCCGGTCCCAAAGATATAGCCGCTCTACCAACAGTTTCAGGTCGAGCACCCCAATTTGGACTTGCTAACAATCTGCCCATGTAACTGAAGATAGACAGCCCTGCTCTTTCCACAACACACAAACATCTGGCAAAAGTAATTATGATGACAACAACAGCCTTATAATACTAACAAAAATTACGATACAAGAGGGTTTGAAACTCACCTTTCAGACAACAAAATCATACTTATACTTCCTTCTTTCAGATCAAACGTGACTGGTGTATTTGCGACTTGTGAAGTACTTAACTTGTGAATAAAGCACTGCTTCACTGTTGCAACAACAAGGTAACTAAATTCAAGAGCAATTTGTATTACCCTGTCAGGATATTCCAGAATTTGACTTTGGTCCCTTGACATGTCTTTTATAGAAATTACTGTGCGACCAGTTTGAGTACATACATAGTCCTTCCATCTATATTCCCTGAAACAATTGTGTTTATTGCGTTTTACAATACAACTTAATTTGTCTTATCATCGACCTCCTCTTTACTCAACATCCAGTCAGATAGTGCAGGCCAAATGCATAAAAAACTGTGCCAAAATACCCAAAAGGCACAGGAAAAGTTTTATTATACTTAGTCTAGATCTAAATAAATGTTATGAAGTGGTTAGGTACGACTTACTAGAACAAGAAGATAAAAATCAAGAACCAACTAGGGCTGTTTACCTTTCTATAATGTGAGCGAATAAAACTTGACCATTGGCGCAGGCTCCAGCTATTTGTGTCCCATCCGAAGACCAAGCCAGATTGTAGATGCTACCAGTTGCTGGCCTGTCTAAACACTGAGACCACTAAAAAAATCAAAGTTTTATAAGCTGATTTCGTTAATTATCCAATGTCTGCTCGGTGTCAACGTGAGTAAATAAATTTGTAAGCGTTTATTAATTTTAAGTTTTACATCAAATGTATGATGTATTCGTTTTAAGTGCCAAACAAACCAACGGCCCGTAAGGTAAGCGATCACCGTCGCTTATGGACATTTGCAATACTGGGGGCGTTGCCAATGCGTTGCCGACCCTTGAGAACTCGTTTGACACCCATCTTGAAGGACTCAGCTCTTTTACTTTTGTAGCACTGTGGAAAAACCTGTGGAGGGAGCTCGTTCCACATTTTGCAAGTATGCGGGAGAAAAGCTCGCATAAATCGCACTATGAGACCTCCAGGACTCGATTATGTGTGGATGAGCTTTGTATGTATGTCATGATAGTATTATGGCGTCAACTTTTTTGAAGGAAATATTTAGTATCGTTGCAATGATGGTTTTTACGGCAGTGACATCATCCACCGGTCGAGGGTTCAAAGCTTGAGCTTTCGGTGAAGGAAAACATCGTGATGTAATCTTAGCATGGTAATATTTATGGCCTATGCTTGCTAGCCTAGCTAACTCTCTAGTCGGAAATTAATCGCTAAACTAATTTTGTGTGTATATCGGCCCTTGGTATATCATAAGTAAGGTTATTTTGCTATTTTACTTACACCATTTGCATTACAAAGTCTTATGAGATTGAAGCCACCAATAGCGAACATATCTCCAGCAGGGGACCAACTCACACTTGTTATTGGTCTATCGTGTTTGACGCTAACCGAAATTTGCTGACCAAATGTATCCCATATCTACAAAAAATAATGGAGTTAGAGCTAGGTATATCATAAAAATAATATTTAAAAAAACCCAAGAAGTTCAGAGTCCATACCTTAGAGAAACCATCTTCAGATCCCGAAACAATCAAATTGTTATTGGCATTCCAGGCCACACATAAAATAAGACCTTCGTGGGCTTTCCACTGGAAAATCACATTATTTGTAAAGCTTTGGATGACACTGCTATTAGCTTTTTTGAGCAGAAATGAGATTACCCTCAGGTGAATAATATGTTCTTCAAGTCTTCTATATTGAAAAGAAAAACGAAGGCTCACCTACGTCTAATCTATCAATATAGAAGACCCAAAAATCTATGGGTACCAAGTACCCGCAAATGGTTCTGTAATAAGCAATTTGTTTGTACTTTTGTTTAGGCAGTGCAGTGAGAGGCAGAAGCGCAGACTATTAAATTGATTACAAATGTGGTGTCGTTATTTTAACTTACGCACCTTCGTAACCTTATTACTCGAGTTCAATTGCTTAATAATAAGGAAGTTTCCTTTAGAATTTAAGATGGCCGAACTGTCTGGACTCCACACAGCATTGTAGCATGGCACATCTGATTGCATTATCGTAGAGCGTAGTAAGCCATTTCGTGACCATACTTTGACAAATCCGTCTTCGCCAGCTACAAATTATAAAGCAATATTATAAACTACATAATAAAACACGACTGCCTTAGCCAGTGCACTCGGGATGACGCAAGGATTCTAACGATACCCCATACATCCAAATCTGTTCAGGCATTTACAAGTTATGTGGAATAAAGAAACATACATGGATTATTACTATCTGGATTTAACCCAGGAACAGCTTAATAAGCTCGAGCGCTTACAAAATTTTTGCATCCGTTTCATTTTCGGTCTACGCAAGTACGATCATGTGTCTGAATTTCGGAATAAGCTTAAGTGGTTACCGATTCGCCTTCGCCGGAATACTCATATCCTTTCTTTACTTTACTCTATCCTCTTTTTCCCTTCTACTCCATCGTATCTTAAGGAGCGTTTCGAATTCTTACATCTCTCTAATATTCGACCCTTGCGCTCTTCAGACACGCTACAACTTAAGACCCCTCTTCATTGTTCACAGTTTTCGGACAAATCCTTTACAGTGCAAGCAGTCCAATTGTGGAATGCGCTGCCCGTAACGATCAAAAAGGCCAAATCTATTGAAATTTTTAAACGATTGGTTAAAGAACATTACTTGTCCTCTGTCTGATGGAACTGCTACGCTATTTTCCTAAACCTTGGTTATAGAGATATATATATGTATATGTATTGTATTAAATTATGTATATGTATTGAATATTATATAATATATAATTTGTATGTTTATGAATTATAATATATAAGTATTTTAAGTAGGTTTATGTTAGCATAGTATGTTATAGTGTAGTAATTTCCTTCATTATTTATAATTTGTTGTACACCACCGTCTACTAAATTTTTAAAATTATCCAATCCATCCTAAGGTTGTCTGTAAGAGATTGCTTATAGCGATAAGACCGCCGTTTGTTTTACCGTAATTTGTTCTTTTTTTCTGTTTGTCATTTTATGTTTTATTTGGTATGCAATAAAGAGTTTTTGTATTTGTATTGTATTGTATACATGAACCCTAACCACATATACACTACTTTTTTGTGCAATCGTGTAAAAAAACGTACGCATGTATGTATAAAGCGTTTCTTGCTAACGCTAACCGGTTGGCGGCGCTGACGAGCGTCATTGTTACACGACCATGCACGCCACGCGTCAGCGCCCCTCTGAGCACTCCGCGCCAACGACTCTCTAGTCTCTACACAAATATATACATCACAAAAATTTCGCTTCCAACAGGATTCGAACTTGCGTCTTCTGGCTTGCCCGGCCAGACGCCTTAACAGCTAGGCTATGGGAGTAAGTGTCGGTTAACACTATAAAATATATTTCATAAAACTCTAGTCTTTAAATACCTAATTTTCTTTACTTTTATAGGTGGTATTTATTTATGATATGTATTTATTATAATTATTTATATCGTCCCTAACTTTAAACAAATTTAAACCTTGACTAAATAAAACACCAATGTAATATTTTATTTTTTACCTGTGAGAAGTCCAGCACCATCAGGACTCCATTGGGCCGATAGACATGCACCTTGATGAGCGTTAACAGTTTTCTCTATACGCCCGTTGTGGTTTACAATATGGAATCTAAAAAAATGGACACCACATTGTACATATACATAATTTTACTGATGTCTGAATCATTTCTAATAAGAAAAAAAAATTACAACGCTTGTAGGTTATTAATTGTTTTATTGTGTAATAATTTTTGTACATGCATGAGGTAGAAATAATAGAAACAATCTGAAATAATTTACTTAGGATTGTTTTATTTCTGTGACACAAACTAGGTGACCCATTATTTTAAATAATTTTAATATCAAATTATTAGGTAAGTATCTATCTTTATTAGGTATATTTGAATAATAGTAGGTTTGACTCCTTGACTTCATTCTATATTAAAAACTTAAAAACAATACTCTACTCACTTTCCATCAGCAGAAGAAATCAATATAACATCGTGTTGGTGTTTATTTCCACCAAGATTAAGTTTTGGGAAACGATGCATTCCAGTCGGATATAAATCCTCTTCGAAAACAGTCACTATCATGGAATTGTTTTTGACAAGGTTCCATTTCACGAGTTTGTGGTCATCACTGAAGAAAAAAATAAGGGCATTGAATAAAAATTAAGTACTTACCTAAGTATATATTTTGCATAGGTAACTTAATCACAAATTGGGTATAATTGCAAATTATTTTACTTTCAAATAAGAGATAAGATAGCTACCTAGTACGTATGTAGGTACAAAAAATAGCACAGTGAAAATGTGCACAAAAAAACAAAACATTTACTTTGTAAAGTAGGTATATATAAGCTTCTTTGAGAAGCCATAATTCAACTGAAACGAATAATTAAAAGAATAATATATTAGAACTTAAAAAACATTACGTAGGTGCATATTTTAATAATTAGGTAATATTTTACTAGGTGGTAGGACTAACTCTTTTGCGAGTGTCTGTCTGGGTCGGTACCACCGCTTTGCTCGGGAAGTCTGTCGCCAAGCAGTAATATGCAAGCATTACTGTGTTCCGGATTGCATGAGCAGAGTAGCCAGTGAAATTACTGGGCTTATGAAACTTAATACCTCATGTGTCATGGCAGCGGGTGCACTGCAGTGCCGTGCTTCAAAGTTCTAAATGGCACTGAAATTGTTATGGGCCGGCGTTATGCTTACTATCAGGCAAACGACCAGCTGGTCACATTATTAAATAGAATTAAAAAAATCAAATTACAACTATCCAAATTCCATATTCTTGAACGGGTCAGCGCTTTTTTGAACCATAGTAAAAGAATGAACTGTCGTAATCATAAGAGATCTGTGGTCGTAATAACTAAGTACCTGTCGATGATCTTAGTCGATCTATCCGCTGGTACATCACTATAAAGTTATCGATGTAACTTTTCATGCCTTTTGAACTTTGGTATAGTTATTTATTTTATTTTTTGCTTTTCAAACAAAGGTTAAGGATTTAGGGAACTCAGAGTTGGGTAAAAGGAACTTACTTATCAAGTAACGGGTCGGCAGTTGCATTGGCAATTCGACATTGGCATTGCAATTATTGTTAGGTATAGGGACTAGACTTACCCACAAGAAAATACTTCCTCTGTGTTATTCCAGCTCACGCAAACTACAACTCCCACATGAACAGGCTCCTTGAAACCAGAAATTTTTAATTTCATTTTCCTAAGCGGGTGTTTCTGCTTTTTGGTATAATATTTAATAAGGTACAATACTAGCCTGCGGTAGCTATGTATATATTATGTATGTTTCAAAGAGCATGCTAAAATCACTACGTTTTAATATTATTTCTGATGTGTCGTGATACTCGTGATGATGTCCACAAATTACAGATGATCACAAACAGATGATGTCATTCCGTTGCTAGGATCCGTTGCTCATATTTGTATTCACTATGCCGTTGCTATGACGACTGAGTGTTGAAGCTGTTAAGGCCCGCTTTCACTGTGATGCTGATAAGTGCGAATGATTAGTGATTGTGGCATGTGGGCGCGCCACTAGCAAAAGTAGCTGTATCCAAACCTGTATTGTATGTGTCAAAACCACAGACTTTAAAGTAAAAAGTCTGTGGTCAAAACAAAAGTTTTGGCAGCTGCGCCCTCTTGCGCCTACTACGACAGACTCGATTGCGCGCGAATACTGTCTCGCGGCTAGCATTTGTTACAATAATTATAATCGTAATTATTAATGTTGTGCTATTAAATAACATTATTGTGAACTCAATAAACTGTGTAAAATTATTCAAAAAGTTTTATTGGAGTGGAGAAGAGTGTCCTGCGTCGTCGACCGAGGACGCCCACCTCAACGTCCAAATGATTATTGCGAGTGGTTAGAGCATACGTGTTGTGCTAGTATTTAAATGTCCGTTAGTATAGTGTACACCATACTAACGGACAGTCTTAGTAAGACAGTCTGAATATCACGTAGTGTAATAAGTACTTTAGACCGCTTGCACCCGGTGTGTACGCAGCATTTTAAAAAATAAATATTACGTCCATGGTAGGCAGTGAACACAGCCCGAGTCAGATGAGGCCGTCACCGCACAGTACATTTTTACGTCACTGGGGCGTCACTGTCAACATTAGTCAACACTAACTCACTGTCACTGATTTGTCAGTGTCAGTGCTCACATGTTCGTTTTTAATTTTTGTAATTTGTGAATCTTTCGCGAGAATTTACATTTGTGAAATACTATAAATAATCCTTATTGTGTATTAATTATTGTTAAAACTTAAAATGTCCGACGTGCCAGAACTAAGCAGTGATGATGAGCATTTCGAAGAAGACGATTGGCAAGAAATGGAGACAAGCAACACCTCTGTGACATGCTTGTTTTGCGTCAATCTTTTGCCATCTATTGAAGAAGCTTTTACCCACTGTGAGACCGTACACGGTTTTGTCATAAACTCTTTAAAATCTAAATTTAACATGGACTGTTATTCGTACATAAAGTTGATCAACTACATCAAAACTCATAAACCTACTCCAGAAGCAGTTATGTCCGTAAAACTTGCGGTTTGGGACGATGAAATGTATCTAAAACCTGTGGAAAATGATGAATGGCTAATGTTTGACTTTGATTCACTTACGGACAAGCCTAGCTCACCCAAAACATACCATGCAAATGTGGAAAACGGTTTAGTCACTCTGTCACAAGCTCACTTCATCGAACTGCAAAGAACTATTCAGAATTTGTCCGAGCAGCTAAAGGAAAGTCAAACCCATGTAGCCCTGGCAAAGGAAGATATAAATAAAATGCGGGATTCTATGAAAACTCTTGTTGAGGGGGGTCAGTCAAATACAAATACTGAGGAAAACAACAAGATTGCAAACTGTGTCTCTAAAGTCCCGCTTGAAAGTGATGAAGGGTATTTCAGCACATATGCCCATTTTGGCATACATTATGACATGCTCTCTGATAAAGTACGAACAGAAACTTATCGAGATGCTATTCTAAAGAATAAAGAAACATTAACAGACAAGGTTGTTCTGGATCTGGGTTGTGGGACAGGAATTCTCTCTATGTTTTGCGCAACAGCAGGTGCAAAAACAGTTTACGCATTGGACCAATCTGAAGTTATCTACCATGCAATGGATATCATCAGAGAAAACAACTTACAAGATGTTATTAAACCAGTTAAAGGCAGATTAGAGAACACAAAACTGGATGAAAAAGTTGACATTATTGTGTCTGAATGGATGGGGTACTTTTTACTGTTTGAAGGAATGTTAGATAGTGTCATTTATGCTCGTGACAATTATCTCAACCCTGGAGGGATGTTGCTACCTAACAGATGTAACATAAGTCTAGTTGCGAGTGGAGATATTGATACTCACAGAAAGCTCATTGATTTCTGGTCCAATGTTTACGGCTACAAAATGAACTGCATGAAATCTGAAGTCATTAGGGAAGCTAGTATAGACATAGTCGGAGCGAAAAATATTATATCAGACCCATTTGTTGTTAAAGATATTGATATTAATACATGTAACACTGATGTCATGGACTTTACATCTGACTTTAAGCTAAGGGTAACAAAGGATGGTGTGTTGACATCATTAGTAGGTTATTTTGATACATTCTTTGATTTGCCACAGAATGTTTCATTCTCAACAGGTCCTCATGCAACATCAACACATTGGAAACAAACTGTATTTTATTTCCGAGATTGTAAAGATGTAAAAGAGGGTGATGTTATTGAAGGCACAATCATCTGTAGTAGACAAAAAACTGATGTTAGAGCTCTATCGGTACAAATAAATATATTTGGCAAAAATTTCAAATACATTCTTAGTTAACCTAGCTTGAAGTTGAATTTCTGTATATCTGTTTTATATTTTGTTAAGCTAATGCAGTGCCTATTAATATTTAAGCAAAGTTTAGCTTCTGAAGCTACTTTCTATGATGCCAAGTGTTAATTTACGATGTAAAAAAAACGAAAGTAAACCAATTTCTACGAAAATCTTTATTTTTATTTTACATAGGATAATTTACACATACATATATAACTAAAAGGTGTTTTAAGTTTATTTACACATATAGAAAAAGAATCTTCCGTTAATACAAATCATGTTGAGATTTCACAACTTAATTTAAACAATCATGTAGAGAAAAAATGTTACACTAAAGAGATATTATTATTTATCTTATTAAGTTAATTTTAAAACAAGCATGATTATTATAGGTATCCATTAAATATTTCATAAAATATAGTTATTTCAGCTTTCCAGAGATCTTAGTTAATACTGAAAAGTTAAGTACAAGTATATCATGAATAGGCATTTCAAGTTAGACCCAATTTTCACAATGTTTTCTCTTGATGACAAAATTATATAATTTCAGCTGGGTTTCACCAAAGCCAATTTAGTTATTTTGAAAGTAAATATATAAGTAAATCATTAAAAATAAAAAACAAAAAAAAAATTGCTGGAGAGGCAACAATAGCATCAAGCAAGTGGCTAGTTGCTACCAAAGTTTAATTGGCACTGGGAAAGCATCTGGCTCAGAGAGCCAGTAGACGCAGGAAGTCCCACCGGCTGCGGCATCATAGGTTGCTTAAAAAATAACCAAATGGTCTTGGTGAAATTAGCCATGGAGATTCAATGTGATGCAAAAAATTAACGCGTTATTCAATTAAATTATGGCATTATGAATAGTGGTTAATTTCCAGTCAATTAAATGCCTAGTATGTATCTACAAGTTACATTTAGTTATATACTTGTGTAGGTCTGTCCATGTAATGATCTATTAATACATACTAGTAATAGTAAATTATGTGTAAGTACTTTTACTCTTATATTATTTTGTGTATCTCTACTATTTAGACTTATATTGCATTCAAGTAAAAATAGGAATGTTATCATTATTTAGTAGTTATCATATTAATTTATGAAGCCGTGTTTACACAAACTCAGGTCAAATTAGAATTCTAATGGTCCATAGTGACTTTTATTTTCCTAAAGTTATATGCACAGACCATTAAACCTATAGACTCCGCTTAGCCGGCCACCCCTGCTCGTCAAGGTTAAGCATTATCACTGCTTAACGACGGCTAGCCGCACCAATCACAACACGCCGTCACTCGTATTAGTTTTAAAGTGACCAATCACAACGCGCCTTTTTTTTCTCGTCCCCCGCCAACATTTGACGATTGTGTTCTCATGCAAAACTTGGATTAAGCGGCATCTAGACCAGTAAGTCTGTGGTTATATGTTACCAAACCAGCGGCGCAAGTACGGAAGTCGGTTCGATAAATTTGTCGAATCGATAAAACTGATAAATTTATCGAATGTTGCAAGTACCGAAGTCTGATCGTAAAATATTGTAGTAGTTCTATATTCTCTTTGGATTCGACCTAGCTATTCGATAACTTTTGTCGATTGTAGCGATGCTCGATAAATTATATAAAAAGTCGATAAAACCCACTATCGATTTGAACTGTCAAGTCTATCGAATTTTTTCGATCGAAAAGATCCGTACTTGCACCGCAGATCCAATAAGAAAATAAAATCTCAATAGATCCATTGTGGAAATGGTTCATGGATTTACTGAGAAAGTGAGACTTAACGGAAATTGATTATAGGTAATCATGATAATAAAGCCTTTGATTATAAACTAATGTTAGGTCTATGAATAAAGCTAAAGCTGCGCTTTACCAAAACTTATGCTTAAAAGAAAACTAATAACTACTAAATTAACTCAGTACAATATCAAGTGTAGATACCTAATATGTATCTAATACTTTAATTCATTGCTTTGATCAACCAGTCTGTGTAAACATGGCATAGTGTTAAGAAAATAACTATAAATTATTGGCCTAAGTACCGTTGCAAGCTAGTCATATAGAAACATGTACATAAGGCTCATTATTCTAAATTCTACTTTTCATAAAGCTGTCCCCAATAAGAATGGCACTAAACTACATTCCCAATCCTAATTTGAATAATTCTTAATACCTAAAACTATTAATACGTAGGTACACTAAATGCACAATATACAGATTTCAATAATAAATATCTAGTTAAAATAGATGATAAATATATAGGTAAAATCCATACTTTTGTCTACATTAAGCGTCACCAGTTAGATAATACATTCTATAAATACAACCCCTGAAAAGAGATAGGGACTGATCTTATCATGATTATGGTATTGTTTTTTGATATTGAATGAGAGTGGTCCCAAGTACCAATCAGGAAAACTAGGCCACTGATGTTTGATCAAATATTCGAATGATGTTGAAGCTTTTTTGAAAATTTGGCATCTGTGAGTCAACACTTGGCCTTAAACGTTTTACAGTTATAAATTCAATTTCATCCCCCCATAGTCTACTGTGAAGGACGGTATGTTTACTTAAGGTCCTTCGCAAGTTTCTTTCAAGCCTACCTAACTAGGTTTTCCTGTTCTTCCCTTGGCATTTAGCCTTACCATTCAGTCTAGAAGTTTATAGTTGATTCTGATAGATTCAAGTCTGCTTTGAGCATAAACGTTAACTTGAGATGTTAGACGATACACTCGTTTGTTACTTAAATGTATTGATTACATTTTATACAGCGTTTCTTCACCGCCTACATAATAGAGTAATTCTAGATATATATAAGTAGTTCTAATACTATAAGCATTGATTTCACTGAAGTTGTTAACGGGTTTATTCCCAATAATAAATACAAAACCGTAACTAGCAAGTAATCTAGTATTTATTCATGAGAATAACTCAATCTACTTTGGTGAAATCCAGCCTAAGTATCTAGATTTTATCTTCTCTTTAGATTTCGTCCAAATATTTTGACTTTTCGATATCCGTTTCAGCTGGCCCTAAAGATTTTTGCCGGAGGCTTTTGGATTTATATTAATATATATATTATATTATTTTTTATTATATTCTAAATTGTGAAGTTTACTAACTACAGGTATAAGGGTACTATCTACCTATAATCTAGAATTAGAGATGGCGTATTATTTAGAAAATAATTTCATATTAAATAACATTTGGTCAAGAATATCAAGACTCCAATTTAATCGGAAACATTAAAATTAATAAGCGTATTTTTCATATGGATTAAGACTAATATTAATTAAGCTACAATTATTGTTATTAATATATAAATACGAAGTATATTAGGTAAAGGATAACTACTTTCAAAAAGGTTTTTTTTATTGAAAAGTGCACGTTTTGTTCGTGTTTATATTATGTTTGCTCCATAACCAGCGTTTTCATAATAATCTACAGATACGATTTAGCCCTTAACTACTACAAATTATTTTGAAATGAGTTCAGTACATTTTTACATAATAATATGAGTGAATAATCCGTTATATTATAGACAGATCTTTGTTAAATACTAATAACAATAAAAACTCGATAAAGGTTACCGGAGATATCGTATGGTGTTCCACAAGGTTCCCAACTCAGTCCTCTTTATTTCAAGTTATACAAAACATAGCGTAAGACTATATAGTTTAAGCTTTTAGACTAAATTAGGCTAGGCTACAGAGTCTTAGCTGCGAATAATAATTTACACTACTGGCGTCTGATATACCGCCGATCCGAATTAGCTCACTATGTTGTCTTCCACATAATGAAACATTGTACAATGTACAGACTTATTGTGCTACAGTTCGCATTTTGTGCGTGACACACAACATATATAATAGCAACGAATGTCTAAAGCGTTCTTGCACACTCAAAGGTTTAACTTTTCTTCAACAGCGAGTTAAACATGCTGCAACAGCTAGTCTTAACGGTATTTACAAGGGAGGCCAAATATTATTCTTCTATTTTCGGTGGCGGGGTACTGTTGCTCTCTTCCTCCAGCTTAGCTCGTGCTTCAGCATCTGAAAAGTAGAAGAGATACATTTGAAATCAATTTAGACGGAAGAGATGTTTCTGAGATACCACGTTAAGCAGTTTAGTTAGAATTTAGTTGAGTTAGAAGTTAAGTTTGGCTTAGGTCAGGTGCCATGCGGATCATTAATATATCAAAATTAGCTGCTGCCCACGGTTTCACCCGCGTGGAGATATTGTATTTGATGGGTTTTATTTTTTTACGCAGAACCCTAATTCTTTATCTAAAATAAAAGTAGCCTAAGTTACTCCTTATAACATCAGCTATCTGCCAGTGAAAGTCCCGTCAAAATCGGTCCAGCCGTTTCGAAGATTACCCGGAAGAAATAAACATATAGACAGATATTTTAAAAATCGTGTTTTTGTTATCGGTACCGTATATACTTTCATATGCATTTGGTAAAAAGCTGTTATTTTGATATTAAAAACAGACACTTCAATTTTATTTATTTGTATATATTGAACCCCCTTTCTTTGTGTTTGACTTACAAGCAATTACTTAGTGGGTAGTGTTTATAGTGTTATAATTTATGCTATTATTATCAAACAAGTAGATAGCTTCGTTTCTTAAAGTTGTTTACCTACCTTTAGTTGCTTGCTCCTTCCATATCTTCTTATTATCGCTGAGGCAAGCAATCCACGGTTTTCTGATCTTAAACTTTGGTGTTTCGTTCGCCGCTGTAAGGAAAACAAGTAAAGTTTCAGTTTATCTTTGTTCGATTTCGTGAAGAATATATTTTTAAGTAGGTACTGCTAGATGGTCAGGTATGTCTCGCATGATCTGAAATGACTATGTGGTAGGTGGTCTTGGTGTGGTACTAATGTTGTTGTATAGAAGATTTTTATCTCACCCGTGTTGTCTTCACTAATCGTCTCGCTGCCTGAAGTGCTGGTGGAGTTCTTACTGCTGGAGTGCATCGGCCCCAAAACACACTCTAGCATATCAGCACACACCCCCATACTGGGCTCTACAATGAACTCTATAAATCCGATCTGAGATTCAGCCACAAGAGTATTATTCCTGTCACAGAGGGGACTGAAGGGCAGACCCAGGTCTCGCTCTTTGTCGCCTTGCAGGAAGAACTCGTCTAGGAGACTCATTGTCCATCTGTGATGGAGGTCCCATCTCTGGAAATCACAAATAGAAAATGTTAACAAATCATGATTTTGGTTCGTATAAGTCGGTACTGCTTGCGAGAATAATTGTTGGATAGAATCCATGAAAATGCTTGTTCCTTGGTGATAGTGTCAATGTATTTATTAACCATATGATAAATATCGCCGATTTTGTCAAAGTAGTCAGACGTTTGTAACCTATTTGTTGAGCTGCAGGGTTGTTAAAGTTACTTGAAGTCCTTGAAGACAAGACATCAACTGCCGAGTGTACCTAATTGTCAGTGTTAAAACATAGCAATCATGCTATTCTTTTGATTTAGAGAGCAACATCATATTTTACCTATTTCATTTCGTCAAGGATCTTTACAGTTTTTAGTAAGTAGTACTTAACCATACTTACCTACACTAGGTCCCCATGGTAGGCAAATGTTGCTATATTGTACATTACCTACCTACTACTCAGTGAATTGTCTAATTCTGTTTAACCCCATTTTTGTATATTTGATTTTTATTGTAGGTATGTAGGTACTACTAACGTAAGTGGTTACTATTAAATTAAATTTAGCACCAACAATAACATAAACAAATAAGTGATACTCACTTTGGCAGGATGTGAGATATCACAGCAATGCAGCACGAGTGACGCAGCCTTGCTCTTATCCACGGTCGGTTCCGCGAGCGTCAGGAGGGACCTCATGTTCTTGAGCTGCTGGAAGTGGAAGGACATGTCCGTCGCCAGCACCATGTCGATGACCAGAGTGCGGAACTCGCGGAACTCGTCCCGGGAGAGGTTCTGGAGGATGTTGCATTCTTCGTCGCGCATCACTCTGGAAACGTTTTATAAAATCGTGCTCAGATTAACGATAGGTACATACAAGATACATAGAATATAGGTACAAGTAAAATATTTTCTTGGTTAAAGCTTTCAAAAATATGTCACATTTATTTCTGTTTAAAAACGGCTGAACTTGCTACTTACCTACTGCTAGGTATTACTTGTACCTACCTACAGCCGAGTTTTGCGATGATAACTGGCTGACCGTCAGTACAAGCGTATGGGTAATATGGTCTGTGGTATGGGGCCAAACCTCAATCAATCTATTATTACTTTAGCCTAACCCGTGATTTTTGATCCACGCCTACATCCTCGTTTTCATGCAAGGTACCCAGTTTGGATTACTGGTAGATCATACTTGGAGTAGTACCTAACCTACCTACCTTATTAAGCCCCCATTTGTACCTACATACAATTTTCCAATAAAAATGAAATAAATAAATTAGGTTTGCTGTTGAGGTTCATTTCATCAGAAGCTTTAAATCATCCTTCATCTCATTGGAGTTATTTGCAACTAGCTGTTTGTTCCGAGTAATCTCCGAAACGGTTGGACCGATTTTGACGGGACTTTCACTGGCAGATAGCTGATGTTACAAGGAGTAACTTAGGCTACTTTAATTTTAGAAAAATAATTAGGGTTCCGCGAAAAAAAAGCATGAAATCCAAAATCTCCACGCCGGTGAAACCGCGGGCGGCAGCTAGTGTAATAATAATAATACAGGCCCTTCGTAATAATTTATTGCGGTTTCGTTGGTCGGGCGGGTTGATGGATGGCGGAGGGCGAAGGGTGGAGATGATCGCCGGTAAGCAGAGATTTTACTGAGATACTGGTGCCAACGAGTTGACGAGAGATCGTTTAATTTGCTGTATTCGTTTTTTATAGTTTATAGTACCTACATAAGTTAGTTATTGTATTAAATATGTGTCACTGGTTTTGTTGGTGAAATCATTTGTTTATTTTATATTTTAGGATTATTTAGATCTGAGAGTTCGAAACTTGGAACTCCATTGCTGTAACAACCGCGTCCGTCTGTATGCAGGTTGAAACATTTTAAAGTTGGTAAGGAGGTACCTGTTTACCCAGCTACTTATTTTAATCTATGTAAGGGCCTACATAATACTTAAACAGTTATTCATACTTGTTTAACTCGGATAAGAGTTCTTTTACATAACTGTCTTTCACTTGTATATGGACAACACGAAAATTTAATGTCCTATAAAAAAATTATACGAGTCGGAATAAAAAGGAAATGAATTTTTTTAAGTCGGATATTTACACAAATGGTACTGGTCTTTTCAATCTAAAAATTGAATCATCGATCGTGTTTCTTGGTAACTTTATTTACAAAATAATGATAAGATGTATACTCAAAGGTTTTTTCATCGTACCAAATGTTGAGAAATTCGCTGGTGTACTGCACAAATTACTACATAGAGTAGTACTATAATAAAAGGCATTACTATATATTATGTAGCTAGGTGTACTGGTGGTAGCTCTATAATAAAACTGAAAATTAACATCAAGCAAAAAAACAAAAGAAAAACTATATCTATAAAAACTATTTAAAAACAAACACAGTAGGTACAAAAGAGGTGCGTTCAGCACATTTCAGTGACGTATGAAGATAAAATAGCTACAGAATACCTATCCTCAAGAGAAATTGTGTTTATAGTATAACCTTCGCAAAACCCTAGACAAGCTTATAGCGGTTCCATGTAATATTTATTTAGGTCCTTACATTAGCACCTGTCAATATATTTTTAGGAGCTCATCAAACTCATTTTGACGTCTAGACGAGTTTTCAGAAATTCTGTTTAGTACTTAGCAACTACGGCTTGGATATGTCTTGGATATAGGATTAGGTGATACCTAATAGTAGTTATATCTTTGAAGTAGATAAGTAGGCGACCAAAGTTGAATGATTGAGTTTTTAAACATGGAAATAATTCGATATGAAATTTTTAGTTCTCTATAAAAATGCGAAACTGTGTGTGTGTGTGCGTGCGTGCGTGCGTGCGTGCGTGCGTGCGTGCGTGCGTGCGTGCGTGCGTGCGTGCGTGCGTGTGTGTGTGTGCGTGCGTGCGCGCGCGCGCGTGTGTGTGTGTGTGTGTGTGTGTGTGTGTGTGTGTGTGTGTGTGTGTGTGTGTGTGTGTGTGTGTGTGTGTGTGTGTGTGTGTGTGTGTGTGTGTTTGTTGGTTTGTCTTTCTTTTACGCAGCCACGGAGAAACAGATCGACTTGATTTTTTCGACATCCAAACAAGGAGGACAATCTTGTCATTTCGTCTGTATTTGTAGTGGTGATGATACTTAGGTTCTCCGTAAATTATTAACAGATTAAAATGATTATTTTTTAAATGATTAAGGTATATCTCATGGGTGGTCTTTCTGTAAATTTAATAAAGAATATCACCCCTAAGGGTGGAAAAATTTCAAATATTGGTACCCACTTTTTAAAAGCATGTTTTTTACATAGAGATAGTTTATGAATAGGAGATTGACATAGGCCAGTTTTTATGCCAGGAAAATGTACTGTTCCTGTGGGAATCTCAAAGCGGGTGAAACCACGAACAGCAGCTAGTTATTAAAAATACGCTTATAAAAATATTTAAATTTAATCAATCAGCTTAATTGTATAATTGTACCATATTTTTATGTGTTTAATGTTTATTACAGACGCTTGCTGGAACACAATCATCTCTGAGTATAAATCTCTCTAATCTCTAATAATATATGCCCTTTGTTTGCCCTTTTGGGAATCGCCGCACGAGAAGGATTTAAGTTTGACAAGGCGTTCCGGCTCCAAATTATGGATAATTCTCTGTAAGATATATTTTTGGTTTCATTATCCTTTTTAACAAGCTGCCAATCATCACACCGAGCCTCTGAATTGTAAGTGCAAAAGGCCGCAACTTTCACCTCCCCGGGGAAATTATATCCCATCATAAAGAGGCTCCTTCGGATCTTTGTTGAAGAAAACCCCGAATTTCCATCAAGATTTTTTGTTGAGTTTCACTCTTCGTAAGGTATTGTTGTAGGTTCTATTTTGGGCTAATAGCAAGAAATAAATAACCCCCACCGATTACACATACGAGTTCACGAGTCCTTAAACCTTTAATTTAGATCCCTAGTTTGTCGGAGTTACCTATAGTTTGTTGTTAGGAATCACCAATACCTAAGACATGGAACAAGAATTTGAGCTTTTTTTATGTTCACAAATATTTGTCCCTTAAGGCAATCAAAACTACTACGAAATATTAAATTCCATGTAGTTCCTGAATTTCTAAAACACAGAGCTCACAGATTATTCTAGTTAAGGATCAGAGTCTTTATTACCTACTTGATCGTTAGACATTATATAATTATAGCCTCCCACCTATAATAATAATATATTGTAAGTAAATGCGAAAGAATATAGGTAGTTTATTGTTCTATCCTCCTTCCACGGAGCAATGTATCCCACGGTTTCACCCCTGTGGAGATATTCCCACAGGAAGCGTTCATTATCCGAAATAAAATGTAAAGCCTTTGTCACTCCCGTTGCTCCGTTGTTGCGGAAAACGACAAACTAAAAACACATTTCCATATTTGTATAATTAGGTAGGGATTTATACATTTTTATATCCGAAGGTTGATTATTGACGTCGACTGTAAGTATGTTGCAAAATGATGCCGTTTTCACCAACGACGAATAAAGCGACACCTAACTAAGTAAGCATAACTCTTATTGTAAGCAAAGTCCTAACTATATACCGTTAGAAGTTTAGAACACTCCTAAAGGTTGGTGAAACATTTTTTTGCTAAGCAACTCCTTAATATTTAGGCACCTCGTAGGGTTGGTGAAACTGGGCATATGTGAATAAAGGCTATATTGTTTTATATTGCACCAATTTTCGTAAATAAACGTGCAATATCCGCGTCCAGCTCTGACCGGGCGGAGTATTTGATTAAAATGCAAATGTGCCCGACGTTGCAGCACAGTTCACTAAACCGGATAGACAATTGAACAGTTGGACTACTCTAGCCATGTCACCATCATGACTATCTGCTAATACCAATGGCTGCCGTTTGATGTTGAAGCATTAGTTCAGGAGAGCCAGGTGTTCGTAGAATTTTCAAAATATTTTCGGATTTAGTGATGCGACGCGTACCTAACCAAAATGTTACAAAATGGTACTTATCTGGCTCAACGAATTATCATTGCAATACAAAGAGGGATTTCCTGCAGCAGAGTGCAAGGTCCGAAGAGCAGAAGAGCGGAAAGACGGGTTCGAGTATCGTTGTATGGACCTTTTAGATATTTTGTTTAGTTTATCTCCTATTCCGCTAATACTATTATTATAGTATAATTCATTAGGTGGTAGGACTAACTCTTCTGCGAGTCCGTCTGGGTTGGTACCAACGCTTTGCTCGTTAAGTCTGCCGCCAAACAGTAATGTGCAAGTATTACTGTGTTCCGGTTTGATGAGCAAAGTACCCAGTGAAATTACTGGAATGTCTCAGGGTAACGAGCGCACAGCAGTCCCACGTAGGCCTTTGTATTTCAAGGGTCTGAGTGGCACTGCAATTGTTGTGGACTGGCGTTATGTTTATTATCAGGCAAACGACCAGCTCGTCTAGTTATCACATAGTATTAAAAAACCGTTAATAGTTGTTTAATATTTTCCTGGTTAAATATTTATCCCTACTGTTTTTTTACTGTGGTTGCATTGTGTCGGACTCTGGTATACCTAGACGGTGATAGCTATGATTTTAATATTTCAGCATAATTCGATTTGGTTTGTTTATTGCGAATTGCTGAACCGAAGGAATTCAAAACTGCAACTGTTTCGCTCTATTTTTGCTTTGGAATACTTTTATGAAGTTTTTAACGTCTCCACTTCGGTTCGGATCCGCGGTTGGTTGAAAACTGGTAACTCACCTGAAAGCAGCACTTATATGGTGGTTTTCTAGAACCGCTCTGTCGTTGTAAAGCAGTGCAGTGTCGGACCCCGACATCACGTGGAAGTTGTTGGTGGTGCCGGTGTGTTCGAAGTCGTGGACCAGGGCCGCGACCAGCGTGGCGAAGATATCTAAGTCTGACAGCCAGTTCTGAAAGAATTAAGTTGTATGTCAAAAACGCACTTCCTTAAGTTTTACTCCTGAAAAGTAGGCGTTCCGTGGGAGCCGTAAATTATGCAGGAAATGGTTAGCAGTACCCTCATCAGTCAACATGATAATCTATTGTGACTTGACACCTGTCAAGGTTAAGTTCAATAGTCACATCTTCTGGTCGTCTGGCGCTCTCAACTGATGGTCGATCTCAAGTGGTCAAAGGTAGGTTACGCAGTAAGCTAAACTAAGAATGGACACTACAAATTTGGGATTCACTCTTCTGCTGAAAAACACTGATAGGTGTTTGGTAACAGAGATTTATTTTAACGGTGGTAGCTAGGTATTACGCCAGCAGAAGATATTGCCCTACCACTGCGCGGAATTAGCGCCTTAGGCTCACTTGCGCCAGCACCAGCCCGAGTTATCATATTTAACTCGCGTTTATAGATTTAATCCGCTTTTATAGATCTTCATCCGGATTAGGTAATCTAGCTTTTGGCGCAACTGGGCCTTAGAAAATTGTACCTAAATGTACACTTTCACTTACGTGCCTATTTTTGTTCCTTAATTATTTTCTTTTTGGGGCGTCAAAGACATACAAGACTATCTTTCTTGCATAATTCTTTGAAGGCTACGTGGCTAAGTTGGTAGTAACCCTGCCTGCAAAGCAAAGGGCCCCGGGTTCGATTCCCAGCTGGCGACGAATTTGTGTGGTGAACATAAAGTTTGTTCTCGAGTCTTGGATGTTTGTGTATCTGTGTGTGTTTATGCCACCTGCGACGCAGGGTATCCTAGTGCATGGGTATGAGTAGAGTTTATGTTTTTTACATGTAATACGCCACGTTTGACAACATCACGCCTGATGTAAAGGTAAGATGTAGAAAAAGGTTGAGCATGGTGGCGAATTCACCGGAGAAAAAACCGGTGCAACCCACTACAAGACCCACAAGGTGCCTATTCACTCTTGATCTACTCACCATGAGCCCCGTCTGACACAGCATGTAGTGGACAGTCTGCGCCACGTCCGCCGCATGCAGGTTGTTATGGTACGGATTGTGAAACTTGCAGTACCCATCTTCTATCCGACTGAGGAAGTTCTCGAGGATTGTGGAAGGTACCTGAAAGTTTTAATCTTACTGAATATTACTGACAACAAGTGAATCTTGACTATAAAGACCTGTTCTTGCCTAAGCGTTATTCGCTACAGCTGTGTGTAGAAGGAAACATCCAGGGTTAATATTGCCCGTATTTGTATTAAGTTTTGAGCCCAGTCGCTTTTCTCTACCTCAGGCGGTAGCGAATTGCACTTAGGTCTGAACATGCCTTTATGAGTTTTATGGCTTAATACTGGTAGTGGAAAAATAATCTAGTCACAGATTAATATAGGTAACCACTATTTATCCCCTCATCTTATTACATACAAAATCTCATAGATTTTATAAGCAGACGAAAGCCAATTTGCCAACCCTATTGTCCTTAAGCACATAATTATCTTAATTGTATGACATACATAGTTCATTCAACCAAAGTAGAAAAAATATAAAATCTCCTTATAATAGTCGAGTTTATTGTCCTGTACCTATTCACGTTCGAACGTAGAGGTAATCCTATTCTATAGCAGAATCGCTATTTATAGAGTAGGTCTCGTAGCACCTATTTATTACCTGCGACGTAACGAAACACCATTATAATGGACGAAACCAAGCGTTGTTCTCTTTTATTTCCCAAAAGTCTACCTTCAGAAAGCGCTATCTAGAGGCATTTATCCTCAGTTAACAATTTCATTTCTTTGTAAAGTCTTTTATCAGTTCCTTTAGGGATAAATTAAAGGAAAAATGTAAGGCGGAAAACTTTCCTCAGGGGTAACAAACCGACAAATTGGATTAATGTGTAACAGAAAGGGGCTAGATTTAACTTGTCGGCGAATCCTTTGAGTGACGTTTATAATACGTCCGCAAATTGGTTAAATTCGGTTTGGGCAATCGATTCTTGTTTGTCAATCACAAAACACCACAGTGGAAAATGATTTCATTTTATAGTGTATTTCTTTGATAGCCTTCGTGGCGTTAGTACATATTTGATAGGTAAGTTAAAAAAATTGCTTTAAAAAAGCAATAAACCAACTTTAGTAACAAACTACTGAACCGATTTTGATGAAAATTCTATGGGACCAATTTGAAATCCTTTCAAATAAAAAAATAATTTTCCAAGTCGGTTTATAAATGACAGAGATATGACACAAACATAAAAAAAATATACTTACCCACAGAATTTATAACCTTCTCCTTTTTTGGAAGTCGGTTAAAAATTGCTTAAAAAGGCGGGAATCGACTTTGACGAAAATATCACGAAATATGAAATTTCATCCCTCAATAACCATGAAATAGGTAAGTCATGGGCAATATAACGAAAATCTATTCGATTGTTCTACAGGAGATATAATAAATACACTCTTGTATAGTAGCGTGAATTTAAAAGGTTACGAAATAAAGGCTATTTTCTTACAGGTAAGTATTTACTTACTTTTTTTTTACTATGACGGTATAACAGGCTCTTATTACAACTATTACTGCTTTTCAGCAGTAGGTACTTTGTATCTTGTTTTTAATTGAAAAATTTTAGTTTTTGAACATCATCTATTTACAATTTTGTATATTCATTTGAGGAGTAGGCGAACAAAACTTCACTTTTCCATTTTTTAACGTTTTTATTTTTTTGATTGATTCGTGTTGGCAACCCTGAGACACATCGTCAAAATCTCGACGAAAAGCTTTTTTCATGGTAGAAAATCGACTTCAAAACACAACTACTCCTTCAAAATACTTTTTTAGTTTCTGTAAAAAAATTAAATTGGAAAAGTAACGTTTTGTTCGCCTACTCCTCATTTTGTATCTCTATGTTTGATTGTGTGAGCTGAATAAATGTTTTTCTGTTCTAATAAAGTATATATTCTAAGAAGATTACGGAAGCTTCGGAGAGCGATATTTCGAACTTGATGTTTTTTTATACCGGAATGCGTCGTTAGTACATGCTGCGGCACGACCCCGGAAAAACACTTTCCGATCGAGCGCGCGATTCAACGCGAAAAGTGACATATAACCCCAAAGACCAGCGCTCGCGTCGCTCGGCCGCGTAGACGTATATAACTCAACCTTACCTTAAACTTATGTATCATGCCGTATCGGTTTAGAAGCTCGTATCCAAGGTACTTCACCGGCGCTCCTCCAGCTGCCTCGTGGAGCGCGAATACGTCGAACGACCATTCATCCAAAGTCTGCAACAGAATTTAAAAACTGTAAAATATATAAAATTACCTCACCGTTACCTGGTCGTCAGCTCTCCGACCAAAAGCTGAAGTTCCTAGAACAGCTACTAAGTTATATATTAACTTAGTAGTTGTTCCTAGAAGGATATCAAGACCTCGTTTGTTATTGAATTTCTACGAACAGGAAATCAACGTGGAACAAAATACAACGCGGCAAGTTAGAGTTACAATGAGTTTGAGGTTTTATTGAAGGAAATTAACATCGTGATGTAATGAATGTTGAAAATCGATGTTGGAAAGCACATGTAAAGGTCCTGTGTCAGAGGATAATTCAATATTCGTACGCGCTTCATATGCTCTCAAAAACAGTAAGTACACCGACAGTTCTTACAGCGTACCATGGTTACGTCGCGTCGTCACTCAGATATGGTATTATGTTCTGGGTAACAGCACCGAAAAAGAAACCGCATTTAAGGCACAAAAGAGATGTATTAGGGCTATCTCTAAATTGAAACCAACTGAAAGCTGTAAACCCTTTTTTAGGAGCCTAAAGATTTTGACATTACCTTGTATGTATATATGAAGTCGTGGTATTTGTTCGAAATAATTTTGATCTGTTTAGTAATTTTAATAGCGATCGCATTAATCATAAAATTCGCTTTCCACTTAATCGAACAGGCTTACTCAATAGCAGTGTAATGTGTATGGCTCCCATAATCTACAATCACTTGTCAAAAATCATAGTAGATATTCAGTTGACTCATATTTTTAAATTTAAACTTAAAATATTTTTACAAGACAAGGCTTATTACAGTATCAAACATTATTTAAATGATAAATTTTAATATTTGTATTTTTCTAGCATGACTCAACTCATTATATCTCACTATTAATTAAGTATTTTTATTCTAACACAATTAAAATACATTATATTGATTACCGTATAATCATAATTCATGACTAACATTACTTTTTTGTTGTATATTGCATGCCGACAGGTTGAATATGGCGTTCTGTATTTTTTCTTTTACCACCGTTAACAATTATTGTACCCATATTTGCAATGAATAAATGAATTTGAATTTGTAACTATAACAGGGTGGCATGCCATATTGACTCTTTTTTACTTATTGTAAGTACTCTGTTTCATTAGGATTTAGAAATATTCAGAATCTCTGGTGTTGTCACCAGTATAAAGTAATAGTACGTCTTCGCATCGCATCCGTACCCATTTGGAACATCCCCCTAGTAACAAGCTCCTCGCAGCCCTTTCCCCTAACAGGCTATACCTTTACCCTTTACCTACATGCCGTTACTTCCTGCTGTTGATAGGTTATTAACGATATAATGCTTATTTCCACATTGCTTTATTTCTAGCATATTTGCTTTCCTTTGAATTTGAGATTGGAGTTTCTGTACAAAAAGAATACGAGATTTTTCTTATTTTATCAAAAACACACCTCGTATACTTTTCTTGCACCATTTACATGTAGTACTATTTAGGTAACTACTATTTAGGTACTAGACTATTCTCGAATTCTCGAGTACAAGTTTTACTGACTACAGGCCGTAGAGAAGTGTAGCAAATATCATATTATAATGAAATTACTTTACTAATATTAGGTTCTTATGAAGCCCGTCATTACGGGTAGGTACGTGTTAATAAAACATAAAATAAAATCAGCCAGTACTAATGTTTTCAAAAAAACGATAAACAAATTGCTCAAATCTAATTTCGACAATAAGACTTATTCTCCCAGAATAAGGAGTCTAAGACAATACCTGACTGGTTAGTAATGTTACATCATAGTAAATTGTCTGTTTGTTCCAAGCAATCTCCGAAATGGCTGGACCGTTTTTGACGGGACTTTCACTGGCAGATAGCTGATGTTACAAGGAGTAAATTAGGCGTGAGCGAAGCCGCGGAGCACAACTAGTTATAAATAAGACATTGACAAAGATAACTATTTAATTTTGTTCACTTTCTCGCGAGGTTTGTGGATGGCGTCCCATTAAATAGAATTGCTCGTATCCTATTCCCTCCGGAGTACGGAATCACGACAAAATAAAGAAACAGTAAACAAGTCGGTGCGTATTCGTCACTCGTTTCGGAACGTTATTCAAATTCAAATTCAAAATTCAAATTCAAAAGTCTTTATTCAAATAGGCCCCAAAGGAGCACTTATGAAAGTTAAAATGACTCTAACAGCGGGCCTCTGCAACATTCATCTACCCGAATCACAGACTAAAACTAATGCTGTCTTTATCAGAACATAATAAATGACAAAGACACCAACAGGCCCAATCCGTGCTCAAAGTCAACGAACCTTCCAGAAACCCACCGTGCCCGTTCCAAATTGGTATAGGCCGAGCAAGAAGAAGGGCAAGAAACTCGTCACGGCATTCTTTTTAAAAAAAAGTAGTTTTTTACAATGATTCTAATGCTAACAAATGAATTAGACATTTTTTTAACTTTCACGGTTATTCACTACATTATCCGTACTATAAGAAATGCAAAAGTGTGTTTGTATGTTTGTTGGTTTGTCATTCTTTCACGCCGCAACGGATCGACGTGATTTTTGGCATACATATAGTTCACGAACTGGAGAGTAACATAGGCTACTTATTATGCCGGAAAAGTACAGAGTTCCTGTGGGAACGCAGCTGATACCGCGGGCAGAATCTAAAGCAGGCAGTAATATATAATGTACAAATTTTTAGGTTTGGCGTGTTTACATAAAGTAATAAGGCATTGTTTTAAAGTTGGTACCTGTATTATATTTTGCTACATTAGGACGAAACTTTCTATATATTCTTCGTCTATCTTCAATAAAAATTAAATACAATAATGAGCAAAACAATTGAGCAAAAGTTTTATACATAAAATTCTAAATTATTTTTATAATTTTTTACATTACCTAATCATTAATTTTCTCCTTATAGGTGCACTTGCACCTAGACTACCTTCTGCTTCCTTTGTGTACTGTGTCGGTATCAAACTTTAGCAATAAAGCAGGTTTAATTCACAGGTAGCCTCTACGAGAGCTAAAATCGGAAAGGGAGCGCTTGTGGGACCACAACTTGTCGTTACGTATTCTCAAAGGAACAAGAATTATTGCTTTCACTCTGAACTGGGTCCCTGGCCTATTTGGCTCATGAATAAGTTATTGAGATTTAGGTAAGTACGACCTTACTACAAAAAATTTAAACACTCTAAACACGTGCAACCGCTGTCTAACCCTTAAATATGCTTTAGTCACGTGTTTAAATATTTTCAACCACAAATCTTGATTTAAAGGTCTAACCGTTATCTAACTCCATTTTGTTGTGACATTTCTAATAATTTTAGACGTTTATCTTTTAAACACTGTCTAGCTAAACAAGCGTCTAAAAGTTGTTTTTTGTAGTAAGATGGTAAATGTTGAAATATTCGTGTGTTTAAATTTATGCTCGTCGTAAAATTGTATAATAATGAAATAAAATTTTTGTTTGTTTTTATTATTTGAATATGGGTGTGTGTGGTGTAATATGCATTTTTAGAAGCTTTAGTTGTAAAATATTTACAATTTATAGAAAGGGTACCAAACTTCCACTCCAAAAAAATCATAGCCCTAGACTGATTAAAACATTATGGCACCATACGCACATACGTGACAATTAAGTACTTAAAGCCTATTTCCACACGACTTAATTTCAACCTGGTCATTGTACTGTTGAATTTTTCTGTTGAATTCCTAGCTTCAGAGTAGATTTATCCCTCGCCAAGAAGATTTACTAGGGTAATGAGAATTTATGGTTCTGCATTGGATGTGCGAGCAGGCATGTATATATTGTTCTATGGTTGCCGTTTTGTTTTGCTTGGTAGGATTATAAGATGTACTCGTATTAGATTCTAGATGAGTAGACTTGGCATAACAAAAATAGTACTTGTAGAATAATATAACATTCTTCATATTCATTATACAATATACATGTATACAAGTATTAATGTATACATAATATGATACAGTAGGGGCAATAAACTAAGCATATCGTGGGTGGACGGCGAACAATTTTGACAAATTATCGGATGCAAAAATCAGTTTTTATGCAGTTTTCATACATCCAACACCAATATTTATACGTATTTATATGTATTATCTATACATATCTATATACAAATAAATAAAATTGAAGTGTCTGTTTGTAATATCAAAATAACCGCTTTTCACCAAATGCATATAAAAGTAGGTATATACGGTACCTATAACAAAAATATAATTGTTAAAATTTTTGTCTGTTTGTTCCGGATAATCTCCGATCACAGCTAGTGTAAAATAAAATGTTTTATACCCCTAAGCTAGAACTGAAGCACCGTCTAAGTCACTCTTCAAATTCGGTGACCAAACATGGCACTAATTGTAATGGCATGTGCCGGGTCGGCTTCCACCAACATTTCCGAGCATACCGGCAATTCTTGACATAGAACATTTTGCTAACAATGAAGTCTACATATGTACACACATCTGGTAGCTTTGTTTTATAAATTGGGAGATGATTTATAGGGAAATCGAAAAATTAGTCGTGTTCTGAAGATAGCTACGTGCGTTTCAATTGGTTTCTTTGTATAGGCCGCATACCCATATTTATTGACACGCTTTTTATTCATGTTTATTTTAGTTAAATTTACAATTAATCTACCGGACAAAACATTCAATAAACTGTGTATTTTTCTGCGAATTAAAAGGTATAGGACAACTAATTCATTTAAAATGTATATTTAATAATATATACTTATGGTACTATGAACATTTCTACGAATAAAATTGTTTAGGACGCCTCTTTCATAATGTATAACAAATGTAATGAACCCTTTAATTGGGTTTTAGAACTTAAAATACGTTCGAGTTTAGAATATCAGACTTGAGAGAAGATATATTATACCTGCAGATATAAGATATTATGTATAGAAGTTTAAAATTAAGATAGTTCTTGGTGGCACTATACAATTAATCAACCGCAAACATGGGGTTTGCCACGGCTACTTGTACTATTATCTATTCTGTGCCACAGCCCATAACTTTCTTGTCCCGTCACTAAACTATTAATTTACAAGTATAATGAGTAATACGAACATAAAACTTATAAGACTCATTATTGTTAGCACAAATGTCAACATTAGTTTTGTGTTGACAGCTGGACTTCAAGTTTTGTCTAAAATAATAATTGTCAACAGAATACTGACCTTAAGCACTCTAACGACATCTTGCGGGAATTGCATGAGCGCCGTACTCGTGACCCTCCTGTAGATCCTGTCCACAAAGATCCCCGCACGGATCGCATGAGCCACGGACCGGAACTTCGGTTTCTCGTCTGACTTCCGCTTCGCCGTCGCCAGTTGCCTTGTGAAAGTCGAGGCGAGCCATTCTCGAACCTCAGGTGGGACGGCATCCGGTTGCACTTCCGATAACTCGTCATCTTCGTCAGCCAATCTCCTGTACAGAATGGTGTATGGTTAGCTAAATCGATGGCTGAATAGATTGAGTTAAGCTTTTATGTTGTTACGGTCTGCATTAAGGCCATTAGTTGTCATCCCCATCGAAAGCTGCGAAGCTGCTGCAAAGTTATAAGTATTTTTGTTGTAAAGGTCATGATGGCTGAAGTATCTCAAGTGACTTTGTTTAGGCGCCCCTTTCTAAATTAAGGTACTTACTTCTTTGGTTAATTATGTAATGCGGATATACAGGTAACGTTGAATTGAAAACACATTACCTTTTACTCTTATTCAATTTGTTTAGGTTTACTATTATTATATTCACAATTAGATGAAAGACTATTCTACAATTGTATTCTATTGCATCAGCTATTATTTTACACTATAAATAGGTCTATAAGTTGTTAGTTACTAATTCTATCTCTATATCTTCAATTAAGTGTTCAAAAATGTCGAAGCTGCTAAAAGGTATAAAATTAGTGAATCTGAAAAAGAAAATGTTAATAAAAGAAATGAAGATCCATTTAGAACAATACCATAGACAATCTTATAGACAATCAACTAAATGGAACCTCGATTTTATTATTTTATTGAACGATCCAGTTTCATTTGATTGTTCAGTGGTTTAAGAAAAATGCCATTGTGAAAATAGAACTCGGAATGGTTCGAAATCGGAATTGTGTTGTGAGAAATAATCGTTTGCAAAACAGACGTGGGGAACGGATGCGATGTGAGATGTTGAACTTAGAGATGCCATAAAAACTACGCACACCGGAAAGCAAAACGTTCTGGGTAATACACGAACAGGTTTGGTGAACAAAACTATGGAACCTGGAATCCAGTTTAGGAAATATATATTCTCGTCTTGCATTTCCCGGTGTGTAAGAAAACCCAGATGCTAGATATGATAAATCTTTTATTTACATTGAATAGGCCTGAACTTCACCTGTGGTTGGTCTGGGAAAAAGAAGTATCTAGATGGCAACTCTAAACGTAGGTAGAACATGCTTAACCAATAGATTTTGTCGGTTGCATAGAGGTAGCATGCAACGTGCTAAATTCGTAAGGGTACATTGCTTTCCATTGGAATAAAGTCAAATAAATTAACGACGTTATAGATTTGCTTGCATTGCTCTAAAAGAACTATTCAAAGAGCCACCCTTATTAAAAGGACGTCTCTTTTCTAAACTTGATTTCTTAATTTTAGCTAATATCAAAATATTAGGATGTTAAGAAATAAGATCTTAAATTATAATATTATTACTTGATTTTTTTTCGATTGGACTGAAAACAATTTAATTTATCCATGACCAAAACGAAAAAATATAAACCGTTGTTTCAAATGAACCGGATTTTAGCGTTACATTAGACTTCCACTACCGAGCCGTAAATGAAATAGGCAGGTATTTGGTAAAATGAATATCGGCAGTCACAATAGAAAGCATTATAGCACACAACAGTTCACACAGTGAAGCGGGACACGACAGGGATGTTATTGGGGACTTCATTTCAATTGCCACGTGAACCGAACCAGAATTGGACAATGGAAAATTGGACAATGTTATGTTACGTAAACAAGCAGACAGGACGCGGTGTTTGAACCAACTTGGAAAGATACACAAGTCTTACTGCCATCAATACTGTATAGCATCACACTGAATGTGTTTAGATACAAAAAAAAAAACGTAAAATGGTAGTTATTCATTTTGAAGTTGATAAAATAAACTTGTACAATTTTATTTGTATCGCTGTTCCATTTGAAAGTTGCAAAACTTGGTCTCTGCACAATCTAGATAAATATTCTGATATAATTCAAGTGGCAACAGAATCTAATATAACTGGCAACATCGACACACCTAAACACCAGGGTTGGGGCCGACTGCTGACGCGCCACTGCCGGTCTAAAATGAAACACCACGTCAATGGGGTCATCGGGAAGAAATCAAAAGGGATGTAGTAAGACGGGAGAGCGGATATATCAAAGGATAGGTAATATAGGTAGATAATAATATGATACCAGCTGTCAATAATTGAAGTAATAATAATACGTTTCATTTTAATGATAATCAGAAACTATATATTTTGAATCTGTTAGTAAGATTATTAAAACTACATTTTCAATGAAAATAAAACTTCAATCTGATCATGACAACTGGTACTTAAAATTATAGACACTGTAAAATAACAAATACCACAAACATTAAAATACATAACGATACGTAGAAACTACTGTATCATAATACAAATGATAAAAAATCTTAAAGATATAATAAAACAAATAGTGTGAAAGCGAGGGCGGCAGCTAAAAAAATAACTTGATGCTCTGAAAAGGAATATAATACTTCAGAAACAAAGAACAAAGACCAATTGAAAGGAAGTATTGATAAAGAAAAACAAGCTTGATGGTACGCTAAAGAGGGGTCACCCAAAAGAGACATGCCTAGAGGACAGAGAAAGACGAGACAATAATGAAACAAGGACGACACAAGACGGACGACATGGGATAAAAAGACACATGGGTACACATGGCACTAGTTCCATGTCTAATCTAAACGGAGAAAACAATAACTACACAAGAATAAGTTACGCTTATAACACACGGAAAAAGCTTAGCGACTTAACGTATCTTATCCTCTCAAATCAAACACATTAAAAATACCTAGAACTCGAGTAATAGCAAAAGAATCAGGGAAAGAGACTAAACTAACAGTAGGACAGGTGAAAACTGAAGCATCAACAGAATAGAAGACCTAGCAAATTTTGGACAGAAGGGAGTCGCGACTACTTGGCCAATGTCGGCGTTGGTGTAACGGTATTAACTTTGCTTCGTTCGGTTTCTGGGGGCATCGTGTCCAGCAAGGAGTTCGGAGGCGTCTGTTGTGGAGGGTGCTCTGCTGTGCTGGTGGCTGCTCGGCGACTCTCCTATCCCTGTGTGAGACAGAATCACTGGCGGCGCGACGCAACATCCGCTCTCAAGCTTTAAATCGCACTCTAGAATTGGTGACTAATACTACATAACAATATTAGAGTTAGTAGTGATAATGATGAGCGTTTTGAGCATGTTGATGAATTAAATATAGAACATAAGTTTATTTACGAAAAATAATATAAATTAAATAAAATGTCGGAGCAATATATAGACGAAAATATAAAAGTATATCAAACGAGACTATAATTGCAAATGCGATATAATATTTTATTATGTTTTCCAATTTATTTTTCCTTGAAACAGATAAGTACCTACATATACGCTTTCCTGCTACTGAGTAAAGTCTGAAAATTGTTCTGATTATTACTAACGACTAGTCGTTAGTAAAAAGCAGGAGTAGGATCAGGATAAAAAGAGCTCTTCAGCAATCAGGGATAATGTAGCTTGATATTGCTTCCTATTAGTGAAATAATTTTTAGAATCTGAACAGTGGATCCAGAGGTTAGCAGTAAGAAACAAACTTTTTTATAATATTAGTAGGTACCTATAACAGGTATAAAAACCACCAAATAAGTTTAATACATGCCTGAGTTTGAATTGGGATATTATCTCGAATGGGACAATCTACATCTGTAGGTCAACAACATTGTTTTACGAGTTTTTGAAATTCGGAATTTTTCATTGAAGAAATGGCATTTAAAGTTTACGAGAAAATCTACTGCATAATTTCAGGGCAGCCCTAGATCAGCTAATTCACTTAAACAGTGTTGAACCTTTTTAAATGATGATGTTGATTCGATGAGACTTCGAAATAATTCTAGAAAATGTCACTCACCTCACGTTGGAAGTTCTTATTTGGATGTATATTTGGAATGACGTATTTTTAAGGGAAGTTCTCACAACTTGTGGACAAACATAGTCGTAATCACCCGCTTCTGGGATTAAATACCTTGTATAATTGGATTGTGAAAAATACAAGAAGAAACTGATCTTTGTAATTCAAACTGTGACCACAGATTTTAGGTATTATTATTATTACCTGTATAATTATCTTACATTGTACAACTTCATACCGCTGTTGAAATGTCAATTTGAATATGAAGCGAAATTATGCAGAATTTATCCTATTTCCATTGGAATGTAAATTTTCTCATGTTCGCGTTGCTTTCATATATCATTCCGCTTGAAATCGTTTTCCCCTAATAATACATTAGGTAGCGGAAATAGCTAAGCTTGTTAAAATGAGACTTAAAACAGGCTTTTATACCACTTATGCCCGTTCTCACCAACGAGGAATAAGGTGACGCCTATTTAAGTAACTCATAATGTAAGCTAAGTTAGGACTTAGCTTATGGACGTGTGGGACGTATAGCGTTATGGACTATTGGTGAAACATTTTTTGTCCTAGGCAACTCCTAAATATTTAGGCATCTGATTTAGGCATCTCTAAAGGTTGGTGAAAACGGGCAGTCGCAAAAAACAACTTCAAGTCAAACTTCAGTTGCAGACCTTGAAATTTTAGAAAATTGTAATGCTAGCAAAAAACACGCTCATTTTGAAAATCTGTAACCTATCGCTGTGATCCGACTGCTGCACTTAAGAGCCACTCCTAATCTAGAGTTAGCGTGTTCAACGCCTTCGACGACATTGACACTAAAATTAGGTGAGGTATGTAGACAAACACTAGCCACTCAAGTATAAAAAGAAAAAGTGTGGTCAAAGTGACAATGAAAATAAAAATAGAAACCTTTTGAAATAAGAATATAATTCAGGAGGAATTCTTCTTATCTGTAAACCCTACATTTACAAAATAACAAACACCAATTTCTCGGAATCAACCTAAAATTGATTTAGAAAAACACTTATAAATCAATCAGATCACAGAACAGCAAAATCAATTGTTCAAGATAAAAAGTAGGCACGTCGCGGGAACATCAAACAAAACCTTACTTAGTAACCGACTACGTACTTTTCCATTTCCATTTCACAAACGGGAGACTGAATTGCTTTTTAAATAAAATTCTATTGTTCGTTTTATCTTTCAACAGCAAAAGTGTTGTTCGAATTTTATGTACTCGCGTTAAAAAGTGTATGGATTTTGTGGGATGTCGTCTATTGGAACTACATGCTCAGCATCGATAACTGATCAACTGTTGATCAGCAACAGTTTCAGGTACATAAAACGGACAGGCCATAAAAGCCTTTGGTCTTTTGCCATAAAACCTTTTGAAGAAGAAAACATTTTTTAGTTTGTCATGGTTATCAACACTTTGTCATGGTTCTTCCGTGATCATGACAACAGCGACGAAATATCGGAAATTCGAAACAATTGAGCAGAAGTGTTGTTTGAATTTTGGTGCTCAAGTTAATAAGTGTATAGATTTTGTGGGTTTTAGTTTATTTGGAATATTTTGGAACTACAGGTTCAGCATTGATAACTAGTCAACCGTTGATCAGCAATAGTTACAGCTAGATAATATGATCACATGCCGATTACGGCATGTGATAAAGGAGCGGTTCGTTTGTTACGTCTAATATCTACAACCACTGATATGATTCTATTTTTATCTAATAGGAAGCTACATTCCTTGAGGGCTATGGGCTACTTGTTATCCTGACTGCTTGTGAAACCGCCGGCTGCAACTAGTTGAGAATAAAAAAGAACATATTTTTTTATAAACTATAGACTCACGTTTGACCGCCATCTCACCTGATGATAAGCGACGATGCGGTCAATGATGTAGCACGTTTATCTAGAAGATAACTGTTCACTCTAGTTTTGAAGACTCACAGATTATATTTTTCGGGATACACATACGTTCGTACTCGTACTAGGGAATTCCACTACTTAGCAGCAGTGCGTATTTATAAAAGTTGAAGCAAAACACTTAGTGCGAATAGGGATGAGCGTCTGGTCTTCCACAGATAGAACGGAGATGCAGGAATTAAGTTGTGCAATTCCATTGCACTCACTCCGAAATGTAGAATACAGACAAACTGGCAACTTTGCGGCGGTGCTTGAAACTCTGAAGCCTGCTTGCAACGATGTACCGTCACCTATAATCTTTTTAGCTTTCGTTCGATAGTTTTTCGATAGATAGTCGAAGGTTTTCAACTGATACTTAGCAGAAGCATCACCATCAATAACCAACATGCGTTTCCCAGAACGTACTGCGAGTTGTGATATCTTACACAATAATATCTTTTTTTATGTTATATGGTAACGAGACGAGCTCGTCGTTTGCCTGGTGGTAAGCATAACGCCGGCCCATAACAATTGCAGTGCAACCCAGAACTTTGAAACATAAAGGCCTGCGCGGCACTGCAGTGTGCTCGTTACCCTGAGACTATGTATTAAGTTTCATAAGCCCAGTAATTTCACTGGCTACTCTGCTCATCAAACCGGAACATAGTAATGCTGGCACACTACTGCTTGGCGGCAGACTTCCCGAGCAAAGCGGTGGTAACAACCCAGACGGACACTCGCAGAAGAGTTAGTCCTACCGCTAACGCATAATATGAACTGAACCTTGATAAAAAACGAATTTAATAACGTTTTGTTCCGAAGTAAAGTTCCGGGAAATTTAATTTAAAACACAATGTAATATCGCACTCCAAAGTGAAACGGGAAAACCAACCATGCTACGAATGTCTGTATTTCTATTCCGTGGGCGCTACCTCACCCGACAAGAGTAGTAAGTAAGCGCTATCACAGAAACTAGAAGTGAACAATAAGTTTCGTGCACAAATAACTATAGTGCTATACTTTTCCGTGTCAGTTATATTTCCGGACAGATGGTACCATGCCAGGCAATATTGCAACAGACTAGCTGTTTTAAAATTTATTGCCAACATTTTTCAGTTTTCCCACTGTAATGTCTTTAATGACGTCGTCATGCTGGTGGATGGTTTTTGCAATAATGTCACGAACAAGAATAGCTAGCTACTAGAGCTTTATGAGTTTAGCCGAGTATAGGCTGTAATGAAATGTATTATACTGGGTGATTTTTTGATATTTATAGCCAAATCTATGAGGTGGGTTACTAAGTTTAATTGTACTACAACTGCAGGAGCTTTTTGATTTCGTATTGGTTCGTAAAAACCCGATTAAGTAAGAATATTTTTAGCAAATACGTGAATACGAGTAAAATTCTATGTAAGTTGTATTCCTAGTATAGTTTCTACTATACCTTAGAATGGAAAGAACTCAACCAGAACATGTTTGTTGTTATTTGTATGTTTATCTATTTTACAATTATATAAAAAGAAAAGAAGCGAATCAGCACTTAAAAATATTGGTTCGATAATTACATATTAAATTCTGGTAACTTGTACCCTAAAAAATTATTAAACCTGAAGTTATGAAATATGTCCATTTTATGTCAAATATGTATAGCACATACAAATACTGTCGTTTTTCCAATTTAAATAATCCACTCGGAGTGCTAGGTGTTACAGAGCTTTGTAACCTCACAGGTTACAAAGCGAGATGAATTGGATGCTGTAAGCCGATTACGCCGATGTAAGAGCGACTTCAATCAAAGCAAAGGCATGAAGTTATGTTTTGTGGGATTTTTAGAGGGCAATTTTAGTAGTTAAGTAGAAACGTATCTGACCTACCTATCATTTGTTTATTTATGCTTATTATAATTCGACTGACTTTACTTATTATTACTAGCCGATTTTATTACTCAGCTTTTTTTGAATATATATTTTATACTCTGCAAGCTCCAGGGTTCGTAACCTTTTTTGCTAATTAAATTAGTTCTTGCAATTTTCACATCACATAATTAAATTAACAAAAAGAATACTCCGAAGCCATAACTATGGTGACATACATACATAAAAATAAATTTATATAAATACTTTTTTTATTACTCAGCTTATCATATAGCTGGTTTTCTTTCAATTTTTTTTAGTTAATTTTGTCATAATTAGAAATGTAATTTGATGTTGCTACGAAACTTCTTGAGTAGTGACACTGTGTCGATGTAGTGTTATGTATTTTCGTAAGGTTTTTTTACAAGCGATTTGCTTTGGAAGCTTCACTAGCATTTGTATAATTTGCCATCTGTATAATAGGCGCCACGCTGTTTTATTATTTTCGCTATTTAGTATATTCGCTATTTTATTATTATCTATACAGAGGTTAGTCTATGGTTTGGCCCATAATTTATGTTAAATGAGGCAAATCTGCTATCCCGCAAAAGTTGTGACAAAAACATTACGTTTTACATCATAAAAACAGCTTTCTTTCCAGCCATTAGTCTCAATCCTCAAAACAGCATGTTAAACAACAAGCTCCTAAATTGCTTCTCAAGGGCAAAATTACGTAAAAGCGCCGCTTTCCTCATAATTAACTTGAAACCTTGTTTCAGGTCTCATGATTAAGGTTTCACTCTAATTTGGACCAGCGAACGTTAAGGTTTCACTCTAATTTGGACCAGTGGACGTAACCAGGCCGTCGGTGCTTTACTTCTTGGGGAAGGTGTGCAAAAAAGAACTTATTTTACGACTTTTTAAAATGTTCAACCACTGAAGTAAAACCTTCGTTTGCCAGGCCTACTAAGGCTCCCTCGTGTATTCGCTTTTTTAACCGACGTTGATTCCACCCCCCCAATTAAAACCTCGTTACAACCACTCACCTTTAGGTTTTCCCTAAACGGCTCTTATTACGTTTTCCCCGTGGACTTGAACTTGATTTGCGAAGACTTGATTAAGGTAATTAATAACGTACGTTTGCTTGTCAGAATAACAACGCTTTTGCGTCAAGCGCGGATTTCGTGATACTCGAAATGCGAACTGTCTAAAATTCAATTTATATTCGGTAAGATTTTTCCTCTGAAAAGCGGAAGATATAAATAGAGTGCACTTTGTTCTCTAGACAATACAAATGACAGCTCCGTCTTGAAACTGGTATAATAGTGCAGGAATAAACTTGACTTTTTGGCAGTTAAGGGAAGATTTACTGTTGTGAAGATTTTTATTTTAATACATTGTATGCCGAGTGATAATGCTAACTACGTATTAAATTATCCAGTCAGTAGTCACACGAACGTACTAAATTGAAATGGAACGTGTAAATAGCTAAAATAATTTAACTTTATATCTTAGAGCTCTCTTAGAGCACATGTGAAAAAAGATATTTTTTTATGTTTTCCGAACCGCGTACCATCACCTCAGATTATGGTCATACGTGAGCAAGTATTCAATAAGATAAAACAACAAAGATTACATGCACATCGAGCTGGAATTTTTTGTAATCCCTCGAGCTTTATAAAAAAAAACAGGTATTTACTGGTAAATGTAGATACACAAACTCTATGATACTATCATGAGCATCAGAAACCTTAAAAGACAACAAAATCTAAGGTTTCTTTTTATACTATTAGGTAACGAGACGAGCTGGTCGTTTGCCTGATGGTAAGCATAACGCCGGCCCATAACAATTGCAGTGCCACACAGAACTTTGATACACAAAGGCCTTTGCAGCACTGCAAGTGCGCTCGTTACCCTGAGAAATTATGTATTAAGTCTCATAAACCCAGTAATATCACTGGCTGCTCTGCTCATCAAACCGGAACACAGTAATGCTTGCACATTATTGCTTGGCGGGAGACTTCACGAGCAAAGCGGTGGTAACAACTCAGACGGACACTCGCAGAAGAGTTTGTCCTACCACTAACAAACGAAAAGTTACATAAAAGAAATATATATATATGTATAATGTATATATTCATTACAGATCAATGTAAAAGATAACACTGAAACGCTCCGACACCCGACGCACAAGAATGCAAAACGAAAATGTGTAACGATAAAGGCATTTTCGAACAGTGATCTAGTCTTTCAATGCTGTTCGAGCACAAAAGAAAAAGTACATAACTAGGTACATCGCGGATGAAATTTATGGCTACGAAGTATATAGCACTTAAAAGGCTGCTACGAATCTGAAACATAAAAGTTATGAAAGTATTTCTCGATTTGTTAATAAAAATTTAACGAGATAGACTACGCGTCGCAAATAACGTTTTTTTATCACCTGGGAACCCTTATTAGCTTTGAAAGAGAAATCATTTAATATTCCTTCAGGTACAGCTTCACTGAAAAGCTTGAGACAAAAGAAAGTCTGTAACTAAGACTTTTCGAAAGTAGACGTGATATTGGCGTATACTTCTATCAGTTTTTAATGAAATTTAGTTTAATTCTGACTGCACTCTGTTTCAATCAACTCATTTTGGAATTTTTGATGAAATATTGTTTTGGAAAGTTAATGCAGCGTTAGTAATTACGTATATTATGATTGTTATCAACATATGTGTAAATTTTATCAATCTTTGTCTAGTCGAGACGAACAGCTATAATGCCACAGAATATAGATTGGACACACACACATATTCAAAACCTAATTATGGTAAACATTTTCTTTTTTCTTTTTTTTTGATAAACTTGTAGCTTAGCAGCGGGACAAAGATAATAAACAATATTTGAGACGCGTAGTCCCTCTTATCCTATAACACCATAGTCCCAGTTTTATGGTACATCATAAATGGTACTTACTTGGTCTCATCTATGTAGACGGCTTCGAGAACTTTTGCAGCATACTGAAGGTTCTTTTGTAAAGTCTCTGCTGATATTTCACCTCTGTTTAATTGTCTTAGGAGATATCGTAATCTGTGGACAAAGAGAAAGATCTAATTAGTTTCGGTACAGAAGTAAAAAGTATATTTATAGAGGATTTAACAGTTTCTTTGGTATAATGGTTGATGGACATTGCGCTTAATACAGATGCCTATAATAACAGTTATTATACCTACTTGACATTGGCGAAATTGTGGCTAACATTCCACAGAAGCCAGGAAATAAAGAAAGAAGAAGAAGAACAGTTATTATTAATGTAGGTACAGAAAAAAAACGCTATTTTTTCCCTGACTGGTAGTTATGGGATCGTGGTCTACTTCCTGATCCCTTTTAGGAAATTGTAGTTAAAGGGTGTTTTAATTTAGCCTTGGGTGTTACTATTGCCTTTTTGTCTTCTGTTTTACTTCGATTGAAGTATAAACTAAATTATGTGGGCACAAACTCAAAATAATTGAACTTTACTAGATGAATTGTTTTCTGATTCTTAATGGGAGCGTTAGGCTTAGTCCTGTTCTGGCGTATTGTGGTTTTCCCCCTGCCGACGTCTATCTAAGCCACCCCAGCTCCTGTATTTCTTTATTTTCCCAGCTTTTTTATTTCTCAGGATAACTAGCGCAGTGCCCCGCAGGTCTTTGTGCTTCAAAGCTCTAAGTGGCACAGATTTTTTATGGGCTGGCGTTGTGCTTACCATCAGGAAAACGATGCCTCGTCTCGTTGTCCATTATTATAAACAGCATTCATTATTCTAAAAGCTTTCAAATATTATATTTATTAACATCTCATAAATTTCATTACTAACAACAGGATTCCAACGCGTGTCTTCTGGACACTTCTTCTCTTACATCGCTCGCTCCGATAGCTTAGTTGGTTAAAAGCGTTTGACATAGATTACCACAAGAGGTTCGAATCCCCTTAGAAGCGAATGTTTTGAGATATATAAATATTAAATATCCCGCTTCATACCTATTTACATTCCCATTTTATAGTTAAGTATGGATTAGCACTTCGCTGGAAAGTAAGAAGTAATGAAGAGAGTTTTCAGCTAGTACACAAATATAGATTCATCACTGACAAAAGTTAGGTTCAGAAAAAACAACTAAAGTTTCCTTTACGCAACACAATGGAAAGTTGGAAGCTATCTACGTCATCCTCTTACCATGAAAGTTCCGCTGAGTAACGTCGCATTGGATTTTTTTTATAAGTTTTTATATCGTCTTGTGTAACTAGTTAGAGGACATTAGTATTAAAACTTCAGCTTAAATAAATAAATAAATTTGTAAAATTTCAATAATTTTTTATGCTTTTGGATAACGAGACCATACTCGAAATCGTCCCAGATTCTCTACTGCTACTGCACTATGACAAACGTTGATTTAAGTATACGATGTCTAACTCGATTATCTTGTGAAATATGTAATAATTTTAGACGTTTATCTTTAGATACTTCTTAGACACAAAAAACCACTCCTAAAAGTTGATTTTTGTGGTAACACGGTTAATACGTTTAATACGTTACGGTCTTAAAACAAAACTAAACATGTGTTGAATTCTCGCTTAGCGTTAAACATGCCTTAGTCGCGTATACTATATAGTCACGTATTTAAATATGAACAACCACAAATATTGACCATCTAACCGTTGTCTAACACAATTCCGCTGTGACATTTCTAATCAGCAACACGACCACCGTGCCAATGCTTTGTGGCTCTAAGGGTAAACAACTACCTTGTCTTGTCACTAAATAGTAAAAGCCATAAGACCCCTGATGCATATCATAATGATACTGTGTACAATTTCCGAAGATACCTTTAAGTGATCAATTTACTTTGAGTGCCTGCACTCTGTTTTGATTATGACATGCAATTTTATCTCCTTCGTATTTTTTAGCATATTATTTCAACAAAAAGGATTTCCAATCATATCACATTCGCAAATGGAAATTGTTCGTCACACAAAGGATTTAAAAACAAAGGCCGATATTACCAATTTTTGCACGCTCAATGAAATGCGATTTTTTCAAAGCGTGAGAGATAAAACCGAACAGTAGGTATGTGCAGATAGAACAACAAATAGCAAAACACGGGAGCGGCAATTCAATTTCAATTGCTGGAGGGCACTTGGTATCGACAGTGTGATAGAGCAACTGAAAATAAATGAATAAATATAACTGAAAAAAAATACAACATAACGAAATTATAGTGCATAGAGTAGCAGTAGAGCATCTGCGACGATATTGAGACATTTTTACTGCTACCATCCTAAGTTACGCAAGCACATCTCGGTGTGTTGCGGCAGTTGCACTTGAGTTAACTCATTGCAGAATTATTCACAATTTATTTATTTGATACAATTGCTTGCTGACTCACAGTAAAAACCATAGCTAGGTATTTTTTTTATGGAATTTGGCAACGAGACACTATCACAAACTCGGAAATCTATTGTTACAAATCGGCCCAAACTCAGCATAAATGCTGATTGACAACCAGCGTTGATCTTCCGTGTGGACCGGTTAGTGACGTCACGGCACGGATACATCAAACAGTTAAAAAAGGTTAATAATGTTACAATGAGGTGACCACAATAATAACAGAGACACACATAATGACTGTGGTGGAGTAGAAAATGTACTGCAATATTTTAAAACGGATTATCTACAATAGTGCAGAAGTAAACAATGTACCTAATAAACCTTTTAAGTAATTCTAATAAATCGTTCAGTGAGCTTGTATTAGTTAATTAATCTAATATAGGCCTTAGTGATGCTCCCAAACAACCGGTACCGGAATACTAATAAGCAATAACACAATGATCTGAATTTGAATCGCGTAGTGTAGGTGCAAATATTAATTTAGCTAAAACTAGGTCACTGAGGGAAATTTTACAATTTTTTATTAGTTTATCTCGTAGGTTAGTGAGTTTTAGTGTTACCCAACACCATATACATCTGTAACTGCATTTGCATAAGCGTGCCAAAAATTTTATTGATGTCGAAAGACGTGGATTTTAGTCTCGCTGCCATAGCCATAGTGTACTCGTAATAAATTAGACAATAAAAAAAAACAATGATTAATTTATAGGTTGAGCCGAGAATAAATAAACTCATTTTTGCTCTGCCAGTTTTTTTTATTTTATACCTATTGATAACAAGATGAGCAGTTCGTTTGCCTGATGGTAAGCATAACACCAGCCCGCAACAATTGCAGTGCCACTCAGAACGCAAAGAGCTGCACGGCACTGCATTGCGCTCGTTACCCTGAGACATTAGGTGTTAGCATTGACTTTTGTTCGATTGTAATAATTTAGGTTTTGAAAATTCTTTCATTGATCCAAATTCTCATTATCCTAGAATAACAGACGCTGACGTTTATTGTGATACTAACTTCCAACCGCAGCTAGGCATTCTGTTTGGTAAATATTACACAATTCAATAACAATAGAAAGAATGTTAATAAAATTTGTTATGTAAGAACTTTAAATAGTCCTTATCTTGCTACCATGCGTACAAAGCCGTCAGCTAGAAAACCTATTGTTAAATAATAAATATCAATCACAGGAAAATTACACTAATATCTTTTGTTCATCGTAAAGTATAGAATACTACTTAAACAATAGAAGATCAGATCATTGATCAAAATTGAAAGAAAGGAGACACGTTCCAGATATAAATTGAATCACACAACCCACTAGCCGTCTCGTGATAAAATGTCCATTAGCTATTTCCAGCACTTTGTAAGACATCTCTTAGAGCAAAATAATGTTTAGGATGTCATCAATCATGGTCTCTAGGGACGGAGCCTAGATAGGGGTATCAAGCATCGTGACACTAATCGGACCCTTTCAACGAATGTTAGGTTTCTTTAGTTATTATTTTTGTAGTCAAACTTGAGCGGAAATCGTAGTTATCTCAAAGAGATTTCATTGAGTGACAAGACCAAGAATTGCGAGACCACTTCTAAGAACTGCGGTGTTTCAATATATAATTTATGTATCATTTTATCTACTTACCTTTCTATTTATTTTCCTTTCGCAAATGTAACCTAATTGACGCTGTGTTTATTGAACTAGTACAAGAGATTAAGATTACAAGAATTGATTAGGCGTTCTCAGATTCAAATTGGTTTATCTAGGTTGTTAACTAGGTACATTAGAACGTCTCGGAATGTTTAACCTTTGCCTTAATTACTCATTTTACGCTATGATTCTGTTAGTTTTTTATTTATTTTCCATACAACATTTAGAACTCTAAAATATTCAGGATTCTCTTAACATGTTTTTTCAAAGGTTTTTTTATAGTTTAGAAATTATTGTGGGCTCGGCCAATGTGTTCATAAGCTTCAACCGCATTTCCCCTTAATTATTCGCCAGTAGACAAATACTAAGCCAAAGAACCCGAAGACATGTACCAGTGTACCTTGCTAGAGAGTAAAAAGTGAACTGTGTCCATCCATTATATGTCGGGGACATGGTAAAACATATAAAAAAACAGGTTTTAATATAGGTAAGCCTCCGTAAAGGCGGTGTAAAAAGAACAAGTCCCAATGTAGCTTGTAGCTTAGTAAATCTATTTGAAGCATAAAAAGGCTTACGAAGTCCTAAGCCATCCTAAACTAACAATAATTTGTAAGCCCTTTTGTCCCATCGAATACATATATATTCTGGTATTTAGTACGTTTCCCTAGGGCTGCAGAGACAGAGGTAATATAACAATTAAGTCATTTGACCATGTCGTTTTATGTGAAGAGTCCTCTGAGACATACCTACATACAGTGTATGAGTTCATGTCAAATTGCAGGATTTAACAAAGGATTTATATTTGACAGTTTCAAAGTAGGCAGTCAAAACATCAACACAGTATAGTCCCGGATTATAGGAAAGTCGTAAAAGGTGACTAAAAGGGGACCTTTGGCCTTGTAGGTGATTAGAGGTGGGTTACCATTTCTTCCCATCTATCCAAGCTAGTTCTAGAAGGGCTGAGCTAGTTGTGGCTCGGGCTGTCATATAGTATGGAGGTTAGCTGGGATAGGTGCGGTGTCGGGGGCACCTCTGTGGTCATTTGGAAAGCCCCCCCTTAGTATAGCTCCGAAGCATAGACTATAGAAAGGTTATCAATATATAAGGTGGTTGGATATATTCTACCGGTCGCCTAGCTAACTATAAGTCTAGGCTTAGCTAATTACAATTTTCGGGACTCTTCATAAGTAAAAAATAGACTATTTAAACGCTACAGAATAAACACACATATTTTTTATGTAATAAATGTTACATTCATACCTAAGGGCGGCCTTATCGCAGGCGTCGGGCGTATCGACGGCGGGCAAGTGCTCAGTATCAAGGTCCAGCTGATCGAGCTGTTCGTCGGTGGGAGTCGGACAGCTCTCAGCTTTGCTCCGGCTCGAGGAACGCCGGACGATTGTGAGGGCGCCTTGTTCTGGAAAGACAGTTTTGAATTAAGCTTTTGGGTTGAAATATAAATAAAATAATAGCGTACCACCTTTATAAAGTTTGATGACGAATCGACAAAAATAACATGTACTGGGAAATTCTCTGACATCTGATCTACTTTCACGACATAAAATAATTATTTAAAAAGGATTAATAGAGTGGTGAAACTTCATATTGGTTGAAATATCATTGGATGAAGAAATCTAAGATATTAAAATTTTAGCTTTTCTTGTAAAAATATTGTGAAAAATTAATTAGCCTTCTGCGTTTTCCTATGGTATTACTTCGACTTTGTACATTTACATAGCTGTAAGGTTTTCTAAGAAAATAATACAAAGCATCATTTATCTACCGTGACAGTCCGTGACCAAAATTGCAAAGGGTTGGAAACGTCGGGAACTAAAATGAAGTAAAAATACGCTATAAAACCGTTAAAAGTTATCTATATCTAATTCAGCACAATCTACTTTAAAAAAATATTCATTTCCCGATTTTTCCGGCTTTTGAATGCGGCTCATTGAGCGTCCGCCGGTCTGACGTGAATTCGGTCAGCTCGCGCTATTCATACTTTGAAGTTAGATCCGCCTTTTTAGTATTCACGCTGCACTGGATTAAACTAGATTAAAGTGGATACTGTTGTTTGAAAAGAGTAATTTTTGTTATTGTTCCTTGCTCCGTAGCTAGACGTGGATATATACAATGGAGAAGATTCTAACTTTTATTTACGCAAAAAACAGATAAATTTTTCTGATGGTTCTGTAATAGTTATTGTGGGCACCCACCGAATTGCAGGTCAAGTCTTGATCTACATGCTCTTGATTTATATTGATGAACCCATGTTCTTGATCATCATGGACATGGATTCACCTTGCTAGCTACACCTCCCAACCACATATAATGTGTTCTGTCTGGTATACCAAATTTGTTCCCAATACTTTTGCGAGAGGAGGCTGGCGCCGATGTAAGGCGGCTATAAATGAATAACGATTTTTGGTGTGCCTCTTCACAACTTTCACGTTTATTTTTAAGTTGTGGACATATTATGCTAACAATTTATTTTCAGTTATCACATAAGTAATTATTTTTTTCTCACTTCATAAGGACTTAAACTATAATGTTCTACTGCATTAAAATAACCTCGCGTTCGCCGTTAAGTTATATACTTAAGAGTATTTCCCGTTCTATTCTAACGATTTTTTTTATTTGACCACGGCTAGTGCATTCTGCCAAATTTAATTAAATAATTATAATAATTTATTTACAAATCTACAATAATAACTGTTACGTTTTAGAAAGAACTAGATAAAACATTCTGTCCAAAACCTTCAAACCTTTTTGCGCATTCACCCAGTGTCACGTACTTTATAAAAGTTAAAAATCGATTAGTCATGCTTCAAAGTTTTAGAGCCGTTGTCTAAAAGTCGGGATCGGATACCCTTTGTGTTTCAGTTAAATAAAATTTACTGAAATATCACAATTTGTATTAAATGTAAACTTGAAAATTCATGTTTTCAAATTTTGTAACATTTACATTAGTAAAATTTGCATTTGAAATAAATAATGATAGCAATTCGACCGTATACATTACTTACAACATCTATAAATCGCAAAATAAAATGTCTGGCTAACATTTCAAAACAATAGATGAGAGCCATCCGCTAAAAGCGTTTCCTTTATATTTCAGTAAAGTAATGGAGCTTTAGTCAAACTTCACACGGATTTCTTAGCAGACTTTAACGAGTGCTTTTTACACGACTGCACAAAAAAAGGAGTGTATATGACGTGTTTAGGGTTCATGTATGTATACATATATGTGAGTTTCTGTATTCCACCGTAACTTGTAAATGCCTGAACATAATTGGATGTATGGAGTATCGTTAGAATCCTTACATCATCCTGAGTGACACTGGCTAGGGTAGTCGTATGAACCGTAATAAAAACATTACACTCCTTTTTTGTGCAGTCGTGTAATATGAAATTCGGTTCAGGAGTTAAGCCTAGTTGATAGTTGAACTTCGGTTCATAACGATTGATGAACTCCGATCTAAAGATAAAAAGATTACAAAACTACACGTGATCTTTGTCAAACACAAAGGCGATTATAAACATTGTTAAGAGGTGGTTTAGTTAAACTATGTTATGTCATGTCTTTGTTGCTCTTTGACCATTTTAAACCGAGTTGAAAGAGACAAAACATAGTTTAACTTTTCAACCGTTTAGCACTGTTTATTTATAAGAGTCATAATTCGTACCTGTCTAGGTACAGCGGTGCCTGTTACCGAAGTAACAGACCCACTCATTCCCGCATTACTATCGCACAGCCATTTTTCGTGCTATCTGCCAAAGGCTGCGTTTCCGCTTGTTAGTTCTATTGACTCAGCCGTTGCCATGGATACGGGGATAGAAGTCCACTCGACAGGAGTGCATAGAGTAACCAACAATCATTTAGAAATAGGGGACTAATAAGTTTTAGAAAAGTATGTGGAGGGGTTGTGGAGAGTGGAGAGCTATTCTCTTAGGGCATCTAAGTATACTATTTTTTATTCATTGATCTTTAGTTAATTGATAAGTTGATTTTTAATTATCTTTAAAGTTTTTATTCGTCATGTATGTGAACTATTAATCCATAGCGGTTTTAGTAAATCATAAACAAAATGTAAAAATCCATTTTTGTTTGAAATGAGCCAAGCTTTAATAAATAAAATGCAAAACACTAATTTATCACATGAAAAACAAATAACACATTAGGCAAAGCATTAAATATATCTGTTTTTTTATAGTCACGAGCTCGAATCTCGCAATACGATCGTATTTTTCACATTCCAATATTTTGAAATATCAGTTTTAAAAATGTCCACGAAATACATTAATGTTGGGGCACTGCATTCAATGTAACCATCAGAAAATCGTGGTTTCACCGCGGTCTGTCGTCGTCGTCGGTTTGAACGACCGTTCTGTTGTTGTTTATTCTAGCCGATTCTATTACTTATTGAGTTATTTGCTGATTATTAACTACCTACAGTTTGATTTTTACTAAGCTGGATTCTTCAATAAAAAAGCGTTAAATTCTTCCTTGCTATATTAAACAAAATGGGTGACCCAATTGGTTAAAAAAATAAAGGATATTCGTCTATCACATTTAACATACTGTTTTTTAACACGTTAGCTGCGGCACCAATTTTTGCAAACTTTCCGTTCCTGCGGCACGAGGTATTATCGGCCCGCACCGTGACCAGACGTTAGGGCGACACGCGGTCTATTAGACCCCACCTCCTTTAACAGACTAAAATCCATTTTCTGGCGCGAAATCAAAAATAAATGAAAATTTTGGTCCTTATCGATATAGACAGTGAATTGATGAACCCTAATGTACCGTCGCCCCGGGATCTGATAGCTAGTTTATTAATTATTGGCAAAACAAAATATGGGATCTTATACACCTTGTAACGCACTGAAATAGGGTAAATTTTCGCTAAGATTAGTGATGAGAAAAATAATATCGACGCAACGACGTTTATCTATTTTTGTATTTTAATCTTTATTTACTTTAAAAACCTAGACAAAGAACTACTGAATTATTAATTAATTACTTACCTGTTTTGTCAACGGCTGCTTTGCGTTTTTTGTGGAGTTTTTCACTACCTACAAAAATATCATTTAAAAAACTTACCTGTTTTGGTTCTGTTTCTGGGTTTTTTAAAATTAACTTCTTCCGACATCGTTTAGACATGTTCGGCTATGTAAAAGGACGTGCTCTCCAATCGACGTGATGCACAACACTAGTCGCCGGAAGCTCGCATTGGGTGCGGTACGAGGTCCGGGGGGATATGGGACGTTTTAGCCTCGTTCCGCACTGCATTAAAATTATATTAATTCAGTGCGGTACGAGGCCTAAGACATCCGGTACCAAGGTAGGTATACCACCGAGTCCGGGACCATTAGCGCACCTCAAATATACATTTATCTCTTTTCTATACTGGACCAAACCAAAGCTATGCCCTTCGCACGACAGAGAGGTTCACGTTTTTCCTTGCCGCACCACAAGGAAGTTGCATGAGGGGTGATTTAGGCCTCGTTTCGCACTTAACGTGTTAATTGAAATTGACACAATAGGCAAACCATGTATCGTCACAAAGAAAAAAAAAGTCGGTTGGGGTTTTTGAGCGGGAACACTAGAGAAAATATCAAACGTGCTTCGAAATAATTGCTTTTGTTGTGCACAAATATTCGTCCATTGCAGGTATCCAATCAGCTACCTTTACGCGCAACAGAATCTATAAATCTATCAATTACATTTATATAACACAACCACTGCTTCCGAATCTGTAATTCCTTAGTCAAAATGCCTGTCGTGAGGCAAGTTGTTTTTTTTAAATCGAAAATGTTGGCCAATGTTTTAACCATTAAATAAAATATATTATGAAAATAGGTTTAAAATCTAATATCCTTTATTTAGGTTAACCAATTACGCAGTAACAGAACAGAACTAAGTACTAAATCATTAATTTACTAATGTTCTAAAAGCATTTAGGCCAACCAATACCACAGTACATAAATAACTGTACCGATTTTCTCAGCTAGCTTTAATGTTTCTACTGCCTGGTAATTATTAACGAGCTCGGCGGAAAGGTTATTTGATCTCAGATGCGGAGGTAGAGTTTTTCTCAAAGGGCCTATTTATTGAGAAAATAGGCAATCTTAGAAACAAAGAGAAATCCTTATCTGTGGGCAATATGCCTTTAACAAGGAGGACTTATAATAACTTAGCATCGCTGTTATTGTATTCGAGTTTGGTACAGGCAACACATTATTATTATTATTATTTTTTTAATGTTATTTGGTAACGAGACGAGCTGTTCGTTTGCCTGATGGTAAGCATAACGCCGGCCCATAACAATTGCAGTGCCACTCAGAACTTTGAAACATAAAGGCCTGCGCGGCACTGCAGTGCGCTCGTTACCCTGAGACATTAGGTATTAAGTCTCATAAGCCTAGTAATTTCACTGGATACTCTGCTCATCAAATCGGAACACAGTAATGCTTGCACACTACTGCTTGGCGGCAGACTTCACGAGCAAAGCGGTGGTAACAACCCAAACGGACACTCGCAGAAGAGTTAGTCCTCCCACTAACGAACATTTATTTATGTTGTTCTACTAAATTTAATTATTTTCAAGAATATAATGAATTTGTATAGTTATTTTTGGATTAACTAAGCTTCTTTTTATTTTTTTGTTGTTTTTTTTTTAGTATGTCTATTTTGGAGATGACGGCCGGTGGGGATTTATTTAAGAGAAAAAGTGACCTTGGGATGAACGTATGAGAAAATTATGATATTATTCGAGGTTCATAAATTAAATCTTCGTTTAGTTTTAAGACGTGTTTTAATATAGGTACGATTACGTAAAAAGATTAATTATAAAAACAAATATTGATCGCAAAGTCCAGCATTTGTTCTATCTCGAATCTGCACCGTAAATTACTCGAGATTGTTGACAGCGGTTAGTGTGTTCATTTTTATTTTTAGAGAACTTTGTTTCTTTATGACGTCACTGATATAAAATCGAGCTTATTGACGCCGCGGACCATCGTTTTTCCTCGCCCAATTCTAGGCCGGGTCGAGCAGCGGTTCAATTGAAATCAAAAAGTTCAGACATATCCCTTAGTGGATCAGTTTTAAATTAGACATTACCTAGGTACACACCGGGATGACATTATTGTCGATTCTGTCATCTCGTATCTAAACCTAATTTTAGTTTGGACCTCTTTCTAAATGTGGACATGAGAAAGAGATGGAATATATTTTAGACCTGTCAAATGAATCCACTTGCTTGTGTCTAGTGTAAATTTAACGGCGATGAATTTAGTGGTGTCTAATATATCGAGGATGGAAGATATTTGACAGCTCTCAAACTAAATTTATATCTGACAAACATATTCCAGCACTTTCTCAAATAACGTATTAGAAAGAGAGAGCGAAACTAAAATTAGGTTTAGGCATAAACCGACAGAATCGACACCAAATGTTAAATCCTGACTTTCGAAATAATCACATAAGATTTTCACGAGGCGCTTTACTACTTGATTTATTGCCGACAAGTTAGATAAAACCCTTGTTACCTTTGAATAAAATCTGAGGTTACGTGACAGCTTTTTTGTAGAGCAATAAACCTCGAGTGTCTAGTAATAAAAGGTACGGCGGAAATATTGTACCCAGACGTTATGATTCGTGGGTTGGCTTACAATATGGGGTTACAGTATGAGGTTACGTATATTGGGTTATATTATGTTAAGCGTCTTACTTATGAAGAACTTTGAAAGCGTCGAGCAAAACATGTTTTATATACTAAACGTAATATAAACGGGAGAGCGATAGACCCTTATCTAACACGACTTATGCCCGTTTTCACCAACAGGGAATAAGGCGACGCCTATAATTAACTCCTAATGTAAGAAAAGTCCTAAGTATGAGCCGTTAGAACACTCCTAAAAGTTGGTGAATTAGGCGTTTCCTAAGGTGGGTGAAACGGGGCATTACCGGTGCATCGCGGAACTATCGACACATTTTATCGACTTCATTATTAAGTGATAATTATAGAGAATGGCAGGGGGGCAAAGAGGGTATAATTAGACGGTATGTGAAGGCTAGCTTAGGTTAGCTATTATTTAGGCTTCTTGGATCAATTAATTAAAAATCTAGCATACATGTCTACAATCGCTTTGTTACTCAATTCAATTTAAACTACCTCACCTTTAAGTAAACGAGGATGCTGTCGACGAGTGCCTTCTGTCTACTACAAGTGAACAAAATGCTAATCTCTTCGGATAATGCCTTCGTATAATTATGATAAAACTTCACGTACGAAGCACGCTTGCCTAGAACTCCTAGAAGATAAATATTCTCTCGTGGAAGATGCCCAGTAGTTAAACAGCGAAGTGATTTTTTCGACCAAATCTAAATAATTGACTTAATATACTTAAACCTAAATATTATCCACCAAATTAAAATGCGGGTCGTACTTTTATTAATTATTTCTACACAATTATATACTATTTATATATACGTGCAATAACAAAAATATCATTCTACAATAAATTCAATATCAAATAATAATTAAAGGCCGTGTTTTTTTCGACCTAAATTAAATTTGAAAAAACTGACTTACTAAATTTTATACTTAAACCTAAATATTATCTATCAAATTAAAATGAGATGTATACTTTTATTGATAATTCATACACAATTACGTACTATACATACATATACGTGCAACAACAAAAATATCATCCAACAATACATTCAATATCAAATAATAATCAAAGGCCTCAAACAACAGTAACAATTAAAATACAAACATGTAACAAACTGTAATAAAATCAAATAATAATTACAAACTGACGATAAAATTTACACATAACATAAATTTAGTACACTGTTACAACATATAAATCATTTATTAACAGAATAATAAACGACATTATCACGTAACATCAAATACAACAATAAAAAAACAACAACAATTTATTAAACGAAATGACAAAAAGCGTAAAGGATGCTCTGGATGCGAAGGGGTAAAATTAACAATAAATAGGCATTAGACGTGCACGAAATGACAAAGCGGTTATTGCGATTTGCGTTTTTACCCGACTTCCAAAAAAGGAGACGGTTATCAATTCGGTGTGTATCTTTTTTTATATTTGTTATTTCAGAACTCTGTTATTTATGAACCGATTTGAAAATTTATTTTTTTATTTGAAAGGATATACTTTCAGATTGGTCCCATAGAAATTTCATCAAAATCGGTTCTGTAGTTTGTCACTGAAGTCGGTTCGTCGCTTTTTTAAAGCAATTTTTTAATTTAAATATGTACAGTATTTTTAGTTATTATATTTTTTTGTTTATTGATAAAACAAATGTGTTTTAAACAGGTTTGTAGTTTGTGAATTATTTGTAATTAAGTTATTTTTATGAGACCGAAACTGCGGCGCAAGTACGGAAGTCAGTTCGATAAATTTGTCAAACCGAAAAACTCGATAAATTTATCGAATGTTGCGAGTACCGAAGTCTGACCGTAAAGTATTGTAGTAGCTCTATATTTTCATTGGATTCGACTTAGCTATTCTATAACTTTTGTCGAAAGTATCGAGGTTCGATAAAAGTCGATAACACCCACTTTATCGATTTGAACAGTCAATTTTATCGAATTTTATCGATCAAAAAGGTCCGTACTTGCGCCGCTGATTATGTAGGTAGATATTTTTAGTATTTTCAACTCTATTCTTTTACGTGGATACAGAGACAAAAACTATTATTACTACTTATTAGGGATATTAAGTATGTTGCTACATTTGAAATAAGTATAACCAGCTTGAATTAAAAAATGCTTTGCTGATAATTATTATAGAACCATAAGGTACCTACTCAGAGTAAAATGTCTAAATAAATATGATTCAATCTCATAAAATTATACTAATTAAAGTTAACAAATAAATTGTAGGAAGAACTATACATAGTTTGTTCATAGCCACGGTAGTTTTATCTATTTTTATTCGATTAGTTTTTAGGGCTGCTCGATGACTAGACCGTATTGCACTGTCCGTAGAAATTTAAGTAACTGGTGGATTATAGAGCGTTTGAGTATTTTATTCCAATCCTTCTATGGAAACTGGTACATTCAAGAGTTAAATAGATTTTTATATGTCTGGCTATTGTGACTAATCTCAGTTTATAATGAATTTTTATGTATGATTTTATGTATTTTTAGGTCAATCGCAATAACCGTTCATCAGGTCTCTAGGGGAACCCTAGAGGCGTGCTTACTGGAAGGGGTGCCGTTGCGAGGTGAAGGGGGCGGCGGGGGCCGCGGAGCTTCCTCGCGCGGAGTGCCCGCGCCACCTGGCGGGCTCGCCACTGCAACACCAACCGACGACTCAGTCATTGGTACAAGAGAAGAGAAATGAAAAGAGAAGTTATACGAAGATGAAGTGGTTAGTGTTGTGGCTGTGATAGTAGGTGTTAGTCAGTGTAAAACTAGGTGGTGTTGAATAGTCAGCGACAAAAGCATTCTTGAGGCTTGGTGTAATTTGAAAATGGATTACGTAGTTAATATTGCGCAAAGGCTCTTAGATGATAATCTGTAACTAAACTGAGTTTCCTTTGTTATTCCATTAATTGAACAGTGATTACTACAAGTTTAGAAGCTTATGTCGCTGACAAACTACATAATATACTAACCTAAATAGATAAGTAATCCTTTTAGTGTCGTTTTCTTTTTTAATTGCGCAAAACGGCGCGTTTATGTCATGCGCTAAAGTGAAGTGTTTAGAACAGTTTTGCATATATTAATCAGCGTTTGTGCTTATATTTATTACTACTAGAAACAAAAACCATTCAATTAATTAGTTGCGAAATCGTGTTCTGCACTAACAATGGCAAATTAAGAGTAGCCGTACATTGGGTCATCGAACGCGGTCACCAGATGCAGCCACTGGACGCGGCCACCAGTGGCTGGGTGCGGCCTCCAGTCGGTGCCACTTTATGCTGAGAGTGAATTTCGCGCGTTCTTTTAAAAGAACATTAAATACAACAACTTAATACTGTTATTTTCACATCGAGTCCTTTGGGATTAAAAAAGTGGGAAGATTATACTCTTACTTCTTTCACTTGATCATAATAATATCTGCCAGTAACGTACTCATGAGTTCGTAAAGGTCCGTTCAGAATAACCTTTGCTACCGTCTAGCGCCTGTGGTAGAGAAAATCAACTGGGCATGAAACTTCATACAAATACCCGGCAGAATAATAATACATACATATCTCTGCTTATAGGTCTGAACAGGTATTTATTCATGCAAGTAGAATGTAAATCGGTTTTGATTCGTTTTATGTCATAAAATGTTTAAAAAAATATAATCAAATATGTACCTACTCTTCTAGCTAGAATCTTCCATGAATTGGAATTCTATTAATGACTTGAGTTTAATGCTAAACCATACGCATTACCTACAAAGAATTCAAATCGACGCAAATGCATTTTGAATTCGGCACATTCGCTGCTTCGCTAATTTGCTGAAGAAACGAAGCGAATACTGCGAATCAACGGGGACGTATGACGAGACGAAACCAGACGATTACACACTACGTCGCGCTCCGGCTACGTTGTCATAGACACCAGCGGCGCCGGGTAGGGTTACCACCGGTTTTTTTAATATACATTTTTTGGGACTTTATGCCGCTTTGCTAATATTACAGCCTCGTTACATCTTAGGGGCACTTTAGACGCTCAAGCAAATGTACGTTTGCTTGTCAGAATAACAACGCTTTTGCGTCAAGCGCGCATTTCGAGTACCATGAAATCCGCGCTTGACGCAAAAGCGTTGTTATTCTGACAAGCAAACGTACATTAGCTTGAGCGTCTAAGGTGCCTCTTACATATTTTAATACATACACTTCATTGACTGCCACAACTTTTAAGAATTTATTTTTGAGAAGAAGTTTTTTTCTTATGCGACCTACTTACTTCAAATGTGAAAAAACTTCGGGTAGTAAACACTTTTCTAATCTACATTAGTCTAGCAATACTTTGTGTACCCCTTTCATTTATTTAATTAAAATTTGGATAGCGATCAATATGTAATTAAAAAAATGAATTAACTTTATTAAATAGTTTTTTTTCGTTATGCTTGCAAATTTATATGTTTTGTGACATATATTTTGAATACAATTCAAATTATTATTATCAGTTTAAGAATAAAACAAAATAGATGGTAACCCTATAATAAGTGAGGACAAAACTGGATACATTTGTGCACTAATGAGTACTCAGCTTTACAAACGACGTGTGTGGAATTTAAAGTTAGTTTCACTTTGAAGTGGTATTTATAGAATGGCTTCAGTAAATACTTTTCATAAAAAGTAGACAACTAAAAACAACTTAAAAGAACAAGACAGGTAGAAAACTTCTTTCATCAGACCGCACTTGGAGTGCATTATCAAATCTTGACCAAATTGCTTAGTGCTTCCTCACAAGTAAGGATAATTTGGGCTATTTTAGGGCGAAGAGATTTCTCTCAGAGAAAGGTAGACAATGTGTTGACAATGTCTCTAGTAGGTATTGCAAATGATCGCATCAGGTATGCCATCAGACATGGTGCCCGCATGCTTATTTGTTACCCATAACCAGGGAAATATAACTATAAAAATAATAATTTATAGGACTTCCTAATACGAGTAGTAAATATTTTTATTGGCCGCACACGTCAGTGTAGTTGATGAGTCGATGGATTTAATTTCTTGTTTATATATACAACATTGAAATATTAAAATATGTACATATTTAACGCTTCAATCATATAGAGACAACTAATGAAGGAAAGTCGAAGTTCGTAAAAAGATAAGTATGACACCAACCATTTTCCTTCTCTTTTGTGGTTACGTATACAATGGAATACGTAAAAAGGGACATAAATTTACTATAACGACCAGATTGAAAAGGTTTGCATCAGATAAAATACAAACGCGGACGCGCGTTGTTAGACTCCTAGAAAAATAAATTGAAAGTGTTCCTGTGAAATAAGAATAGCAGTAAAAGCTGAGGAAACTTTCCGTGGAATATTTTACACACTCAATATACAAAATTTCAATTATATAACCAACAACATCGTCTGCATGCAATATATCCACCGAGAAGTCAGCAAAGCCATCACTTGGAATAATTATAGTGCACTATACCTAATTATTTCATTTCGTTCAGTTTCGTGTCCTTTTTGTTGGTCTACAGTTTGGAACGAGACACTCATACGAAGTAGCTTTAGTCAAAATTATGACTCAACAAAGTATCTAGGCCAACATATAACACCAAAGGTATAATTGATAGTGAGTTGGAGGCCCTGAAGGATCCTTCACATCAATCTAGAATTCCACTAAAAATGTTAGTTTACCGCAAGTAACCCATAAAAATTACAAATTCTAATTAATGTGTATTTTTTTTTTGTTAAAAACCCATTGCACATAAAATAACAGAAATGTTGCCAAATTGAATAAAATAATAAAAATACTTAGGTACTTATAAATTTTGTATCTTACAAATTTGCTGTTACCAAGGACTTTAAAAATGGATAAAGGTTCTATAAAATCTAATTTTCATATTTTCTACTGAGTTATTACTTTTCAACGTCTAATGAAAATAAAATGAAATTCCGTTACTTATAAATAAGAAAAGAGTTAATAGCGATTTTCGGCACAACAAATTCCGAGAAAACTGTTTAGAATTTTGAAGGATTAAGAATATCTTAGACAACAAAACTATTGAGACTAACAATAATAAATAAAAGGTTTAAACTTTAGTTAATAATAATTAATAAATAATGTTAAGAAATAATCAATTCCCGAAGGGGGTCAGCGTCAGGCGTCTCGGCCGGTCATCTATCTATTGTAAGGTCCTGTAAGTTTCGTCCATTTAAAATACATTTATTTCGCAGTTTTAATGGATACGGTTGCTGATTTGACCACTTCTGTAGTTTTGAACGGACGTCATTATTAATGCAAAATTGTGATTGGTCGGTGGAACGACTTCCGTTTTGGTCGATTGGCAACTGGAGAAGTGGGGATACTTGGTAGACGGGGCAATCTTGGAGAGACCGCGAGTGTGGTTGGTCGTGTTTAAATACATATTGTGATAAATAGTTAAGAAGAAAGAGTGTATAAATAGTACGAAGTGAATAAATATAATAGTGTTCGAAAAACAGTGGGAGTTATTGAAGAGATCCCTACAGTTCAGAAGTGGGATTACCATCGCATAACTGCTTAAGATGGACGGTTTTGAAGACGAAGGCCGAGAAGATGAACATCGTCGCCTGGCAACGCCACGTCGGGACCATAGTACTACAAGGCCGAGTCGCTCGCGCAGCCGCAGAAGCTTCAGTAGGCGCAGTCGCAGTCGCAACCGTCGTCTTCGTGAGCGGGAACAAGATTTGGAGCGTGAACGAGAACGGCTTCATCATTTGGAGCGCGCCCTTCAACGAGAACGTGATGCAGAGTTCCGGTTGAGGCGTAGTGAGCAATGCCAACTTACGCCACGCCGCGATTCGCTCGTGGCACGTGGCGAGCATCATAGTCAGCGTGCTGACAGCAAACTGCGAAGCCAGCGCGTCGGCAGTGAGCTACGAGGCCGGCGTATCGTCAACGAGCAACGCGGTGACTGCGATAAGCGATCGTCGCGAGACCAGCACCGAACCGAACGTGGACAACGGAAACGGGACACCAGCACGGGACGCCGCTCAAGGTCATGTAGCCCTTCCTTTACTTCAAAAGACGTTTATAATATAATACAGTCGTTTAAAAATAATGTATCGTCGCAGCCGTCAGAACAGAATGCCCAGTCCAATAATAAACTTGATTATAAAAATATTCTGCCTGAATTTGATCCATCCACCAAAAATCAACGAATGGATGTTTGGCTTCGAAAGGTAAATGAATGTGCTTCTGTTTACGGCTGGGACGATAAGACGACGATACACTTTACCATGCAAAAACTGCAAGGACTGGCCAAAACTTGGTACCAAAGCCTAAACACAATTCTTTTTACTTGGGCAGAGTGGCAAGAAAAGCTCCTCAAAGCTTTTCCTTGCGAGCAAAATTATGGCCAGTCCTTGGAGGACATGTTGAGACGTAAGAGTAGGTTTAACGAACCAATTGAAAATTATTTCTATGAAAAACTTGCTTTACTTAATCAATGCGAGATAATGGGCAAACGAGCTGTGGATTGCATCATCCATGGTCTTAGCGACAAAACTGTCAAGTCTAGTGCTTTAGCTTTGCGATGTACTGAACCCGACCAACTTTTACAGTTTTTATTAAGTAACAAGGAGGGTTCGTATCAGGCGTCATATAAGAATAGAAATAATCATGATAACCCCCATACAATCGACAATAACCAGCAACAAAATAGGTCCAACTTTAGGTCGAATGTAAATACGGGGCTATTTTGCTATAATTGTAAAGAAAAGGGACACCCTTACCTTAAGTGTACCAAACCGTTGTTGAAATGCGACCATTGCCATAAAGTAGGTCATAAAATTGATAACTGCTCAATAAGACAAGAAGCCCAGTCTACGAGGGCTAACATTGTGTCCAAAACAATGTGTATTTCAGGCTCTAGCCCAAATGATAAGTTTATTAAGGAAGTAACTATTGATGGTGTACCTCTGGAAGCGTTCGTAGACTTTGGCAGTGAAGTTACTTTAATAGGCAAGTCTATTGTTACAAAATTAGGATTCGCTCATGACGGAGCACCATCAGTCATGAAAGGTTTTGGCAACGGACTCGTTCACTCATTGGGGTCGGTGACGCTAAAGTTAGTGATCGATGGGGTAGCTGCGATAGTTGTGTGCAAGGTCGTGGATGATCATTTACTAGACAAACCTATGCTCGTTGGTCAAACGTACTCTGAACAACCACATATCGTAGTATTTAAGGATGTAACGAAGTTACAATTCCTTGATGTAGGAACTGAGATACCCTCTCAGTGCTACAATGATGAAGTACATTCGTTACGGGTCAGGTTAGTAGGACATAGTAAGCTGTATGGGGCTGCAAGTGTTAGGGCTGCAACGGAATCTGCATTTACTGGAAATATTTTGGTAGATACGAAGATCGTAGGAAAACCTAGCCAACAATATGTCGTACTCGGGGGTGTATATCAGGTTAAAAACGGGTATTTAAATGTCATGGTAACTCCTTGTTCCATACCTTGTCTCCTTCAAGAAAATTCGGTTTTTTCTCGTGCGGAAAAGATTGACATTGTCAATAGAGTAGTCTCCTCCTCACTCGAACCGGACATTATTGCGGAACCTCCTCAATTTAATAAAATTGATAAAAATCAGATACAACTAGGTGATAATGTGTCTGAAGAAATTGAAGCCAAGCTTTTGAAATTGCTTCAACGTTATGAACATTGTTTTGCTTTCAACTTGAAAGAGTTAGGTTGCACTGATATCGCGGAAATGAAAATTGACTTGAATAAAGATCAACCTGTCGTATACAGGCCGTACAGGCTTTCACATCATGAGCGGGATAAAGTTAGAAGTATGGTAGACGAAATGTTAGAAGCAGGTGTCATTAGGGAATCCGTATCGAATTATGCTAGTCCTATTATTTTAGTCCGAAAGAAAGACGGTACAGTGCGCATGTGTGTCGATTATAGAATGCTCAATTCGATCACAGTGAAAGAACGTTACCCAATGCCAATAATTGAAGATGAGATATCTCGTCTATCTGGTCAGGCGTGGTTCATTACGTTAGATTTGATGTCTGGCTATTATCAAGTGCCTATCGCGGAACAACATAAGCATCTGACAGCATTTGTCACGCCGGACGGACAATACGAGTTCAACCGTATGCCGTTCGGTTTGGCAAATGCCCCTGCAGTATTTCAACGCATGATGAATCACGTCTTAGGGCCGGCACGATTCGATAAAGCTACCGTTTACATTGATGACTTGTTGATTTATGGGAAAGATGCAGACCAAGCCTTGGCGAGACTAGAAGACGTATTGCAATTGCTGGGTGAAGCAAAGCTTAAGTTAAACTTGTCTAAGTGTAGTTTTCTCCAAAATCAAATTAACTACTTAGGATATGAGATAAGTTCTACGGGCATGCGACCAGGTGAGACCAAGATTCGATGTGTGACCGATTTTCCTCGGCCCGGAAATGTCCATGCTGTTCGTCAATTCTTGGGGCTAGTTAGCTACTTCAGGAAGTTTATCCACGGTTTCGCCGAGATAGCGTCGCCCCTCACAAAATTGCTTAAGAAAGATGTAAGGTGGGAGTGGACTAACGACCAAGAACAAGCTTTTAATACGTTAAAAACTAGATTAATAACCAGACCAGTTCTTGCCATTTATGATCACTCTGCAGAAACAGAACTCCACACGGACGCCAGCAGAATAGGTATAGGCGGAATTTTATTGCAGCGATCGGGGAGTAATGAACTGAAGCCCGTAGCGTACTATAGTCGGCAGACTACCCCTGAAGAGAAAAACTTTCACTCTTACGAGCTCGAAACTCTTGCAGTGGTTTGTGCTCTTAAGAAATTCAGAGTGTTCTTATTAGGAAAAGAGTTCAAAATAGTCACCGACTGTAGTGCTCTGCGGTCTACGTTTCTGAAACGTGATCTGATACCCCGGATTGCTAGATGGTGGCTCGCATTACAGGAGTTTGACTGTACGGTGGAGTATAGAGCCGGTGCAAAAATGGCCCATGCTGATGCACTCTCGAGAAATCCAATTACAGACATAGAAAATACAGCACAATACTCCACTATATTAGCTATCAGTGATGAGGACTGGCTTCTTACATTGCAGCTAGGTGATGCAGAATTAGTACGAATTCGTGATATAGTGAACAGCGACTTGGACTCTAAGGGGCTTGAGTATATTAAAGACAATTACATCATACAGGATAATAAATTGTTCAGGTGTCTTGATGGGGATAATACAAATGTTAGGTGGGTAGTCCCAAAGGGTGCGAGGTGGCAAGTGTGCAGGATGAACCATGACAATATAGGGCACGTGGGTTTTGAAAAGACGTTAGAACGTGTTAAAAAGTTTTACTGGTTTCCAAAGATGTCACGTTTTATAAAAAAATACGTAGGTTCGTGCATCGAGTGTGCATATGCGAAGAAAACTGCCACCACACGCGAAGGGCTGTTGCATCCCATTGCCAAAGTTGAAACACCGTTTCACACTTTGCACATTGACCACCTCGGACCGTTTGTTAAGTCAAGAAGGGGGCATACGCACATACTGGTGATTGTTGACTCCTTTACAAAGTTTGTGTTTATAAAACCAGTCAGGAACACCAAAACTTTAAATGTGATTAAAATCTTGGAAGATATTTTTGATACGTTCCGAACTCCTGACCGGCTAGTAAGTGATCGTGGAAGTTGCTTCACTGCCCATGCTTTTAAAAGGTTTTGTTTAGACAGAGGCGTCAGACACATTTTAAATGCAGTGGCGAGTCCGAGGTCCAACGGACAAGTAGAGCGATATAACCGCACTATTTTGGATTCTCTGACTGCACAAAACCTTAAGGATGATGAGAAAGACTGGGATAATAAGTTAGGCAAAATACAATGGGGTCTGAATAATACGTTGCAAAAGACAATTGGTAGAGCTCCAGCTGAGGTAATGTTTGGTACAATGATGAACAGTGAGAGAAACCCACACTTAAATGAAATAACGAACGTGACCGAAAAGACATCTGATTTGTCATCGGTACGTGAAGAAGTGAAGAGGAAAATAGATAGAGAACAAGAAAAGCAAAAACAGTACTATGACAAGGGGAGAAGACCAGCACGTGTTTACAATAACGGTGATTTAGTAAAGGTTACGAAGACTGCATTCCAAAATAAGGGTAAAAGCACCAAGCTTTTGCCCTCGTATGAAGGTCCATTTAGAGTGGTAAAGGTTTTAGGGAACGATCGCTATAAAGTAGCTCCCATTCCTGGATTTGAAGGGATGAAAACTAAGCGTAAAACGACAGTTGCTTCAGATAGAATGCAGCCGTGGATACATCTGGCATCCTTAGAGCTAGACAATGATGTAGAATCTTTAGATATAGAACTTGACAGTGATGCTGTAACTATGGATGATAAAAGTGATAGTGAAATGTTAAATTAAATTAGATAAAATGTACTTTCAGGAGATTCTAGTTTGTTGATTATGAAATATAGTGTGCTATTGAACATTTTTACATTGTTTCAGGTCAAGAGCGAGAATGGATGGGTTCGCTACTTGACGCAGTCTTATTGAAATTGGTTCACTAAGTTTAAGAGCGAGAATGGATGGGTTCGCTACTTAAATTAGTGGTACTTAGTGGTTATTCGAAGTTCAAGAAGCGAGAATGGATGGGTTCGCTACTTGACGCAGTCTTATTTGAATTGGTTCACTAAGTTTAAGAGCGAGAATGGATGGGTTCGCTACTTAAATTAGTGGTACTTAGTGGTTATTCAAAGTTCAAGAAGCGAGAATGGATGGGTTCGCTAATTGAATTAGTTTTAAAGAATAATAATTGGTTAAGATTAGTAATTGGTTAAGACTCTCGAGAATGGATGGGTTCGAGAGTCAGAAGTTGAACATTCAATTTTTATTTTTAAGAATGGATGGGTTTATGAATAAGATTGTCTATTTTAGTTAATTAAAGATGCCTTGGAAATTTCTTGAGAATAAGGCTAGAGTTACAGTGGATTATTGACAAGAATTTGGATTTTGTTTAACTTAGTAAAAATAATATAGACTTATAATTGTTTATGCTTATGTTATTAATTATAATGAGTGAAAAGTATAGAGTATTCACTACATAAAATCATATTGTAAATAATAAGATTATTAAATTTACTATTGTAATAATGTCAGCTATTGTAATGCAGGATAGCCCTATCTACCGAGTGTAAGGTTTACAACAGAGGCATGTATGGGGTCATACATGTTATCAGGATGGTCGAGTGTAAGGTCCTGTAAGTTTCGTCCATTTAAAATACATTTATTTCGCAGTTTTAATGGATACGGTTGCTGATTTGACCACTTCTGTAGTTTTGAACGGACGTCATTATTAATGCAAAATTGTGATTGGTCGGTGGAACGACTTCCGTTTTGGTCGATTGGCAACTGGAGAAGTGGGGATACTTGGTAGACGGGGCAATCTTGGAGAGACCGCGAGTGTGGTTGGTCGTGTTTAAATACATATTGTGATAAATAGTTAAGAAGAAAGAGTGTATAAATAGTACGAAGTGAATAAATATAATAGTGTTCGAAAAACAGTGGGAGTTATTGAAGAGATCCCTACACTATACATACATACAAATAAATAAAATTGAAGTGTCTGTTTGTAATATCAAAATAACAGTTTTTTTACTAAATGCAAGTATATACTACCTATATGATAGTATATATGGTAATTAACAAAACAACCATTTTTAAAATTTTTGTCTGTCTGTCTGTCTGTTTGTTCCAGGTAATCTCCGAAACGGCTGGACCGATTTTGACGGGAGTTTCACTGGCAGATAGCTGATGTTACAAGGAGTAACTTAGGCTACGTGAGTGAAGCCGCGGGGCACAGCTAGTCCGTAGTATAAATGTGAAAGTGTGTTTGTAGGTATGTTGGTTTGAAATGCATTAATTATTCATTTCATACATAGTTGCTTCATGTTGCCTTAGATTGTCACAACAAACAAATTGAGTATTATTCTGATCTGTATTATAATGGCCACGAAACTCGTCAAAAGCATTCTCTCTAGCGCCGGCAATATTGCATTTATTACACCTCTAAGTCACGATTTACTGCTTTTAACTCAAAGGCGCTTAATATTTCATGGGATTCTCGAGCGCTGAAGCATGTTATATTGATGTACAATATAACCAAACATTCAAGTACCTTGTCACATTTGATGTTCCGCTACAGTCTTGTTTACTAAAAGCGTTGTGAATATATCTTGTTGTGACAAGGTACGAAAGCGTTTACATGTTTGTGTAGACATATTTCTGAGATTTGCTTGGTAATATAACTAGGTGTAGGGTTCTGGAGCACTTTATGAATATTGCTAACAAGCTTATTCGTAGAGTTTTCATCCCATCCCATGGAAAATTGAATGTATGTACGGAAAAATATTAGCAAATTTCACTTAAAAAGTGTTGTACTATACATGATTTAAATATTAGTAATGAGTAACTATGAGCTTATATATGATAGTAACTTATGAGGTTAGGAAATGCGGGATCCACGGCCGATAATCCCCAGTCACCGATCACCCTGCAATCCCCTAGTATATAGGTACCTATGTATATAAAACTATGTTCATCTATGTAAGCAACTGGAGTTGTCATGCTCACGAAAAGGATTCTGCTCGCGGCGGCATCGTGTGGCGGGTCGCCCTCTTCCCTCGGTAATGGTTGAGGAGAGCGATGGCTGGCACATGGGTCATACTCGTGAACGGGTGCCGCTTGTGGTGTCTGGTCAACTCCAATTGTAATCCTTCTGTTGTCTTGTAATTTAGTTCTACTTTAATTTAGTTTAAGACCATAGTTCCCGTCTTGATGTTTTTTTCTTTCTTTATATCGTTAATTTCTATTAATATATGACCTAATCTTATAAGAGTATGGACCACGTGTCCATAGAGTGTAATGTGACAAAATTTAAAAAAAAAAAAAAAAAAAAAAAAAAAAAAAAAATTAGTAATAAACAGCACCCGAGTTCAAATTTAGTGAACCAGAATTTGCATTAGGTAGGTACATCAGATAATACAGGAAATAAATATTTAATTGACAAATACTTCAACTTAGTAGTTATAGTTTTGTTAGTGGGAGGACTAACTCTTCTGCGAGTGTCCGTCTGGGTTGTTACCACCGCTTTGCTCGTGAAGTCTGCCGCCAAGCAGTAGTGTGCAAACATTACTGTGTTCCGGTTTGATGAGCAGAGTATCCAGTGAAATTACTGGGCTTATGAGACTTAATACCTAATGTCTCAGGGTAACGAGCGCACTGCAGTGCCGCGCAGGCCTTTGTGTTTCAAAGTTCTGGATGGCACTGTAATTGTTATGGGCCGGCGTTATGCTTACCATCAGGCAAACGACCAGCTCTTCTCGTTACCAAATAACATAAAAAAAACTACCGCTTCGACCTCGAGTAAGCAAGTGGCAGTTAGAAGGCGAACCATGTAACCACTTTTCGATCCTACTACCAAGTCATTACAAACCACAGGCGTATCGAGAAAAAACTTTAAATACAAGCTTATTTGATGCGCTAGATCAACGTTGTGCAGAACAACGTAGCTTTTTATTTATAACGTCATTATAATTAAGATTCTTTGATAGTTTGTAATAGTTTAGACCGATATCAAAATTATGTAAATAGCTAAAGATATTACCAGTTTTAGAACAATTTAAAAGTGCTCTCCGCACGGTTAGAATAGAGCAACAAACGGTGCACCAAATAGAACAATAGAAATGTGCTCTCCGCACGGTTAGGATAGAGTTAGAAACGGTGCACCTAATTATTACGGCATTGGTTGTAAGAGCTCATCTCTGATTGGTAGGCCAATCGGAGAGGCGTTTTAAATTAAAGAAAGTTTTTAGAAAACTTCTTTATGACCGTTTTTTATGATAAGACCATTTGTATATAATGAGAGCCGTTTACCGTAAAAGTCAGTTCGTCGAGTACCCGGCCTCTCTACAAGTACAAGGAATAAAAGCCAAAGATCATCAAGAAGAAGTTTTATTGAACAGTCAGCGAGTAGGACTCCTTGAAGCTTCCCCGGTGCTTCCAACCCAGTATTTTAAGTGTGTTCACCACATACATCAACCTGCACATCTGGATCAATAGATATTAAAATCTAAAGCTTAGACTCCAGTCTAAAGTCTGAACTTAAAACTTTAATGATTATAGCTCTTGATTATTATGTTGATCATAAGTTCACATCGGTTACATTAATGCCTGTTCGGATCACAACACAACACTGTAGCCGGTGTGAAGGCTCATTAATAATGGGCCGCGAGCTATTTATCAAGTTTGCTCGAATACCTGCCCATGTGTAGTAACGAATAAGTCATTGTTTTGCGAAAAGTCCTGTATGTTTAGGAAAATAGCACTAGCCTATTAGAGCTAGGTTACCAAACAAGGTTTTGAACGTACATTTTTGATGCTCTCTTTTGTATTAGCTTTAACTAGAAACTACAAGAGTGCTGCGTCAGTTCACATATGTAACTAGTTACTCATTTGTAACCGAATTCAAAAAACGAGCAAGTTCTCGTGCGGTTGATTTTTCTATGTTTGTTACCTTAGAACTCCGTCAGTTATAAACCAATTTGGAAAATTCTTTCTTCATTTGAAATGGTATACTTACTTCTAGACTGGTCCCCTAGAAATTTCATCAAAATCGGTTTAGTACTTTGAAGTTGAAATGTATTCCCGTTTTTTTAAAACACATTTTACTTGTCATGAAAAAGATTTTATATTGAAAAAAAAACTATAAAAGCGACGAACCGACATCAGTGACAAAATACTAAACCGATTTTGATGAAATTTCTATGGGAAGAATCTGAAAAAAATATCCTTTATAACAAAAAAAAAATTTCTAAATTGGTTTATAAGTGACGCAGATCTGAGGTAACAAACATAAAAAAATACTAAACCGAATTGATAACCTTCTGTATTAATAAGCTTTAAATTAGAGATCTGTGCTTTAAATAAACACTCACACTGTATACCTATGCACAAGGATTACCAGTGTCGCAGATGTCATGGACACACATATACACAAACATCCAAAATCCGAGAACAAACTGTATGCTAAATACACAAAGTTGGCTCCGGCCGGGAATCGCATCTAGGGCCCTCATGCTTTATTGCAGACAGGGTTACTACCAACTTAGCCACAGCCGTTTTCTAGTGCTCTCCTGAGCAGCTAAAACCCTCACGCACTTATCCAGCTGCACTTGAGAGCCAGCCCTAATCAAGTTTAGCGTAATCTATGATATCGTCACTGTGGTAAGATAAGGCTTCTTTGGCTTTTCAGTTCACCTGTTTGTCAACCCTACAACGTTTACTGTACTGTATTTTGGCTCGCTGAGTTTACCATTAATAACGCACGGCGATCGATTTATCAAGTTCGCTTGAATAAAACATCGTGTGTACAACTGTACACTAACAAAAGAGAGGCTTTATTCTGTCAACCCTTTTTGTGCCGGTGACGTTCGTTTGTTTCGGTTCTGTGTAAATATTTTGTCAAAGTGTTGTTACGAAAGGTTTGGGAATATTTCCATTCGGCTGGAGAATGTGTGACTTCATGATTACATATAAATATGTGTGACTTCAGCATGTTAGGTGTTAAAAGCGGTGGCTAATCTCCGAATGGTGGGCCGATATTGACGCGACTTTCACTAAAGTCCCGTCAATATCGGCCCACCATTAGCTGATAGCTGATATTATAAGGAGTAACTTAAGCAACTTTTAAGGAAAATTAAGTGAGTGAAGTCGCGTGCACAAATTGGGATCCATGCGTAGAAAAGTTGATACCTACATTCTAACCAGACACTGTCAGGCTCGACAAGTTTTTTTTATACTTACTTTAGCTAGCTTCTATTATTAGATTATATTGTGCTTATTAACCTATGGATATTACAAGTATCTATTACAACTAAATAAAATTGAAGTGTCTGTTTGTAATATCAAAATAACATCTTTTTACTAAATGCATATAAAAGTATACACGGGACATGTACACCAAAACAGCCATTTTTAATTTTTTTGTCTATCTGTCTGTCTGTTTGTTCCGGGTAATCTCCGAAATGGCTGGGCCGATTTTGACCAAACTTTCACTGGCAGATAGCTGATGTTACAAGGAGTAACATAGGCTACTTTTATTTTGGAAAATGAATTAGGGTTCGGCGCAAAAAAATAAAAACCATGAAGTCCAATATCTCCACGCGGGTGAAACCGCGGGGCAGCAGATAGTTATTACAACTGTATATATCAGCCGTAATATAATATGCACGCAACAAAATGTTTATGGTCATGGATGTTTGAAACATCACACAGTGAGGAAATAACTACGTTGTAAAAGTCGAAGGAAGTCGTAATGCAACAAATTCAACGGTACGCTTTCATGTACCTACCTATACTAGATTTCAAAATTAATGACAGTTAGTAGAGATAAAATTTTAATACGTTATAACTATGATATAATCTAGAGCTAAAATTGCTAGAGCATTCAGTTAACGACATGTTGCCAGTGAAATTACTGGGCTTATGAGACTTCATACCTAATGTCTCAGGGTAACGAGCATACTGCAGTGCCGCGCAGGTCTTTGTGTTTCAAAGTTCTGAGTGGCACTGCAATTGTTATGGGCCGGTATTATGCTTACCATCAGGCAAACAACCAGCTCGTCTCGTTACCAAAGAGGATAAAAAATGTTTATTGTGTTTTAAATAATTAACTATAAGTAAGAAAGTTGTTTCAAGTTAAAATGTTGTTCCTTACAATTTATAAGTATATAAAGTAATTAGTTGAAAATGTTATGATTATATATAATTACATAGACAAATTTAGTATATATTTGTCTGTGATAATAGTTATATAAGCGACTTTGCTAGGATTCATCCCGATTTTTCCGTCGTTAATTTGGTCCTTTTGTAAATCCATTTTAGAGATACACATTTCTGCCTTCTAGTATTGTAGCTTTCAGGATTTCAAAATAACTTACTGTTTTTCATTAAGTATATTTTATAACTAGTTTTTTATTTAGGGCATGGCGTTAAGAGCGGATAATCCTTTACAAACTGGAGGACGACGTAATGACTATTCAGAAAATAAAAAATTGTATGGTTTAGTAAAAGTTGTATGGTTTCTTCTTTTTGAGTTTTTGGACAATTGTTTAAAAAAGAATTGTTCATAAGAAATTGATACCTTTGGCGACTCCTTTCTGAAAACCCTTATTTACCTATGTAAGTATATAAAATATAGATTCGTAATTTCATGCTAATAAAATATAAAAGAAAAAAATTCAAAGGAAATTGTGGTACAGAAAAAGAGATCTCAGAAAAAAATATTGTAGGTATGTCTTGTTAAGTTGTATTTTACTGTATCTTTTGTAGTATTTGATAGTAGAGTTTGTATGTGTTTTACTTACGAACGAAATGATGATACCAAATTAGTTCGTCATTGATACGGGATGCTTACCTGGAACAGAAGAAGAAAAGAAAAATGTTAACACATCCACAGAATCTTGTTAAAAATTAAACAATAGGTAAAAGCTTCATTGCAAACTGTATTTTTTGTAGAAATAATAAAATAATATTACGCGGGTAAAATCAGGGGTCGGAGCTAGTTTATTCATCATCATCATCATCATTCACAGCCTGCAGTGACCCAGTACTGGGTTAAGCCTCTCCCTTGTACCATTGAACTCTGACCTTTATTTACAGTATATTCATAAATGTAATTTTTTAGGGTTCCGTACGTCAAAAGGAAAAATAAACCCTTATATGATCAATTCGTTGTCCGTCTGTCTATTCTGTCTGTCTGTCAAGACCGGGAATCAAAATCTATAGGCTACTTCCTATTGACCTAGAATCGTGAAATTTGAGGCAATATCTTATAACACAAGTAAAGAAAAATCTGAATACAGTGAATTTGTAGTTACAACACAAAAAAATTATAGGTTTTGGGGACTTATTTTGGGTAGAAACAAAAATACTCGGAAAAAGCGGAAAAAATCTTCAAGACTCGATTTCGTACATCACGGACGAACTACATGACTCCAAGTTTGTATGGAACCCTCGGTGCACGCACTTAGCACTTAGCCGCGGTTTATCATAAGTGTTTTCAATCTGTCAATAACAGAAATTTCCCAAACCTAATAAACGTTTCCCGTTTACAGCCTTATAAGGGATCGGAGAAGTACCCTGCTTATTAAGCACACCGGAATCAATATTTAAGATTTAGGCCTACAATCTTTCAAAAGCACGTAAATACAATCTTATATCAAGGGATTAAGGTATCTTATCCTTTGTCACAGTACCTAAGTAGATAAGCTAACGGTGGTCTCAGCTAATTTTACATTCTTGAGATTTCCCGGGGAGGTTTACGAAGATTAGCAAAGGTAGGTATAAGCGCAAAGATACACATACTGAATGTAGGGAAGAAATTGATAAGCAAGGCTTGTGGGATGAATATTCTGGAAAATTTAGGCCTACGTTGTAGAAATATTTAGTTTGGTGGTTCTTCGCCAGCAGTTGTCGATTCTGCGAGCAATATGGCCTGCCCATTGCCATTTTGTTTTATGTCATTATATTTGACCTGCAATAATAATTGGGATACAATAAGTTAAATAAAAAAGTTTTATTAGATACTACATTTATGTTATATTTTAATTAAATTACATACCATAACAAATCGCAACTTATAAGTTCCAAAAATGATTGTTATTTGCAGCACAACTGATGCCACATCGTACGGTTCGACTTCAGAATAATGAAGTAAACACTTATAGCTATAGTTTGCACTAAAAGTATCACTGCCCCAATGAAGCTACTATACCAAGTGAAATTTACTTGCTTATTATATTATGTATAAATAGATAAATATTTTAGTTAAATTATACACCAAAAAACAAATTGCAGCTTATTAGTTGCAAAAGTTCAAATTATTTGCATTTGCAGAACAATTCACGCCACATCGTACGGTTCGATTTCAGCATAATAAAACAAACACTTATAGCTATTGTTTGCACCAAAGTTATCACTAAACCAATGTCGTCCTCTAATGTATTCAAATATACTGAAAGCAACATAATAGATCCACTCATCAAAAACGTAAATGTAGCCACCTGCATTTTCTGATAAAATCCTGTCATATTTGTAGACCTAGTGGTTTGAAACAAACTAAACATTACTCTAATATAAATACAAAAATTACACAAAAATAATATAACAACAAAATAATAGTTGTAAGAAGGTATAAAAATATCAAACTCATAATAAAATAATTCGATAATTTCCCTTAAAACATTTAAAATGGACATACCCCAAGCAAAACAATTACATTTAAGAATTTTCCGTGTAAAGTTCATAGAAAAAACTTTTACAATATCCATGTAAAAGAGGATTGATGCAATGAATAGCCAACATGAGAATACGTTAGCAAAAAAGTAAAATAACAACTCTGGGAAGATAATATTCCCATTCCCAGACATTGCTATGAAAAGAACACCATAAGACGCTGTGTAACAGGATATGACGTTCAGAAATACATAGTTTCTAAACGTTCGCCATTTTGGTATCATGATCCACGACACAAATGCTAGAAAAAATGTTACAAGAGACAAAATTACAGCAGACAATAGTATCAATATATATAAAATCCTCAAATAAATTGATTGATTATTGTCGTCTTCACTGCCTGTTTCATAGTCATCTAATAAGCTGTAATAGTCACTGTAATCTTCTGTTGTCGTGGTATTCTGTTGTTGTAAATCCATATCCGTTAATTTTTTCAGTAATTAAATATACGTTTAAACAATGATTTAAATATTTGACAGCAAAAATACAATGATCGTCGTTGAATGCTGTAACTTTCACGGGTGTGATATTTATTGTGCCAGTTTTATACGACGTAGTCGACATTACAAAAATATGACTAATTAATTGATACGATAAAAACATTAATTTCAGTCAGCATATAGTACAACAGCTATATCTTTAAAAACGATAAAAACTCTAATTATTAACAAGGTTTTACGTTACTTGAACCCCGTTTAATTTTATCTCGCTGAACAAAAAAATACTTCTGAGAGCTAAAAACATTCTCTTGCATAGGTAAGTACCTACTCTCTTGATCAAGTCACCTTTGACCAAAAAACCAATCGGCTCATCTGGGAGTTCATCAAATTAACGGTTTATTTATGTAATTAGCCTAAAACTCTCACGTAACTATAATTAAAAAGTCTGTTTTGCTGTCAGATGAAAATGAATAAACACTTATAACAAAATCAATTTTGAAGTTGTTTTTTTCTGTTACACATTAATTTGGGATCATGTCTTCATATCGACAGGAATAGGAGGTAGATATTCCAAATTAGGGTGGTTGGCAGGCACGCAGTAGAAAAAGCTCTACCAGCCGGCTATGTAACGGTATTTTCCTTCACCAAAAGCTTAAGTTCTTTCTAAGATTCAAACTCTCGACCAGCGTATTAGTTGGCTACATCATTACCAAATTATCGGTCCCATTTTAAAAAAGGTCTGATTAATTAAATTTGAAAAGACGATTTCATTTCGATACGCATGACCTTATTGGGAATAAAAACCCAGCGGCACACTACTCCTGCTTTGTTTTTAAAATAATCCAAAGTAAAACCAAATTTTATATAAAACAGTCAAGAGTTTTAAAATAGGTGAACGTTTGCGGTTACAATGGCCCCAGTCGGAAAACTAAATCTTTGTTTACGTGGCTCGCAAAGCTGTGATTGTTTGCGACTATAAAAATGTCTATAAAACCGACGTCGATGTAGTTTTAGGACAGTGATGAAGCTTGCAAAAAGCTCGATGTACTGTTTGCTTGGATGGATTGAAAAGATAAAAAAATACAAAGCTGATATAGATTTTTATCATTGGGAAGATACAATTATATGTCATTATATTTGACCAATAATATGAGTACAAATAGTTGGACTAACCAGACGGTGTAAAAAAATAAGATACTTATAAAAGTAGTCACACTAGGCAAACCTAGATCATCCATTATTTATGCTAGTAATATGATTATTATAATTTGTGACTAAAATAAAGAATGAAAAGAAAACAACAAATTATATCTATACAAATAAATAAAATTGAAGTGTCTGTTTGTAATATCAAAATAACAGCGTTTTTCTAAGTGCATATGAAAGTATATTCGGTACCTATAACAAAACAAGCATTTTTAATTTTTTGTCTGTCTGTTTGTTCCGAGTAATCTCCGAAACGGCTAGACCGATTTTGACGGGACTTTCACTGGCAGATAGCTGATATCACAAGAAGTAACTTAGGCTACGTGGGCGAAGCTGCGGGGCACAGCTAGTCTTATATACAAGTTTTGTAGATTGGATAGAGGTGTCTTGGGATAGAGACAGTTGGAAGGATAAGGAAGAGACCTTTGCCCAGCAATGGGATACAATAAGTTAAATAAAAAAAAGTTTTATTACATACTGCATTCGTGTTATATTTTAATTATATTACATACCAAATACCAATCGCAAATTATAAGTTCCAAAAATGATTTTTATTTGCAGCACAACTCGCGCCACATCGTACGGTTCGATTTCAGCATAATGAAGCAAACACTTATAGCTATTGTTTGCACTAAAAGTATCACTGCCCCAATGAGCTTCATTGGGGCAGTGATAATTTTAGTGTACTATACCAAGTAAAATTGACATTCTTATTATATTATGTATAAATAGATAAATATTTTAATTAAATTATAGACCAAACGACAAATTGCAGCTTATTAGTTGTAAAAGTTCAAATTATTTGCATTTGCAGAACAATTCACGCCACATCGTACGGTTCGATTTCAGCATAATAAAGCAAACACTTATAGTTATTGTTTGTACAAAACCTATCACTAAACCAATTTCGTCTTCAAATGCGGTGAAACATACTGAAAGTAACATAATAGATCCACTCATCAAAAACGTAAATGTAGCCACCTGCAATTTCTCATAAAATCCTGTCATATTTGTGGACCTAGTGGTTTGAAACAAACTAAACATCACTCTAATATAAATACAAAAATTACACAAAAATAATATAAACACAAAATAATAGTTGTAAGAAGGTATAAAAATATCAAACTCATAACCCAAAAAAAGTTCGATAAATTCTCTCAAAACATTTAAAATGGACATACCCCAAGCAAAACAATTACATTTAAGAATTTTCCGTGTAAAGTTCATAGAAAAAACTTTTACAATATCCATGTAAAAGAGGATTGATGCAATGAATAGCCAACATGAGAATACGTTAGCAAAAAAGTAAAATAACAAATTTGGGATGTTAACATTTCCAGGCAATGAAACGAAAATAACACCATAAGACGCTGTGTAACAGGATATGACGTTCAGGAATACATAGTTTCTAAACGTACGCCATTTTGGTATCATATTCCACGACAAAAATGCTAGAAAAAATGTTATAACAGACAAAATTAGAGCTGACAATATTATCAATAGATAAAAAATCCTCAAATAAATTGATTGATGATTGTCGTCTTCACTGTCTGTTTCATAGTCACTATAAACTTCTGTTGTCGTGGTATTCTGTTGTTGTAAATCCATAACCGGTAATGTTTTCACTAATTAAATATACGTTTAAGCAATTATTTAATATTTGACAGCAAAAATACAATGATTGTCGTTGAATGCTGTAACTTTCACTGGTGTGATATTTATTGTGCCACTGTTATATGACGTAGACGACATAACAAAAAAATGACTAATTAATTGATACGATAAAAACATTATTTTCAATCAGCATATAGTACAACACCTATATCTATAAAAACGATAAAAACTCTAATTTTTTACAAGGTTTTACGTTAGTTGAATCCCGTTTAATTTTGTCTCGCTGAACAAACAATTACTTCTGAGTGCTGAAAACATTCTCTTGCATAGGTAAGTACTCTCTTGATCAAGTCAACGTTAAGCCAAAAACAAAATCGGTTCATCTGGGAGTTCATCGAATCAACGGTTTATTAATTTAACTAGCCTAAAACTCCCACGTAACTATACCAAAAACAAATCGAAGCTTATAGTTTTCAAAAAATATTGTTATTTGCAGCACAATTCACGCCACATCGTACGGTTCGACTTCAGCATAATGAAGCAAACACTTATAGCTATTGTTTGAACTAAAGGTATCACTGCCCCAATGAAGCTACTATACCAAGTAACCCCAAAAGCGTTCAAATATGCTGAAAGCAACATCAAAGATCCACTCATAAAAAACGTAAATGTAGCCACCTGCAACTTCTGATAAAATCTTGTCATATTTGTAGACCTAGTGGTTCGAAATAGACTATACACTACTCTAATGTATAAACAAAAATTACAGAATAGTAATACAACAACAAAAAAATAATTGTTACTGGGTTGAAAAACATCAAATTTAAAATAAAATACATCGATAAATTCCATTAAAACGTTTAAAATGGGCACACCCCAAGCGAAACAATTACATTTGAGAATTTTTCGTGTAACGTTCGTAGAAAAAACTTTTACAATATCCATGTAAAATAATATACAAGCGATGAATAGCCAACATGAGAATGCGTTTACAGAAAAGTATAATAAAAAACCAGCGAGATCCCAAATCGAGGAGGATCCTACGAAATAAAAAGGATAGGATGCTGTGTAACAAGATATTACATTCAGAAAAACATAGTTCCTAAACGTACGCCATTTTGGTATCTTGATCCACGATACAAACGCTAGAACACACGTTATAATTGACAAAATTGCAGCAAATAGAACTAAAAATATATAAAAAATCAAGAAGTAAATTCTAAGATTTTCGAAGTATTCACTGTCTCTTTCATTGTCAGTATAAACTTCTGTTGTCGTCGAATTCTGTTGTTGTGAATTCATATCCGTTAATTTTTTTCACTGAATAAATATCCGTATACACAATGATTTAATATTCGACAGCAAAAATACAACGATTGTTGCTAAACGCAGCAACACTCATGTGTGTGATATTATTGTAACATAAATAAGTGACGTTGTGGTATAGCAAAAATATAACTAATTAATTGATACGATAAAAAATATTAGTTCAAGCCAGCATTATTAGCTATACCTATTAAAACGTTAACAGCTTGAATTTTAACAAGTTTTCACCTAAATTGTAGAATTTAGTTTTGCTGAACTATAAATTGCTGCTTTGCCACACATTAGGTATATTTATCGAAGAAAATGTTTTACATCCACAGATGGGTCCTACTAAAAACTTTTCATAAGTGTTGTTCATTATATTTTTTCTTTCACTTTATTTTTGTACAAGTTCACAGGCAGTCACATCTTGTTGTACGCAAGTATGAGACGCCTACACCTTTCATTTTTAAGAAACTGGCTGAGACCCTTTCCCATCTGGGCGTAACCTGCAGTGTTCAATATGGTAATATCACAATTCGAACAACCTGATCAAGGAATAGATCAAGGTCAGCAGGTATAATCTGATCAAGTGGGGTCATAATAATGGCTCCATTGTTCATTGCTTTGACCAATGCAGCTTCAAAGTCTTGGTCGAGACATACCATGGTCCGTATTTTGATGTCATAACTTTCGTGCTTCAGTTCACCTACACTTGAATATATCACTGCTGTTTTCGATAATGCGATTAAACTGTCCATCATTAAGTTAGACAATTTACTCGACAAAAAGAAACTTCAGTGTATGCGCGGCGACCAGCAGGAGCGCGCGCGAGTAGCTCCGTGACGGAGAGATACCAAATACCTTGGAACCAGTAGAGCAATCGTTGCGAAACTTGGGTGTACAATCTGAGTCAATTCGGATTTAGGTCCATAAATACTTCAAACACACCTAGAACAGAACCCCATGTCCAGTACCACTTTTTATCTATACGAATGGCTATTAATTAAACTAACTAGTCAAAACATAGGAAATGTTGGTACTAGGTACTTTACTACATTATTGCCTAGTAAGCAATCGTGTTGCAATCGACTTTGTAGGCTAGGAGATTGATCAATATAGGACTCACACAAAACTGTAAGCATCACCTACCATCCGCTTTACAACAACAAATTACGAAGAGTAAACGTCCCAATTAGGATGCCCTGTGTTTAGATAGTAAAAGTGTTATCGCCATCGACGAGGACTGGTGTCCCACAATAGCCAGATCTGGAACAAATGTGGTAAAACGTTAGTGGTAGTACTAACTCTTCTGCGAGTGTCCGTCTAGGTTGTTATCACCGCTTTGCTCGTGAAGTCTGCCGCCAAGCAGTAGTGTGCAAGCATTACTGTGTTCCGGTTGAATGAGCAGAGTAGCCAGTGAAATTAAATAGATTGAAATTATTATAGATTACATCCACACAAGAATCCATACAAATTGCGAAAATGTAAAAAACATACATTATAGCTATCGTGTGTGATGGCATTTATTGTAAAAAGGCGTTTAATCTACGTCCTTACCGCTTGCGTGGCTTGCGAGTTGGTACTAGTCAATCTCTGGTCGCTAAGGGTCTTCGCTCTATGCAAATGATTTTATGAGTACTGACATACACGATCACTCCAATTCCATCGCGCTGCGCGTCGTGGATTGAGTGGAATGAAGCTAACAGACGGTCACTCCATTCCGGGCACGCCATCACTCCATTTTTCAGTTATTCTGGAGTGCGAAATGGACTGTTGTTGGCCCTCTACCTCAAACTCAACGTGAGTTGGAATAATCTGGATTGTCGAATTTGGAACATTTGAAAATCCAATATTTCTATTACTCCACGTAGGTAATCCATCTGAGATTCCCCACACATGGAAGGTTTTTGGAACGTTTGCGTGCAATGTTATGGAGTGGAGTGCTCGTGTATGGGGCCTTAGTTATTAATGATCCCGGGTAGCGAGGGCCGGAGGCCGTGCTCTAAGTTGGTGTGCAGTTTATGTACAATGTACATGGCCACATGTATTTTAATAACTCTAAAAATCTATTTGTCTTCGGTTTAGCTCAGGCATTGACCACATAGTGTTAAAACGGTATAACATATTAAAAAAAGAGTACAAATTGTACCTTAAATTTGCATAGTTACCGGTTGGTTACCTCTCACACTATTTTGTTTTCAATATCAATTCATTAAAAATAATTAAATCAAATACATGCTGTAAGTACGATAACGAGTACAATAGTGTAAACAATCGAAACAACTACGGTAGAGCTCACAGATATGTAATATCTGTGGTAGAGCTACACAATCCAGTTTAGCTACAAACACACACACACACACACACGCACGCACGCACGCACGCACACACACACACACACGCACGCACGCACGCACGCACGCACTCACGCACGCACGCACGCACGCACGCACGCACAGGCACGCACGCACGCACGCACGCACGCACGCAGGCACGCACGCATGCACGCACGCACGCACGCACGCACGCACGCACGCACGCACGCACGCACGCACGCACGCTCGCACGCACGCACGCACGCACGCACGCACGCACACATACAATTCCTGATTAAAGTATATCAAAATTAGCTCACGATATTTGTTACAATAGAGAATAAAAATAGATTTACAGATCTCGAACGTGGGACGCGCATGTGGTGTGGTTACATTCTTCTACCAGAGTATTTATTTTATATTAATTCCATCGACTAAGCGGCAGTTTCTATAACTTTTGCAATAATAAATCCACCAGGTGGTGGGACTAACTCTCCTGTGAGACTCTATCTTGGTTGGGGCAAAGTGGAGCAAAGTGGAGGTTAGGTTGCTCGTATATAGTCTCTCGTGCCGCAGTTGTATGTCCTGTGTCTTTGTTTGTTGATCATAATAATTCAGTAAGATCCAGCTAATTTTCCTACTTTGCTGGTAAGATCATTAACACCTGATGTAACCAGCGCACTGCAGTATCGCATAGGCCTCTGTATTTCAAAGTTATGTGCACTGAAGTGCCACGCAAGCCTTTAGTATAAAAATAGAACCAGTGTGTAGAAAATATCAGTCTACCATAGCTCGTTATTTGAATTCCCTCTAGAGTTTTGAAACAAACTTTACGAGATCATGGAACATTACAATTTATGTTACAGCTAGCGTAACAGTAAATGCCTTAGCTTTAAATGTTTATTGATAACATATTTTACACTAAAGTGCAGAAGATACATATTGTACAACATTCATACAAACTTACGCATTTATTATATTAGTAGGATGGTAACGAGACGAGCTTGTCGTTTGCCTTATGGTTAGCATAACGCTAGCCCATAACAATTGTAGTGTCACTTAGAACTTTGAACACAGAGGCCTGCGCGGCACTGCATTGCACTCGTTACCCTGAGACATTAGATATTAAGTCACAGTAATTTCACTGACCACTTTGCTTATCAAACACAATCACAATAATGCTTGCAAATTATTGCTTGGTAGCAAACTACACGAGCAAAGCGGTGGTATTGACTGCTATTGACCCAGACGGACACCTGCTAAAGGGTTGAGTTATTACGGGCTAATGATGATGATTATTAGTGCTCCTTGTTTCTCTCTCATTTACACTCAGCTCTCATTTATCTACACCTTGTAAAAACCCATAAATTATTAGTTCAGGGCCCGTGACCACTTTATCTTATCCTAGGCGCTCGTAATGGGAACAGGCAGTGTATCAAATACGATACGTGAGAGCGAATAGGAGACTCCTCGGCTGTAATGGGAAGGAAATTGCGCGGAAAATATTGCCTCTTGGACTATACTATGAGAAAATCGCTAATTTCGGCCAAACAAACATTTTGTGAGATTTGAACGTTAAATGAAACCATTGAATGCTCAGTTCTCTATGAAATACTTTTTCTTATTTTTGATAAGTAAGTGTTTGACTACTACCTCGCCTGATCTTAAATGACGATGTGGTGAATAAGACTAATCTAGATTAGAACTGGCTGTCAAGTTGAGTTGCCGTATTCATGTTCGTGAATTCCCATGAATAGGTGCATGGCTTCACATCCGAGGCAAGCTAAGAAGAAATAGGAATACGAAAATAACCCCGACAACGAACTTAATTTCGATAAAACCTACAGTAGGTTTTTACATCAAACACCACTTGATCTCACTAAATAATTTAACAATTCGGAAGGCGTCCGACCCCAATCGGTTACCACTCACCACCCACCTACCGTCGTCTTGCGACAAACAACACATCAATAATTCTCGTAGTTCAATTTTCTTCATGTTTTTCAAATTGAGGACTTTTTATATTGAGTAACTAGTTGCTGCCCCGCGGTTTCACCCGCGTAGATATTTTAGATTACATGGTTTTTATTTTTTTGCGCGGAACCCTAATTATTTTTCTAAAATTAAAGTAGCCTATGTTACTCCTTGTAACATTAGCTATCTGCCAGTGAAAGTCCCGTCAAAATCGGTGCAGTCGTTTCGGAGATTACCCGGAACAAACAGACAGACAGACAGACAGACAAAAATTTTAAAAATGGTTATTTTGTTATAGGTAGGTACCGTATATACTTTCATATGCATTTTGTAAAAAGCTGTTATTTTGATATTACAAACAGACACTTCAATTTTATTTATCTGTATGGAAGACGAGACAAAGAGCGGGTCGTTTGCCTGATGGTAAGCATACTGCCAGCCCATTACCGTTGCAGTGCCACTCAGAACTTTAAAAACGGCCTGCGCAGTACTGCAGTGCCCTCGTTACCCTGAGGACTACCATAATGTTAAAATGGATATAGTTAGTTCAACTAAAATTATATTAAAAGTTGTTATGTATTCGAAACAAGAGACAATCTTTATTTTATCTTACATTTTTCGACGTACATATTTGTTTAATTTTATAAATAAATGAAAAGTAGATGTGGAAATTCTTGCATCTATATTAATAAATAAATAAATAAATATGAATAAATAAACGCTCACACTCATACCCCCGCACTAGGATTCCTTGTGTCTCAGGTCTTTAGTGGGAGGATTAACTCTTCTGCGAGTGTCCGTCTGGGTTGTTACCACCGCTTTGCTCGTGAAGTCTGCCGCCAAGCAGTAGTGTGCTAGCATTACTGTGTTCCGGTTTGATGAGCAGAGTAGCCAGTGAAATTACTGAGCTTATGAGACTTAATACTTAATGTCTCAGGGTAACGAGCGCACTGCAGTGCCGCGCAGGCCTTTGTGTTTCAAAGTTCTGGGTGGCACTGCAACTGTTATGGGCCGGCGTTATGCTTACCATCAGGCAAACACCAGCTCGTCTCGTTTCCAAATAACATTATAAAAATGCTGTTGTTTCAGTAGATTTAAACCGACTTTGTCGAATAGCCATTAGGCATCATATCACCCAAAAGCACTTCTTAACGTATTCACCTGAGAACACTTATGTGGATAAGTTGAAATTTCGTTATTCCCCAATTATCACCTAGCAAACTTGCTGGTAAATAGAGAGGAAATCCAATTATTTTGCTACTTAGCTAGAGCGCAGTGGACTCGAGAGGGTGATTTCACGCCTACTCGTTGAAATTAGAGACCAGTTAGCCAAATTCGGTTCCGTGATTTCAGAGTAGGTTCGGACACATAGTATTAGAATAGTTAAAAGAAGAACATATTAGATGCTCTTTAGTTTTTTGGACAGATTAATTATAAAGACGGAAACTTAGGGTCATAATGTTACTACATACAAGTAACTACCTATACTATACGACACACGTTATCTAGTATTGTAAAAAAATCAAGCTCTAACATTAATTCAATAAAATGTATAATTAGATCTCAAAATAACATACCTACTTTTCCATTTTTACAAGACTGCACAAAAAAGGAGTGTAATGTTTTTAAAAATGCACTCTTCTGAAACCGAGGGCATAAGCTAGTAAATTTTTTTTTTATGTTATTTGGTAACGAGACGAGCTGGTCGTTTGCCTGATGGTAAGCATAACGCCGGCCCATAACAATTGCAGTGCCACCCAGAACTTTGAAACACAAAGGCCTGCGCGGCACTGCAGTACGCTCGTTACCCTGAGACATTAGGTATTAAGTCTCATAAGCCCAGTAATTTCACTGGATACTCTGCTCATCAAACACCGGAACACAGTAATGCTTGCACACTACTGCTTGGCGGCAGACTTCACGAGCAAAGCGGTGGTAACAACCCAGACGGACACTCGCAGAAGAGTTAGTCCTCCCACTAACAATAACGTTAGCCTATTGTGAATAAAAAAAAGGTATTTCATTATACAAAATTACTTAATGTACTTTACAGAACGGAATGGAGGAAGAGCGTCGATTTTTTCGTTATTTTGGCGCGTTATATTTATACATGTTCAAACAAATTGACTTACAGGTATTAGAGCCTAGATTGACGACTCTGAACTAGCTTCTGCCCGCGGTTTTGACGATGATTTCCACAGGAACAATGCATTATTCCGGAATAAAAAAGTAGCCTATGTTACTCTCCATTCCCTAAACTATATCTTTAAGCAATAAATTCACACCAATCTGTTGCGCCGTCGCTGCGTGAAAGAAGGGCAAACCAACACACCAATGAACATGCAAACACACTTTAGTATCTATTATATAATAGTATGTATACGGATTGCCCATCGTGTATGGAGTTGGCTTACTGCAAAAATTTACAAGTAACGTCTTTGAAGGCGGAGCTTCATGTTGTTGATTAGACAGCGGCTTGAGGACATCAATTACAATGGGCTATTCATCTCGGCGGTAACTCGCTGTAGTTAAGAATTGACTTTGAAGTGGACAAAAGAAACGATAATTTCAATTTGAACAGTTCAGCGGTGGTCATTGAACTTTACATTTTGGAAACGTTGTTTGATAACGCATTAAGCATCAACATCGAATTTTTTTGGGCTAATTTTGCTTGGGTTGTATGTACAAACAAATAATCGCAATTATTATTTATATCATCTATGAACTAAAAAAACATCCTGCACTAATATTATAATTAACGAGCTGTGCCCCACGGCTTCGCCCACGCTATCTGCCAGTGAATGTCCCGTCAAAATCGGTCCACCCATTTCAGAGATTAGCCGGAACAAACAGACAGACAGAAAAACAAAAAAATTTAAAAATTGTGTTTTTGTATAGGTATCCTACCGTATATACTTTCATAAGAATTTAGTAAAAAAACTGTTATTTTTAGATTACAAACAGACACTTCAATTTTATTTATTTGTATAGATGCGAAAGTTTGTTTGTGTGTATGTGAATATTTGTTACCACGTATCTCCATAACAACTAAATCGATTTTGATGACATTTGGGATGTACACATAGGCTATAAAGAAACATACCACGCGGGCGAAGCCGCTGGCTAAAGCTAGTTTGTCATAAAAATAGTTGTGTGTTTGCGTGTACGAAATCTTTGTTTGTTCATTATTATACTTGTTCAAGTACCAGTAACATCCGATAAATGTTGTTAATTAATTTATAAAATGGACAAACTTAATGCCTGTTTTCAGAAGTAAAAGCCTATGTAAATGGCATCAGAACATACCTGCCCAATTTGCCCACCGCTAAATCGTCAAAAATAATAAATGCTCGCTACCAAGCTGCGAATCTGCGAATAAAGTTAAAAAGAAAGGTGTGGTTCGTATGCAAGCGAAGAGCGTGTCTAGAATCTTTATGTACGGACGCAGCGAATAAAAGCTACAGAAATAATATTGCACTTTAGTATATGCGTAAGTATAAGCGTTTATGTGACGTATAACGGGTAAGGTTTCATGATTAAAAATTGTAATACGCAACAAAAAATCCTTTTTTGACTGTTTTTTTTTAATTCTCGATTGTTTGGCTAATTTTTCGATGAAAGGTGGTAAATACCTACTTAGCCTGCAGGACTGGATCTTAATCGCAGCTGTTACATACATCAATTTGATAGGTGTTGGGGATTGATTTGCAACCTGATGGTGGTAACTAGCTACACGAGCACTACAAAATCCTCAACCACCATGCATTGGCTAACACTATTATTGCGCAATATTATGTGTCAAGCAATGCATTACTGTATTTCAGTTTGACGAGCAAAGTAGAGAAGTTTCTGGGCCTAGACTCTTAGATGTCAACATTGTCAACACGTGCAGTTCAATGACACGTAGGCGTTTGTGTTTTAAAGCTGTGGGTGGCATTTCAACTGTTAGGAGTACCTACTCATAACAGTTGATAGTAAAGATAACACCTGTTAAGCTTACTATCAATCAAACGACTTGTTCGTCTTGTTGTAGTTTAAAAAAAAGCGGCCGATAACTCTTATAAAGACTTTTAATCAATCTTCGCTCAAGCGGTAGTGTAAACGCTACTTATCAAACCACGCCTTTAGGGACGGGTCCGTTTTAAAAATTAATCTTCTCAGCGCTCACCCCCGGTCCGACACAAAATAATGTTATCACTAATACCAGTCCAGCTCAGAGGATATTTACATCTTGAATTTACTTAGGTTTGTTTTCGTATTAAAGCCTCATAAATTTTAATTGCTTAACAATTAAAATGATTTTAACAGGATAAAGAAAATAAATACAAAGTCTAAATCTACTTATATGAAAATAGATAATGATGAAATAATAACAAAGTACTTATCGGTGTGTTCCGGTAGATAGATAGCATAATTATGCCAAATTTCAGATTCGTAGGTCTTGTAGTTTTATTAGAAACCGGATCGATTGGTCACAAACAAAAGTTTGTGAGTAAAACGATCATTTCCATGCTGATTTATTTTTTCGAAAAGGCAAATGATTCTTTAAAATCTATACAAATAAATAAAATTGAAGTGTCTGTTTGTAATATGAAAATAACAGCTTTTTAACAAAATCATATGAAAGTATATACGGCACATATAACAAAACAACAACTTTTAAAATTTTTGTCTGTCTATCTGTTTGTTCCGGATAATCTCCAAAACGGCTGGGCTGATTTTGACGGGACTTTCACTGGCAGATAGCTGATGTTACAAGGAGTAACTTAGGCTACTTTTATTTAAGAAAAAGAATACGGTTCCATTTAAAAATAAAAACCATGAAACCCAATATCTCCGTACGGGTGAAACCGCGGGCAGCAGCTAGTAATAAATATGTTGGGATAGTTTCTTAAGAAGTTTTAACTGAAGCTACAATTAGATGTTATGACTAATGCTGGCTTCCAAGGAATCTACTTACTCACAATCTAGCTTAGGAAATGAGGCAAGGCAGTCGGACGGATGTTGTTATGATGTTGCAGGGGGTAATAGGAAGTAGGTACATTGGATAAACTTCCGTTTAGTTGAGTACCATTGAGGGATATCGCTTGCCAAGGGTTATTTCGCGCTTGTACAACTACATTGATAATATAAAAAAAAATGAAAAATGTAAAACCATTATTGGCTTTAGGTTAAGAAATGTTAAGATTATTTTAAGAGTTGTGGTTTTTGTGAATAAATAAATAAATAGCATTTAAAGATATTGCATAAATCTTTAAAAACATACAACAAAGGGAAAACAAAAAAACAACGGTTAAAACTTATCAAAAATTCATTACGATATTCTTTAATTTTTACCCACATCTTACAATAGTCCATAAATATCATCACTATAAAAAACCCTTTTCCAATTCCATCCGGTTAAAAATTAAATACATTTATGTAGAAAAATATATTTTTCAGACAAGCTTTTAAAAACTACTTATGTAATTGGTACTGTGGTCTTGTGGCCACCATCAGGACTCTGGACAACATCTAGGATTAGATAGGACTTGTAAAGACGAATCAAACAAGCCCAAACTCGAAGTCCCCGCTTAGATCCATCACTGAATCTTAGCCATAGTGTCGTTTATAGAGTCCATCATACAGACAAGTCATGTATATGTCTAATGAGAGACTGGGGCGTGTCTGCCGGGTTATTTTGGAACCTCACATCTTATTCCAAAGACAATGTTATGAATATGTCACACGGAATAGTAGATACTCGGTCTCAGTGGAGCCATCTCTTTTTACTTTGATCATCTGGTAGGAAAAAGCAATAAATATTAAACAGGTTTATTTATTACTAGCTGCTGCCCGCGGTTTCACCCGCGCGGAGATATTGCATTTCATGGTTTTTATTTTTTGCGCGGAACCCTAATCTTTTTTTAAAATAAAAGTAGCTTAAGTTACTCCCTATAACATCAGCTATCTGCCAGTGAAAGCCCCGTCAAAATCGGCCCAGCCGTTTCGGAGATTACCCGGAACAAACAGACAGACAGACGAAAATAAAAAAAAATGGTTGTTTCGTTATAGGTACCGTATATACTTTCATATGCATTTGGTAAAAAGCTGTTATTTTGATATTACAAACAGACACTTCAATTTTATTTATTTGTATAGACTAGGTTTTACCTGCGGCTTCGCTCGCGTGTAAAGTGATACGATCAACGCTCCTTTTACATATAAATATAGTGGCTGCCAGTTTCTAGATTGGTTTTAAATGATGTCGTTAACTAACCCGAGAGTTTTTATAAAATTTGTACACAACGGTTTTGTTTCAGACCCTAGTTGCCAAGGATTGTAAAGGTTTGAAAGATACAAATCGAAAGAGTCCAATCTTTATATTCCTTTCCGTTTCTGCGTCATCATCAGACCCTGTACCTGGATATGGAGTATTCTCAATAATTGCTTCGCAGACAACCGTTTTAACTTTTAACGTTTTTTTTGCGCAACTGTTAGGCGATGTGGGCAAATGTGATGAGCACATTAAAATTAAGATAAAACTGGCTCTCAAATGCATCTGCTGGAACAAAACAATAAGAGCTTGCGATCGATTTTCAATTTACCAGTTACTAGCTAGATGAGTACTAGAAAATTCCCTACCATCACAATAGAGTTGTAGGGCATACGATGTTTCCTTTTCAAGCGACTTAAAAAAATTGAGATTATACCATACACTCTACCACACTTTAAGATTCGAACCACGGACCTATAACGGATCGGCAACGGATCGACCGCTGACCCGTCATCAATTTAATAATTGAATTGGTTAACAAAACATATTTCTCATTTATTTTATAAGCGTCAATAAACGAGGGTTACAAAGTAACAGAGAAAAAACAAAAGTATTTTCCCCAAACGATTATTTCGCAAAATAACATTGACAAGTTCTCGATCAGTGATGTCCTATATTGTAGCAATTTGTGCGAACAAACGTTTGTATAGTCGCGTACTCAACACTTAAGTCAGGTACAGAGTATTTGCGATGCAATACATCATTTTCAACCATTTCAATGTGTTCGACACAAGTTCGCACAATACGTGCTTTCGTCCATAATTTTCGTTGAATTGCAGGTAGTGTAGCAAATAGCGTACTAGGGCTTTATACGGCAGACTGCTAATTGATAGCTACGTTGAGTGAAAATTGATTAATCAGGTAAATGGAATGACGTAGTGTTATTGATAGTGTATCTACTGAAACTTTAAGTGATTGTAGTTTTTTTTTCCTACAAATAGATCGCATTTGGCCATCAACTCGTCTTGTGGTGATCGAAAATGTGGCCGTAGATGGATTATCTGTACTATGGATATCCTTGGTTTTGTTTGTAATTTTCTAGGTAGCTCGTGGAAATATAGCTATTTTGAGATAAGCATACAAGTCTCGCAATTATTATGTCACAAAAACCTCCTTATTTATTTATTTATTTATTTAACATACCTTTGGGTGGGCATTACAGTGTGCCCAATTCGCCCACCCACGGTCAAAATACTTAAACTACTTAATTACAAAATACAATTACCTACTAGTCACATTACAGTAAACCACGTAAATTTGAATTTACACTAGCGAAATCCTTTACTGCTCTGTGAAACTCGCCACAAGTGCAACCAAATATATCCAGATCTTGGTTTTGGTCCTGACCAAACGACATGACAGCATTGAGCATGCGCAATGCTCGCGGTATTGGTGCCTGCCTTCCTAGCTCACTCTTGCACAATTGCTCCCCAAAGAGCTTGTGCTTCTTATATATAGAATACATAACTCAACCAGGTAGTTGGACTCTTTTGTGATGGTCTTTTACCACCGCTAATTACAAATATAAATAGAAAAATATATATTTTATTAAGTTGTTTATTGTACTAAATACTAGGGTAACGACATAAAAATATAAAAGCGTCTTCTGCTTACAATAACTTTTTGTCTTCGAGCGTACATTGTGATACACGCATGCCGCGCCCGACTATCCGATGTCCCGATAAGAAAGGGAGTGTCCAAATAATAACAACCTACCCGCAGCCAACCTGAAACCACCCTTACAGCATAGACAGAAAGGTCGACAATCTACTGCTCTTGACAGATAATGTTCGCTTTGATGGGCTGTCGTACAAATACGAATACTTGTCATCACGATTGTACTTATAGTTAGGACCACGTTGTTACGAGAATAAAAAATAGGTAACGTTTCCTTGAGCAGTGTCCCAAATGTAGGAATTACTGTATTCCGGTTTGATGAGCAAAGTAATTGTTAGTGAAATTACTGCAGGACATTTGGGACTTAATAATGTTTCAAGGTTCGTAGACTCTTGATGGAACGCACAATGTACAACGCTGTGATAAACGGTCTTAGGACACAATTACTGCGTCCCAACACCGTATACGGCAACGGAACAAAATGTATATAAAGATACCATTCTAGACGTTTTTTATATACGATTACATGTCCGACACCGCATACCGCAGCGTTACGCAGGGACTAGGGCTCGAGCCGGCCGAGCACCTATCCTCCGATAGGTGCTCGGCGTCACAGTTTGTCACAGTACCGACAGCTGCTCCTGAAAGGCACTCCTAATCTAGATTTCGCATAATCACTATCTCCTGTCGCTTAAGACAGGCGAGTTAAAAAAACAAGTCAAATCTTACAATGGACAGGAAATTTTAATATTACTCGAACGGATCATCCACACGCATATTATTCATTCGAATCACGTTTCACGCCCGTTATACGTGACGCTACCCCTTGTAGATATTAGATTTCAGTCCCATAACATGAAGATATTATGCGATATTATTATGTTAAGGCCTTCCTACGTTTCTACGATATGTCATAGGTTATAGTAAGTTTGTTCTTGACAGGATACTGTTGACTACTATATTGCCTGATCTGAAGCAACGCTGTGGTCGAAGATGGGAATACCTAAGCCTTCAGATTAGGACTACTTACGTCTAATATGTACGGTTAGTTACAATTATCAACTTGATAGTAGCTAGCCAGGCCGATGCTGTGAATCAAGATTTAAGTAAATGTTACTGAATGGGCATAAAAGCGGAGCCCTGTAAATAAAAAACCCAGATACGGGCGTTCTTGCTGTTGAATTGTAAAATTGTTACAACAGAATACAAAACTGAAGAAAATACCAACCCAGAGGACACTCGCAGAATAGTTAGTCCTACCACCTAGTAAAATAATTGCTGAGCTTATAGGACATCACGGTAACGAGCGCAATGCGGCGCCGCGCAGGCCTTTGCGTTTCAAAGTTCTGGATGGCACTGCAAATGACATTACCTATAGGCTGGCGTTATGCTTACCATCAAGCAAATAACCTATTGTTTAATTGAGCAAAAAAAGACGAGTACAGTAATTTAAACTGCGTCTACTTTATCTAAGTAATGGGTTTAGACGAAGTAATTAATCGCGAAGTAGGGCGCAGTACAATTTGTACTGCTCACTTACAGGCTTTCAATAATTTGATTAGTGTGAGTGCAGGTTTAAATGTCGAGAGTAATGATAGTATAGTGTTTGTTTTAAGGTGCGAGTCATTAGATACCTTTTGGGGAACTTTTTTCATCGTCAATCCATACAGATAAATAAAATTGAAGTGTCTGTTTGTAATATCAAAATAACAGCTTTTTACTAAATGCATATGAAAGTTTATACGGTACCTATAGCAAAACAACCATTTTTTAAAGTTTTGTCTGTCTGTCTGTTTGTTTGTTCCGGGTAATCTCCGAAACGACTGCACCGATTTTGACGGGACTTTCACTGGCAGATAGCTGATGTTACAAGGAGTAACAAAGGCTAGGGTTATTTAAAGAATTATTAAATATTTAATATATATAAATATTAAAATTTATTAAAAGAATTAGGGTTCCGCGCAAAAAAATATAAACCATGAAATCCAAAATCTCCACGCGGGTGAAACCGCGGGGCAGCAGCTAGTCACTAATAAAACCTTAATTTTCGACCGCAATCCGATTAAAATAAGCAGTCTCTTATATTCGACAGGAAGGAATTGTCTAGAGTTCTCACTAGTTTTCGTTTTGGAACATATCGTCCACATATTCCAACCAAGGGTTATTAAATTACTAAATAATACTAATTGCTGGTTTTACAGTCCATCGTTGCGAATTCAAGTAAACTTTTTATTCTATAACAAACTAACCCAGGTTTATCCCGCGTCGCGCTTAACGTTTTTTTAAATTCAGTATGGATCGAACTTAGGCCATTAGACATTCTTTATCGCGTAATTAAAACTATAAATTACCCACTTATATATCTTATTTAAAATGGACTTCCGCAAAGTAACGCCTGATTCCAAACGAAAACAAGCGAGAACTCTAGGTATAGACAATTCTGTCCAGCGATACTTTCACAAAACCGGTATTTAAGTCCGAAGATCGTCGCTTATCAAAAGGTGAGATAATAGTCAAACGTAAGAAGTCTATTGTGTAAAAAAACTGGGCAAGTGCGAGTTGAGCTCGCGTGGAGAAGGTTCCATAGGATTACCCCATGAACAAACGTAACATTGTAATTGCAAAACATGTATTCCCATACATTCCGTCTGCAAATGTAAGTTTGTACGCAAAGTATTGCTATTTAAAACTCATTGATTCAATCTTATAGGTTTTCTTTAGAAGTAAAGAATTATTCATGGTATATTTTCAAAAATTTTGGCTTATTTAGGTATAGTTATGGTACTCGTGAAATTTAAAGTGTAATTCTGAATCTCAACGCTGTCGCCCATAAGCTAAAAACTAAAATTGTTATGTATGCTACTAAGTTTGAAAGGGTCAAGCAGGTTGTTTGCCTAATGATAAGTACTACCATACAGCTATAGGAGATCTTACGAGTTCCATTGTATATAAAACCAACATAGTAAAAAATTCGAGATACGTACCTTATTCCGAAACACCTTTCGCCGATGGAGAGCTTATGCCGAATCCACCCTTCACTGTCAGCCATGATCGAATCTCTCTTGAATTCCAACTTTGATCACCTTTGCTATTCAAACTTTTTTGACTAGAAAACTGGCCGTATTAAAAAGTTTTGTTTAAAAAACGATCCGAAAGTAAAAATAAACACTTTTATTAGTCCCTCGGTATTTCGCCTCACTTTTTATGGTGGTTTAATTAATTTTAAACGAAATTACTACGAAGAAATAGCTATTATAAGGTTTCCAGTGTACATTTTCCGGCTTACATTTTGTAAGCTTTAGAATATTATAGAAACTCATTATCTTAAAATTACGAAAATTTTGTCAGGAATTTAATACATAACAAGAGAGGAAAATATTTTTTATTTGCAGCATTTATTTTCCTCAGGTTTCTACCAATTTTACAAAATTATCAGGTTCCTCTATAGGAAAATTATAAAAAAGCGTTACCAATGTAACGCTTTTTTATACTTTTGTGGTCGATTATTAATTTCGGAATAAATGTATAAAATATTTATTTAAAGTTTGAACGTGCTACTTGATAGTGCACAGAAGGAAAGATAGAAAGCGATTTCTCATCATCAGACCGAAAAAATCATATATGGACCAGATTTAAAAAAGAGATCTAAGAGAGAGAGAGAGAGAGAGAGAGAGAGAGAGATTTAAAAGATAATATCTTATTACGAAGAGATTAAGCATCTGACAATCTTTTACCAGATAAGTAATAACTTACTAATATGAACCGATGACCTCCTTTTATTAATTCGGTTAATATATAGGCAAAAATTCATAATCAAAACATAGTAGGTGCTGATTGAGATTCTGTCTGATCAGGAAGGAAATTAATAATTTAAAAACAGAGAAGACTTTCAAAATACACGGCAAAAACTAAAAAAAAAACACTGCATATAAGCAAAATTCTTAATAAATGTTACACGAATGAATGATAGTAGTTCATTAGTATCATTCATTCATGCAACATTTATTGACTTTATCCGGTCGACTCGGGCGCTTAGAGACTTGAGTAACTTGAGTTGAATCGTATCGATCAGTCTTCTTTAGACCACTGAGAGGAGAGGTTGTATGCTCGTGGTTTAGTGTTGGCGAGCTTAATACTGGGATTTTACAATAGTTATGGATGTGACTTTTGAAAATTCACAGCCGTCTAATGAAAACCTGAAAAAAGTGGACACATTTTCTCAGTTACTTCCGCCTACTTTGCCTTTCACATATTGCTATTCCAATCTCCGAAAAAAAAAACAATAAAGCCATCACTTAAACTTCGTCGACTCTCCAACAACAACAAATATAACGTCACGAACAAATATAACGCTCCAAAGGCATGATCACAGTAATCCTCGAAAGTAGGTCAACGGTTTCATTATACCGTTTATGTGAAGATCCATCGTGGTAGGCGCAATAATATCAAGATTATTGCCATAGATCTTATTAGATGTTAATAGTGGCTTAGGTTATGTTTATATCGATGTTTGATGTTTCTACATATATACAGTGAATCTATACAAATAAATAAAATTGATGTGTCTGTTTCTAATTTCAAATTAACAGCTTTTTACTAAATGTAGGTATATGAAACGGCTGAACCGATTTTAAAGGGACTTCCACTGGCAGATAGCTGATACAAACGTTTCCCTTCTGACGAGAAAAAATAGAAGCTGTGGATGAAAACACTGCGCATCGAAAATTATTGGAAACCACATTCTTCTCCTAGGTTATGTAGTGAATAAATCAAATCTAATGATTTTTATTTAAACACCAAAGTAAACATCATGACAAGCACCAGCGATAGTGGCGCCATATTTTTTTTTTATATTGCATATGGGCTTGCGTTTGACCGTAGTCTCACCTGATGTTAAGCGACGACGCGGTCGACGATGTAGCACGTTTGCCCAGAAGATACCTGTTCACTCGTCTCTTGAAGACTCCCAGATTGTAATGTTCAGGAAAAACAGATGCCGGCAATAAGTTCCACTCTTTAGCTGTCCGCATGATGAAGGTGGAAGCGTAACGCTTAGTACGGATAGGAGGAATGTCAACCATAAGCGGATGTCGCATTGCCGTACATCTGGTCGTCCGATGATGGAAAGGGGAATGGGGAATCAAGTCATGCAGTATCGACGATAAGATTAGTTTTGCGTGTGCCTTTCCAAAAACACGGAAGATTGAACTATACATCAATTGGCGTAGAAAGAACAGCCAATCAGGCATCACAACTCAGTCGTATAGGCGAGCTCATCCCGGCTTAATCCACCTGCCGACGTTTCGACTTACAATACTATCTCTTCCAGAGATTGCCTTTGTACGGGTTTGCTTTGTTACGGTTACTCACCATGTACCTCCTTGTAATTCAGTTCACAATACCTATTGTCACCTTCAGATTTCACTATAAAGGTTTAGAGTAGAGGCGTTGAGTGGCTTGTTGGTTTCTTATTCCTTGTTACGTCGTGGTTTTTGAACTATAATTGCCCCTTTTTTTATGCGAGTTCAAAAGAAGAAAACAGGTTACAGCCTATACATATTCCAACTGATCTAGCCCACTACCAGTCCCACCATGCTGGCAGCATTGCCTCGTTGGATTCAATGCTGATCCTTTGAATCAGATAAGTACCAGCATTTTAGTTACAGGTCGCGTTATAGCTAACTTCACATGAGGATCATAAATATTATATAGCGAATAATATTTTAAGGAAATGGCAGCTCAAGAGGCCTACCGAATTTTCAAAGTAAGGTTAAACTAATACTGCTCTAAGAGATGGTGGCAGGCCTCCAGTAGTCGTAACTAGTGTCATGAAGTACCTTCTGGTAATACTAAAACGCAATTGTTAATGTATACTGTGTCAACAAGCAAATATCTCTCACATATCATTATTATGGTAATTGTTATGATAATTTGCAAGGCAGGTTATTTCTTGTTGGAAATGATCGAAACTATGAATAATGTATAACTTAACTTCCTGACTAATTTTCAACTAGGTACTTCTGCAGTGATGAAGCACATAAGTCACAAAATATGTATATATATTTTGTATGTGCTGAAGAACTTAAACAGAGTTTATAATTTTATCACATTTCGACAAAAGTACATAAAACCCAAAAGTTAAATTACTGCTGAGCAATGTCTCAGGGTAACGAGCGCACTGCAGTGCCGCGCAGGTCTTTGTGTTTCAAACTTCTGAGTGGCACTGCAATTGTAATTATGGGACGGCGTTATGCTTATATACCTTTAGGAAATCTACCAGCACGTCTCGTTATCAAATAGTATATAAAAAAGTAACTTTATTAGACTGTGTTCCTTGCGTAAAAATAAAACCACCCAATTTCTTCCCATGGGTGCCATTAGAGTTGGTTATGGGAATATCCAGAGGGAATGGCATTATGGGTATTTTCTCTCTGACAGGCCTATGTTCAGTAGTAGATGCCTTCTGGCTAAAGATAATGAAGTTTATAATGTGGGATCGTCGGTTTTCTATGGTTTTCTCGTGGTCCGCGCTTGATGCTTATCCATCAATCATGAATTAGGAGTGAGGGCTGCCTTACACCTGTCAATAAAATTTCCAGTGCCACTCCGAGCGTTCAGTTACGAAATAAGATGATTCGTACATCATTGCATGGCCTCAAAATCCACCCAGTTATGTCGTCACATTAATCAGCATAGAAACAGCGACGTTGACAGGTAAATTCTACAATTTTACTGCCATTTAAGCACGACTACCAACTACACGGTAAATCTTGCGTGGGACTGGGTAATTTGAACGGACATGTTTATTATTATAGCATTGGTATAAATAGATAATTATGTACAATTGCCGATATTATCGACGACATTTGCTGAACGTTGTTTAATGTTCATGTTTAGATTATTTGCGTACATAAACAGAACATCGGATTTTAATAGAAGTTATAGGTTTTATGTGCAGATTGCGACAAGCTTTAAACGTTTTCAATTCATATAGGTAAATATTTGTGTAATCTACCGTATGGTTAATAATTGTCTGTTATCGTATCTTATAGGTACTCTTTTGCACTTTCAATACACATCTCATTACTTATTCAGTCGTGAAAAGGTAACAGAAATGGCGGCGATTCTGTTGTTCACAAATTTTAGCTTGAGTTTAATATATATAATTAACTAGCTTCTGCCTGTAGTTTTCACCCGCGTTCCCACAGGAACCGTTCATTTTCCCGGGATAAAAAGTAGCCTATGTTACTCTCCGGTCCATAAACTATATCTACGCCAAAAATCACGTCGATCCGTTGCTCCGTTACTGCGTGAAAGACGGACAAACCAACAAACACATTTTCACAATTATAATATTAGTAGGGATTGATTACTTACTAGCAAGTTTTATATTTGCCCGGCGGGCATTATAAAATGCTCCACCAATGACCGTAATGTTCCAGTCCAGATACTTGAAACAATCAGATATTATCTGCGAAAGACACTTCCACTGTTAGCTGTTAACCTTTAACCATTTTCATACTACGTATATAGAAGGAATCATAGCGATAACCACGTCAGAGCGGCTTTCGCATTATATCTGGTTGGAACATAAAAACCACAATTTCAATTATGATTATACTAACTTCATCCACAGCTCTTTAGCCGGTCAGCGCCGAGAGCACGCACACCGTGATAAGTCACGTTTCCCCTCCCAAGACGTGGACCTCAAAATCGAGAAACCTCTTTATAAGTTTTCTTCTTTGAGCTTAAAATACTTTTTTGTGAGATCTGTGGTTCCTCCTTAGAATAAATACATGACAATTTATTCACGTGAGGCTGAATATAGTTTCCCAATTTGGGATGGCGTGCTGTCGAACTAATATCAATATAATAGATAGATTGATAAACTCTTTATTTGCACACTACAATGATAAATAAAAAAAATCAATAAAAAGAAACATATTTCAACTGTCTAGTAGTACAAAGGGCGGTCTTGTCGCTTAAAGCGATTTCTTCCAGACAACCTTTACTAATCTTAAGAATTTAGATATATCATCGTATGCTAATAAAAGTAAATGTAAACGATTAAAAAGCAAGTCTGCATTTTAACTCTATACAGCTGAAAAAATGCTTCATTGTTCCAGTTGAAACTATTCTTCTATGTAAGTATTCCAAACCTTTCCCCTTCAGAAAAATAAGTCGAATTATTCATTATTCTCATTTCGTTGGTAAAAGGTAGACGTTAATATGTTCTCGCCGATTCTTGGAAACTCCGAAGCTATGTAATAAAATTTTTTTGTGTTTTGATTAAAATTATAACAAAATAGGTTACTCGTTAAATCAAATGGGGTTTCATTTAATTACGGTGTTCAATTCTCTAAATAAATAAAATATTCTAATAATATTATTATATATTTGATGGAATCAGGCGTTACTTTGCGGAAATCCATTTTAAATAAGATAATATAAATTACTCCCTTTATATAATCTTATTTAATATTATTATACAAATAGGCTGGTATATTTTTAAACTGATTTAGGGTCAGTGTTAGGCCGTTATCCCACTGGCGTTTTTCGAGCGTTGACGTTTATCCGACATTTACTTACCAAGTGATAACACTTCGCGCACGCGACGTCCAGTTGAATTTCTCCACCACAAACCTCCAGTTGAATTTCTGCTGCCAAGAGATTACCAGTGCGTTGAGATAACTGCAGTTGAGAGCTAGTTCTCATTTTATGTCTAGCGCTCTACCACTTTGACTACATCATTACATCTTCAGTATACATTCGACTGCTAAACCTAAGTTAAAGTTAGTTAGTAAGCTACGATAAAGTTCGTTTTTAAATTTCATCTCAAGCGTTGTCGGTCTACGGGGAAAAAATCCCTGTAGTCCCACTAGTGGGTCATAGCAGTGGTACCACGGGTAAACCCCCCGTATCAAGTCTATCATACCTAATTCATATCGTAGTGTCATCACAAGTTTATATTGGATCTCGCGGCTCTTCTAGACTGTAACTTTACCGAACAAAATTTTCCAGTTGGGATCTCTAGCAATTCCGCTTTACTAATATGTACTCTCAAGTTTTATCCACTTCAGTCAAACGAATCAAGATTGTCTACACTGGAAAAATACGGTAAAGTTTTATACTAATTACTAGCTGCTGCCCCGCGGTTTCAACCACGTGGAGATTTTGGATTACATGGTTTTTATTTTTTTGCGCGAAACCCTAATTATTTTTCTAAAATTAATGTAGCCTATGTTACTCCTTGTAATATTAGCTATCTGCCAGTGAGTCCCGTCAAAATCGGTCCAGCCGTTTCGGAGATTACCCGAAACGAACACACAGACAGATACAAATTTTAAAAATGGTTGTTTTGTTATAGGACCGTATACTTTCATATATGCATTTAGTAAAAAGCTGTTATTTTGATATTACAAACAGACACTACAATTTTATTTATCTGTATGGATAAGTAACCCTGCCTCCGAAGCGAGGGACCCGGGGTTCGCGAACAGGGTCAGTAAAACTTGTGCATGTTATGAACGAACTTACAAAATATACTACTACTAATGAGAGTAATATGACTATATATGAAATGGTTGGAGAAAACATTGTACCCAACTAAGAACGTTTGTATTTTTGCCTCGACCAAAACCAATTTAGTAATCCTTTCACCGTATTAGTGCGGAGTAAATATACTATAGATTAGTACCAAATATTACTAAGTATTAGGTGTATTATTATTATATTCTGTGGTATTAGTGTTTCGATTAGTATAAAGTGCTAATCTCTGTCGTCAACACACCAGCTACACGTTTGGGTACTAGATATTACCAAAATATATATTAACCAATTAGTTGAGAGCTAAGTGTTGAAATGTAATTAACTGTTGAACTCCCATGACTCGCTTATGTTTGATAAGTGAGCTGACGGCTTACAACATGTCAATTAAGCATGGTAAGTAATTAACTAACTTTCAATTGCCCGATTAGAAATATGTTGGTAATTATATGGGTTGTTACCACCGCTTTGCTCGTGAAGTCTGCCGCCAAGCAGTAGTGTGCAAGCATTACTGTGTTCCGATTTGATGAGCAGAGTATCCAGTGAAATTACTGGTCTTATATGAGACCTATTACCTAATGTTTCAGGGTAACGAGCGCACTGCAGTGCCGCGCAGGGCTTTGTGTTTCAAAGTCCTGGGTGGCACTGCAATTGTTATGGGCCGGTGTTATGCTTACCATTAGGCAAACGACCGGCTCGTCTCGTTACCAATAAAATAAAATAAAAAATTACATTTTTGTCGGTTTTAATACTGCAATATGCCCGAGTGCAGCATGGTGGCAGATCATGTTATAGTACTCACCTGGCTAGCTACCACCCTCTACAAGAAAATTATCTAAGTATAGGAGTATTCTGGCAGCCGCTCTTAAGGCGTATATAGCAGCTAAATAACTTCTTAGCAAAATCAGATGAACTTCTGGCACTGCAATAAATATATATCATTATTCATTATATTATCTTGTAATCAAAACAAGTTTCTAAAAAATTTACTCGATAAAAAAATTACCAAGATACTTAAGTAACTTTGAAATGAACGATCTCTATTATTTATAAATGCACATGTATATTGAAAAAATTAAAAAACTTACGTATTATATTATCAAAAAAACTTAGTTGTGGTACATTTTCGATTAGGCATCTAATTTTGAAGTAATCACGCTTATTTTTGTATGATAATGATACCTCTAAAACAAGTTAGAAATGAAATATTTCTGTTATTTATAAATGTATATTGAAAAAATTAAAAAAAAACTTACACGTATTATATTATCAAAAAACTTAGTTGTTTTTTTTTACTCGCTCTCGGTCTTTTTTCTCTTTTACAACAATGCAACAGTATGTGTAAAGAGGACATAATAATAAATGACTCGGGACAGCGCCCTAACTGACTTGAATTGCTTGAAACTACCTGGCAGAAAGCAATCTGTACCTACAAAGTTTGCCAATTTTTATCGTCAAATAATAAAACTTGAAATAGAGTCTACATTGTAGGGACACATTAGAGAATTGAAACATAATGAAACTGTGCATAATATGAAGTTCATATAAAGCTTAAGTGCATTCGTTTTTCATTTATATTCGTATATTTTAACACTTAAGAGTGGCAACGAATGGATAAATTCCTTCGTTTTGCCTTTTATTTCATCTAATACATCGCTTACAGAAAAAGCTGAATGTTCTCTACATCTTGATTAAATCGGAGCGGTTGAGCTGCAATTTTGCAACTTTTATCACTGCACACCTCATTACCCAATATGTACGTATCAAAACTGTTACGTTGCATGAGTGGAGAGAGGGAGCTCGATACGGCTAAATAAAATTTAAGGATCCGGAAAAGAGCCAGCCTTTACGGAAACGATGGCAAACAGACTATGTACTTCATCTTGAAATAACAAAGGAATTTGGATATATTAAAAAATGAAATGAAAATAAAAAGTTTATAGGTACAACTTTGAAATGAAACAAGGAAGGAGGATGAAGGTACAACTTTTCTAAAAGGCGCGGCGGTATTTTCCGTGAATCCATTACAGCGAAACTACTTAAAATCCTCTTCTGGGTAGTTTTTTATATGCCTTAGGATACGTTGAAACAGTACGGAAGAGAACTAGCTGGTAGGTACGATACAAACTACTCAATAAAACTTTTTCAAGTTTGTATTGGATGCTCTAAATCCAGATAATCTGGATAAAGTTCCTTATTCTTTATTCTAGGTTAGACACAATCTGTCTCTAAAGTAATCTGAAAATGTTATTTTATTATTATTATTTTCAGCATAATTTGTTTCACAGGAGGGCTTAAAGGTTTAGTCATTCCACGCTTTATCAGTCTAGTTTATTTCGTTTACCGACAGTCTCTAAACAACGAAAAAAAAGTATCAAAGATAGATGTTAAAATGTTCTTGTCTTATCGTCGTACAGTCGCGGAAAAGGAATGTTTGGCAGGTTAGCCGTCACCATACATTGATCTGGCTGATGACCGTGTGGCTTCGGCCAAAACTAATATTACTCCATCTCTCCCCGGGAGTGGCGTATAAGAGCTGGCTAAGGGAATATCCAGGGAATGGGGAGGAGTATTTTCCTCGGCCATCATCTTATCACTGCGATCATCAAGAAGCGTATACAAATATACAGGGTGCGTTTGTTTTAGTATGTGATCCCGGAAGTGGGTTCATGGTTGTCGACAAGTTGTGACAACCTCCCATGAAAAATAAAATTCTTCTTCAAGCGTGAAGCGCACGGCATTTTCTGGGTTTTTAAGTCTCTTCTAATCAACATCATCATATAATACAGATCAATATATTTGAAGTGAATCAGCTAATATAGGGCTGCACAGATTCTTTAGTAGAATTTTGAAATGCCATGACTTCAATGAAAAATTCCGAATTTTAAAAGCTGGTAAAACAAATGTTGTTGACCTCCAGGACTACATTGACCTCCTTTCGGTATAACATGCCAATTCAAACTCAGGCTGTTTATGGAAAAATCCGATAGGGGTCAGCAGTAATCCCTTTTGGAGATGACGATGATATAAACTGGTCGTATTAAACTAACAATATCATAACACTAACACACATCACTGATTTCGCATAGTACTGGTTTTCTATTACGAGGCAATTTTGAAGTCCTTCAACTTTAAATTGACAAACAATCTTTTTCCGCACTGGTACAAGGCATCCTTCGTTTCTAGGTGTAGGCCGCGAGCCGACGTCTCGTCATTTCGTATGCACACCATCTCTGTCTAGCCCATTTAATTCTGTAGCTGTTTTCCATTAGAACACTATTACGGGAATTACTTTAGTATCGTCAACATGGGATCGATGACCTGCAAAATAGGGTTGCCTACTATGAGTATACGATAATTTTCTGTTCTCTTTCAATGGTATAAACAAACCTGATGGATCACCAACCAATGACACAGATAGAAATTCAAATTATAATTATGACATTGGCTAGCGATCTGATCACAATTGCTGTCATTGGTTGGCGTCCGCCGAGTTTGTTTGTTGTTGTATTTTAATTGTCGTATACATAGTATTATTTTATTATGTACATTAGGGTAATTTTGATTAACCGAACAACATAAAGAATTATACTCAATTTAAAATCAAAGTTTAGGAATTACTTATCCATACAAATAAATAAAATTGAAGTGTCTGTTTTTAATACGGTAGCCTTAAGAATTCTATGTTACGGGAAATAAAACTAATCTGGGTGGCGTACTTATGATTGTGTACTAATATAACTAAGTTTAAAACAATTGCTGAGCTATTGCATTAGGTACTACCTGTAATGATAGCTGTAAGTAAGAAATAAATAAATAAATAAAAAATATCCAAATAACAGCTTTTTACTAAATGCATATAAAAGTTGGCGTTGACGGCTCCGTAGCTAAGTTGGTAGTAACCCTGCCTGCAAAGCGAGGGGTCCCGGGTTCAATTCCCGGCCGGGGCAGATTTTGTGTAAACATAAAGTTTGTTCTCGGGTCTTGGATGTTTGTGATGTGTATCTGTGTGTGTCCATGCCACCTGCGACACAGGGAATCCTAGTGCGGGGGTATGAGTGAAAAAAAAAATAATAATAAAAAAAAAAAAGTATATACGGTAACTTAAACAAAACAACCATTTTTAAAATTTTTGTCTGTCTGTCTGTCTGTTTGTTCCGGGTAATCTCCGAAACGGCTGGTCCGATATTGACGGGACGACACTGGCAGATAGCTGATGTTACAAGGAGTAACATAGGCTACTTTAATTTTAGAAAAATATTTAGGGTTCCGCGCAAAAAAATAAAAACCATGTAATCCAAAATCTCCACGCGGGTGAAACCGCGGGGTAGCAGCTAGTATAGCATATAGTTTATGGACCGGAGAGTAACATAGACTATTTTTTATCATGGAAAAATGCACGGTTCCTGTGGGAACGCAGGTAAAACCATGGACAGACGCTATTTTATATGTATATATATATACAAGAATTGCTTGTATTAAATTATTAGGCTAGCTGTCGGCGTGGTTAAGAAACGAACAAATGTCTTAGGCTGAGATTCAGAGACGAATCTAAGCGTGGACTCACGCTTCCATACGTCAAAATTCTATACAGTTTTGACATATGGAAGCCAAAGTCTACGCTTAGAATCGTCTCTGAATCTTAGTTCTTTTTTATTGGCAGCATAGTAGTTTGTTAATTGTACCAAATGTTTTAACCGACGAGAGTTGAAACCATATCTTCAAGCTTGCCATACACTCTTTCTCAAGTTTCTACAGCCGCAAGTAGCATTAGCTTCGAACTATGTCAACGAAAAATTTCTAAATCAGTCACTTCAGGCAAATCTATTTGAAGAATTTTGCTAAGGCAATAAAAGTGATAAAATCATTACGTATGTGTAAACACTCTTGCGTAATCCTAAACTAACCAAATTGTACACATTCAAGGGTCCCTTTTTCTGAAGCATGGAAATTTTCCTGCCGACTGGCAACCTTACTAAATCGATACTGTTTACATACCGCGGAAGGTTCTGCCAATCTGTTAGAGTGGAAGCATAGTAAAATCAGAGAAGTATGTTATATTCACAGAGCGTTATCGAACGCGGCTTGTATGGGTGCGTGCTACCATGCATCAAAAGTGTCTATTTCCAGGCGGCCACGACTGCTTCGCTAGTTGACGGTGTCCTTTGTTGTGCGTGTGAATAGATGCACACACATAAAAGCCGCGTACGGTAACGCTTACCACCTCACGAAAGAAGATCCGCGGCAATAAGTAGAACTCTAAAGGTATATTTTATCATTTAAATTTTATTTACTGAGATAACGAAATCTAATTCATCCTATTATAACTTAGAATTGAATTTTTTGGGCAGTCTAAAAAAATAGAGATCAGAAAAATTCCGACACACGACTGTGGCGCCGCGTCTGCGCGACTTCTTTCGTGAGACGGACTTCACTGTACTTTTCCATACCTGCGTGACGTACATTCGACAACTTCACTTGTTTCACTTGTTGATTGATATCCATCAATCATACTGTACCATGTAATGCGCGCCTAACGACAGAGCATTGCAGTATCCCTCAGAAATTTGAAACACAAAGATTAGCGGGCGTCGTATTGCGCTCGTTACCCTGATACACTAGATATCAAATCTCATAAGCCCAGTACTTTCACTACTTTGCTCATCAAACCGGAACTCAGTGTAATACTTACATATACATTACCGTTTGGCGGCAAACTACGTGAGTAGGGGTATCCACCTATATGCAGACCGTAGACGCTTATGCAAACGTGCGTTTGCATGTCAAAATAACAACGCTTTTGCATCCAGCGCGGAATACGATTTATCTCGTAATCGCCGCTTGATGCACAAGCGTTATCAAAATGCAAAATAAGCGTCTACGGTCTGCAATACGGACCGTCTGGTAACATACACAGGAAAACATACTTTTCTGTTTTTACTATGGTAGGCTCGTTGACTGCAGGAGTGACGAGGCGAAGTGTTTTTAATCGTTTATAAACTTTCCACGTGAAATGGAAAGACCATTAAGATGGAGACGTTTCAAGATATTGCGTCGTCGTTATGAATTTATGTTCTCTCTAGTTGCGCCCGTTTATTTCTTTTCTGAAGGAACTGTGCTTTTTATTTAACTTCGATTCTTTCCGGTCGGTAATGTACTCAGTAGGTCAATCATATTTTTAAATTAGATTTAATGAGAAAATATGTTCTCTATATAACCTTCTTGAATCTGTGAAAAGGTTTCACGTGTTACATCTAATACGGTCAATTTAAGATGACAGTTAACCTGCTAATCATTTCCTTATCACAATTATAAATTGTATAACAATTGTCCTATCTTAAGTTTAGCGGAACTTTTGGAGCGAATAAAAATACACATGCAGCGGAAAGCGAAGAAATACTTGGCTCTCCAGTTCTCTGACTTTTTATAAACTTCGTAAAAGCAGAGTGCAAGACTTTTTAGTCGACTGAATGCACTTAATTAAACATTTTCAGATCGCCAGGCAAGTTAGTTACGCTAAGGAAAAAAGTTGTGAAAGAATTTTTCCTTCTAATAGGTTAGTATATGACAGCCTCGAGGCTGTAAGCAGGTAAAGGGATTATTATATGTTCTGTGGCAAGGGTTTGAAAATGAAATGCCTTAGACAACCGACCGTTATACAATCATCCCTTCTAACTAGGTGGTAGGACTAAGTCTTCTGCGAGTGTCCGTCAGGGGTAGTATACCACCACTTTGCTCGTGAAGTCTGCCCCCGAGCAGTAATCTACAAGCTTTACTGTGTTCCTGTGTTCCGGTTTGAAGAGCTAAGTCGCCAGTGAAAGTACTGGGTTTATGAGACTTATTTCCCTAATGTCTCAGGATAACGAGAGCACTGCAGTGCCGCGCAGGCCTTTGTGTTTCAAAGTTCTACATGGCACTACAATTATTGTGGGCCAGCGTTATGCTTGCCATCAGGCAAACGGCCAGCTCGTCTCGTTATCAAATAGTATTAAAAAAAAATTCAACTCTTTCAAAATGTTTATTTATTAGGTACTATTATTTTTTATATACCTACATTGCTCTCTTTGGAGAGTTATACCGCTACTATTTTCATTATTGAGATAGAGTTCCGGGAGTTGGATGTTATATTTGAAATTGTTTCCTCTTTAAGGATCTTTTTTCTGATTTCCGCCATCACATAATCATAGTTTTAAAGCTGTCGCCAATAAACTGAACCCCTTTTGTTTTGTCCGTTATTCATTTTCTCACGAACCACAAAAGTGCCAGTAGTGTATAGTGTATTGTTTAACAGTGAAAACTTTCACGTCTTTATTTCCCTAAAACAAACTTTCGCTAAACGAACACGAATTTTTTGGTTCCGAACGAAGACGAGAGATGGCGTGTTTCTTTTGTTTTCTTTTGTTTTACGCGCGTCCTCACATTGGAAGGCAGACGTGCTGAGTTGCTGACATACTCATAAATTCTTTACAATTTAAAAACTTACGAGACACTGTGAGGGAGATTTGTTTTGCTATTTACTGAAATGAAAAATGTCTGGAACATTTTAGAAATAAATTTTTGTTCAGTTGGGTTCAAAATTATTGTTGTTCTTTCTTGTGGGATTAAGCTTGAAGAACACGTGCAATTTGATGTCGTTGTTGGTATAGAGTTTGAAAGTGACGCTTTTTACCACGATTGTGTTCTTTTAACTTTAGTGTTCTAGCCACAAGTACACTTTTATTTATAACGGACGAAAAAGCGGGTAGTATTTTTCAATTTTTCAACTTTAATAGCTAGTTACTCATTGGTTTATCAAGATAATTAAATGAAAAAATTAATTGACATTTTCTACACAAATTGTAACGACATAATTTTTTTAAGTGTAGAAATACTATGTTTAAAAAATCCCAAAGTGAAGCTGTTTTGAAAGAAAAAATGGAGAAACATTTAATTAAAAGACGAAATATTTTTGTAAGGTACTTGATAATATCTAAACAAATAAATAAAATTGAAGTATCTCTTTGTAATATCAAAATAACAGCTTTTTACTGCTTGTCTGTCTGTTTGTTCCGGGTAATCTCCAAAACGGCTAGGCCAATTTTGACGGGACTTTCACTGGCAGATAGTTGATGTTACAAGGAGTAACTTTGGCTACTGTTATTTTAGAAAAATAATTAGGGTTCCTCGCAAAGAAATTAAAAACCATAAAATCCAATATCTACGCGCGGGTGAAACCGCGGGCAGCAGCTAGTATCTATCTATTTTTGTTTATGGGTGGTTAATTTATTGTTGATTACTTTAAATGCTAGTATCTGTTGTGGCTTCTATCAAAGTGGAATCTCACTGAACTGAGCATCGGTCCAGACAAGGTCCAGATAAGTAAACAGAAAGACTGAGCTATATCAGAGTTCGAGAAGTTTTTAATTAATTACGTCACACTAAAGACTGTGTCCACGATTGACTCAGATACGACCGGTATACCAAAAGTACTAACTCTGCCGTGAATGTCTGTATTGGCGGGTTCCATAAATTTTCTCGTGTAGTCTGCCATCAAGCATGTATTACTGTGTTCCGGTTTGATGGGCAAAGTACATAGTGGAATTACTTGGCTTATGAAATTTAATACCTGATGTCCAGGAAAACGACCTAATTGCATCGTTACCAAACGTATATAAATGTGTTTTTTTTATGATATTTGGTAACGATACGATCTGATCGTTTGCCTGACGGTAAGCATAACGCCGGCCCATAACAATTGCAGTGCCACTCAGAACTTTGAAACACAAAGGCCTGCGAGGTACTGCAGTGCGCTGAGACATTAGATATTAAGTCTCATAAGCCCAGTAATTTCACTGGCTACTCTGCTCATCAAACCGGAACACAGTAATGCTTGCACACTACTGCTTGGCGGCAGACTTCACCAGCAAAGCGGTGGTAACAACCCAGACGGACACTCGCAGAAGAGTTAGTCCTCCCACTATCATATGTGTATATTTGTTCACTAACAAAAACCAACTCTTTTTGAACTTTTTATGCCCATATTTCTTTTTCTATTGTATAGTATAACGAGCCTTAGGAACTGTTGATAGTCGTCCATTTTTACACCGCCCGTCACGCAACCTGTGATATTGGAAACACACTGTGTAGTTTGCATGATTAATTGCAACGAAGTATAGCAATACGGCGCCTTAATTAATTGTTTTGACTGATCAAGAATTTAATTAGTACAAGAGCGTTGGAATATTTTGATTTTTTGAGTTCAAAGTGATTCCAAAATGAATTCATACATAACGCGTGGTTTAATTCCCGTAAGTTGAAATACATTTTATATGGTTTTAATTTAGTGGCTTCAATTCAATTATTTATTAATTAGATAAATATTACACACCAGTAATCATATTTAAATAATAAAAAGATACATTAAACCAACAATTTAAAATTTAAATATATAAGTAGGTATACACATATCTACAGAATAGTCAGTAGAATAAAACAATTTAAAGAAAATTTTACTCTTTAAAAAAACTAGTTATTAATTGACTTTAGAAATTTTACTCTTAAAAAAAACTAGTTATTAACCTAAGTAAGTTAATAACTAGTTTCTTTAAAGTAAAGAAAGGGCAGATTCTATGTTTTGTTGTATAAGCTTATATTTTTTATTTTCGTTCACCGTTACCGATTTCGCTGTTACTTGTGAATGGGTATAATTCTTGAGGTGGTCCCTTAAAAAAATCTAAATGAATATGTACCTAAACCTCGAAAACTATTATTTCATATAATTATCGCAAAACTTTTACAGAAGTCGGTTCCCACTTTTTATTATTATTATTACATGTTGTTTATCCAGATGGCTTCTTCTCTAGACTAGACCTCTCTTTGATTCAGACTTACTGTCACACTTTATTAAATCCATGACGCTCGTTCCTTGGAAATTGGGGCAGCCTCTAATGTAGGGACGATACTTGTGTCAACACTTTGGCATCGTCTCATATTTCTGAGACACAAATTAGGGGTGGCGCCACGGCTTCTTCAGCTGATCAACTCGAGCGGCACAAATATATGCTAACCTCTGGAGCGGTTACATATTTGAGCCGTTTGGTGTTGAAACATTGGGTCCGTGGAGGCCGGAAGATCATTTTTTCTAAATTTTGTCAGAGCGTTTGATTGATGCGACGCGTAACCAAAATACTGGTACTTATTTGGCTCAACGGATCAGCATTGCGGTTCGACGAGGCAATGCCGCCAGCATGTTGGGTACGCTTTCAACTGGTAGTGGGCTAGAAGATTTGGATTATCTATAGGCCTACTAGGGCTTGTAGATTTTCCAACTGTTTTTGTAGCTAGGTTAGACGTAGTGTTTATTTATGTGTTAGCTAGTTAATAAAGGCTATTAACCCATTGAAAAAGACTTATATCAGTTATTTTTTTATTTCAGTTTTTTCTATTTTCACAGATACAACAAGAATCGTTTGCTTTGCCGCTGAGGCTTGATTTCGATATGTTGTTTAAAGATGAACTGGGTAAAATCTATTTTTTTTTAGAGTTTCGTACCGATTGCAAAAGTAACTATTATTATATAAATATATACATCACAAAAATTTCGCTTCCAACAGGATTCGAACCTGCGTCTTCTGGCTTGCCGGGCCAAACGCGATATATATTTATGTGAACATCCGCTAGTGTCGGTTAACACTATAAAATATATTTCATAACTATTATTAGATCTCTAACTTGCCCGTTTATCTATTATGTGTACCAAGACCTTTTTTATATTTACAGATCATAATGTACCCGATATCTCATCAAGCGAAGATAATTCCTGGGAGTCCGGGGATACGGATGTTAGTAGAGGTAAGGATAAAAAAAAACAAGTTTTTTTAATACTACTTGATAACGAGACGAGCTGGTCGTTTGTCTGATGGTAAGCATAACGCCGGTCTATAACAATTGCAATGCCATTCAGAACTTTGAAATGCAAAGGCTTGCGTGGCACTATGCAGTGCGCTCGTTACCCTGAGATAAGCCCAGTAAATTCACTTGCCACCTGCTCATCAAACTGGAACACAGTAATGCTTGCACATTACTGCATGGCGGCAGACTTCACGAGCGAAGCGGTGGCACTAACCCAGACGCACACTCGCAGAAGAGTTAGTCCTACCACTTAGTGTTTCTATGCTGGTTGTAGTAGCACGACCACATACATTCAAATTCCCTTGGGTATAGTATTTTCTATGATCACATTCTCAGTAGCTTCGGATTCCCCCAATATGGGGAATCCTAGTTATAGGGGGTCAGAATTTATGTATATGTGACCATTGATAATTATTTATTTTTCACAGAAATGATGAAATACTACAAGTATATTGGTATGTCATATTATATCTTCCCTAAATTTTTGTAAATTGGTACTTACCTAATAAAAGTTTATTATAATAGTTATGATATTGTCGTATTTTCTGTTGTGTAGCTAAACTGGACCGAAAATATTACAAAAACGTGTTTGGTAAGTAACTGCATTAGTTGATAAGCGATCACCAACACATTTAAAATTGGGATGTTGCATGAAACACAAAATACATAAATTCTGTCGTTAATAGTTTGAAGAAGATCACATTAACACAATAAAAATTAAATTCACAACAAATATTATATAATTTCCACAAAGAATTTTCTACCTCAACACGCTAGAGTAACCCTTGTCACTTCTTTATTGGTACCTATGCTTGACTACGCAGATGTATGCTACCGAACGCCACTGAAGAGCAACTAAATAAACTGGAACGCCTTCTCAACTTGTGCATTCGCTATATTTATGGCCTGCGCAATTACAACCATGTGTCTCAGTTCCGCTTCCAATTAAAATGGCTAAACATCCGTTTTCGGCGGAATGCACACACTGTCTGTCTCCTTTATAATATCCTTTTTAATTCCCACTCTCCAAACTATCTTAAGGACCGATTCATATTTCTCTCTTCCCTGGGCCGACCACAGCGCTCATCTCAAGTTTTTCAACTAATGGTTCCACAACATAGAACGGCATTATACTCAGATTCCTTCACTGTCACCGCAATACGTCTCTGGAACGATCTTCCGCCGGATATCCGCCAGGCATTATCGATTGGTGCTTTCAAGTCCAAAGTGTATAACCACTACCTTGCTCTCCAGAACAAAGCCACAAACTGAGCAAATCACTAGATTACTTTACCTAGGGTACCTATATTTTATTTGATTATGTATGTATACATGTATTTATGCTATTAGATTGGTTCGTGTTTTCTTATATTTGTATTTTTTGTATGTACACATATTTTATTTCTCCATACAAATTTACTTATCCAATAACTATGATCTGCACTACCTTGTAAAATCACCACATTACACCGAGGTCAACTGGAAGATAATGCTTTATAGCATTAAGTTCGCCTATGTACCTTCAACTATGATTGTGCAATAAAGAATTTTCTATCTATCTAAAGATACTGCATCTAAAATTTTATAAATTCACCAATTTTTTTATCATCCATTACTAATTTAAATGATGCCGTCACATTAGTTACATTTAAATGAATTAAAAAATGTATACCAACAATGTACTTAAGTACAGTTTTTCACGGACAAATCAACAAAATGCATTTTTTAGTACAGCTACAATTACGGCCCGCATAGAACAAGTGACGTCAGATGTTTTGTCCAATTCGTATGGGGCGTGTTAGCGACTAACTCTCATTTTTGACTTCTTCGATCGTTCGATTTCCATTTCGATGTAGACATTTGATTCTCTTGAGAAAACGAATTGATTTACATCATAAAAAAATGGAGTCAACATCCCTATTGTCACGTTACTCGAAAACAATACCAGGGGGTATTGTCTCCCTTAATGTACCATCCCTTAATCTCCAATTTTGTTTGTGCAATAACAGTTTTCTATCTAAATATCAATCTAATCTTTTGTTTTTTGTAGCAATTTTTAAAATATATATCTAATGTTAAAATTTATATTTTATTTCAAATAGTACAGTAACAGCACATTATTTATATACTTATATCGATTACATTCTAAGAAGAAAATATAATATTTTAGTGCAGGAGTCAGTGGCTGTAGGCATAAAGGTGAATAGGGTTATATTCAGTCCCCTCCACACTCACTGCAACTTTTGTGGAGAAGCAGATATGTCCCACCTCGTCTTATATTGTTCGAGCCTTACTACCTGCACGATGGAAGATCTGTGGACGCAAACGATACAGTCATTATCGGAGTTCACTAACCATTTTGATCCGAAGTTCAACTATGGACTAGGTTTAACTCATGTAGGTTCCAAAGTTCATATCAGCTTAAACTTCGGATTATGTTAAACGCCGAACATTTTGACATCTACTTTTAGAGCTAGGTCTGAATAGTTCGTGAACTGCTGACTTGATCGTATTTGCTTGGTAAATAACTATAATTCAATCTTCTGTTTAGACTAGTTTTGGGAATTTAGACACCGACGTGATCGGAGAACTTCGTTTATCTCAAATTTGACCAAATGCGACCTTTGCCAATTTAATTTAAAGTTGTAGTTAAACCAATGGCACACAAAGAAGAGAAGACGATCATTCTTCCCCTTGTTAGAACTTAACCAAATCTCGATGACCGTATCCTTAACCTAATGTAGTACTAATAGGTACTAAAATTATTTGGTATTTCAGACAAAAATATGAGCCAAGATGGTATGTTAAAAACGAATTCTTATTATATTCTTAAATTTTAGGATTAGCTTAGACAGGACGAATCACTACATCTATCTCAACTTTAAATAAATTAATTTTCTTATAAAAAAGTTACTGTAAGCAATTTGAATGAAAAAATATAAATAATACGAAGCGGAGAAAATCCGTACCAATAATAAATGCGAAAGTGTGTTTGTAGGTTTGACCTTCTTTCACGCAGAAACCGCGACGAATCGACGTGATTTTTTACTTGGATATATTTTAGACCGGAGGCTACTTTTGATCCCGGAAAAGTGCTCAGTTCTGGTGGGAATCACCACGCGGGTGTATCCGCGGCCACAAGCTAGTATATTATACAACCGTAAAATGACGAATGTGACATAGAAAATCGGAAGACCCAAGTTCAAGTTCTATTGGATGCACATTGTTTATCAGATTATTTCAGAAAACTGTAGTTTGTAAACTGGAATTTACGGACTCCCTTATCGATTTACTATTTTTTTTTATTATTATTAAAGTTATTTTGGATTTTTTTAAATTTTTGTATAAATCTTTTAGGCCAACTTTTATAAAGTATTTACGTACTTGTTATTGTTAGTTACTCCGTGACACAGATACAGCTGTTTCTTTACAGAGCAAAACGAGCTACTCTATTACCAAAACCTGCTGAAGAAAGTCAAGGAACTGAATAGTAAGTTCGAAAGAAATAACACTTCATATTGCTCAGGTTCCGATTTTTGAATGTCACGAATGATTTCGAAATCACCGATGACGAAATTCTCAGCGATGACTTTGAAATCACTAATTTGCAAAAGTTGTATTTTTGAAAGTCACACCCTGTATACCAATCATGCAACTATTTCTCAGCTTTGATCACAGATAAACTTATGATTGTGTTCTATATATTTTTATTTTTAAGTTGGAAATTGTTTTCATGTCAAAATTGGCACTAAATACTGACTACTAAAATCACCACCTATGACCATGACCACTAAATATCTATGATATCGTTTACGAGTGGGGGTACCCATTCGTAAACGATATCATAGGTATGAAAAGTTTAGTCACCCGCTGAGATTAAAAAATACGACTTTTTGTAAATCGGTGACTATCGGTCATATCGCTGATATTTAGTCACTCGGTGACATTCAAAAATTGCACCCCAGGATCTTAATACTGATTCAGAATACCGGTGCTCAAAATTAGCTTGAAAAATTGAACAATTTTAAAAATTAAACTTTCAAAAATTTTTAAGACTATCAATAAAAACGAGAGTCATTTGCCTGGTGGTATTGCACAACGAAAACCCCTAACAATTGCAGTGCAACTCAGCACTTTAAAATACAGAAAGACCTACATTGCTTGATAAGTCCATTGATTTTACTAACTACTTTGCTCATCAAACCGGAACACAATAATGGCCTTGGTGACAGACTACCTACATGCGTAAAGCGTTGGTATCCCCTCAGATAGGCAATGACAGAAGAGTTATATAAACTACCACCGTATCATAGTTTTGATTGCACCACGATATTTTTCATTCACTGTATACTCAAGCTATTTGTTGGTTTTGAATCATCCCTTCATATCAACATACATTATTTATTAGTATACGATTATTTCAGCAGTGGACGTCTTCCGGTTCATGATGATGATACTTTTCATTGTTCACTATCTTTGTTTTGTATATATTTCAGAAGAAAATCGGCGCCGAAATAATGGAAAGTGAAAAGAGAACCATTTTCAATAAAGAATTATGAGCTATAGTTTGGTTTTTATTCTTTCAAAACAGTTTGTAAAATTTTTCATACCAATGTGATTTATTGCGAATGGGTTATTGATGTTAATGTATATATTACTACATCGATAACTTTAAACGAAAAAAAATCTAATAGGTGAACCTTTTCTAAATAACAAAAATCAGAAGAAAATCTGTCGTAGTGTCTCTTTCTGGTATAAATTATTTAAATACTTAGTTCTGCACGCGGTTTCACCCGCGTTCCCACAGGAACCGTTAATTCTTCCGGTATAAAAATTATCCTTGTCCATCCATTTCCATCCCCCATTTTCCCTATTTTCCTTCTCCGGTCCATAAACTATATCTATGGCAAAAATGTTGATCCGTCGCGGACTGAAAAAAGAACAAACATACAAACACAATTTCACATTTATTATATAAGTATGGATTTAGAAAAATAAAACTTAACAATATGGAACTAAATAATTTATGTTTCATTTACAAAAAAAGGATTTTGCTTATTGGCTTCCTCTGCAAGTCTTTTATAATTATTAAATTATACTTAAACTAGAAGCTTGTCAATAACCTCACTTCTTATCAATAATCTCACACAGAAAGTGTGTAAAAGTATCTCAGCTCATAATCAGAAAGTTGTGATTATCAACCGTGATACTTGAACCCAAAACTTTAGTAAGTAAACCCCATTTCACTTTCACAATAAAATCCTTGTCCTTCAAAGTTAGTCAACAAGTCGTGCCACCTACGAGCCCCAAATCTTGAAATTCTGTTTGATTTGGAACGATAAGAGCACTGACATGATATTATTTAGGTCCAAATTGATCTGTATACCCTTAATATAGAACACCTGTACCATATAAGTTCATGAGTAACTCGGAAATGTGCTTCAAATTCCATTGCTTATTTATTCAAAAAGGATTTTACTGAGCTAAAAACCTGCAAAACATTATTTGGTGAACCTTCGTATTTAATTTTCTTTTCATCTTTTCAATGATTAACAAAGACAAACAAACAATGGGGCATCTGGTCCACATTTATTGTATTTTGAGCCATTATTACCACGTAATCAAGCCTGTCAAGAGAAACCCTGTAAAAGGAGACAAGGGACTTTTGTACCGCATCTTTACTTTCCGTTGACAACTCTGTACAGCTCAGCCTTTTCGAATTGTTTGCAGAGAGGGTATTATTCACTTGTCCATTTCCGTGGTCTTTAATAGTTCTCGTCGGCGTAAAGAACTTTATCATGTTTTAAAAGCCATAGGTGTATGAAAAGGCCACCCTTTATAAATATATACCTTATTCAACAAAAGAAGAATAATTCAAATCGGTTGACAATTAGCAGAGATATCGAGTAAAATCGCTACAAAAGATGGCAGAAGGAAGAAAAATCAGAAATCGAATTGGAAGTCTGTTATAAATACAAAATTAAAAAGGAAACTTTAACAAAGAGCGGTCTTATCGCTTATAGCGATTAGTGAGAAAAACGTACAGTTCTCTAAAATTTAACAATGTATTTTCCTTTCTCGTACAAAAACAAACAGTATTCATAAGGAATATTCGGTGTTCATATAATTGGCCGGATCGGTTCTCTGTAACAACAAAAATGAAATCTACACCGGCCAATTAAGAAAACAACGGTGAGAGTATCTGTTAACTAATACGCTTAAACAATCGGGTATTGATCGGGCTGGTTTATTTTAGACTAGCTGCTGCCCGCCGTTTTACCCGCGCGGGGATATTGGATTTCATGGTTTTTATTTTTTTGTGCGGAACCCTAATTCTTTTTCTAAAATAAAAGTAACCTAAGTTACTCCTTGTAACATCAACTATCTGTTAGTGAAAGTCCCGTCAAAATCTGCCCAGCCGTTTCGGACATTACCCGGACCAAACAGACAGACAGACAGACAGACAAAATTTTTAAAAATGGTTGTTTTGTTATATGTACCGTATATATACTTTCATATGCATTTAGTAAAAAACTGTTCTTTTGATATTACAAACAGACACTTCAATTTTATTTATTTGTATGTATAGATGTTTTGTAAATATATGGCTGATTCTATGGCTGTATCTACTGGTTGATATAAGTAGCGGTATATGATATGTACTTAGTATTAAAAAAATCACAAATCTGTGACGACTACAATTGTTTATTATATATTATATTTAAAATAACGAAACACGATACAATAGCATCATAATTGCCGAAAACTGCTGGAAATAACGTTGTTTCCGTATCCAATTCATTCTTTCAATATTTCTCAGCGTTTATTGACGTCAGCTGATGGGTACCTTCCGTGGGCCCTCGTTATCGTGTCGCATCATGGCAAACAAGCCGAGAACCAAGCTAATGGTCCCAACGGCGGAATACGATCCAAGTATGAGGGTTTCGCTGGAGAGAGTAGGTAAGTCTGAACTTTGACTTCAAGCTCGGAATAGAAGCGATGATGACTCAGTGGTAAAGAAGTCTTCGGCTACCAATCTGTAGGTTGATGGTTGGACTCCTATAACGAGTTTGAATAGGATATAATAGACTATATTTATTGGTCTAACCTGTTGGTTACATTGAAGATAGAAAAATGTAATACAAAGAGCCAGAAACATTTTGTGGCAAGGTGACAAGGATGGTGCAACTTTTTAGATATAAAAAAATGTCCTCTCATAAAATAGAAACTAAAAATCGGAAATTACATTTAGTAAATAATTACAATTATTTCAAATTATCACATACAATAATATAATGTGTATTTAAATTTAAGTAAAGAAGTAAATTACGTATCTGTGTCTATAAATATTAACATAAATAAGTATATATTTTCTGGAGTTTTAAAAGGTGTACGCTATGATGGATGAATTGACGCATATGATTGTGACCTTCATACTTACATATTGTGTAATTTTTGGAATACTATAAAAACAATCATAGACACTAAAAACTTATCTGAAAAAAATCAAACAATAATATCCTTTCTCTTCACTTACAGACTTCTAAAAAATTCCAGACTTCAGACGTCTTCGAATCGACAAACCAAATCTACCCTTTTCAAATGCAGGTTCTGAAATCTCTGTCGAGCCATTTCTTCTAATTCCAATTGGAAATCGGACGTGCTTGGAGAATTCTTGTCGGATGCAAGTCTCCGATAAGCTTTCAAGTGTTACTAATAGTGATTTTCCTTCGGATTTGGTCATACATAAGTATATATAGATGTACTTACCTAATTGACAAGAAATACTCTTCCAAAATTATACCATAAACAGATGTAGGCACGGGCAGATGTATAGCCGCATGTAATTGCATCGTATAGTGAATTCGTATTTAGAATCGCCTTTAGTATACTATTGAAAACAACTAGCTTCTGCCCGTGGTTTCACTAGCGTGTTGATAAAAAGTAGCCTGTGTTACTCTCCGGTCCATAAACTATATCTATGCCAATAATCACGTCGATCCGTTACTCCGTTACTACGTGAAAGAAGGACAAACTAACTAACCAACCAACGTACAAACACACTTTCGGATTTATAGTAGGAATAGCTTCCGCCCGCGGTTTTCACCCACGTTCCCACAGGAACCGTGCATTTTACCGGGATAAGAAGTAGCTTATGTTACTGTCCGCTCCATAAACTATAGCTAAGCAAAAAATCACATCGATCCGTTGCCCCGTTACTGCGTGAAAGAAGGACAAAGCAACAAACACACTTTCGCATTTATAATATTAGTATGCCCGAATACTGAAACGTAGGACTAAGTAGAGATAAGGACTAAGTAAGGATAGTAGAATTGCTATTTCCACTTGAAACAGCTACATTTCAGTGGGTAGTTCCTAATTTATTTGATTAAAATTGTTTTGCAATAGAGAAACAGTGCATTATGCTCAGTTAAACAGTTTCAGTCAGGTGCAGTTTAAGACAGTACTTAAGTTCATTGACCGCTCCCTGATGTAATTATTGCAGTATTGGAGGTATACTTTGATCCATGAATGTCTCATGAATATCTTCCTAATGTTTAGTACTTGTGTACTAGGTAATAATCTATTTCTTTTGTAAATGCACAGAAAAAAATATCTCTTTCGATTTGAAGGCAGAAGACGTCAACGAGAAAAACGTCACATAAACTGGTTTCGCTTTTAGATTTCTGCTAGCAAGTATTTCGAAAGGAGGTGACCAAATGTATACTCTATCTAACCTACATCGATTTAATCTAAACTATAAAAATCCTAACATTGGATACTGAATCATTGTAACACTACCAACAACACCTCAGCTTAGAGCTAGCGCGCTCTCGCTTTGTGCTTACGAAAGTAACGCCCACTTGATAATACGAGTACTACAAACACTCAGCATGTTTGTGTTTCTATAATTAACGCTTTCTTTGTTCAGTTTTCTGTTAGCAATAAGGTTTACTTTTGTTAAGCGCGGTATGCTTCCAAATTTCAGGTTTGTTAATTTGGTTTTGTAAATTAGAACAAACGTTACTTTAATGGAACAAAATGTGTTTATTATTTTTAGCCGTACGAACTTCAGAAACATATTTTTTACTAAGCTTTATCTTGGTAGAGCAAAGAAATTTGAGTGCTAAAAAAATCAAAGACATTATTTATTTACAAAATGACATTTATTGGGAAGTGTTAAATTGATACCAGCTTATGAAACGTTACTTTGGTATCGTTTTTTTAAGCTATCAAGTTTTTATTTTATTTGGTAACGAGACGAGCCGGTCGTTTGCCTGATGGTAAGCATAACGCCGGCCGATAACAATTGCAGTGCCACCCAAAACTTTGTATCACAAAGGCCTACGCGGCACTGCAGTGCGCTCGTTACCTTGAGACATTAGGTATTAAGTCTCATAAGCCCAGTAATTTCACTGGATACTCTGCTCATCAAACCGGGACACAGTAATGCTTGCACACTCCTGCTTGGCGGCAGACTTCACGAGCAAAGCGGTGGTAACAACCCAGACGGACACTCGCAGGAGAGTTAGTCCTCCCACTAACAAAACTATTACTGTTATTATGACACGGAAGACGTCCTCTGCTCAATATAGACCTCCCTCATAGGACCCGACTCTAATCGGCTACTTGCCTCTTGTATCCAACGGCTCCCTGCGGTTTTGACCACGTCGGTCTGCCTAGTTCCAAGTCTCACATATCTCTTTAAAACAAATCCAGCAAACGAAAGCTCAAAGCTGACATTTCCACAAAGCTGAAAATTGTGAAGTGGCCACATTGACATGTTTTATTCAGACGGTTCAGCGAGTAATAAGGCAAATCAGATCGCTTTAAAGTCGATCGCAGACGACTTACCGGAAGGAGGTCGGGCGAGGATTACAGATGTTGGAAAATATTATTACTATTTGCGAAAATTCAGAATTCAGGACGAAAATAAAAATACGGTTGACTGATACAGTTATGCTGTGGCAGAGTCTGCTTTTGTTGATGATAATTATGCAAACTAGAGGTGAGATTTGCGTGTATGTAGGAGTACAGGAAAAACGTCATTAAATTTTTACGGTTTTGACTCGGTAGTCAAAACTTTAGGAGTTGCATAATTCCGGTCATTACCGCTCTCAAAAGCGGTTGTGTTTGAAAAATGGGAATACGGTGGGAATTGCCATGCGGGTAAAACCGCGGGCAGTAGCTGGTATATAATTAATATAGGTACGCCATAAACAGTTCAAAGTTGTTTAATAAAACCACGAAACGCTAAGAAACGAATACTTTAAAGTTAGATATTACTTTTAGTTTGAAATTTACTTTGAAAAATATTTTCAAAATTATGACGGCGTTCTCTTGCAGCCCCTGCTTTCATTAAGTTTTGGCATCATCATTATGAATTTTGAAATCTTTGGCTTACATTTAAAAAAATTAGCAGTATACTACACTACACTACACTACAAATTAGCGGTATAATACACCATGTATTAAGGTGGTTTCCCAACCAGACACAGCAAACGAGTCGCACTGTGATTCGTTGGGACTTTTTTCCCATCGAGTCACACTGTTACTGGTAGCAACATTTTTTTAAATGCAGACTTCCAAAAGATAGTTGAAGTAACGGAGGAACAGTTGAGCTAAACTGCAAAGCTAGTAGTAAATCGTTTTAAAATCGGCAGTTCGTGATGATATTCCACTTTGAGGCAATTCAAATGCGGCATTGAGTTCCTAAATCCTACCGCATTGCACTCCTTGGGGAATGAGGCCTTTGCCAACATGCAAACGTTCCCTAACGGCAAGTTTATCGAAAGTTACAAGACTTGTAATACTTAGTATTGAGACCAAAACGGGTCTGACAAGTTAAATAAAAGCTTGTAATAAAAAAAATGCTTTAAAAAAGCGACGAACCGACTTCAGCGACAAACTACTGAACCGATTTTGATGAAACTTCTATGGGACCAATCTGAAAGTATATCCTTGCAAATAAAAAAAGAATTTTCCAAATCGGTTAATAAATGACGGAGATCTGAGGTAACAAACATAAAAAAAAACCGACGAATTGATAACCTCCTCCTTTTTTGGAAGTCGGTTAAAAAAGACGGAATTTCATTACCTATGTGAAAATGAGGCACATACTGTCACTATCAAAAAGCTATCCGTGCGAAGCCTGGGCGGCGGTTCGATAATTGATAATGTTCTTTGGAGCTAACCACCAGGTTTACAACAATGCTAACATTTTTTTTTATATTTAGTAGTAGGTAACTTTTGCGTTTGACCACGGTCTCACCTAGGCGACTATGCTTCAATTTAAGGTGTGATAAAATTAAAATGTTTTTAGCTGGAAACACTGACTTAATGAAACTAATCGCATAGGTTCCTTGCTCTTGTCCTCTCTAATTTACTTGTATGAAAGTATATACGGAATATTAATATAATATGTATGAAATATATATGTAATATATGAATTATATATGAATTCCGTATATATGAAAGTATATACGGAAGTTATAACAAAACACCATTTTTTTAATTTTTTGTCTGTCTGTCTGTGTTTTCCGGGTAATCTCCGAAACGGCTAGGCCGATTTTGACGGGACTTTAACTGGCAGATAGATGATGTTATAAGGAGTAACTTAGGCTACTTTTATTTTAGAAAAAGAATGAGAGTTCCGCGCAAAAAAATAAAAACCATGAAATCCAATATCTCCGCGCGGGCGAAACCGCGGGCAGCAGTTAGTTTTCAGTAGTTTTACACTTTTGACTTAACTCGAGCTTATACTTGAGCAAATACGAAAAAATAAATAAATCTAAAGATATCATACAAGACTTGTTTTTGTTGGAAACAGTCCCTGATCCTTCGTGCGGTTAGATTTATATCACTACGGGAATATTTGTACCGGGTTTCGCCTTTTGGATTTATTGTTCGCTGTTAGTCACGACCAGGTGAGGTTTGTTGTGGGTTGTGGGTGCTTGTGGGTGGTTGTTTTAACTGTTATAGTGTTCAGTATAAAAGTAAAAAAATGTCGTATTAAAGGCAGATAGCTTATAGAGTTTGCAAGGTAGATTGACGACTTGAGCAAACCCGCGGGGAACCGTTAGACGCATGTCCTAGGTGGCGTTCTATGGGGCTTATGTTCAACTGTGGACATAATCCGGATGATGATGATGATGATGATGAGAGTTTGCAAAGTAATACGATGCAAATATTCAGATTGCAACCGTTTAGCAACATAATCTATATGTAAAACTCTATAGGAAGAAGATTAAAATATTTTCTAGGAAAAACATAAAAGCGTATTTTAAAATCACGTCGTCAGCTGGTTTGACGTAATCTGAAGCCGGATTTCCAACTGTGCACATACAAGCGGCTCACGTATAAAAAGCACCGACATAAATGGGACACGGTGACGTAGTCACATGCGTCTTTCCTGCCAGAACAGTACAGAGTTGTGCGTTCAAGCGACAGCCGAGTGTCTTTAAATTAAAGGTGAGTGCAATTAAATTGCACTGTAGCGACAATACGTTTCCGTTTTAGTATCACGGCGTGTAGTACACATTAATTAGGAGAAGGTTGCAGTGTAAAATCAAAGAAAACGCTTGTCCAAAATTGTCCATATTCTCTAGTAATTATTACCTTTCAAAGTCGAATGACATTTTAGTAGATGTTTTTATTGATATGGATTTACAATACCTAACTTTCTATATTTTTTAAGAATCTGTTTTCCACAGCATCGTCGCTTATGATGAGGCGAGATAGTAGTCAAATTCTAACGTATCGAGTATAAACAAGTACAAATGATTTAAAAAAAGCCGTAAGGCGACTTCAATGACAAACTACTTCACCAATTTTGATAAAACTTCTATGAGGCCAATCTGAAAGTATATCCTTTCAAATAAAGAAATAATTTTTGAAATCGGTTTGTAAATGACGGAGTTCTGAGGTAACAAAACAACACAAAAAAATGCAACCAAATTGAGAACTCCTATAAGTCAGTCCAATTTTCACGCTTTCATATTACAGCAGACGACAGAGACGTGCAGTATTATATCACACAATACTGTCATACAATAATACCTATTGAAACGCTGCGAAGGATAAACTGCGAGTCTAACAATAGCGCCAAACATCCGTCGAACGGATTCGTGTTGGATTCCGCATCGTCTTGCATCCCTTAGCAAATAGAGTTGCTATTGTACCGCCGCAAGGCGATCGAACACAGCCACTAAGGCGTCCACACACTGTGGACAAGTTTTTTCATACATATGGCATCGGCACACAGTGGGCGTTCGAGTGGCCGCATACGAGCTACAAGCTGAGGCAGTGGCCGCGTTTGTGGTTCGCTTCCGGCGCACATTCTACTACAACCGCCAGCTTCATTCCGCCCGCACAAAATAGATAGATAACAGAAGGGGCCGCCTGGGCGTAAAAGGACGTCCCACAGATCGGTAAACTTAATGACGACACTTAGCCATACATCCGCGCTCACAAGCTTATAGGTAAATACTTCTTTAGGCTCACTAGTCTAGTAGTTAGTAGTGGGCCGGCAAAGCTCCCGAGCGCCCCCTTATTTTGTAGCTACCAGTGGATTCGACTAGACTCCACGCCGTCCTTGGTAGCCGCATCTAGAGAATGTATCTAGTGGCCGCGTTCGGTAGCCAAATGTGCGGACACGCTGAGTCTTGCTAGTGTTGGATTTTATAGGCATTTCGAAATAATGTTAAAAATCTATACAAATAAATAAAAATGAAGTGTCTGTTTGTAATGTCGAAATAACAGCTTTTTACTTAAACTTACAGTAGCCGCTCTTCTATTCGATTTGTCTCAATAGCAGAATATCGGTATTGTCATAGTTTCATAATTCCATTTTAGATCAAACGTAGAATTCAATTTCATCAATTCGGTAGTATCCGTTTGGATATTAGTTTGTCTGTGAATTTGACACTCAATTTGGATTTCTAGAAATGTGTATTTTGATATGATATATACTACAGGAATAATGAAGATCAAACCCTATTTATTTAGTTTGGTTTTATGCCCAAGAAAGCGTATTCAAAATTAACACTTGATGACATTACTTCATACCGTGATCATCACAAAAATAGGTCACAAATCAAGCACTCCTCCTTTTTCTCACGGTGACAAACAAGTCGAAAAGGAAAAAGGCTTTCTAACGTCAAATGATGGTACTTATCTCCACCCGAAAAAACTGCTTAGCTTGTGATTCTGACGTGTTGTCAAAACGACTTGGACCCGTTTTCAACGAAGAGTAGGAGAGTTTTGCTGAGACTAGCAACTTTCACGCCTTTATTTACATACTAGCTTTTGCCTGTGGCTTCACACGCGTAGCTTCTTTAAGACGCGGGCAGTTTAATGCTGAAGTTTCCGATTATTTTTCTGACCCGTTTTCGATTGATTTTTATTTATAATAGGACTTTATTTTCTTAACTTCCCCAGTTTGTATCTTAGGCTAAGATTCAGAGACGTTTCTAAGCGTAGACTTTGGCTTCCATATGTCAAAACTGTATAGAATTTTGACGTATGGAAGCGTGAGTCCACGCTTAGATTCGTCTCTGAATCTCAGCCTTAGAGCATGTCCAATTTTACAACTGAATTCTGAACCAGTTCCAGGGATTCGAATAGTCTGAAATTTTGTATTGTATAAACATAACATAGCGATATTATGAGAAAAACGCTTGTTTCTTTAAATGTATTTATTATGATAGAAAAATCCTGAGCTAGACATAAAAAGGCGGAAATTTTAAGGCACTTATCACCAACCGACGTGAGCAAAGAGTAAAGTGCACTTAGCTCTGATATCTTGTCCCAGTTAATTGCTACAGGCTGCTGACTCGTCTTGAATTACAGCGGGAAATTGAAATCTCTAATTTTCCCAACGTAGCTGTGTTTTAGACAGCCCTCCGAGGTATGTGTTGTTATACATAATACAGCATAGCTTCTGTAGCACGTAAGGGTTGTGATTTGATTCAATGGGCCAAATATTTGTCTATTAAACAAAGCAGGAGTTTTTGTTCCGTGTGTGGGTGTTGTCTTTATAGTTTCTGATTATGATCACTATTAAAAACAACAAAAAAAGTGCCTACCTGCTATGCATTCTGTGAACCTCACAGCGCTAGTTCCGCGGTTAGATTCTTTCGTAAAACAAAACAAAAAAATATATTCTGCAAAACTCATTGATTCCTGCGCGCCTCACGAGACGAGCGTGGCAGTGAATTTGAGTTCGCGCTCGAATTTTTACAGAATGTCTGCGCAATGGACCAGGAAAATCATATAGCCCATATTTTGTGACGAGGCAAGACGATTTTCGATTCACTCACATTGATAATGAAGTTGGAACAGATAGAATCCATGATGGTTTAGTTCGGTCTGTGTTTAGAAAATGAGCTTCAGTTTTCAGTGAAGGAAAATATTGTGTTGCAACCATAGTATGGAGATTATGTATTTTCTACAACTCAGCTTGCAAGCTACCACCCTCAAGTTAAAAATCTGTTTCTAGTTCCAAGTTATTACCTACAATTATTAATTTAAGACCTTTTTTGTTTCTTTTTAAGAAAGACAAAATGTAACTACAAGCGAATGGTATAAGCAGAAGAACTATTTCTTTTGGTATTATCAGACGATTTCCAAAGCAAATAATTTCTTTATGTGACACACGTACACTACACATGTCAGTTTTAGTGAAAAACTTGCTCAGCCACAACTCCGAGCGTCGGGCGTGATCTGAATCTCTACTTTATTTTTCTGCCTGATATAATATTTAATTCGCACAAGTCCATGCTCAGAAAAGGGACTGAGCTGCTTCGGATTGATTATGAGATGATCAATAATCCAAATATATTTAATAGCGAGACGAGCTGGTCGTTTGCTTGATGGTAAGCATAACGCCGGCCCATATCAATTGCAGGGCCACACGGAACTTTGAAGCACAAAGTCCTATGCGGCACTGTAGTGCGCCCGCTACCCTGAGACCTAAGTATTAAGTCTCATAAGCCCAGTAATTTTACTGGCTACTCTGCTCATCAAACCGTAACACAGTAATGCTCGCACTTTACTGCTTGGCGGCTGACTTCACTAGCAAAGCGGTGGTACCAATCCAGACGGACACTCACAGAATTAAGAGTTACCTACGACCTAGTATCAACATCATTAATAATTTCAACATCATTGCACAAAAAAATGTAACACTTTTAGCACGAAAAAATATTATTATTTAAAAATGAGTCAAACTTATCTTTTCAAATTAATTCGCTTAGTGTTAACATTGTAACTGTGTAAATAGTAAACAAGAAAGTTTACTGTACAACTTTGTTGTAAAAGGTCGGAAATTTCAAACAAATTTGTTCATCCAACGTCAGAAGTTAGGTAAGTGCATTAGGCTTGGGTATCTCGGCCTAGTTAAGAGGCACAGGCTGCATCTCGTCTCTAATTACGAGAAGGGAAATCTCTAATTTTGCCAAACGTAATGCTCAGTGTAAATTCGTGGATTTCAGTAAATAATTATGCTGGCTTTCGTTTTATCACACGACTGCACAAAAAGGAGTGTAATATTTTCAGGTTTCGTGTATGTATTGTATGAGTTTATTTCTGGAAGTATGGGGTATCGCTAGAACCCTTAACATTATCCCGAGTGGCACTGGCGAAGGCAGTCGTGTTGTTTGTTTATATAACATTTGTTACAACGACTTGCGAAAGTTGTGTGCATGCGTGCTTGCGTGCGTGCGTGCGTGCTTGCTTGCGTGTGTGTGTTACCACGTATCTTCGTAGCCGATTTTGATCAAATTCGCAATGTAAGATGTAGTGTAGGTTCTTGAATAACACATAGGCTAATCTAATTTTCAAAATTTCCACGCGGCCGTATCCGCTTGGCGAATAATAGTTCGCAATTCGTAAGGCTATGAAGCCATGTTTCATAAATTTATCCGTGGAAATTTATAAACAAATTGTTACTGTGTAAATGGGCCTTTCAAAATGTCTTCATATACCTAAAACACCATTATCAAAAAGTGCTGTCTTCACACAATCGCAATCGATAAAACCCCATCAAATCTGTATATTGCGTGTGCAGAAACATAAAACAAAAGATGCCGTACTTCCCTCACGAAGAGGTTTCCGAACCCCTAACTTCCTCCGTAAACACCAATTTGGTCGCTTCGACGCTCCTCCGACGACTTTAGTAGTATAACCATATTTTACAAATATCTCGGACATTATCTATTCATATCGATTAACTCTAAATGTCAAAAATACAAAAGTAACATAGTGTTTTGTTTAACCTACACTTTTGTAGAATCCCTTCAAGACTCTCCCAGCATTTGGTGATAAACAACAGCAGTTTGTATCGCATCATAAACATTTTTTTTCATTCAGTACTTTAAAATTATTAGAGAAAAAAGATTTAGGTATAGGAGACGTAAAGAGTAATAAATTGGTAAGTATAGCATTAACAGCAAGTTATAACAACAAACAAGTAGCTGCAGTAACAGCGGTAGGCCTGTAGCAAAGTAGCATCACCGATGAAGATCGTAAGTTACTTCGGCCGTACTTTTTGTTCTACCAAAATTCTGTAGGTATTTCACTTCATTATAGGGTAAACCAGAGGTAAATATTTTTTAATTTATTTATTTATTCATCAATTTTTTTTCCTTGATATAATTTTGTAAAAATTAATCGCCGGAAATTGTACTCCTAGTTTCTCTAGAATCATAGTCACACTGCACATGTGTCTGTTATCGTTCCTCGAATTGTTTTACCCTATTTCGTGGGAAGTCTGATTGTGTTTGGTTACTTTGACTGCCTCGATATGGGAGTTAAAGAGGTGCAGAAAAGGGAATGTTGGTAACTTTTGTGTTGAATATAAATACAAAGCGACTGAGGTTATCTCAGTACATATTGAGGTATCATTCTTTTGTAATAAAATAAGGTTGAAAATGGCGATGCATTTGTTTTTAGTTGAAGGTTATAGATTTTATTTAATTAAGAAAAAGTTAAAGTTTAAATATTTTCACATGGTCAAATTTTTTTTTTGTTGGAGTTTGGTGACCATATTTGCGTTTACACTATAAGTGGAAATCATACTTCGTAATTTCATTCCATGTCACAAACTTTACAATCATATCAAAATTGGTATTGGTACATAAGTCTTACAATATATTTTATATATTATACCAAAAAGTTGGCGAAGTAGCCTGTTTGCACAAATTTCGTGCAAATTCATCCCCAGGGTAAACTGAAAGGGATTTCTTTGCGTATAGAAGGGAAAGATAAATTTAATTTTTGCTAGCGAATCTCAAAGTGTGTGCAAGCGAGTTTTATCTGACGGGCTTATTTTTATCGGTTCTTTAGTAAAAAGTGCAAATTAAGAATGAAAATTTAATGAAAATAATATATCATTTTGGATTAGTTTACTGGAATAAACACTGTAGTTAAAATGATTTCAACACTACTTACTTAATCTTTATATAACTAAGTAAGTTTTACAAGTGAAATATAGGTAAAATATCCAGAATCAATAAAAAAATTAATAAAAATTAGTTGCGGTTTAAACAAAATAATGAATCTCTTACCAATTAATTTCTTAACAGTCTATAATCTATATATATATATATTATATATACAAAACAATTATTAAAACTTTTGTTTATCTGTCTGTCTGACATAACGCGAGTATATATATATTAATATATATATATATATATATATATATATATTTGTTAGAGGTACCGAATATACTTTCATAAAACAATTATTAAAACTTTTGTTTATCTGTCTGTCTGACATAACGCGAGTCACGGTCTTTATACAGTACTTACGTACGTACAGTACTTACGTAATAATAATGTTATTGTTATTCCATTGTACGGCTAAGATTGATATCACCTTTAATCGTCATTCATTTGTAACAGGTGAGATAATTAATCAATCGTAAATATACCGATAGACATTAAGGGTCTTACCAATAAAAATTAAACACACGTTAAATCGGCGTTAATCACTGTTTAACGCCTAAACGTGCCTTAGTCGCGCGATTAAATATGAGCAACCACAAATCCAGATTTAAGTAGTGTCTAACCATTGTCTAACACAATTCTGTTGTGACATTTCTAATAATTTTTGACGTTTATCTTTAGACGCTGTCTAGATAAACAGGCGACTAAAAATGTTTTTTTTTGTGGTAGCACTATAAGGCCCTCTAATAAGCTGATCTTCAGGTTCATCCTTTTGTAGCAAAATATGGTTGAAAATGTCGATGCGTTTACTCTTCGTTTATGGTTTTTTCGTCATTTAAATAAGAAAAAGAGACTATCACCATCTAAATGCATATAGCTTCCCCGTTTGGCGTTACCGGAATTAAATCCAACTATATACGAGTATATCAGCTAAATAAACCGGAACAACTGAAGCGGTATGCCTAACTCTGGGTGTAAGATATACATCGTCACGGATCACGTCCAATTTAGTATATCGTATAAAGCACTCCGTCTCCCATCTCCAGCGAGATTAACCCAACTTTGTAATCGTCTTGATCCTTCCATCCGTGTTAACTATTTCGGGATAAGCAAAGAGCAGAAGGGTTGACTCTTGAGCTTGGTTCACACTTAATTAACTTAGTGTAAAATGGACAGCGCTTAGACCGAGAGAGGGATGAATGAAGGACACCCTATATAAACACATCTATGACGGAGCATCACTTGAGAACGTCTCGAGCGATTTGACTGTTTTGTTTTGTTGTGTTTGTATTTGTACAAGATTTGTACGAAATAATTTTTTTGAAAAATCCACGGGTAATCTCGGAAAATCAATATGTTTATTATAAGAAACACAAAACTGCATTTCATTGATGAGGCATTTCTGCTGTCGCTGTCAAAAAACATAGATAAAGATCTATGCCAAAAATCACGTCAATCCATTGTTCCGTTGCTGCGTGAAAGGACAAACCAACAAACACACTTTCGCATTTATAATGTTAGTAGGGATGGGGATAAGGACTTAAGCAAGGTCATAAGCTCTTATTAATCCATTCCTATAACCGGGTTCCGATTTACTATTCATAATAATCAATCTACTCCCGCTTAGTCCGTCTAAGTGTAAAACGGCCTAGTAACTTCGTGTTGAATGAAACTGGGCCGAATTTGAGACGATTTATACTCGCGTAAGGGAAATTAATGACCCGTCTTGTAATCCATCTATTTAATAACGTTAGGATGGCACTCACTATGTACCTAAACACTTTACTAGACGTGATATACAAAGCTGCCCTAAATAATGGTTAGAAAGGTTTATAATATGGAAGTATACTTACTAACAGTACATATGCTCTGATAAAAACAATATAGAGCGTCCGCTCTAGCGCTCTAGCGCTGGCTCAGTGGTGCTTATTGCGGATCGCCTTCTTAGTTTTCTACAAGCTTTATTTAACTTGCAATGTTTGTATATGTTTGTTTGTTTACCTCAAATCTTGCAAGCAGAATTAGAACCACTTTCAAACTCAAACTTCAAAATTTGAGTGACATCTACCAAGCGAGCCAAGTGCGGCTTGGTAAATGTCATGGTTCATTCTCCCTAACTTTGAGAGAAGGGCTCTATCGCAGCAGTGGGAGCGAAATAGGTGATGATGATCATTGCGATTTAAGCTAAATAAAATTTGGGCTAAAAACATGATCACAAAGTACATTTATACAAAGTCCATTGTATAAATTCTTACAGTTCAAAGCTGGAATAATAAATTACTATGCAATCGAGTAATTGTAAAGAATTCAAATCCAAATTTGATCCCTCAGTTTAACGAGAATGGATGAATAGAATTCATTCTACGCTGATCTACTTAATAAATAATTGGGCAAGTTTTTGACGAACATAGTTAAGCCATTTTCTTTAATATTAATTAGATTTTAGCTAAAATATTGACTTACAGTGTATTGGTAATAGTATAAGGTGATGCAGCTTACCTGAAACAGCAAAAGGATTAAATTAATTTCTTACTTTATTTTCTTCAATTGCTTTACCGTTCTATTGTTTAATGTTGTGAGATTCTATTGCTGAAAAGTTAGTTAATTTTATTCTACGCAAAAAGAGTACCTACCGATACTGCGCTGTTTTAGTACAGTCGCACATTGGGGCACCGAAGACGGCAGTGCGGCTACTCTCAAACTATCGCGGTTATTCACAACTACACATTACACTACACATTACACTATCCGAGGATTTTAGTAATTGATGAGCTCCAGTTTTTATCCGATGTCCAAAAAGGAGAAAGTTACAAGACGGTGTGGTTTTTTTTATGTGTGTTTTACCTCATATCTCCGTCATTTATAAACCGACTAGCTTCTACCCGCGGTTTTCACTCGCGTTCCCACAGGAACCGTAAATTTTCCGGGATAAAAAGTAGCCTATGTTACTCTCCGGTTCATAACATATATATCTATGCCAAAAATCACGTCGATCCGTTGCTCCGTTACTGCGTGATAGAAGGACAAACATGGCACCAAAACCACAATAGCCACTGTTCTTCTAGGCAATGAGATTATGCAATGATAATTTCTATTCGTCAATAGATTCTGATGTTTTGATAATAGCATTGAGATGACTATTATCATAACACAATTTAATGTTTTAAAAACAATATTTTGACAAGGCTTATTTATAATATATTTTTCTGTATATATAGAGAAAGACGAACCTAATTAGCTGTAGTCATAGTGTTAAGGTTAAGGTGATTAGAACTATTATACTATTATTGATTAATATTTCTTTTTAAAGTTAAGGGAGTGTTTGTTTTAGTATCTAATAGCGTTTGCTCGCGGCTTCACCCTCGTTCCCACAGGAACCGTGCATTTTTCTGGGATAAAAAGCAGCCTATGTTACTCTCCGGTCTATAAACTACATATCTATGCGAAAACTCACGTCGATACGTTGCTCCGTTGCTGCGTGAAAGAAGGACAAAATAACAAACATACAAACATATTTTTGCTTTTAATGTACTACGGACGAGTTTCTGCTTGCTGTTTCACCCGCTCTCCCACAGGAACAGTGCATTATTCCGGAAAAAAGTTTTTTTATATACCATTGTTAACGAGACGAGCCGGTCGTTTGCCTGATGGTAAGCGTAACGCCGGCCCATAACAAATGCAGTGCCACTTAGAAATTTGAAACACAAAGGCCGGCGTGGCACTACAGTGCGCTCGTTACCCTGAGACATTACTGAGTTTATGAGACTTAATACCTAATTATTAAGTCTCATAAACTCAGTAATTTCACTGGCTACTCTGCTCATCAAACCGGAACACAGTAATGCTTGCACATTATTGCATGGTGGCAGACTTCAGGAGCAAAGCGGTGGTACCAACCCAGACGGACTCTCGCAGAAGAGTGAGTCCACCTAGTAAATAGACTATGTTTACTTTCCGGTCCGTAAACTATATCTAGTCCAAAATTAATGTATAGATATAAAAAACTATTCAATTTTGAATTTGCAGTTTTACAATAAAGCTAAAAAAGATAATGCGGTCCTATATTACAGGAATAACACGTTTTGGAAGCACACAGCTAATTTTTTCATGTTATTCAAATAAAATGCGATTAAAGTGAACAATATCCGTTTTCCAGTCCCAAAGAACCACAAGTTAGTTCACATTCAAAGTTTATTTGAACAAAGAACCTCGTATTTAATCAACGAATCAAAATATTATGACACCAGTTGACACAACTTTGCTTCGAGTTATAAAGTTGCCGTCTTCACTTTCATTCTATTCTTAGACGTTGTTACAATTTTACTCCATTGATTGACCAATTTTAATAACTAGTTTAGCATTATAATATTAATAAGTCAATATATTTATAGTGCAGTGTTATATTTCCCGTTGGAGCTATTTTTGTAAAAAAAAAAACAATGTTGAAGGGGAACAACTCACTTTGTAATACCTAATCATACTACATCGTCCTATTTTATATTATGCAAAAATTGATTCGCATAATCATAAGTTTTAGTAACATATTCGTTTTCTATAAATCGCATTGTTATTTACGAAAGAACTCACATCAATACCTATAAATCCCATTTTATCTAATAAATAAGGTAGAAATTGAAACCACAAACGTTTGAAAGTTACCAATTTTGTTTTCATTCAGTTGTAGTGACTTAGTAAATTTGAGCTGTCCAAAGATCTGTTCTTAATTATTAATAAGGTATAGGTAATAAATTAGGTGCTAACATCAGCCCTTTAGTAGTGACAGTGACAGTGAATTGATACTAGTATGTAATTTCACTTGTGCCGATATAAGAGCAAAAGTTACATCTGCGCAATTGTATGTAGTATTATTATAGGTTCTGTGATTGTGCAACCCTGATAGTAATATAAATACTACGGTAGCTACTGGAGCCCATTTCTGTTATTATAGTTTTTTTTACGAGACCACCTAAAGGCTGAGTTTTCACAAATCAAAGACAGTCACCAACGCGCAAGAACGCGGTTAAGAACCCGATTACTCAATAAGTTATTATGCCAAGCGATTTAAGGTGCTTTTGTCGCTTGGCATAATCGCTAAGCGACTAAAGCACCTTAAAAAGGAGATTAAAAAAAACTGTATTTTAAAACAAATTATTTATTTGCAGTGATGTGGCAGTTGTTAGTAATTTTTGCCCTAGTGGTAACTAGTGAAACACGATATGAAAATATTAATGTGAAGTCAGACTGGTGGGACTCTGCCGTCATCTACCAGATCTACACGAGATCATTCATGGACAGCGATGGAGATGGCATTGGTGATATCAATGGTAAGTGAAATCATCATTATGTTTTTACTTATTAGATTTCATATAATTATGAGACGAGTTTTGCTTTTAAATGTCTATTTAATTGCGAACAAAATTAAAATGGTTCCAGTGAAACATTAATACGTGCCGATAACAATTGCATTGACCATCAGAATATTAAGTACCATAAGTAATGAAGTTATATCTAGCGATACCTACATGGCTAATACGAATATAACCAGTTATAAAAAATTATAGAACAATGTTATCACCACTCACAACTAAAAAAATAACTTTGTCTTTTTATTATGGACATTTCTTTGCTAATTTCTTTCTGCATTCATTTCCAGGTGTAACATCACGACTAGAATACCTCAAAGACATTGGAGCAGACGCAGCGTGGCTCTCACCCATCTTCAAATCACCAATGCATGACTTCGGGTATGATGTATCGGACTTCTACAGCATTCAACACGAATATGGAACTATGGATGACTTCGAACAACTCCTCAAAAAAGCTAACAATCTCAGTAAGAGCCCCATAAATATTCATTGCTAAATTACGTAAATTTATGCATTACGCTCAGAACCCCCGAAATTTTCTTACTTCAACGTGCCTAACAAGATTTTACGTTCAAAGTCGAACGATGAAAGGCATCCCGATGAATGGAGCCTCTTGAACTAAGTTATTGTTTATTTATTATGTTGATTCCCTGTCTAAAATTTCGAGCTTGATGAAGTAGCTAGCTTATTCTGTTGAAGTAATTATTTTAGTCAATGAGCAGGAAAGTAATCTGGCTCCTTAACTGAAAAATATTCAAAGTTGTTGTTCTTGAATTGAAATAATTGTTGTAATAAACTTAGACATTGTTTTTGTTTCAGATATTAAAATAATCTTAGATATGGTGATAAATCATTCAAGCAATGATAGTGAGTGGTTTATAAAGTCAATTAATAGCGATGAATACTACAGTGATTGGTACATCTGGGAACATGGACATATCGATGCTAATGGTATAAGGCAGCCACCAAATAATTGGGTAACCTAAATTGAAATTTTTTATATTTTGTACTCGTAATATTAATCCTTTTGCCTACTAAAATGATCGGACCTTACCCTGACATTATTTTCAGAGCCAAAATTGTCTGGCGCACAACGCTATATGAAAAAAGGACATTACCTACAGTTAATTTATTGCGTTTGAACATCCTTTAATTTTCAGTCTCTTTTAGAAAATATGAATTTGCCTTAATTTTAGAAATAATCGATTATTTTATTATTAAATCATATTTGAAGCTAATTTTTCAAGTTATATTTACAGACATAATATGTTATTCTTTTATAGATCAGTGTGTTTAGAAAGAGTGCTTGGACTTATTCTTCAAATCGGGACCAGTTTTATCTTCATCAATTTGGTCACTCTCAACCAGATTTGAACTTTAGAAATCCCGTAGTTATTGATGAAATTAAGGTAAGAAAATTATTTAGGTATTAACTATTTGGATTTAGCTACTAATTATTTTCTGTAGTTGGGTTTGAAATTGCTTATTAATTTGGATTTGCTTTCAGAACGTTATTAAGTTTTGGCTAGAAAAAGGCGTTGCTGGTTTGGTGATAAACTCGGTTAATCATCTCTTTGAAGTTGATAAGGACCTATATGGCGGAAGGTTCCCTAACGAGCCATTGACAGGTAAACCAGGATTAAGTCCCTATGATTATGGATACCTGGAGCACGCGTATACGAAAGATCAAGAAGAGTCATATGAAATGGTGTCACAACTCCGAGATGTATTTGATGCAATCGCACTTCGGGATAACATGACAAGGTGCGTACATGCTAAGAACATCTTCACGGTTAGTATTCTTCTTTTCATCAAGAACATTTACGCACTCTCTCGTGACAATTAGCACAAGGATCTATTATACATGTTACTGAAAAAAAATGCCCACAACCTCTTTAGGGTATTTTATGTACATCAACAAATGGCACGGTGATGCGGTCTCAAAACAGAGATGTGTAGTGGAAAGCGCGAAAAGTGTAATATATATTTTACCCTTTGAGAAAAGTAGTAGAACAATTTTGTATAATTCCAGCGTTGATAATAAAAAATACAAAATCATTTTGTTTGCTGTCAATCACATTTTATAAAGCACAAAGTGCGTTACGATACAAAAAGGGGCATAACTTTATTTGTTTAGAATGCCACAATTTATAGATAAATGTATTTTCCATCACCAAAAATAGGGGTCCACAATTACCTAGAGTAGCATAATATTTGGTACTGCAAAAGGCAGCAAGTACAATAATATTTATTGATACCACCAAATTGACACATTTAACAAAACGTTTTCCATTTTTCCCACCAGATTAATGCTGACAGAAGCATCTCACACTGGTATTAAAAATGCGATCCGATATTATGGGGAAGGTGTTCATAACGGTGCTCATATTCCCCTCAACTCCGTTCTTCTTGATGGCCTGAACAAAGATTCTGATGCCAGGGACATGAAGTATGCTATAGACAGGTGGCTGACTTACAAACCTTTGAAGAAACAAGCCAATTGGAGGGTAAATATATTCATTGCTGCAAAAGACAACTCTGTTAGGGTTCTTTGGATCCAAAAAGATTTTTAACGAAACCAACGATTTAGATATTTTATATGTGATTCTACAAAATCCAATGTTCAGAGTTGAGAATTCAGTGAATGAATAAATAAATGATCACTTTTTTCTACACCAAGCAGCGATATTTTTTTCAACTTTTAATGGGACTTCGATGTATATGTAGGAACATGTACATCGAATTCGAAGTATTACCGTAGGGTAATGAAAAAATAATCATCATAATTGGACTACTCTGTAAAAAGTAATGCGTGGTTATATACTAAAAAAACGATTCAACTTGATAAAATCCCCCGTTTTTTCGTCATTTAAAAAATGACTCAACTAATGCAACATCAACTCTTATGTTTATAATTATATTCAAATAACTCGAAAATGTTATTTTTTCAATTTCAGGTCGGAAATCACGACATCAGTAGACTATCATCACGTTTTAGAGGCGAACTGGTTGATGCTTTCAATATGCTGGTCCTGCTTCTACCTGGAATTGGAATTACATACATGGTAAAACATAATTCTGTAATTCCTAAAAGCAATATGTTGATAATAGGCAAAGTCACTACCAACATTAAGTTAATCATTCATGATGAAGTATTAGGGCTAACGTTTGAAACAAAGTTTTCCCGCATGAGAACATTTATAATAACGAAAGATGCAAATTAATTACAGAAATAATCATTTTTCTATACACTTTTTAGCAAATGATAATTGATGATGATAATTAACAAAAACATAAATTAATATGCAACAATAATCTGTAGGTACAACTATGTACAACTTATATTAAATTTGTAAAAGAAGTATAAACAAGGCTAATTAAATTGTTAATGCAATACGTAATATTACTAATTGTATAAATGCGAAAAAGTGTTTCTTATTGTGTTGGTTTGTCCTTTCACGCAGCAACAGTGCCACAGATCGAGTTCAGCTAGATTCAGTTTATGGACTGGAGAGTAACACAGGCTACTTTTAGATCCCGGAAAAACCCCGGTTCGCATGAGAATCTCCACACGGGTGAAACCGCGGGCAGAAGCTAATAATCACATACATTAACAAACCGCACAATTCAAGAAGCTACTCTAAACTGACCAAACTTATGTCAAGAAAATAAGGGAAACTACTTATAAATTACATTATATAATTCAGGGCGAGGAGATCGGCATGATCAACGGATTTATTACTTGGAGCGAAACAAAGGATCCGCTGGCTTGTAATACGGACGACCCTGTCAACTTCGTGGACGTGACTCGTGACCCTGAACGGACGCCATTCCAATGGAATAATGGAAAGAACGCAGGTATGAATTTGGCATCTCCATGCGAGTGTTCTTCTGGGTGGGACCCCTTTTGCTTGGGTAGATTGCCGCTAAGCAGTACTGTTGCAGTTTGATGAACGAAGTAGTTAGTAAAATGACACTGCAATTATGAGAGCTAATACTCCTCTAGTTTCAGGGTAACGAGTTTCAATGTTCTTGACTGCACCACAAAATAGAGGAAATATTTGTTATCAGTAGGCGTTTTGCTTTTCATCAGGCAAACGACTTGCTTGTCTCATTACCTTATAGTACCTATAGAAAAACCGAATGCATTTTTTTAGTTATTACTAAAAGAGAAGTGTTGTTATAGGTTTAAAAACTATATCTGTGGAAAAATAGATAAAAACTAAAGGATAGATTTTAAATATTTGGAACAAAACTACAAACAAAATTTTTATTAACGGGATTATTTGGAACGCTCCTTTTTTATGGACAATCACCATCGCTTTGTTTATTATTCAATTCAAATAAATTACTATTTTAAATACTGGAACGAATTATGCTGCAAATAAAAATAATTTTATTAAGAGTTTGAAACACCTTTCCGTCAGCCAAGCAATTTCCTTTATAATTCTCGTAATTTTCCTGTCCAAATTTTAACAAGTATTTGTCTAAAGAAATATATTTTGGCACCTAACACGGCCAGGTTTTCTGCGAGACCGAATTACAAAATACCTGACGCAAACTCATCTCGAAATTTACATTCAGGTTACGTGTCTTGAAAAATTCAGACGCAAGAAACGAGTCTCAACTCAACAAGATATCATCAGACACCATTACCAGTCGAGTGTATCTTTATAGACCCTTAACTGATCTTTGTACCTTTATCGTAGCAGGTACTATTTTTGAAGCAGTACTTGAAATCACGTGATGCTTTAATTTTGGCTTAAATTGCTTGAGCCCCTAAAAAGCTGATAAAGAAAAACAAAACATCGCTAAGTATTCCAGGTTCTCTATTTAATCACAATTGTGATAGTAATAGTGAAAGACATATTGGAGTACTTTAGTCACTTATAGACAAGTATAGAGGGTATAATTATAAGAAGACACTTCATTGAAGAGAATTGTATTCATTGATCAAGTAACATTTGTCAAGATCGTTTAAGATAGATATTTACAAAAAAATACATGGACTTTAGTAACTGTACTTTTTGCTCTCTTATCCAGTGACCCGACAATTCTCGGAATATTTTCGTTTCCGCGTGAATAAAACACTTGGACGCGTTGACGTCAGATCCACCGGGTCAACTAGACATTCAAATGTCACAAATGTTTAAGCTGTGTTTACAAAGCCTCCCTAAAATAACGCCAAAGCGTTGTAGGAATACAATTTCAATGCTTTTGTTTTAAGCGTATGTATATTCAGGTGTAGGGTTGATGTTGTTTCGAAAAACCTAATTTCATATGTATTAATAGGGTAGTGTCATGAAGCACAAAATTACTGTCGTTACACAGGTTTAAGTACACATTAATACAATAAAAATGAAATTCACAAAAAATATATCATTCCACAAAGATGTACGTACAGTAACTAAAAGTTTCTCGAATTTAACGAATTTTATTATGATCCAATAATTTATAAATGATACTATCAGACTCTTTACAAATGCACCTAAACCCAGTTTTTCACGGCCAAAATGAACACACTTCATGTTTTTAGTGCACAGCTTTACGGCCCGCGCATGATATGTGACGTCACACACCATGAGAAAATTGTATGGAGCGTTTTACTTCTAGCGCTCCGTATAGATACACTCCGTAGATAGACTTTGGCTCTCACTTTTGACGTTACTAGCGTTCGATTTCCAGTCTTTTCCATATAGACGTTTGATTCTCATGAGAAAACGAATTGATAGACGTCATGAAAAAAAAAATGGAGTCAACATCCCTATTATGTCATGTTTGTGTTTTTTAATTTGGGCGCCTTCCATAAGCTAGAAGAGATAAAAATATCTTTAGAAGTCGGATGAAATGTCTATAACTCTTTTTTAATTTAAATAGATTAGTGAGAAAACATTTTTTATTACAGGCAACAATGAAATAAAAAAAATAAATGCCATCGTCAACTTAACCACAAAAGGTTTTAAACCTTATTTCATTAGCATATGGTTCTTTTTCAATTATAATAATACACATCCATCGCTGAACAGGGAATAGAGATTAGCACTCATCCTATAATCTTATGTTATAACGTAGCCGTGGAGCCTCGAGCTAAATTTGCATTACTTTGGGTAGGGCATGAATAAAATGGCAACACTTTTGTAGGGCGTTTGTTATGCTGATAAGGATAATAAACCTTTTATATAATATGTTAAAATATTTAAATATGAAAACGAAATCTATTTATTTATTATAATGATTGAAACAGCTGGCGAATCAATTCTATGTAGACCGTACACTTGTTATACGATACGTTATACTTTAGCATACGATACACAAAAAAAAAACAATTGATATTATAGCCATTAAAAATAAAAGTAAAATCATCCATCTAACTTTTTTTATGTTATTTGGTAACGAGACGAGCTGGTCGTTTGCCTGATGGTAAGCCTAACGCCGGCCCATAACAATTGCAGTGCCACCCAGAACTTTGAAACGCAAAGGCCTGCGAGGCACTGCAGTGCGCTCGTTACCCTGAGACATTAGGTATGAAGTCTCATAAGCCCAGTAATTTCACTGGATACTCTGATCATCAAACCGGAACACAGTAATGCTTACACACTACTGCTTGGCAGCAGACTTCACGAGCAAAGTGGTGGTAACAACCCAGACGGACACTCGCAGAAGAGTTAGTCCTCCCACTAACACATCTACATCACAGCTACATATATACTGATCTGTGTCCTTGACGGCAGACTACCGGAGCAAAGCGGTGGTCCCCAGCCAGATGGACACTCGCGGAAGAGCCAGTCCTACCACCTGCAAAACGAATATCTAAAACAACACATGTGTTGTGACGCACAAACCGCTATGGTGTGCGAAGAACTTTATCAAGCCCAATTTAGATTTTTACATCATTCGATTTTTTCATTTATCTTCCTTTTAGTATATACAAGACGACATCAGTATAAACTTATAATTCTAATTTCAAGACACTGAAAAAGCTGTTCCAATTTATTTTATTGAGCATAATACAAATAAAACCGAATAATTTGGTATCTTCCTTATTTTTATTGGGTCAATCCGATCTCTTGGTGTATTTATAAGTGAATCTTGATTTATTTTATCCGATATCGCAAATCTTGTGCCAGAAGGTATTATACTGGGTTAGATTTATATCTCGATTGACGTCATTATAACGATCGTGATTACTCATTGATAGAATCTTAATAATTTTTTATGTTAGTAGTTAAATAAATTTACTATTCTCAGATATCGGACCGGTAAAAATGGCCAACCTAATTTACAGTCCACTCAAACCGCAATGGTTTCCGAGAGTTCAGTTTTCTTTCTAAAAATATTTAACAAGATAGGGAGACAAACGAACCATCATACTTTTAATGGACTTTACTATTGTATTTTAGTTCAAGAGAGGAGTACTTAAAAGTCATGATGAAATTGTAACACAATGTTTTTCTTTAACAGAAGCTCCAGCTCTTCACCATTACTGACTTTGCATTGTTGTCTTCGTGAGAAAAATTGCATAATCACAAGGCGTTAATCTTTTTCCTAAATTAAACGCGGTGTTGCATACCTAGAAGTGTAGATTCTGACATCTCATGCCTTATCCTAATTTTACTTTCAATCTCTCTATGGAATATATTTTGAATTTAGTGGCGTCTAATTTATCAAGGATAGAAGATATTTGACAGCTCTTAAACTAAATTTAGATCGGTCAACCATTTTCCATCTCTTTCACATCTTATGCTTTGGAACGAGAGAGAGGGAAACTAAAATTAGAATTAAGTACGAAACGACAAAATCGATACCAGAATCTCTCTGAAGATAATAAATAAAATCGTATATTTTTCCAGGTTTCTCAACAAGCGATAGTACCTGGCTGCCGGTCGCCGATGGTTTTGAGCACTTGAATGTAGCCAATCAGAGATCAGCAGTCCGTTCTCACTACCAAGTATACCGAACCCTAACCAACCTGCGTCGGCGGCCTGCTTTCAGACTGGGGAGATACGACTCCTTAGCGCTAGATAACGACGTGTTTGCTTTTAAGAGGTAACATTTATGGAAAATTTTGTTGATTTCGTTTGCGATGATAAAAGTTACTGGGCTTATGAGACGTTATACCTAATGTCTCCGGGCAACAAGCGCACTGGCAGTGCCGCGTAGGCTTTTATCAAAGTACAGGATTTTAAAAACTCTCATTCGATGTTAAGCATGTCTATCACGTCTGTTATTTGCCTAAAGGATACCTATTCACTCTCTCTTCAAAGCACTCAAGGAGCTAATGAAAATATATCGATCGCCTGTAAAAAGCCGTTAATTTATTGGTATCTGTTTATTATATGTAAACCTGTTGTGTTTTCTCGGTGTACCTTGGAAGTTTTAATGAAGTTTTCTCTATCTCTTTCTTTTGTTGGCAAAACTTAAGAGGTAGATTAAAGGCTTCTTAGTTCTGGAAGTTTACATAGCCTTCAATATTATTTTAAACTGGAGAGTGCTTCTTTGGCACTCTTGTCAGGCAAGCTAGTTTAAATACAGAGACTGTCAATTCGATTCCGGTAACAAGATAAAAGTGACGTTGACTTAATAATTACTAATGGCAAATTATATTTTTCAACCCAGTAAGGTTGAAAAATATATAATGTGAAATGAACGACGTTCTCTTGATCGTCTTGTATGTAGGCAAGTCCCCTCATATGGGGGAGGCTTGTATGCAACAGTGGATACTTTCCTGTTGATGATGACTATAATTATTATATATGAATTGAAATTGTTAATTGTTGATAATATAAAAAATAAAATTTTAGTCTTGTTAGAGAAAAATATTATTTTTGTTTGCTTTGCATATATATTTCAAAATCTTAAAAAAGTTATAAGATATTAAACACTTGGCTTAAATAAAGATAAGGTTTTAATTATTTCTTTAAGGTGGTTCAACGATGATACGTACATCATTGTGATGAACGTCGGGAGGACGTATCGTGTTGTAAACCTGACGGCTTTTGACTTGATCTTCGGGCAACTTGAAGTGGAAGTCAGCAGCGTTTTGTCTTCAAGGACTTACAGGTAATTAGTGCTACTTACTAATACTAAGTGAATTAGTTATCAAACTAAACTAGCGGAAAAAAGTCTTGCTTTAAAATGTATTTTTAAATATTTGGAACGTCCAATTATACTCTTACGTTTTTTTTATTTTATCAAACGGGTATATTATAGCGGGTTTAATCACTCATGTGCAATGCCGGGATTCTTGACACAATAGAAAATCTGTTGTGTGTCGCATGGATCTTGTCAAACTACGCAACTGTGCAAAATTTAAAGAAAACTTGAACAAATATCTTGGACGAGTGGAATGGGCTTCTGTCAAAGAACTTTGTACAAATATAGGACATAGAAATTGGACAAAGATCTTGGAAGAGTTGAATACCACACTAACCTGAAGGTTGGGCTAGATAATTGCTGAGTTGGAGTAATTGCTTACTAGACCTATATTTGTTCGCGATATCAGGCCTAAAGGCAATTATTGGCCTCCAACTGTACTTTTTTATTTATAGGTATAAGTTTTTAAACTTTCATGGTCACTAACACAAGAGTTAACTTTAGTAACGGGATATTTGCCATGTATTTTATTTGTTTTGAGCACTCGATATTTCGGCGCTGTTGCAAGCGCCATGTTCACGAGGAAACTCGTGAACATGGCGTGGAAAAACTTTTTTGTTATGCCCAGTAATTTATATTTCTTTTTCAGCGACAATCTCCCCGCCAACTACTTGGATCTAGCTGCAGATGAAGCTTTAGTGCTGCGGATGCAAGTTTAAGCAAACCTTCGTTTTCAATATTTAATTATCTTATTTAATAAGCCTGTTCTTTGCACTAATATTGTAAAGGAATAGAAATAATTGATCTAATCAGTTTACTATTTGCAAATGCGTATGCGTATTGAATTAAGTTTCAAACTTTTATAAAACAATAACTACTATTAATAAAAATTTTAAAGATAGCCTTTTTGATTAAGGTGAATCCTCTAGCAAATGCATCGCAAAACCATTTCAAACCTGATGTTTAAAAGCTACCATCGCGTTATTGAAGGGATTTAAAAAAAAATATCCAGTCAATTTGCTACATTTACCCTACATATTGCATGTTTAAAATATTTTTTATAGTAATTATTACATTAGAAATCAGCTTCTAAAGAACTACTGACATTGAGAAAAAATCACAGGGTTCCTTGTATCTCCATTTGAATTAAAACTTTTTATAGAATTTGGTTTACAGCAATGGATTTACCTTTAAAAAGTTTGATTTATTACACGTTTCAAATGTTTGAAAAGACCTATTGTTTTATTTTTTTCATCATTCAAAACTCGAAGTGAATTTTCGGCAGAGGAGAGTGCGCAGAGCTCAGGCGTAAATAAGCAGCCGTCTCTCAAACGGGGAATCAGATGCTGAAGGTCATTAGCTCAGGGATGCGCCTTAATTACAAATGACCATGGTCCTGCTAAGGGAGAAACTGACAAATGGCATTAGTTTCGAAGCGATTATAGCTATCAATTTTAAGGACACCATGTATGGTGTGACATACCTTCCGGCTCATAATGAATACTCCAGCATTTTGGTTAGGTACGTGTTCATCAATTAAACGCTCTGACAAAATAGGAGGTAGTTACCCAAAAGAACTTTAGACATTTTTCTACCTTCTTGCCAAAGGTTGGATTCCGATGTTTTCCTCCACCGAACCTTTGTTTTTTTATCCTATTGTACACCTAATGAGACGAGCATTCGTTTGTCTGATGGGAAGCGTAACGCCGGCCCATAACAATTGCAGTCCCGCCCAGAACTTTGAAACATAAAGAGCGGCACTGCTGTACGCTCGACACATTAGTCTTGTTACGAGACAAAAACAAATTTTAAACGCCATCTAGCTAGACAGTGTCTAAAGATAAACGTTTAAAATGGTTACAAATTAATGTCACAACATGATTGAGTTAAACGACGTTTAGACACTCCTTAAATCAAGGTTTGTTGTTGTTCATATCTAAACACGCAGCTAAGTTTAACCCTAAGCTAGAGTTAAACACGTGTTTAGGGCGTGTTTATTTTTTTGTGGTAATACCGTAGGTATTAAGTCTCACAAGCCCAGTAATTTCACTCAAGTTCATTTTAAGAAAGGTACCTACTCTTGAATAGCTGATTGAATGTCATAGCTTTGTGGAATATGAATTGTTTTACTACAAGTACCACATAAGTATCTACTAATTTGTAGTTGGGGCCATACCTACTGCTACTCAAAATGATTATTTGTGTAACGAACTACTTAAATGTTATTAATGTTTGCTAGAAATTCCATTCAAATGAATCTGTTTTCAGAACACTGAATCGTCGAAGTGTTATTGCTTTCCAAACGATTATCGTCACACTTCATACAATGTTATAGTATGGTACGGGTAAGTGGTAAATACCCAATCACTAGCACCATGCGTAATTGTTTACACATTCCGAGCATATTGTAAGAAATGCTTACATTAGTTTCAGTACATTATTTGATATTATACTTACAGGTATAATTGTATGTCAGCCCATGGTATCGCTAGATAAAATGCGTGATAGAATCCGAAACGAGGAGATCAGCAGGAGAACGAAAGTCACCGACAGAGCTCTCAAAGTTAGCAGGTTGAAATGGCAATGGGCAGGCCACATCGCTCGCAGAACCGATAACCGATGGGGAAGAAAGGTTCTGGAGTGGCGACCACGAACCGGAAGACGTAGTGTAGGCCGCCCCCCCACTAGGTGGGCCGATTATCTTGTCATAACCGCGGGGAACCGTTGGATGCAAGAGGCAAGTAGCCAATTCAAGTGACGTTCTATGGGGGAGGCCTGTCTTCAGCAGTGAACGTTTTCCGGGTGATGATGATGATGATATCGCTACATAACACTCAAAATCCTGCACTGGGATCCCCTGTGTTGCAGGTGGTATGGCCACACACAAATACACAACACAAACTTCAAAGACAGGTAGGGTCACATAACACAACGCAGGGTACAAATAAGAACCTAACTAATTAATATTCTTAACTAATAAATTTTCTTTTATTTTTTTATTTAAACCTCATTTCCAGTGCTAAGACCTAAGAAGTGTACCATCGTACCTATGCCTGTGTCATAGACAGTATGGATACACATATCATCATGGACATAACAAGAACCTCTTAGATCCGAGGACAAACTCTTGCTCAGTGGTCAATGCACAACGTGTTCGAACCCCATCTGGGACACAGATGGGATTCGAACACGTCGCTTCGAGTTATTTGTCCATCAACCTCGTTTCGTTTCATTCCGGAGGACTATAAAATGTTTCCAATTCGGCACAAAAAAAAACAATTTATCGTTCGATTAATTTTCACTCTCTAGTCGAGAGCTCTCTAATTAAATTGAAACCTTTTTCAACTTCTAGTTCATCATGTTACACAACTTTTTAATATATTTCATTCATTCAGACTGATTCATGACTGTTCCGTAGTAATTAATTGTATCGTTATTTTAGTTTTAGATGACACCATCTAGAATTAAACTGTTCCATCTGAATATATTCATCTTTATTATTAGACTATCGATCTTGAGCAGCTTGGAACACATTATTTACCCGACTCACTTATCTGTACCTACTAGGTATAATAAATGCGAAAGTGTGTTTGTAGGTCTGTTGGTGTGTTGGCTTGTTGGTCTCGGATCGACGCGACGTCATCTTTGGCATGGGTTAGATTATGAACTGGAGAGTAACATAGGATATTTTTTATCCAGCAAAATGCACTGTTCCTATAGGAATCGCCAAGCAGGTAAAATCGCGAGCTAGTTTTATATATTTTTTTATTGTAAAACAACACTACAGACACATAGTCCCGTACACAAATTAAGTCATGAATGAAAAGAAACATCAATATGGATCAAACCTCAATTGTTCTTAAAACCAAAAGGTTTGAAAAGGAAGATTACAATCGGAGTTTATTGGTAAAACAATATAGTTTTCAGAAGCATAGTAAATGCTTGCCTTAGCTAGACGGGCGCTAAATAAAGGATACTCCACCTTCCACTATGCTATAGTGATAGTGCATCACTATTTTTATTTCTTACTAGCTGTCCGCGGTTTCACCCGCGCGGAGATATTGGACTTCATGTTTTTTTTTGGCGCGGAACCCTAATTCTTTTTATAAAATAAAAATAGCCTATGTTACTTCTTATAACATCAGCTATCTGCCAGTGAAAGTCCCGCCAAAATCGGCGCAGCCGTTTCGGAGATTGCCCGGAACAAATAGACATACGTACAAACAAACGTTTTAAAAATGGTTGTTTTGTTATTTATAGGTACCGGATATACCGTATATATACCATATGTAGGTATTTGGTAAAAAGCTGTTATTTTGATATTACAAACAGACACTTCAATTTTATTTATTTGTATAATAGATTAATAATATCAGTTTATTATGGCGACGCTACTTTAAACAACACTCTGTTATTTTAGGCATAAAATCAAAACTGGAATACATCAAAGGATTGGGCGTTGGTGCAATCTGGTTATCGCCAATGTTTCAATCACCAATGTACGATTTCGGATACGACATATCCTACTTTACGCTGTTCACAATGAAAACGGAACGATGGAAGATTTTGAGAATCTCATGAACACCGCCCATAAGCTTGGCAAGAATTTATTTAGTAATTAGTGCTCTATTATTATTGTAAAGCTGCAAAAAGCTGTTTGGTATATTGAATATTATTATAAAAATAGTCCACATATACTATTACTACGTCACTCTTACATACACACCGTTAAAGTAAAGTATTTTTGTATATTTTCTCCTTTCTTTTACTAACATTATTTTTTTACTTTTGTTTACCTTAGTCATATACAAATACTATTTGCATCGGCTTGTTATTGAGCAACCTGATTTGAACTTTCGTAATCCTGATGTTGTAGAAAAAATGAAGGTAAAATTTCAAACAAGGTGTTTTACAATTACGTAATTAGTACAAACCAGAGGACAAATTGTAAATTTATAAATACATATTTCAGAATATTATTCGCTTTTTGTTGGAAAAAGGCGTTGCTGGCTTCAGAGTGGACACAGTTAACTCTTTATACGAAGAATGACCTGGGATATGTAAAAAAAAAAACAAAAAATATTGCACTTAACTACTAAAAGATTTAGACAATTAACTTTATGTTTTACGCTTTTTGCATTCACACGTATGTGACCAAAAGGAAATTAGAGATCTTATTTGAGATATCGTGATATCTTTCTCATGTGATGTGCAACAAGCACTCAATGTCAATTTGGCTTATTTTTTGGTAATACAGATAAAAAACTGTAGATACCCACTGCATTTATCGAGTTCTACAAAACTACTAAAGATAAATAGTTGAAACGATAGTTGAAACGAACACTCCGTCCTGTCCCTAGGAATGCTTTCCTGGATCCTGTCCTACTTAGCTAGGCACCGGGAGGGAGGGTACGCCATTAAAAGAAAGAGTATAAGAGAATCTGGGAAGCAGAAAAATGGAGAAATCAGATGACAAAAAAAGGATGACAAAAAAGGAGGACAAAAAAAGGATAAAATAATACTATAAGAAAAAGGAACACTTTAATCTCTAGTTCAAGCAGGTTTTCTATAGGCACGGCATGGCACGGCTTGGCAAAAGATATAGTATCAGATACGGAGTGATATGAAATAGGATGGTCAGAAACAGTAGAGTTGAAGATAGAAATCGGTAGAACCACTAAAAACTCGATCGCTGCAAGGTTCTCTCGTCTCTTTAGTCTGACTTGACTTCTATCACCACAAATTATATAGGGTATCACTGATGATTCGTTTTTATGTTGACTGTTGAGTTTCTTTTTAATTCAATTTATGCCAGTGCGAGTGCCTGTATAGAAAAAAGGTTTAAATATAAGATGTAAAAGAAAAAATAATGTGATGAATATTGCGTGGAATGGTGATGGAGGTGAAGAATACAATACACAGTATTTATAATGTAATGTAATGTTTTGAAACATTTATATATTTTAAAAATATCTGATACAAATCCCCTAAACACGACCTTGTAAGAGTACAGTAGGTACTAATAGAGATTATTACCTACTTTATATCCGACTGTCTGCCAATCTCAAAGGTGATAGCCACAAGTGAACGGTTATCACTTCAACCAGAGGTTTCGATAACTAACAACAAGCAAACAACCTTATCGCAATGATGATGTGGAACTTTCATTTAATCTTTCGAGGTCAGCTTTAGGATTTACATGTATGGAATAAATGAACACTTGATGGATAGCTCCGTTATTACCATCGTGATGTTATTAATGAAGAAGATAATTTCTGTCTCATTCTTACTTTTGTCCTAGTATGTTACATGAGGTTGCCTGTAGGCACAGTAAGTCTACCAACGCACTGCTTTTTTTAGGTTGTTGGCAAAGTTTTACAGGTCGCCTGCCGACAACCTTCCTTGAGAATTCTGAGAGTGTAGGCCGTAACCACGACGCAGGCCTATTGCGGATAGGTAGACGTCACATGACCTCGAACTTAGGTGATTCTTATACAAGCGGAAATTCTCACGATGCGTTTTCCTTCACCGGTTCAGAGTGAGTCTGGTAAATCCACACACATTGGTGCGTGGACGAACCGAGATAATATGAACTCTGGTGCTGGATGATACATATTATAAGTAATTATTAGGTGCAAATTATTTAGCACAACAATACATACCAATTGGCATACATTGTCATTTTTTGACAATGTTTTACACCAAGAGTGGGTACAATGGCAAATTATAACACTATTTTAATGTATGTGTCTAATTTAAAGCGGCTTAGTTAGTCTAACTAATTTTTAACTTTTGTATAATAATTTGTCAAATAAGTCCCCCATACGTGATTAAAATTTTGGAGGGTGAAGACATGTACGTCAAGTTAGTTAAGAGCGGTATCAGACCACTCCGTCAGGCTTATCTTTATCCTGATAACATAGATACTGCAGAAGTTCTTTATATAAATCTTGAAGATTGGGGTCAGTTAAATCAGTTCAGTAGTTTTTGGTCTCGCAAACATCAATAGTATTTTCCAAAAACAAAATGAAGGTAGTAATTTTACTGCCGCTTATTTTAGCTTTAAGTTGTGCAAATGTACTAAAAAGTGATGAGAAAGACTTGGAATGGTGGGAGACAACTATTTTCTACCAAATATATCCAAGGTCTTTTGCTGACAGCGACGGAGACGGAATTGGTGACTTGAACGGTAAGAAATATTTTTATACTACAAATGATATAATATGATATCACGTTATTTTCTATAAACGAGTACTTTTGTTTTAAAAGTATATGCATCTTTAGAATGTCGTTAGTCAATTTAAAGCGACTGGAAAATCACGATTTCAAAAATATTATTACATTTATTCATTTGACTTTTACCAGTTGCCAGTTTATTAGGGTGCTAACTCAAATAACACTGTTTGTAGGTATAACATCAAAACTGGAATACATCAAAGGATTGGGCGTTGGTGCAATCTGGCTATCGCCAATGTTTCAATCACCAATGTACGATTTCGGATACGACATATCCGACTTTTACGCTGTTCACGATGAATACGGAACGATGGAAGATTTCGAAAATCTTATAGACACCGCCAATGAGCTTGGTAAGGATTAAACAATCTTATAAGGCAGCAATATATTCCAACTGCAATATTTAAAAATTACGCATATAAAAAGAATCAAATGAAATTTAAATAGTTGTTACGTCACTATATTATTTTTATAGGTATAAAAGTTGTTTTGGATCTGGTACCAAATCATACATCTAACGAAAGCGTATGGTTCCAAGAAGCCCTGAATGGAAACGAGAAGTATTATAACTATTTTGTTTGGGAGGACGGCATTATCGATGAGGATGGTAACAGGCAACCTCCAAATAATTGGGTAAGTGATGTTATCTCATAAAGTGAGCCTAAAGACGTGGAATTATTGTATTTTTTCTTTTTTTCATTAATATGATTTAATAATTTTGTTTAGCTGAGCCATTTCCGGGGTAGTGCTTGGGAGTATAAAGAAGAAGTTGGTAAATATTATTTGCATCAGTTTGTTGTTGGACAACCCGATTTGAACTACCGTAATCCTGATGTTGTTGAAGAAATGAAGGTAAAATTTCAAATTGTATTTCAAATAAGTATGTACATACATTATAGTCAGACAAAAGAACAAATTAAAAAATTATAAAACTTCCAGAATATTATTCGCTTTTGGTTGGGCAAAGGCGTTGCTGGATTTAGAGTGGACGCGGTTAACTGCTTATATGAAGTTGACAAAGAATTGTTCGGGGGAGTGTACCCAGATGAACCTCCCTCAGGTAGGGTTGATGTTGACTCCGGATCTCACGACTATCTCGATCACATTTACACCAAAGACAGGAATGAAACATACTATATGGTGTACGAGTGGCGAGATGTTTTTGAAGAGTTTACCGCAGTAGATGGTATGCCCCGAATCATGATGACTGAAGTTTATGCTACCATAGAGAACGTAGTCAGATACTTTGGTGAAGGAGACTTGCAAGGAGCTCAAATGCCTTTTAATTTTGACCTAATCACTGATGTAGACGCATCATCCTCTGCCGCCGACATCAAACGAGCGGTTGACAAATTCTTAACATACAAACCTGTTGATAAAGGAGCTAACTGGGTCGTAAGTATCGTAATATAAATTAAGAATAAAAAACTTTATTTATTATATTCATTCAGCTGTTTTCAGTAAATTAATATTCATACGATATACTTACAGGTCGGAAACCACGATAACAGTAGAATGGCAACAAGGTATGGGTCACCTCTGGTCGATGGAATCAACATGGTCGTGTTGCTTCTCCCGGGAGTTGGTGTAACTTATATGGTAAATTTACCTTGGTTTTTAATTCCTATGGAATAATGCACTGCCAGTGTATTTCGGCAGCTGCATTTGAGAGGCACTTTTATTAAAATAAAACCTTTCCACCACAGTATCGGTCATTTATAAGGAAAAATCTTTCGCAGCAGTATAAGTAACATTTTGCATGACTTTAGGGTGAAGAAATCGGTCAACTCGATGGGTACGTCAGCTGGGACGATACCGTTGATCCATCTGGATGCAACACTAATGATCCTGTTAACTATTACAAGACGTCCAGGGACCCTGAACGGACTCCTTTCCAATGGAACGCAGATAAAAATTCAGGTAGGTATTACTATTTGAAAACTTTCTAAACGTTTATATAAAATTTTATGTGTAAACTTTTAATAGGCTTATAATATGCTTTATTTTAATAGGATTTTCTTCTGCTGATAAAACTTGGCTGCCAGTGGCTGATAACTACGAAACTTTGAATGTGGAAGCTCAAGAAGCTGCTGAAAGGTCGCATCTACAGGTTTACAAGGCCCTAGCAAGCCTCCGACAAGAAAACGTGTTCAGATACGGCCGCTATGAGTCTTTGGCAATGAACCACGATGTATTTGTATTTAGGAGGTTAGTTCATACACTTTATATATAACCGAACTGAAACGACGATATTGGTTCGATTTGTCTTATGCTTATTTTTTCTGTTTAGCCTTGAGATCTTTATTTTAATTGAAACACTCAATAATATATAATTCATAATTATGTTTCCTGTTACATTATTTTTCATCCAAAAAGGAAAAAAATGTCTCGATTAAAGTTGTTTACTCCACTCATTCAGACTGTTTCGTGAATGTTTTTCCACAACAATAAATCATCTCGCTAACTGAATTACGTTTTTAGCATATTAAGTGTGTTTTTACTCTTATTTTTGTTTTTAATTCTCCTAATGCATCTATCTCCTCTAAAATGGTGTTTTTAAGTGATTTAATGTTTTTAGATGGTACAATGGAGATATTTTCATGGTTCTCGTGAATATGCGCAACACGGAATACGTTATTGACCTGACTTATTTCGAAAACGTTGTTGGTGAAGTCAGCGTGATTTTAAGAAGTATCGAGTCACCGAAGAATGTGGGGTACGTTTCGTATATAAACTACTAGGCCTTTGTCTGCGGTTTGTACGCGAGGTTTTATGATAAAAAGTACTGTCATAACTTCTCTCTTATCTACTATAATTAATTACAATCAAACGTTATTAGTTGAGTGGTACCTACTAATTATAACGCTAACGTAGTTGCGGGCGGATACTAGAATCACAATAGATTTTTCTAAATTTATCGTGCAAACCAGTGAAGAAATAGAAGATGAAGGCCAACTATCTACCTATTGCAAATAACGTGTATGAAATTTTATCTATGAGCTGGGTTCTGAAAACGAAGAACTTGCGAAACCTCATGGCGGTGTGGAAATAAGCTATTTCACCAAAATGCATGTTAGAGCAAATTTTGCGGCGTTCATAGCCCCGAAATAATTCATTTTAGGATAAAGATCTATAACATTACCGACAGAAAATTCCCTCTAATAGTTTAATCTGTAAGTGAAGTTTTCATAGTAAAATAAGTAGGAATGAATATAATGCCAAAAATTGATTTATGCCTCTATTTTTAATTTCTTTGCACAAGGAAATTTAAATACAAACAGAAATAGGTCATCACAATCTATAAAGATAACATTTATTAAAACTTTCTGTAACCTGCCCAACTAAACCCCTTTTAAACATCAAATGACGGTAATAAAAGCGGTATAAATTAAAAATAATGTAGATTTCTTTGCAGCTCAAAACTAGTACAGAAAATAAATGTGTTTTTTCTATTACAGAGACACGTTCGATGCATCATCTCTACCCGTCGCCGGTTACGAAGGACTGGTGCTCAAATTGAATTGAATACTTTGAAAATATTGAAGATCTTTATTTTTTGTGAAACGATTACTAAGTTATACATATTGAACGTGCAGAATGTCAAGTTATGGAATAAATGACTGCTCATTTTATTTTCTTTCGTTTTAGTAGAAGACCTAAGCTTCGTAAGACCCCTTATAGATTGCCATGACTAGCCAGGCTAGTAATGGAAAATGCCATACCACAGCTCTGTGGTTGTATCACGGTGTTTTCTTTGACCTAATGCTCAAGCCCATAATAGGATTTGTTAATGGACCTACAGTTTTTTTTTTTTTTTTTTTTTTTTTTTTTTTTTTAATTTAATTATTATACTCTGCAAGCTCCAGGGCTCGCACCCTTTTTTTGCTGTATAAGTTATTTTTACATTATAATTTCTTAATATATTATTACTTAACAAAAGTATACCTACTCTGAAGGCCTAACTAAAGTGTCACATATTATACATACATATTATTAAATTAACATACTATTATTATTATTACATTATACATACTACATACTATTATTACATTTATATAAATATTACTAGTGTAAGTTATTGCTAGTTTATCAAGAGTAGTTAATGAAGTGCACAATCGGAGCGGACGAGATCCCACTAGCAGCACCCGTTCACGAGTGTGACGCATGTGCCAGCCATCGCTCTCCTCAACCATTTTCGAGGGAAGAGGGCGACCCGCCACACGACGCCGCTGCAGCAGGGTCATTCCAGTGGCCATGGCCACTCCGGTTGTTCACTTAATTCACTTTTTCTATGTCAACTCTCCGTCTCCGCCCCTTCGTTCGAACTCTACGATGGCCTCCGCCACCACATTGTTCCCATCTCTGATGGCCATTTTGAGGTTGTAGTCCACGATCCTTTTGGTGGAAGCTGCCTTCACCCTCATCACGAAGCGGCCTATCGCATCGTCGCTATCATCGGTATAGTATGTACAGCTACTCCGATGACGCGACAATGCCACCACCGCATGTGGGACGCTGTCGTGCAGCTTAAGCTTTTGGCCTTTAGTTTGCATGACGATCACCGACTCGTACGTCAGTCCCTGAGCTTCATGAATGGTCAAGATGCGCGACCCAGTGCCTCCCCCGTATCCCTTGGTGATCAGGGATTCTTTCTCTTCCTGTGTGTGTACTAGGAAGAGAGTGTCGGGAAGGGTAACGGGTATTTGCGCACCTGTAAACCGCTTCAGCTTCAGAGAATGAACTTTGGATGCCGATGAGTAGATGCCGGAGTACACCTCCCGAAGGGCGTAGGCGACATCCATAGGGTTCCGATGCGTACACAACAGTTCCTGAGTGATTGTTGTCACCAGGTTTGGACGACAGTACCTTAGGACAAAGAGGTTCTCTCTGTCAATGAAAGGTAACTGGTTGACGTCTCCGATGAGAAAAAGTTCGTTAGCACCACACAGCCGACTTACCATGATTATGGCCCCAAAATGGTTCAAAAGTGCCTCATCAACCAAAAGACGGTTGTACTTATGGGTTGCTTTAAAACCATTCACTAAGACAGAGGCCATAGTGCGCACCCTGGTTTTGACCAGGTCACCTATTCGTTGCGCTAGTTTTTCTCGCAAGTCTTTGGCTGCTTCCGTCGTTGTGGTGATGATAACGTCCTCCTCCCCATTGAAGTTGCCAACAATCCACGTTGTTTTTCCGCATCCTGGAACCCCATTTACCCATTCGATCCTAGGCATCACCCAGTCGTCCCAAGATGCTTCGCCTTCAGAGATACCCGAGATGGATTTCGCCGTCTCAAGTATCCTGTCGTCTAGCATCGTCCGAGTTCGCCGAGCAACGACCAAGATCGGATCGTCATGCGGGGCAGAGAATTTGATTAGACCAGTACGCCCCGTCCCCTCCTTTGCTAGAGCCACAAAGCCACTTGTTGCATTAAAAGCTGCCATATAACTTCCCACCATCCGACCCCGAAGGACTAGGCCGTCATTGTTGTTGTATATGGCAGCTTCTTCCTCCTCGAGGTACGCCTTCAAGAGATTATCGTTGATGGCGCCACCCAGCTGATAGCACTGCAGGATCTTCTTGCAGATCATAGTGTCGACCACTATGCTTGCTTTAGTTATAGCTAGGTACTCGATGAAGGCGTTTATTGCGTGGTCTCGCGGCCCCGTCGCCGGTCTGAGGCGAGGCGGACTGACTTGTCCCATGTCGGCTCTCGTTCGGGCAGGTTTTGGTGTTACCTGACTCTGCCGTGTCTTTTCTTCCTTTCTTTTGGGCAATGAAGGTTTCAGCCTTAAGAGGTTTTGTGCTGCACAACTGAAGGCATCCACGAACGCTCTGATGCGACCTGATGACTTACGTTTCGGGCTCTGCTGTATGGCAGCGCTTTTGGTGGATGACTCCGCCTTTTGCTGCATGCGCTGGGAGCCGCTGATGGTGCCTGGGTCCGGTACAGGGTGACCCCAACTGTCGGTTGCGTCGTGCCTTTTGAGGTAACTGAGATTTTCACCTCTATCCTCATACACCACAATCTCGTGGTATTTTGAGGCTTTTATGCAACCCAACCGATCGGTGACTTCACCCCTCTCGTGCCCGACCACCATTGCGTCTACGCTAATTATGCGGGCGATGGTATCCGCTTCTTCTGCAAGCGTAGTCAGCATCGTACATGCCTGAGAAAAGGAAGTCTCGTCCGCCCCCTCGAAAAGTGCAATCGTCTTGTTTCGCGATCGCACCAGTCGACATTGGCTTCCTGACACCCTCGTCACCGGCATGGCATCATAGGTCTTGCGTTTCATGGAGATATTGAAGTTGCTGCCGTTTAGAAGCAATCCCAATCCTGGAGAGATGGTAATGTATTTATGGTTCCTAGGTTTGCAGAAGCTGATGCCTAGGCGTTCCTTGGCATCGTCCATGAAGAGGGGCACACCTCTCAATCTGATCCTCGGCACTCCAGTTTCTCCACTCGCCAAAAGGTTAGATGTGGCAGTGGTTCGCAGGGCGATTGGCCGCTGGGTACTGGTGGTCTGTGCGGTGCTTTGGACCTGATCTTGAGGCGGTTGTCTGGGTTGAGGTGGGGGAAGATTGCTGTTTCGTTTTGCGGCAATGAGGAAAATTTTCTCGGAGAAGGAAAGGAATGCTGACCTGCTCCTTGGATCCGCTAGGACGTTATGGAGATCCGACTGCTCTAGCTTTCTTTCCATCTGGAACTCCAGGTCAAGCCTCGCAGCTGAGAAACGGGGGCACTCTAGCAGTATGTGCCAAACGGTCTCGTTCTCACCGGGATCGCACTCGCAAGCGGAGCTATCCTTCAGTCTGAACCTGTAGAGACACTCGGCAATCCCTCCGTGTCCTGTCAAGATCTGCACATGCGTGGGCGTCAACTTTGTTGTTCGTGTCATCCGGTATGCCTTGTTGACATCCGGGAGGAACATTTTTGTGACGGCTCCTGTGCTTGAGGTATCATATCGATCCTGCCATTTGCGGACCGATTCCTCGCGGATCTTTTTCTTGACGTAGGACAGCGGGATTTTGTCGTAGTCGAGGGCCATATTTGCGAGTGCTGCTGACTTTGCGAGCTCATCGGCTCTTTCATTACCAGCAGTCCCGACATGCGCCCTCAACCAGAACATCCGTATCTCTCTTCCCTGCGCTCTGATTTCTCCGATACAGTTCTTTATACTCTCTGCCAGGGGGTGACTTGTTTTCGGGTTACGTAGCAGGTCGAGTGAGGATCTTGAGTCACTCAGGATACTGACGGTTGGGTCGCTGCTACTTCTCACCATTTGAGTCGCCCTGTAGAGAGCTGGACCTACAGTTGGATTATTCCGGTTTGTCCCCCTGATATGTCCTCCCAGGGGGACATGATGCTTGCCTAGCAGTTAGCGAGCACTATCTCACCAGTGTGGCCAAAGATGGCGAATACGGTAGATCTAGATTAGAAGTGGCTCACCGGAACACAAAAATAGGTGCTAAGCAACAGATTTTTAGGAGGGTGGTAGCTATCCAGGCTAGCATTAGAAATTACCTATAATAGGTACCACTAAGTATGCTAATAATAGGGTAGTTGACATAAAGAAAAATATTGTGAGATTTTGGTTTTTTATGCTAGTAATGTAAAATATCTATTGTATTGATTGAATTATTAAAGATTTATTTGTATTTTCTATAGAAACAAATAAAATTAAGTGTCTGTTTGTAATATCAAAATAACAGCTTTTTACCAAATGCATATGAAAGTATAAACGGTACCTATAACAAAACAACCATTTTTAAAACTTTTGTCTGTCTGTCTGTCTGTTTGTTCCGGGTAATCTCTGAAACTGTTGGGCCGATTTTGACTTTCACTGGCAGGTAGCTGATGTTATAAGGAGTAACTTAAGCTACTTTTATTTTAGAAAAAGAATTAGGGATAGCGCAAAAAAATAAAAATCATGAAATCCACTATCTCCGCGCGGGTGAAACCGCGGGCAGCAGCTAGTTGAGAAATAAAATTGTGAAATTGCAGCCATTAGGAACGTGACATTGAAAGCTAATCAGAGCTTGTGATCTCAAAGTTTGCAATACAGAACAACTTCAGTTCGTATACTCTAAGCTTACCACCCCAAACCTCAACTATACAGATGTTGGTTTGTGCAAACTGTGACGCCGTCCGAGACGACATAATAGTTTGCCGCGTTTTAGTCAGGAAATGTCAAAATGTTTATGAAAATGTAAAATAAACTATGATAATGTTAGGTTTTTTATTGAAATATTAATATTTTGGCTAAAATAGCCCGAAAGAATTTAAACCAGATTTTCAAAAATTTTCAATTATCCTGTTATATTTTCCTTCACTGAAATCTCAAGTTCTTTGTAGGATTTGAACCATGGACTGATAGATTGGCGGCCAACGTCCCACCACTACTGAGTAAGCGTTCAAAACATACATATTTACAAAAACCGTGTCTTCAAGTACAGATACTGCACGCGTGGATGATATTTTTTCATCGGAGATGATTGATGTCATAGAGGATAAAGAAACTACTTGACATAATTAAGCCTCCACTAGTGATAATGCAATGTGTTTATCTCCGCCGATGGTAGGTATACATTTACGGTAAAAAAAATTATTGTTATACAAATAACATAATATTGCTAAAGCTAAAATAACACAGTTGTGACTAAAATGATGGTAAATATGTACGAGACGGGATTTTTTTATATTATTTAGTAGCGAGGTGAGCTGGTCGTTCGCCTGATGGTAAGCATAGCACCGGCCCATAACAATTGCAGTGTCGCCCAGAACTTTGAGACACAAAGGTACTGCAGTGTGCTCGTTACCCTGAGACCTTAGGTATTAAGTCTCATAAGACCAGTAATTTCACTGGCTACTCTGTTCATCAAACAGGAACACAGTAATGATTGCACACTACTACTTGGCGGCAGACTACACGAGAAAAGCGGCGGTAACAACCCAGACGGACACTCTCAGAAGAGTTAGTCCTACCACTAACAACTTATTAAAACATCCAGAATCGATTTGGGCTATAATAGTTTGGTGTGTTTGGTAATTTGACCTACAGACAATCTTAAATGGATTAAATTTATCGAGCCACCCAGGTCGATGGTGTAACACACTGATAACAACTGAGATGTGCTTCAGTTTAACATCACCCTAACATTTTATCAATCGATTTATCTCGGATTAGATATGCGTCGGTATAAAATGGGTAAACATAAGTGTAGAGTTGATCTTCACACACATAAGGTAAGACTTGTTGATATTTGTTCATAGATTAGAGAAGGATATGGAAAGTGGAATAAAAATGAGCAACTCGGTTAAATTTCAACCACACGGCAAACTGTCCCTCTTTACAAACTGAATAGCAATATAAATAAATGCTTTATGTAAGCAAAGCTTTTCATTGTAGGCGTGCCACATTGTAAGTTTGCCAGTCCATTTTGACTGAGAACTATTGCTCGTAAATCTAGTTTATAGAGTGAGAAAATAGCTGTAGTTTTTATTAGCAGTTAAATTAGCTAATTTTGTATATATATATTTATCCTTTATGTTCCTTTCACTTGTAAATAACTGACTAACGATGTCATAGAGTATCTTAGAAGTCAATTTTAAAGTACTTCTGATTGTCGTGGAGAAATGAAACTTTGTATGTATTTTTAGTTTGGATGACAATACAATAATTTGGTAAAAATAGTGGAGCTCTTCAGTGGCTACAAGTTAACCCTTCGTGTTTGGACTCTTATGGTTCGTGATAAGTTTAGTTTTTTATACAACATAAAATTTATTTTTCTAGAATAATGAAGACCTTCATATTTTTACCGCTATTATTTGTTATGGCTGTGACAGCCAACGAGGAGAAGGAATTAGAATGGTGGGAGACGACTATATTCTATCAAATTTACCCAAGATCTTTCAAGGACAGCGATGGTGACGGCATTGGAGATCTTAATGGTGAGTACTATTGTATTACAGCTCAGTATAAAAACCAATCTTCGTGATTGCAAAAGCCGAAAATCAGAAATAAATGTTCTTCTTGGATCAAAATGTTAATTTAATATAAATGTATACCCTCTAAAGTGAAAAATCAGTAAGAAGCTGGTCGAATGTAAACAGTCCTTCCTATTTGTAAGTAAGGTGAAACAGATCATCATCAGTCGGAAAACGTACACTGCTGAACATCGGCCTTCCCCATGAAAGGGGATTTTGTCATAATACATCATGCTTGGCAGGCGTCTTGGTGATCACACTAGATTATGATGTTCAGGAGATTGCTGCCATCAATTCCCTGGATATGCCTTAGCCGGCTCTTAGGGTATCCACGGGACGATATGGGAGGGTATTAATTCTTAACCGGGACCATCATAAAAATACGGAGTCGACATCCCTATTGAAAGTCGCACAAGATCCCGCTCAGCCACACTCGTGGAGTAATGTAATAGATCGACGCTAAACTTGCCAATTCTGTAGACTGGAACATGTAATTTGTTGCAGGAATCACCGACAGCCTCGAGTACTTAAAAGAGCTAGGTATTGGAGCAACTTGGCTATCACCGATATTCAAGTCACCTATGTATGACTTTGGATATGACATTGCTGATTTCTATGACATTCAAGATGAGTACGGTACTATGGAAGATTTTGATCGGCTACTCGCTAAAGCCAAAGAACTTGGTAAGACTAACACTAACAAATTACTAGACTGTATTGGTGAAGTATATAAAGATAATCAATAGTTTTGACTATTTGGATAATATGTGATTGTCTCATACCTATATTAGTATATATACATTATACATATAAAAGTTAAAGAGTCAAATGATAGAATTGTTTTAAAATAACAATTATACATTGCATTTTGTGAAACCTTTTTAATGGTTTATTAGTTACTTTGATGTTAGTGTTCTTAAAAAAAAATTACTGTTTTTAAGTGCGTTGAGCATTTAAAAGTCACGTAGATATACTTAGCTCAAAAAATCAAAATATAAATTAATTTTTGTAATTAGGGATACCTGAATACCAAAGCTTGAATTCCATTGCCTCGTAGCACATACAATTTTTACTGAAGTTTTTTAATAATAAAACTTTTATGATAAAAGGAATTTCAATTTAGAAGCCCATGAGATATTTTTTTTGTTTTTAGATATTAAAATAGTTTTGGATTTTGTGCCGAACCATACCAGTAATGAGAGCGTCTGGTTTGAAGAAGCTCTGAAAGGTCACGAGAAATATTACGATTACTTTGTGTGGGAAGATCCTGTCATTGACGAAAATGGAGTAATGCACCCTCCTAACAACTGGGTAAGTAGGTTACGGTGACTGAGCATTTTTGAGGACTTAGAAATACATTTACTATTTCCATACTATATTCTTATTTATGGAACCGTAGAAATATGGATGTTGGAGCAAAATATATTAGGTACATTATCCACAACATAATTATTGAAAATGCTTTTAACTATGCATGCTATGGAAGACATCCATAAAAACAAATATGCTAATTATTCAAAAGGTTTATTTTACTAATAGTGAAAATTACGGTTCCCTCATTTCACCTGGGAATCATCTAGGTAATATAATTGGTGTCCAAAGTGGCATTAGCCAATTTAAAATTATGTGTACATAAAGCCGTGTACACTGTACAATTGTACAATGTACATATATCAGGTCATTATATATTTTAGATCAGCGTATTCCGCAAAAGCGCATGGGAGTATAGAGAGGAAGTCGGCAAGTATTACCTTCATCAGTTCGTGATTGGTCAACCAGATCTTAACTTCCGTAATCCAGACGTCGTTGAAGAAATGAAAAATGTCATTCGTTTCTGGCTTGATAAAGGAGTTGCTGGATTTAGAGTTGACGCTATTGCCCATCTTTTCGAAGTTGATAAAGAACTATTCGGAGGAAAATTCCCTGACGAGCCTAGAGCCGCTAACTTAGAAACAGACACTGAAAGTCATGGTTACCTCAACCACATTTACACCACAGATCAGGAAGAAACATTTGAGATGGTATATCAATGGAGAGAAGTATTTGATGAGTTCAAAGTGAAGGATGGTCTATCTAGGGTGATGATGACCGAAGCATACTCAAGCCCGCAAGTAACTATGAAATATTTTGGTGATGGTCACAGAGAAGGTGCTCAGATGCCTTTCAACTTCGTTCTGATTTCTGATGTTAATGGAGAGTCCACGGCTCCAGAAATTAAATATGCGCTGGAGAAGTTCCTCACATTCAAGCCTGTTGATAAGTTAGCTAACTGGGTGGTAAGCTCGAAAATATTATTCTTTAACATAATTTATCAGCCAGTATGTGCTTCTTTTAAAAACAATTTCTTAATTTCCAGGCTGGAAACCACGATAACAACAGAGTTGCTTCAAGATTCAGTCCAGAGGTGGTTGATGGAATTAACATGATTCTACTTCTAATGCCCGGCATTGCCGTCACTTATATGGTGAGTACTTGAATATTTTTAATTCCTGGAAACTGAGCAATTACCTAGCTAGTCTAGACTTTTTTTTAATTTTGAAGTAAAGGTTTTAAAGCGAGTTTCCCAATAGCTATAATTTGGAAATTTTCAAGACGAGATTAAATAGGTTTCTTCTAGGCAAGTGTGCTCCATCGTCGACCACATCGTCGCTTATCATCAGGTGAGATTGTGGTCAAACGTAAGCCTATTGCAGATAAAAAAAGCAATAACAGCTCGGTTCGAATCCTATAATGAGATTGAATTGAAGAATGAGAGTTTTGCATAGCGTGATTGTAAAGTATTTTCTAGTTTTCGTCTGACTAGTTAGCACCATTAAGATGAAAATGTGTATCTAAGTACCTTAATGTGTTCCAACAGCTGCACTTTAGAGTTAGTCCTAATCTAAGTCTAGGCTATAAGCCATCTTCGACCACATCATCGTTTAACCTATCGTAAACCGGGACTCTGGATCCGCGCTTGACGAACAATAGATTTTCTGTTGTGTTTGGAATCCCGGCGAACGGTGAAAATTTACGAAAGGTAAAAATCAGGTGAGTTGATGGTCAAACGCTACCATTTCGAGAGTAAAAAGACAAAAACTGAAAAAAAAACTAAGATATTAAAAGGTGAAGGTTTTTCTGCTATATGAACGGACAAGCAATAACTAAAATGGCGTAATCTCTTAGGTTTCAAACGATTTAATAGGTACTAGACTCCGACATAAAGGTACGGTTATGTTGTTAGAGATAATGGAATTTATTTCTCTAGGCAGAAGAAATAGGAATGGTCGACGGATACGTAAGCTGGGAAGATACCGTGGACCCTAGTGGCTGCAACACCGACGACCCTATTAACTACTGGACGGTCTCTAGGGACCCTGAACGCACGCCTTTTCAGTGGAACTCAGACAAAAACGCTGGTAAGGAATCCCATACGCTGTGTCACACAGTTATTGATAATGATATAAGAAAATGAATAAGTGATTGTGTGTGGAAACGCGTCTGATAAAACCACGGTCATCTAAGTTTTATATATACTTGCTGTACCTATGGAGTTTACAATTTGGATGACATTACTAATATCAAAATACGTACGTCTTCAGAAAGCCGTGCGAAGTACTTATTTCGATGTCAATAACCAGTTCAAATATTAGTTAGTATTTTTACCCTTTTCTAGCCCACCTTCCCACAAGCATGCCAGAGACGTAACCACGCCTTCTACTGTCTATTCTGTGACCATGCTGACGGATATAAGCTTGTGAAGAATCTATAACACCTAAGCATATGGCTTTAGACAATATCTATTATTATCTCTACTATGAACAAGTACCAATAACTATATACAATGTCAAAGAATAAATGTGACAGATTTCTTTAAGCTAGACGTAAATATTCTCATATCAGGCCTGTCACTTCTTTGGTTCTGGTTGGAGGAATACTGTGAAAAACACACGTACCATGTTTACGAGTATTTGTTTTATGTCTTCTGCCCTTTATATCTTCGCCGCACGTCAAGAGCTTTAAGTAATTGGCACAGGTAAACATAAGTATAATAGGGTCGTCAGTAAAACCGAGTCATACGGTACCTACCTAGCATACGTACTAAATAATACATGAAATATACTTGGACTACAGTCATGCAACACGAGGACAATAAAATTACTTTAAATATTAAAGTTAGGAAGTTTTACTTAATTGAAACTTTCATTTATTTTCTGCTATAAGTAATACCGCATTAAAAACTTTTTAAAAAGTGCCCGGACTTGACCGAAAAAACATTGTGTATATTTATGATAATTACCGACCGTAATCACAAGGATCCATTCCTTCTCAATAATATATTATGTAGTATCGCAAATTATAGGAACACGATTTTATAAAACTTATAAAAGTAAAGTAGTTGCATTCCCAGCCAAAAATGATTAATTATTTCATTAATCATTTGAGTATTGGTACCGCTCATTTAGAATAACTCTAAAGATCCCCATCAAGTACTAATTTATCAGTTTTAAATGATATGCTTTGTTTTGTGATACGGGTTCTATGGGAGGTTTTATGGCATTGCAATATTTCATTAGACATCAAAATGTATTTTCTGGACAATATTTCAATTTAATGTATTACGTTTATGTGTACATTATAGGTTACAATAATTTCCCCTAACGAAAACCTACGAAAAACCTACTTTTTTCACCTTATCTTTCTAAGAGGCTATCGTCTGAGCTTATAATCCTTATATAATAATAAATTACCTATTTAGTGTAAAAAATAAATTAATCTCTAAATGCCAAAATTAAAAATTATAAAATAGAAACGCTACTAACTAAAAATATCATTATTCTTGGAAATAGAATAAAACCTTTTCGTGTGGCAGGTTTCTCTACTGGTGACAAGACCTGGCTACCCGTGGCTGAAGGTTACGAGAACCTAAACGTAGAAGTTCAAAGTCTGGATAAGAATTCTCATCTCACCATCTACCGTTTATTGGCCCACCTTCGTACTCATGCAGCCTTCAGTTATGGCAGATACGAATCCGTTGCTTTCAATGATGGAGTTTTTGCTTTTAGAAGGTGAGTAGACTGTCAAACTAAGATAGTAACTTAAGTTTAAGCTTAAGTCCTTTTATAGCCTTAGAGATGATTACATGGATTTGGGACTGTGTATCAATACTACCACCGCAGCAGTAACTGAGAAGAACACAGAATATATTACGACCCGTCTTAATTTAAGCACTTGCACTACGAAATAAGTACCCGATTGTAATAACTACCTAATTGTTTATGTCCTGTTGTCCTATGTTTATACCTGTCTATTCAGGCTTTTAAAAGTTATGCTGAAATAAAAAAAAACTTACATAAAAACATACATGAACTCTAAAAACATTACACTACTTTTTTTGTGCAGTCGTGTAATAACAAACGAAAATAGCGATATCTCGACATAGTACTTAAAAGAGAATGACTACTATCTTAAAATAAGCCGATTCAAACAAGTAGGTAGTATCAACTTGTAACTTTTCTTATATCAAGTTTTTAAGAATTTGAAGTTGATAAGATAGCCGAGACAATTTGTAATACCCACATATTAGTATCATGATAAGAGATTTTATCTTTGTATATTCGTCCATAATATAATTGAATTGGCAACGCCCCAAGCGCAAGTGTTGCAAATGCCCATAGACGACGGTGAGCGCTTACCATCAGGTGGGGCGTTCGTTTGCCAGTTTACCACAAGTGTACCAAAAATGGACAATAATACCATCAAGTTTGAAAGGATTAAATTAAATGACACAACTTATTTAGAACATTCTAAGGAGACCCTGTAATAAGCCGATCTTTAAGTATAATCTTTTTGTAGTGAAATGTTAATGGCGATGCTTTTGCTTTTAGTTGAACGTTACTTTGTAGTTTTTATTTAAGATACACCAATTTAAATATTTTTACATAATTATTATCTCTTTAGATGATAAAATTTCCTTATTTTTATTTTACAAAATATGAAAGTTGTTTCTCAAAAGTTTTATGCATCTTTTATGCGATTTTTACAATATTCTGAACTATTTTTACAAAATATTTTTGGATTAGTTTTTATTTAAACAGTTGTCTATACTACTAGACATCGCTTTAAGACATCTTGATCATGGAATTTCGGGAACTGTACTTGTGCAGAAAAGCTTAAATTTTATGTCCACAACAAATGCTTGAACAATTTGTTGGTACTTTTTTTTCGGTTTTTTCTTTCCTTCAAATTAACGTCCATGATAAATAAAAACTTCTGACTTAATCATTTTAAGCAAAATTCACAAATAAAAATATTACGTTATTTAAATTATTGTTGAAATGTTTCTTATTATACATGTAAGAACATTATTACAAATATTTAAAAAAATGTAAAGTTTCCTTACGCTTTTTTCTCGCTATACGCAGTACTTTTATATTTTTTTATCGTTTCCAGGTGGTTCAAAGATGACGTTTATATCGTAGTAGTCAACTTCAAAGAAGCAGCTTACACAATTGATTTGACCTACTTCGAGAACGTCGGTAGCCAAGCCGAGGTTGTCATCAGTAGCGTTCAGTCACCAAAGAGTGTTGGGTAAGATATGGAGCAAGCAGGATTAAATCATCATAGAAAACATTTCTTAGGATGTTTTTTTGTCGAGATAAATTAGTGTTCAACCACTATTTTACCTGAGATTAGTGTCTATTGTGGCGTCCCATTCCTATAAGTTTCGCTCTCTCTTTCCAATAACTAACACAAGAAAGGGATTATTCCATCTCTTTCTTTCTTAGCTTGACAGGTCTGAATTTAGTTTTATAGCTGTCAAATATTGTCTATCTTTGACAAGCGTCATTAAATTCATGGCCGTTAAATTTGTATTAGACACAAGCAAGATCATTAATCTGACAGATCTAAAATATGTTCCATCCCTTTCAGAGCTCCCCCTACTTTGCACGCTAGGTTACTTAGCAAAGTAACTATTCTATTCTATTATTTTATTTTCAGAGATCTGCTCGACGCGGCCAAACTTGAGGTGGTCAACAGTGAAGCTTTGGTGCTTAAAGTTAAACAGTAGATCTAAACTATTAAAGATTGTCTATTTACTTCAATGTAATTTAGATTAAATCATTGTTTTAAAAGCAATCTTCTAGCCATACGTTGTTTTAATTATTGTTTTCTGTACGAAAAGGATTTACTATTTATTTGATACCCATGTTAAATTTGATGTCCAAGTTGAATGTTCCATTTGAAAACTTTGCTATTTTACGACACGAAGAGGTGAATGACATCAATGTAAAGCGCTATTGAATGGCTTCATTAGAACTGACGTTAACGATACCTAGTTACTTTGTATCGAATGATGTAAATAATACCATAAAACTTAATGGAGAAATAAAGTAAAACCAAAACTTAGATTATACAGGATGTGTTTGAATTAGTGTGTTATACCGAAAGGGGGTGATTAGAACATGGTTGTCGACAAGTTGTGAGAACCACCCTTGGAAAAACGTCATTCAATTTATAGAAAAAAGAAAAAAATCTTCAAACGTGAAGTGTGCGGCTTTTTTTGCATTTTTTTCTAAGTCTCTTCTGATCAACTTTATCATGTAACAAAATTAAATATAGTTCAAATGAATCAGCTGATCTAGGTGTGCCCGCAAAATCGGTAGTAGAATTTTGAAAAAACTTTAAATGACTTTTCTTCAAAAAAATTTCGAGTTTCAAAAATAACGTATACCCTTTCAAACAGAAAAATAATTTTCAAAATCGGTCACCAATTGACGGAAAAACAAAAAAAATATATAAAGTCAAACATCAACCTCTTCTTTTTGAAGTCGGTTAAAAAAAGGTGGAAAGTTTTTCTGAAACTAGGTTACCCCAGCAGGTTTTTGTTTTATTACCCTTCTTTTTAGGAATTTCCCTACATAATGCCGGGTGAAGTGGGGAGAGGAATAAATTTGCCATAAAAGTGTGCAAATTGTAAGGAAATAAGACCGTTTTACTGAAATTGGTGATGAAATATTTACATACCTCTTTGTAGGTGGTTGGGTTGGTAGGTGAATTGTTTTTAGCAATGTTTGCGATTCTAGTTTTACTTTTAATAATAACTGCTCTATATATAATTTTTACTAAGGTATAAGACAGAACAAAATTCTTGTTACGCTTGATTACAATAAAAGGACATTGATGGATGTAACTTCGGACACTGGTGACATGGTTTTATTATCGTACTTCTGATTATGACCATTAAAGTCAATTTATTGCTTGAGTCATTACTGTGTTTAAAACTGCTTTTATCAGGCTGCGTAGTGGGTAGTACAAACATTTAGTAGTTTGTAGCTGGTTGCAGTTTACTGATTAATGGGTCAGAATTTTTAAGCTTACATATAGCAAAGTAGTCAGTGAAATTATTGGGCTTGTGAGACTTAATACCTAACGTGTCTCAGAGCAAAGAGAATAACACAGTACCCCGCAGAACCTTTCTTCCCCATCAGTTATCGGTTCTGCGAGTGATATGGCCTGCCTATTGCCATTTCAACTTACTAACTTCGAGAGCTATGTCGGTGATTTTTGTTCTCCTGTGGATCTCCTCATTTCGAATTTTATCACGCAGAGAAACCTCGAGCATAACCCTCTCCATAGCACGTTGCGCGCTCACATCAAACAAATGTTATATCAAATGAATAATATACCAATTTTGAACATTAACGCTACCGTTGTTATGCTAAACAAATGTTATTTGAAACAAGAAATAGGTGAACTAAAACTATACCAAATGAATATTGTACTATTATTTTATTAGTTTCCTTGGACTAACTAAATTGTTCGAAACAAGGGATAATCATTTTAAAAGGTGGAATATACTAAGCTGTAATGAAACACACTGACGTAGACAAACTAGAAACAAAGGGGTAAATGACATCATTGTTAAACGCCTTTTGAATGGCTTCATCAGAAAACTAACGCAGACAGCACTTTGTACCGAATTATGTAAATGATGCCTTACAGACAGAAGGCAGGCGTTACGCTTACCATCAGGTAAACGATCTGCTTGTTTTGTTACCTTATTATATAAAAAAGATGAAACTCTTGCTCTTGTCCATAATATTATAGAATTTGGACACTTTTTCCTACCTTGTTTTACTCCTGCTGAACAAGCTAAAAATAGAATAGGACAATAGATACGATCTCGAGCTAGTGCTTGAAGTAGATATTTTTTTTTCTATTTTTAATAATAACTAGTGTATTTTATATAGCCTGAGTTTGAATTGGTATGTTATCCCTTAAGGAGGTCAATGTACTCCTGGAGGTCAACAACATTTGTTTTACGAGTTTTTGAAATTCGAAATTTTTCAGCGAAGAAAAGACATTTAAAGTTTACGTTAAAATTCTACACAGAACATCCAGGCAGCCCTAGATCAGTTGATTCACTTGTACTATGTTAAATTTTCTTAATTGACGATGTTGATTACAATGGTGAAGACAATTGAAACAATTCCAGTAAATGTGACGCATTTCACGTTGGAAGTGAATAAACTTTTTTGTATCGAAATGTTGATGACCTATTTCCAAGGGAGGTTCTCACAACTTGTGGACAATCATAGTCCAAATCACCCCCTTCCGGGATAACTTATCAATTCAAACTCACCCTGTATAAAATATGACTACTGTTATATTTAAGGGAAGATGACAATAAGAATGTAGACGAGTTCTCAAGTACTTCCGCTATAATTCACTAATAGGTACGTACTTGCCTTAACTTAATATTTAAAAAAATTAAGTAATAGCACATGATATCACGTATGAAATAAAAAAATGTTCACCCATTTAATAACGCTATAAAAACAATTTCAATTCAAATTTTAGTTGATTTTTCTTTCTTTGCCATTATTGAAAGTATTAAGTAATTAAGACGCTAATTGCTTTATCCAGTGCTGCAATTAATTATGCAAACTAGATAAGCGTTCGTTTAGTAGAATTACAGACGGCTATTGCTCAAAGGTAACTTGTACTCTTGTCCTACATTTACAAAAATTTAATGTTTCACAAAAAATCTCAATTCAAAGTTACTTTTGTTATTGGAACGGATTTTGGAATTATTGAACCCCCAACTAAAATATTTCATTTAATTTAATTAACTGCTTTGGACTCACAAACATCTTTATCGTTATAATTTGACCAGATCTATCTTACGCGTAGGTATATTCATCATCATCACCTGGAAGACGTCCACTGGAAATCCTATTCATTCGCGGAAAATATACGAATATAAAATAATCATTTTTTAGTACCATTTTTTCCTTTGTAAAATTTGTAGAACTATGAAGAGCCTAATATTGTTACCAATGTTATTCCTTTTGGCCATGTCAGCTGATATGGAGAAGAAACTAGATTGGTGGGAAACTGCAATATTTTATCAGATATTACCAAGGTCTTTCAAGGACAGCAACGGCGATGGCATTGGAGATCTTAATGGTAACCGCATTGTTATCATAACTTATTAGTCATACAGGTGAGAAAGCTATCTGAATCATGACGTGCCTTTTTGAATTTGACAGGAATTAGTGACAGCCTTAAGTATCTGAAAAAGTTAGGTGTAGGAGCAGCATGGCTAACACCGATTTTCAAATCTCCCCATTACGACATGGGGTACGATATTTCTGATTTCTATGCCATTCATGATGAGTACGGTACACTGGAAGATTTTGAGAGACTGATTGCTACAGCGGAAAAACTAGGTAAGTGAGGTGTTTGTAATAGATTCAATTGTTTCATAGATAAGAGAAGTGGTTGTCTCGTAACTAAATTATAAAAACGACGAGTTTGATATAAAATAAAACCCAAAGTAGAAACTAAGTAGGTATCTATAGTGAAAATCTATTGTACTTTCAGATATTAAAATCCTTTTAGATTTAGTGCCAAACCACGCAAGTAATGAGAGCATGTGGTTTGAGGAAGCTTTGAAAGGTGACGACTATTATTACAATTATTTTGTGTGGGCAGACCCTGTTATAGATGAAGAAGGAATAATGCATCCACCTAATAACTGGGTGAGTACTCTAACTGGAGTCTTTACATCACTCGTAACGTGAGTGGATGTAAATACTACAGTTAGAAGACAAGTTTTTGTAAATATAGGAAATAATATTTTAATATATCGTCCAGCGAAACTCTATACACTTCTGACTATTGTCATTGTGTTTTAGTTAAATAAGGTTCATAATTGCGGTTGTTATGGTCCGGCGTTATGGTTAGCATCAGGCAAACGATCGTCTCGTTATCAAATAGTATTAAAAAAAACACTATATTTACTTTCTCTTTATAAAATAAATAAATTAAAAAAAACATACTATTACATTTACATAATATTGTTCATTTCACTGATCTTTTAAATATGACGTACTTATTTTATTTATTTTATAATTTTAGCTGAGCATATATCACAAAAGCGCATGGGAGTACAGAGAAGAAGTCGGCAAATATTACCTGCACCAGTTCATGGTCAGTCAACCAGACTTGAACTATCGCAACTCTCACGTTATTGAAGAAATGAAGAATATCATGCGTTTCTGGCTCAACAAAGGCATCGCTGGTTTTAGAGTTGATGCTATCCCCCACCTTTTTGAAGCTGACAAAGAACTATTTGGAGACAAGTTCCCAGATGAGCCACGAGCCGATAACAACGAAAATGATAAAGAAAAACATAGATTTTTACACCATCTTTACACCGTAGACCAGAATGAGACAGTTGATATGGTCTATCAATTTAGAGAAGTGTTAGATGAGTTCAAAGCTCAAGACGGAATTTCTAGAGTGATGATGACTGAAGCCTACTCCAATCGGCAAATGACTATGAGGTATTTTGGCGACGGAAAACGGGAAGGAGCTCAGATACCGTTCAATTTTGGACTAATTTCTCATGTTGATGAATTATCCACAGCTCCAGAAATCAAGCAAGTTCTGGAGAGCTTTCTCATTTTTAAGCCTATCAACAGTTCTGCTAACTGGGTGGTATGTTCATGACAATCTCAGTTTAATATCCTGATTAGTATCTTGGTATCAGACAGTTATTAATTGTTTTTTTTTTACTTTCAGGCTGGAAACCATGACAATAATAGAGTTGCTACAAGATTTAACCCACATATGGTAGATGGAATCAATATGATTATACTTCTGATGCCTGGCATTGCAATCACTTACATGGTTAGTATCTTTGTGCAAAACCCTTTGGTTTACTACTAATATAACAGTTTCTTTAATTTTTTTATTTATCCTTATAAGGACAAGGATATAAAATTGAGATTCATGTAGAGTTTAGTTTATTTAACAGTAAAGTATTTTAAGGCTTTGTTATGTGTATATATTTAATATTTATATTGTCAACGTATAACAAATTTTATTTATTTCCCTAGGGTGAGGAAATAGGAATGATGGACGGACATATAAAACCGGAAGAAATAGTGGACCGTAGAGGCTGTAACACAAACGACCGTATTTTTTGCTGGTCTACCTCAAGAGACCCTATGCGAACACCTTTCCAGTGGACTCCTTATAGGCACGGTGGTAGGAAACCTTACATTAGTACGATCCATACTTATGACGTGGTGACATCGTGGCAAACATAGTGTACACTATGTTTGGTCAAGAGGAAAGACCTCTCAAGTATCTTCATTTCATTCTTATCGTCTTTGTTGTAATTTTTTTCTTTGTGCACTAAAGTGTTGTCTATCAATCTATCATGTCTCTACCCTCATTTTAGTAGGTAAAGTTAGTAACATTATTACCTACGTGATTATTTTGACTCACAATCCAACTCACTATTAAACGAACATGAAAACTCACGGTTTCACAAAAACAAGACTAAATTCGAACTTTTGGGATAAAAGCTCTTTCGTCGCAGGTTTTTCAACGGCTAACAAGACCTGGTTGCCTGTAGCTGAGAGTTATATGAAACTAAACGTTTTAGTCCAATCCTGGAATGAGAGGTCCCACCTCAATATTTACCGGTTGTTGGCAAAACTTCGCATGGAGCCAGCATTCAGATATGGACGATATGAATCCGTTGCTTTTAATTCAGGAGTGTTTGCTTTTAGAAGGTAAGTCGGCACTGTTGACTACTTTTGCATTTGATTTTATATTTTTACCGAGTTCGTAGAAACTTTTGGTGAAGGAAAATGTCGTAATGTAAGTGCAGTGGAAGTAGGGTATTTTATAGTGTTTACTTGGTTGTTTACCCTGTCGCCAATCGTTACCACCAACCTTGCCAGTAGCTGCATTTGACAGCCCATTTATTATAAGTTTAGCTTTTTTGATATTATCATGTTTAATATCTGATATGATAAGGTCATGGATGAGTACTATAAAATGCTCAACCATCGTGATTTAGTTGTAGTACGATGTTTTCCTTCACAGAAAGCATAAGGTCATTGTAAGATTTGAATAATCGACCTACCGATCAGCAATTTACGTCACTACCATACATACCATTACTGCCTCAAGATCTATAATCGATATTACTTTACCTTATCTAGGTTTAGAGTATTCGCCATTTTCGACCAAATCGTCGCTCAAGTTATTTATTATATGTATGAAAAAAATTTAAATTTGTAGGTAGTTACTTTACTAAAATCAATTATTTTTTTATTTCCAGGTGGACTAATAGAGATGACATATATATTATAATAGTTAATTTCAAAGATGAAGCGTATACAATCGATTTGACCTACTTTGAAAATGTCAGAGGTCAAGCACTGGTTATTGTCAGCGGTGTTCATTCACCGAAGGGAACTGGGTAAGGATAAAAATTAAAGGATATAAGACGTCTGGGTTCCGTACCTAGTAGGAATTAATTTTGTAACAATTTCTTTGCAGCGAATTACTCAGCCCGAGGAGAATTAAAGTACACAATTACGAATCTTTTGTGCTGAAGATTTTGCAGTAAAACTAAATATGAATACAGATTCCATTTTGAAATTACTTCTTGGTAGTTTTATTTTATAAACAATACCTCCTGCTGTATATATATAAGTAACTTTTACATACGTGGAACCTACCTCTAACTAGGGTTCCCAGTACTCAGAAAATCAGGAACTGCAAAGATCGTTGAATTATTACGAGGAATCCACAATTCTTACGCGCTGTTAAGTTCATTGGCCCATCACCTTCACCAAAGTTCTTTCCAGCCGAAGATGTTAATCTTTACTACCGCTGATTTTAATCGGGTGGGGTACGAAAACGAAGACGATTTTACTAGCCGGTAAGGCCACTGGTCGGCCTGTACTAAGGCGTTACTTCGAAAATCGAACGTCGAAGCTTCTTTTTTAATATAAATATGTGACAAACAAGCAACTGGCCCACCTGATGCTAAGTGTTTACCGCTGCCTATGCACGTTTGCAATACCAGATACATTTTATCTCCATCAATTACAAGTGTTTCTGTCTGTGTTTTGTTTTGTGTTTGATAACTTGATATTTCGTCTTTCTACACTTTCGTGGTAGGAATACTGCGATCTTACCGAAGCTTCGAAGTTCTATTTTCGGAGTAAGGTCCAGCTCGATTTTCTAGCGCAGCCCTTGGAGCTACTGGAGCGCCGTCCATATTTTTCTGTACTGCTGCAGACGTGTTATTATTTTAAACACCGAGTCCATTGTTCATCTACATATTCCAAGGCCTACACGTATTAGCTAGTTTCCATAGATTTATTAATAAGGTGTTGCTGAATATTGATTAACAAATTTACTTACCTCAGATGCTATCCATAATTCATGAATGCAAATGAATTCGCTTTGGGATTAGAACTTTAAGATGCTAATCTGATGTCGAAGTGAGAATTATTATGAAGGGGTTACCGGGTTACCCCTCTTCTCATGCGAACCATCAATTTTTCTTGAATAAAAATTGTACGTGTTTAAAGTTTTTTTTCCTTTGTTAACTAACTAATAAATAAATAAATACTACATCTAACCTAGTTATAAAAACAGTTGGATAATCTACAAGCTAATGTAGGCCTTTATGCAGTAGTATCTTTGGGGAAACTATATTTTTTTTTTTCAATTTCTTTTTAATGTGTTAATGTGATCTTCGTAGGACAGAAATTAAGTATTTTGTGTTTCATGTAACATCCCAATTCTTTCACATTCACAGTTCGTCCAATTCAAGATTCGTGCATATCGCAATTTGTGCCTCCCTAAAAATCTGCTGCTTATTCAACTGCCACCCAGTGCCGTAAAAAGGGCGGTGCCAGCGGTGACCAGGCACAGGGTGTTGACCCTGGAAGGACTTAGAAATGATCAGACCCGATCTGGATTAGGTTAGAATATATTAGGGCGCAGTTATAGAAGCTTGCGCGGGGCGCACAAAATAGTCCATTATATATAGGGTGCAATTTTAGACGCCCATACCGAGCGCACACAAGGCTAGTAACGGCACTGCTACCACCTATGTTATTTCTAACTAGATACAAGACGTTGGTACTAAAAACATTCAAGAATAAATTCGTCCCAAGAGTAGAACTACATTATTTCTATGCACTTACTTTTAATTAATTATCAACAAAGCATCTCAAAAAGGCAGCGCCATTCCATTTCAGAAATTAAACAGTACAAAAGATAAATAATCCTTTTCCTTTACCTTTTGTGTCTGCTTTGCAAAGGATGATTTATATTACGTTTGTAACCTTTGTGATGATCTAAGCTAGTAGTGAGCACTCAGAATTCAGGATGACGTTGGTTTGTGTAAAGGTCTTAAGTTGGCTAAGGTTGCACATGTTTAGTGGTTATACTTCTAGTTTTATTTTTAATTTCTTCGGTTGGTTAGCGTTTTTGACCAGTATCCCAACAGATCACGTAATTAAAAGAATGCTTCACATTCTTTATCATCATCATCATCAGCCAAAAAAGACCCGCGCAGGTCAAATGGCCGGCACACGCTGAGTTGGGAGCAAATTATATAAGTAAGTTTATAATACCCCTTTTAACGTTCTCATTTTATGGTAGGCACCTATCATTATTATAGCTTTTTTTTAACGTATAGTTTAGTATATATTTTTTGCTACTACAGAATAAATGCAGTGCTACTCAGAACTTTCAAACACAAAGGCCTGCGTGCCACTGCAGTGCGCTCGATATCGTGAGACATTAGGTATTAAATCTCATAAGCCCAGTATTATCACTGGCTACACTGCACACCAAACTGGAATACAGCAATTCATGCACATTACTGCTTGGCTGCATACTTCACGAGCAAAGCAATGGTTCCCGTTTGGTACCATCCTACCACCTAGTAAGCCTTAGGAAGCCTTATGAATACTTATTGTTTTTAATTAAATTAAGTTCTGAAATTAGAATAAATGCTAATTTAGAAGGCTTATTCTATTGACTTTTAAACATTACAGACTTATTAAAACACTTTTATTAGCTTCACTTCTAACTAACTAACAAACAATGTCATAAAATCTTAGAAGTAAATTTTAACCTACTTCTAACTGTCGTATCGAAATGGAATTTTCTATGTATATGTAGTTCGGCGGACAAAACTATAATTTGGTATCATGGAGCTGATCTGATGATGGAGCCAGGAGGTGGTTAGTGGAACTCTTCAGTGGCTTCAAGTAAACCCTTCTAGTTTGGGCTCATATGATTCGAAATGAGGAGTCCAATTGACTGCACTTGGTGCCGTGGTTCTATTGATGGATACAGGAGGTGGAAGTGTGTTGTTTACTATCTTTAAACTTTTGTTAGTGGGAGGACTAACTCTTCTGCGAGTGTCCGTCTGGGTTGTTACCACCGCTTTGCTCGTGAAGTCTGCCGCCAAGCAGTAGTGTGCAAGCATTACTGTGTTCCGGTTTGATGAGCAGAGTATCCAGTGAAATTACTGGGCTTATGAGACTTAATACCTAATGTCTCAAGGTAACGAGCGCACTGCAGTGCCACGCAGGCCTTTGTGTTTCAAAGTTCTGGGTGGCACTGCAATCGTTATGGGCCGGCGTTATGCTTACCATCAGGCAAACGACCAGCTCGTCTCGATACAAAATAACATATAAAAAAAACTTCATATAATTATTATTACTAAAAGGGCGCTCCTAGAACAAGCTCACAAGACGTAGGTATAACGTCCTAAATCAAAACAGCTCCTTTATATGGTGTGAACGATCGGTTGATGCATCGTTAAAAGTTTTGGCTCACGACTAAGACCCTCGTTTACGATGCCCTTAAAGGGCGATAATGTTTATGAAGAAGGCTCGTTAGGGCGGTATGATCCGATTCATCTTACAGGAATATAAGAGACACATAACTTATAATTCTAGAGAGGCAAACGGCTTCTGATGACTGTAGTGTTTTAGACTTAAATTTTAGACATGTCTTACGTCTACGTATAACCTTAACGTATGAAATCTTCTTGCAGGTCAAATATTTGATGCATTTCACATGTGATTTGATTTGAACCATTGTAAAAACATTTTTGAAAAAAATAAGAATGCAGGTGATTTTTAGCCCCTTGGCAGATAAGTTTCGTTGTTTAAATTACCAGAATGAATCCTAAAACACGAAATTGGTGTCCTAGTTTGCGTTCCTTTAATCAACATTTCAACCTAATTTTCTTGACATGTTGGAAGAAGTCTCATTTTCCACAATTTATTTCATTCCATTTATGGCACTCGAGAGGGCACTGTCTGGCGGGACTGGAATCAAGTGCCACTCAAAGTCTAGGCTTGAGACAGCCTACTATTGAATGCATTTTGTGTCTTCAGCCCTAGAGATATAATATAAACCCTTAAATTATATCTCGGACCCTTGAAGCTATACTTCAACAACAAAGAAAAGATAATAAGGGTCTCGAGAATTTAAGAACGCCTGATAAAAATCACGATTTATTGTAGAGCTTGTTGTTTTTTGTTTTAAAGTGTTGAGTGGCACTGCAACTTTGTGTGCGCTGGCGTTATACTTACGATCAAGCAAATGACCCATAAATGGCAAATGTATCTTTATCCAAAAGTATATAAAAAAAACTAAAAATAAATTGCTGAAAATACAAATTATCAACCAGGTGGTAGGGCAAACTCTTCTGCGACTTCTGCTGCTTCTGAGCATTATACCACTTTGCTCATGCACTCTGCAACCAAGCATTGTGTATGCATTACTGTTTTCCCTTTTTCACTTTTTGTTCATGCATTGTTATTGTGATGAGTAGAATAGTCAGTGAATGACTGAGCATATGGCAACGCGAGCGCACTGCAGTGCCGTGCAGGCTTTAGTGTATACAATTCTGGGTGCCACTGCAATTGTTTAGGTGGGACTTATGCTTACCATTACATTGGAGAAATGTCCTGCTCGTCTTAGTAGTAGGTATGCAAAAAAACTTGCCTAAAGCCTAAACAAGTTTGTAAGTATAGAGACGAGGTTATATTCTAAAGAGCTGATTATATGTTTTCTAATTAGCCTCAGCAAGTTGTGGTTTTTGATGCGGTAGCACGACATATTAAGTGGAAAATTATATACTAAAACTAGTAATAAAGGTACACATATGTTATGGGTTAAATGTGGCTATGTTGTTTATACTTGCGTATGTATGTACAGCTGAAGTGAGTAGAGAAGTGGGCAGGAAGTGGGCGACACGAGTATGTAAAACTGATTTTTTTATCTTGTAGCAAGTGTTATTGTATAAGAGTCAGTACAATATAAAGTATATAAATTAAATAAAGTTAAAAAGATTACGTTCAATCGACGCTGCACAGTATCATATAATACTCCGTAAGTACTATAATAAATGTGGAAGTGTGTTTGTACGTTTTTTTGTTTGTCCTTCACGCAGCAACAGAGCAACGGATCGACGTGATTTTTGGCATAGATATAGTTTATGGACCGGAGAGTAACATAGGCTTTATTTTTATCCCGGAAATATGCGTGGTTCCTGTGGAAACACGGGTGAAAACGTGAGCAGAAGCTAGTATCAAATATAGATAAATGAACCTCAATATCAAATAAATACCAATCCTACAAGGCGACCACGCAAAAAACGTGGTTGAAAAACTTTTCTAATAAAACAATAATCTGTTTTTACTCACAGAGAGGGGGAGTAGGTACTAGTTTGTGTAAAGGCACACGTAGATTTGATGTCACTGAGATGTTCATAAATTACAATATTTTAAGCCTGTAGCCTAATATATTAGGTTGAGGTTTAAAAGCGAGTTCAATAACATTTGTGGAGAATTTTTTGAGAGGGATCACGCACTGTGATACTGTAATTCATCTGTCCTTACAAACACTGCCATGAAATCAAGAGTCAGTGCGTTCATGATTTGTTGTTACGTGAATCTTTAAACAAAACAGCGCGATGTTAAACACCTTTTTATTTTTTTATTCTAGACTAGCTGCTGCCCGCGGTTTCACCCGCGCGGAGATATTGGATTTCATGGTTTTTATTTTTTTTCTAAAATAAAACCAGCCTAAGTTGCTCCTTATTACATCAGCTATTTTCCAGTGAAAGTCCCGTCAAAATCGGCCCAGCCGTTTCGGAGATTACTCGGAACAAACAGACAGACAGACAAAAATTTCAAAAATGGTTGTTTTGTTATATGTGTCGTAAATACTTTCATATGCATTTAGTAAAAAGCTGTTATTTTGATATTACAAACAGACATTTCAATTTTATTTAGTTGTATAGATAGTTTCGCATTCGACAACTACCTCACCTGAAAAAGAACTTAAGACTGCATCATGCACTTAGCGACACAATTTCATTTTTCGAAATAAAGTAATATTAATATCAGCGGTTTTCTGCACAAGCGAAGTGAGCTGTATTAGTAGCGCGCAAATGAATGCAGATGCATTTATTAGGTGCACGCATGACCGACTGCTTGCGTCATCTGCCCTTTTTAAGTTTGAGGCTACAGTACCAGTTTGGGGATACTCCCGAGTCTAGATAGAGACTCTAGGTGCCCGTTTCAATTACGCAAACTAACGAGAAGGAAAAGAAACTGGTCAGAATTCCTTTTGAAATTCTATTTTCAAAAAAACGTTTTTCAAGTAACGTAAAATTCAAGCCTACCAGGTTATTTAACTGCACTAAAACTATTTCGCAGCGTAACTCCCAATTTCCTAGCGAGCTCAAATCCCTTTTGTAGCCAAGAAGTTTTTATACATCGTTTTATTCTGTGTTCGTATTATGTCGTCGTATTATATGTTCTGTGGTCATGTCTAAAAAAGTTGTGGAGTGTCATGTAGTGATGTATCATCAAAAAGCGTGGACGATTTATTTCACTACAGTATGCACAACGGATCTTGACCTACGTGAAGTAAGCAACAGGCGGCTTCTATCTCGGACATCACTTTGAGAGCCAGTTTTAAGTCCTATCTTGACCCATTACGCGTACTACAATTTGTAAGATCAGAGTAGCTCTAAACTTTGCTGATGGCGTCTCTACACTCGCCCGCGAATCGCGGTGACTATAACGGGAATATGAAGACACTATAATTTCCACTTTGTTAACCTGGGTGATATCACCCAAGTGAACATAGTGGAATAAACCAATCCATCCACGTTATCGGTTCGCGGCTGGCCGCTTTGCTCTCGCTCACGAATCGTGGCCGCGAACAGCAACCACAAAGCCGCGAATCTATCCACATTCGTATTTCGCGGTGCGAGTGTTAGAGTGACCATGAGAGAACTATTCTACAAAAATTATGTCAGGTAGCAACCAAAACTAAACAACACCTGAAGTGAAAATAAAATCCTCCCAATTCTATCTTCAAAACTAATAAGAACAAAAGATGTATACTCCTGCTTTGCAAATTGAATAGAAGAAGAAGTTTTTAGTTATAAGCGTTTATAACTAAAAACTTCACAAATTTCTCTTAAAATAATCGTAGAACGTTATAAAAGAAACTATGGCATTATAATTGGATTATTTAATTACCACAATCACGAAATTAAAAAGTGATTTTGTAAAAGCTATTTAATTACATGATTGCTTGAACATTTCTACGTTTCATTGTTTCAACTGAGGTGTAATTAGTAGCAACTTAAATTTTAATTTTTGCGTGGTTCCAGTGCGGTGAAATTCTAGAATTTACTAATACTTTCATGATTTTTTTATAATTTTCTTTTTTTATTATTATAATTTAACGAGACGAACTGGTCATTTGCCTTATGGTAAATATAAAGCCGGTCCATATCAATTGCAGTGCCACACAGAACTTTGAAATACAAAGGCCTGCTTGGCACTGAATTCCGTTCCTTACCCTGAGACACTGTGAAACATTATTGAAGCTTTCTTGTATCGTCTTTTAGAAATCGCTCTCTAAAGCTTCAATTACTTTTTTATCCCTCTGGTCAGTATTACCAATCTATTAAGAACTATTTTCCCATAAACATGACCTTTATCCCTGAAGTGCATCCGTGACTGTAAAGCCTAAGCTATAAACTGTCCATCCCGTTTATGACCATCAGCGTACTTTGCTAATAGCCTGTCACTTCAGCATCTATTCACCCCTTAGAACCTGGATACTTCTACAATTAGCAATTTAAAACTTTATGCAATAGGAAATAAGAGCTATCATAGATTGATAAGAGAAGCTATTTTTTGTAAACTGCTGAAAAAGATATTTATTCAGCGCTGTTTTGAACCTTATCCTTATAAGATAAGAACTACTTATGATAACTAACATATATGTCTTTAATTCTACGGTAATAAGCAAAAAGCCTTAACTCATAGTGCAAAGTTTATGTCAACGTGATGTTGCTCGTTTATAAATCATTCCGATATGTGAGAATATACTAGCGCTTGTAGGCTGCCGTACCCCCCGAGTACTGAAAGTAGCTATTCTTTATACTTTTGTATAGACTAGACGAGCGAGTCGTTTGCTTGATGGTAAGCATAACGCCGACAGATATTTTTTTTTATTTTTTATTTTATTTGGTAACGAGACGAGTGCCACCCAGGACTTTGAAACACAAAGGCCTGCGCGGCACTGCAGTGCGCTCTTTACCCTGAGACATTAGGTATTAAGTCTCATAAGCCCATAGTAATTTCATTGGATACTCTGCTCATCAAACCGGAACACAGTAATGCTTGCACACTACTGCTTGGCGGCAGTCTTCACAAGCAAAGCGGTGGTAACAACCCAGACGGACACTCGCAGAAGAATTATTAGTCCTCCCACTAGCATTACAGTACAGTACCATTCAGAACTTTGAAAGACTTGCGCGGCCTTACAGTGCACTGTTTACCCTGAGACATTATAGGTTATAAGTCTCATACGCCCATTAATTGCACTGACTAGTGAGGGGCACTCGCAGAAGAGTTAGTCTTATCACTAGGTGAAGTAAAATGAATCCTTTTTTTTTATCTTTTATTTCACAAATTACACCTTCCACTCCGTCCAGTTAAATTAGATAGCCATATTTTTTATTGTTGTATGTTTTATTGTAGCGTGTAAATGAGTTCCTATCTGTCATCCAGAGACATTTAACTTTCATGAGTGCCTATGGGAATATGAATTTTTAGATTTGTGGTTAACTAGGAATCTTTGAACCAATGGCGTAAACTTATAGTACCCCTACTTTGTAGCTTGTAGCTAGATATGTGTGGTCAGTACCATCGCATAATTCGAGGCAGCAGTGAGATTCTCTAGGATGGAGTTTATTGGGTTTGAAAAGCGTGAGAGTAAATGGGCCATTGTTTGTTTCGAAGCTCTACAGAACCAGTATTCAAGAGACTATTCTATGACGCCCCATTTAACCTAGTTACGCCTGCCGGCCAGGCGGAAGTGGTGTAGTACACTTTGGGATCTACATAGGATAGACACGAGAAAATACGACTATTTGTAGACTCACTATTTGATATTAATTACCTCTGAATTAGAGGCTTCAATATTGGTTCTGTGCCTATGTGAATAGTAACAAGAGACTTTAGGTTCGGTTCCCGGCCGAAGCTAACCTTATGTGGTGGTGTACTCCCATTGTTTGTATTACCGCTATGTCCCCGATGAAGGTAATTAATTTTTATAATTCAAAATACTTCCCTTTGTCCCCGTGCTATGTCCCCGTTGATATAGTAAAATTATGCATGATGTCCCCGTTTGCAGAAACAAGAGTCGACGTCTCTGGTGAACATAAAACTTTGTTTACGTCTTAGTTTGTGTTTGTTTCTGTATGTGTTTCGCAGGTGGCTGCGACATAGGTAATAATAGTGAAGCAATGTGCAAGCGCTATTTATTTATAATAAATTTCTATACCACAAAACTTTTGAATCTCACAGCACTAAAAGTACTTTATTAAGTGCGTTTATCGAAAAAGTCGTCATGACGCAGGCTATCGTGTCCGGGGCGCCTTATTGACAGTTGAAACGAGCCAGTAAACAGACATTAGCCGGTACATGGTAACCTCGTAACATATTCAATCAATAGACAATCTGCACCATTCACAAATTGTAATTGGGAACATTTCATCGTTGCGAAATCAGACTGGCTTCGTATTATGTATTGTCATTGATCAATAGATGGGATGGATATTGGATAGTTAGATAGAGTAATTTAGTTGAAATCTACGATATTGGTTGTGGGTATTATAAGTATGGTGAGTAGTATTATATAATACTAGCTGCTGCCCGCGGTTTCACCCACGCGGAGATATTGGATTTAATGTTTTATTTTTATTTTTGTGAACGGAACGTTAATTCTTTTTCCTAAAACAAAAGTAGCCTAAGTTACTCCTTATAGCATCAGCTATCTTATATCTATGCTTGTTAATTACATAAAATATAGAAAATTATATGTCAGAACGTAGTTACAAAATCTCAAGAAAAACTATGAAATTTTTATCTTCAAACTAGCCGCTGCCCGCGATTTTACCCGTGCGGAGATAATGGATTTCATGGGTTTTATTTTATTGCGTGGAACCCTAATTCTTTTTCTAAAATAAGAGTAACCTACGTTACTCCTTATAACATCAGCTATCTGCCAGTGAAAGTGCCGTCAAAATCGGCCAAGCCGTTTCTGAGATTACCCGGAACAAACAGACAGACAGACAAAAATTTTAAAAATGTTTGTTTTGTTATAGGTACCGTACTAAGTATATACTTTCATATGCGTTTGGTAATAAGCTGTAATTTGGATATTACAAACAGACACTTCAATTTTATTTATTTGTATAGATTTAGTTGGAGATTGAAATAGAAAAATCTATATTGTCGAAGAAATATTTATCTTGGTAGATATTAAGAAATATGAACCACACTAAGCCTCCAGCCCAAAATCTTCGAAACGAATGGATTTTATACGTATAAGCACAGAAAATAAACAGAAAATTTCAATAATCTCTTTTTAAATTAGGTATTTGAACAATGCTGTCCACTAACTATATCGATCTATGTATATTGGTTTATGCATGTAAAATCGATTCGTTTAATTCGGAGATTTTGGGCTTGAAGCGTAGTGTGGTTATCAGGTAATCAAATGCTAAAAGGCAATGAAAGTTATATTAAAGAAAAAGGGCAAAGTAAATCTATTTTAAAAAGCAATTATTTGGTTAGTAGGTCAGAAAACGTGTCTACGAATAGATATTACGGTAATCAAATGTTTGCTGTGATGAAAACACACACAGACTCTACGCACTTCACAATCATAATAAAGTCTGCCTTATGCGTAGAGTAACTAAAAAAATAGACAGTGAGTTAATCTGGTAGTGAAGTGACAAAAGTATGCCGGCTCGCCTGTACAAAAGTGTTGCGCAACTACGAGTATAGCAACTTAAAACTCAGCACTAAATAATCTTTATTAGCAACTTTTAGTTTTTATGTGGATGAGGTTGTTTATAATACCACAACAATTTCTACTAAAACGTATTTATTATTATCAGCCTCTTTCGCTCCCACTGCTGGGATACCGGCCTTCTCTCAGAGAGAGAGAGTTATGGGCCATAATCTACCACGCCGGCCCAGCGCGGCTTGGTGGATGTCACATGTCCTTGAATGTTGTGGTTCTTGAACATCCCTGTTTCCTCACGATGTTTTCCTTCACCGTTTTAGAGCGCGTGTCAATATAAAACGTATAATTGTTAGTAATTCCTTGTTAGTGGGAGGACTAACTCTTCTGCGAGTGTCCGTCTGGGTTATTACCACCGCTTTGCTCGTGAAGTCTGCCGCCAAGCAATAGTGTGCAAGCATTACTGTGTTCCGGTTTGATGAGCAGAGTATCCAGTGCAATTACTGGGCCTATAAGACTTAATGCCTAATGTCTCAGACTAACGAGCGCACTGCAGTGCCGCGCAGGCCTTTGTGTTTCAAAGTTCTGGGTGTCAATGCAATTGTTATGGGCCGGCGTTATGCTTACCATCAGGCAAACGACCAGCTCGCCTCGTTACCAAACAACATAAAAAAAATAACTTCGTTAAAAGTGAACCGACACTGGTATCAACTTGAGAACTTTATAAGACCTACTATTGATTTGATTTCACGGTCGGTGATTAAACTTTGACGCAACGCAAAACCCAACTGTTTAAAAACGTCTATCAAACGTACCCAATGACGTGCGTTTTACAATTAACGTAATTTTACAGCGTACTCCAATCGGCCGCACCTAAAACCAGTTGGAAATTGCAAAACACTTTGGACCAATTTAATTATGGACCACTCACTATGCATAAAGTGTTATTGATGCTGAGTTCATTCATCAATATACCTACCAATTAATTGCCGTGAAAATGTCTGAATCGGAACGATGCATATTATTGGGAATTTATGGAAGCTTTTGTCATAAAATATATTGTTTTGGTTTTGGTAGGGAAGTTTTGAATTTGTTATGATTTTCAATTTAAAATAAAACTTAATCACAGGAGGCAGTTATACTATTGAAATGGGTTTTCGAGTCGATTTTTTGTTATTTATTTACACAAACCTGAGTTAAAGTTAATTTGCTTCCTTAAAGAATAAGATACGAATTGCAGTTGTTTCAACACAGTTGCGGAGCGCGGCTTGTATGATGTGAAATATCGCATAATTAATATAAATATATTATTACTTTTGAAGCAAAAAATCAAACCCCAAATAAGAGATGAGATTGATGAGGCAATATTTGCAGAAATAAGTGAAAGAATAGCAACGTAGTAATGACAATACCACGCACCATAGTTCGAATCTCGACTCGGCCCGCACCAATGAATTACATCAAGTTATGTGCAGATAATTCACACTCGCTCTAAAACGGTGAAGGAAAACATCGTGAGGAAACCCGCATGTTCCAGAACAACAAAATTTGAGGACATGACATCCACCGAACCGCACTGGGCAAGCGTGGTGGATTATGGCCCATACCTCTCTCTCTGAAAGAAGGCCGGTATTCCAGCAGTGGAAACAGCGTAAGAGGCTCTGATAATGAATAAAAATAAATGTAAAATTTGGTAATAAAAAAATGGAACATGATCTATTCACAGCATGGTGGTAGGTCACTTCTAAGTGCACGCTTGAAAATTTGCTTCTAAGTTTAAAAATCTAAGTATCGAGTGTTAAAAAAATGCATGTAAACGTATGCAACTCGATTCCTACTTATAAGTATGTGAGGTAACGTAAGTGTGAACAATATTAGAAGCAGAAATTTAATTGCAAGGTATCACTATTGACCTTTCGCTGGCATTTTCCGTGCGGTTTTAGGTCATACAGCCGGCCCGACCGCGCTTGATTTTCAATTTCAAATGTTGCATGTTAACCCGTTTGTTTTTCTGACGTTGCAAACAGAAAGCGACGTGACATGAACGTGATGCGCTCATTTGACTGTCACGTCGATATTGTAAACGGTTTATAGATTGGAACGGTTTATATCAATATACAGACGATTGGGAATGATCACGTCTTTATTTCACAGGAATTACGATTAGGTAATTACATTAATGCCATTTTGTGACAAATTTGTAGATTCTTTGAGGTACAATCTACATTTCTATACTAATGTTATTGGTTTTAAAGAAATATTGTTTGTTGTATGCTTGTTTGTTACCGTTCTAATTCGTAATCTCTGGAAATCACTGATTAAGTTCTGGATTTGAAAACTTATAACCTTAGGGATGTCCCATAAAAATTGATAAGATTGGATAATACGCTCCGAAGATAAAATTTTCTCATTATGAATCCACCGAAACGCTATTCAAATTTAGCTTGCAAAATTTTACCTAATCAAACATACATGACTGTAGATTACAAACATTGCAAATTAAATAAAAGCTTGTGAAAATCAAAGCTACGAGTACTTTCCATTTGTAATGTACAGACATTAAGAAAGAGCTTTTTGAAATTGAGAAGATGAAACGTGAGAAAATTTGTACATGAGCGCAGCAGCCAATATCGATCAATTCAACCTTTCTATAACCAGTCAAACCGGAAATTGGTTCCCTTTTGTAAAGCTGACAACAAGATTGAAGTGAGCTATGCATAATAATATCTGTGACATAGCATCACGTTTTAACATACAATATGTTGTCGCATTGACATAATTAAGTAGCATATATCAACATTTAACATTATGACAAGTTGTATGGCTACATGACGCCAAACATATCAACAGCAAGTAACTTAACAACTTTATGTATTAGTAATTCTGCGAACGGTAGACCTCGCGAGCACAAACTTTTTTGTCACAATTGTGTTCAGTCTGTGCATCATAATATTATGTTTAAATAAATAAATAAATAAATAAATAAATCTTTAGATGTGTGACTGCTTGGGAATACTGATGAATAAGATTATATAATGTGGGTAATTTATAGTTTTAATTCCGCGATAAAGAATGTCTAATGGCCTAAGTTCGATCTATACTGAATTTAACCAAACGTAACGCGCGACGCTGGACAATGAAACCTGGGTTCGTTTGTTATAAAATACATACATTCATATAGAATACGTACAGACTTTACGAAATAATCTTCAGTAACAATTCCTTTTACAACGATAGTCCAAAAGAGTATTTTTTGACAACCGATATGGTCTTTGGAAATTATCATACTCGTTGACGATTTCTGAGATATCCAGTTAAATTAATATTCTTTCTCAAAGAAATTCATAATTTTGTAAATATTATCATATGAGGTATATACAATTTTGAAGTGATAATGGCTAACTGATATATAGTTGCTTGGCTGAAAATAGATTCGCAGATCAGTGGTTCGAGAATTAGATATTCCTCTTCTAAATGTGAATTACTATGTCGTGATTCGCAATATAACCAATAATATACTGCCTATAAATCATTATCTATTACTAGCTTCTGCGCGCGGTTTTCACCCGCGTTCCCACATGAACTGAGCATTTTTCCGGGATAAAAAGTAGCCTATGTTACTCTCCGGTCCATAAACTATATCTATGCCAAAAATCACATCGATCCGTTGCTCCGTTACGGCGTGAAAGAAGGACAAACCAACAAACACACTTTCGCATTTATGTTATTAGTAGGGAAGTAGGGATGACCATTGACCACATCCTATTAAAACTCTAAAGTAACTATGCTGGACATCCGTACGACGTTACGTACAAGTATTTACATTGTATTCAATGTACCTACCTAAGAGTCGCCACTGCCATATATCGTATCAAAGTTGTCGACACAATTCCTATGCATAAATTTAGTAGAACCTTGAAAACCGTATAATGGCTATTGTTTACACTATTGTACGGTAACTTAATACGCGTATTTAAATTGCTGCATTCAAATGTCCAGTAGAACTCCAAGCAGTAGAACTCGTATGTCCGGTTTAGTACAACATCCACTGAGGTAGTATTGTTCGCTATAAAATACTTTATAAACTCACATTTCATAAATATCTATACAAATAAATAAAATTGAAGTGTCTGTTTGTAATATCAAAATAACAACCACGAAATGCAAATGAAACTTTACCTGATTGCAAATGAAATTTCACCAAATGCATATGAAAGTATATACGGTACATATAACAGTAGTCTGTCTGGCAATAGTCTGTCTGTTTGTTCCGGGTAATCTCCGAAACGGCTGGGCCAATTTTGACGGGACTTTCACTGGCAGATAGCTGATGTTACAAGGAGTAACTTAGGCTACTTTTATTTAAGAAATAGAATTAGGGCTCCGCGCAAAAAATAAAAACTATGAAATCCAACATCTCCGCGCTGTTGAAACCGCGGGCAGCAGCTAGTTGTCTATATGTTCAGTAGCGGACTGAGGTGGTAGGACTAAATCTTCTACGTGTATCCATCTGGGTGGGCGCCACCGCTTTGCTCATGTATTCTGCGACCAAACAGGAATGCACAAGCATTACTGTTTTCCAGTTTGACGAGCAAAATAGTCAGTAAAATTACTGGGCTTATGAGACTTAATACCTGATGTCTCAGCGTAACGAGCACACTGCAATACCGCGCAGGCTTTTATATTTCAAAGATCTGAGTGGGACTGCTATGTTTATGGCCTGGTGTTATGCTTACCATCAGCCAAACGACCCATTAGTCTTGTTACCCAAAGTCCAGAAGTAGACCGAGGTGATTACACTATACATAATAGACGGCAAGACTTATTTATATGGGAAGAGACAGATCGTAGAAGATTTATTAAGAAAAACACACAGGGTAAGAAGATGTTATGAGTATAAAAAACTACTTCCAATAGCACACAAACTTAACTTCTTGCTTTACTTGATTTCCCCTTTTTAAATTATACTCGTATAATTATATAATTGAAAAAATATTACAAGAAAAATTACAACTAATTGTAATGAACGAGCGCCTGTTATCAACTCTCAACAACAAATAAAACAAGCTTGATGGATGAGCCTGGCATCTTTCTTGTCTTGCTGGAGTAAAGTAATATTGGCTAATGATTTATTTGTACTTAGATTGTACGGAAAAACCAAATAGGTTTTTCATACTCTTTGTTTTTTGCACTTAATTACAATAAATTTGTTGTGAACACGTGGATGCGCATTTAGCTACTGAAACATAATTTATCAAAATTATTAATTAATAATATATCATTGTTTTCATCCTAGAGATAACAGTTCCAGATGTGAACAGATGAACTTAAAATAATACATCAAAAGCACTGACTATGTAAGGAATCGACATTGCATAATGCCAACAATTCATGCCCTTCCTCTCAAGCGGTTAATAACCTACAAATCAATAAAATTGAAGTGTTTGTTTGTAATATCAAAATAACAGCTTTTTACCAAATGAATATGAAAGTATACGGTACCTATAACAAAACAACCATTTTTTATATTTTTGTCTGTCTGTCTGTTTGTTCTGGGTAATCTCCGAAACGGCTGGGCCGATTTTGACGGGACTTTCACTGGCAGATAGCTGATGTTACATGGAGTACTTTTATACTACTACTTAGGCTACTTTTATTTTAGAAAAAGAAATAGGTCTCCGCGTAAAAATATAAAAACCATGAAATCCAATATCTCCGCGCGGAAGAAAGCGCGGGCAGCAGCTAGTTTGGAATAAAAATATTATAATAGTAATCAAACGGCTCCAACTCATTGATTATGAATTAAACAAAAACATTATGTAACCAATTATAACTTAACTGAGCGAGTGTGGCCGAGCGGGAACTTGTGTGACTTTCAATCCGACGCACCATCTTTAGAATCTCGACTCGGCCCGCATCCATGACTATTATATTAAGCTATGTGCGGATTTATCACACTCCCTATAAAACGATGAAGGAAAACATCGTCAGGAAACCCGTATTCAAAAATTCGAGGACATGTGACATCCACCAAGCCATATTGGGCCCACGTCGTGGATTATGATCCATTCTCTCTCTGAGAGAAGGCTGGTATCCCAGCAGTGGGAGCGTAAGAGGCTGATGATGTATCACTAAATACCAAACTTCACCATACTACAGAACGCAACAAAGTTTAAGTTTAGTTTAGTAATAGTATGCCAACAGGATCGCGAATGTTGTGCTATTATCCTATTGTTCAAGTCCTGTCTCTTTTAACAAAGCGGGTCTAATCCCGCTGTCTTGCTTTGTATTACATTAATGTGTAACTAACATTACAGTGGATGGTAGACCGAGCTTAATTGCGACAGAAGTACACAACTAGCCGCATTGTACTAGACCTGTTTCCATACAAGGAACGTTGCTCCTAATCCCGCACCAATAGAATAACATATGCTTAGGGACTGCGCAATGGACATAGTAATGGAATTATTGAGTAATTCGGTCCACGTGGTCTTAGTTACAGATATCCCCTTAGTCGATTCGATTTTACCTTTTTTATGGTCGCTGATTTTTGTTGAACACAATTAAGTAGTATGTTGAGAAGCTTTTAGTTTTTTTTTATTGTCTTGAGTACCGTGATATGTAATCGATTTTCAATATTGAGTACTCAAAAAACTTGGAATTTTGTAAAGAACGAAGATTCATTTATTTAAGGCCATCAAAAACATTACACTTTGTACACGGATAACATTTGACAAAATGTAAAAGACAATAATGACAGTTAATAAAACAAAACCATATTATTGCGTGATGCCATGTCATAAGCGCCGATTCAGCATGCAATTGATTTAATGATTTATGATTTTCAGTCTGAACTAATAGTCATGACATCATGAAGCTCAGGTCATTGTTATTAACAATAAACAAACTTACATAACTGAAAGTAAATAATATAAGGATACACAATATAGTAATATGTATAGTATAGTATACTTTGTTCGTTGCAATTGAATATTTTGAATTTTGCATTATGATGCCTTTTAATTTTAATCAAATAATGCAAGCTGTTTTGACTAATTATGACATTGAAAATCAGTCGACTAAAATTCTGTTAAAAATAGAAGATAGCTGTTTTACACTCATTCCCCTTACTATTCATAAATCACATAATTATACTTGCCGTCTTCGTTGCGTAATGGGTAAAAAAGGTCCACCTAAAAGTGTACCAAACTAAGCAAGAATTAGGTACCTATATACGTTACCGTTCTCGGATTACAATCAATGGTTCGTAACTTCGTATATAGAAGGGAAGTGGAAAAAAAGGCTGATTGGATATTTGAAATCGCGTTAGCTATCCCGGATTCCCAATAGACCTTTAAAAGTTAAAGGGCCGGGTCAGCTTTGGATCGCGGAGTACGTGGTCTCTTGACAATTCTGTGTATAAATTCTTGCATAAGCTGTGGGGAAGATTTTTATGCTACCAAAAAATGTTCTTAGAAATTTTATTTTATGTGGTGGTACGAGAATGTCTCATGTGGCGGCACGCCTGCTGGTAATAATTATTAAACACGCGTGGCCGTTTGTGTTATTGCAATTATAATTGCAGTGTCAGCCAAAGTAAAGTCCTGAACGGCACTGGCTATGTTCGTCACCCAAGATAGCCCGAGCCACGTTTCAAACGTCTAGTAATCTAATAACTAACTACTTTATCCTTCAAACCAGTCACAACGAAAACACTAGTACTTTCTAGTACTCGTAGGTATATTAAATTTCTATTTTCAAAAAAATGTTTAAACAATGAGCAAGTATTTGTGTGTCTGGGTATTGTAGGCACATGATTCTCGTAGTTCCCTAGGGTGCAATTAATATCGGTTAGAGGTATGTTATCACTGGACTTTATTTACTTATTACACTGTACTTTATATTTTAGTAGGATCATAATATATCTCAATGAGACACTACGCAACAGTGAGAACTTACTAGCTATGATAACGATGATTGTATAGGTACTTTTACACCTATCTATCGATCTGTGTTATTTTCCCTCAACTAACAACGTTTGTCTATCAACAAATAAGGCACATTACGAAGCTTTTCACCACTTTGACGTAGACACAAACCCAGTTAATATTTTGCAGATAGACACAGCAATAACGAAAATAGATCAGAAACACAAAAGCATACGCGTTATCTAGTACAAGGCAGTAAAAGCAAACCAACAAACGCTTTCGATTAATGATACATCACCGTTATCCGATAATGTGTTATCAGGCTATATCAGGTTATCAGTTCACAATATGACGTCACTACGGTAACATCATGTCTGCGATGACATGTCAAATTATAGTAAACATATTGATACTGAAATGAGGAGGTAACAGTTGAGTAAGCTCGCTAGCAAATACTAATTTTTGAATGACTATTTGAACATAAGGATTTTGAAGCTTTTCTTGAGATTTTTTAACAATGTTCTGGCATGTAATTTTCTAATGTACCTAATCGAAAATAAGAATTAAAAAAAAAACTACTATAGGTATGTACCGCTTTTACCATGTCGAAAATTTATCTAATTAAGAATCTTACTAGTTATTTTTCGCCCGCAGCTTCGCCTACGTGGTATACATCTTTAAAGCCTACGTGTTATTCCAGGACCTAAACTACATTCCTGTTTTCATCAAAATCGGTTTAGTTGTTACGGAGATACGTATAACAAACATTCACACAGACCACGCATAAACTTTCGCATTTATGATGTTAGTAGGAAGGATTTATTTACAACCCTCTTACCGACAAATTCTTATGAGTGAAGTAAATATAGAATATAATAAGTACCAGGAAATATATGATAGCTAGCTAGCTGCTGCCCCGTGGTTTCACCCGCGTGGAGATTTTGGATTTCAAGGTATTTATTTTTTTGCGCGGAACCCTAATAGAATTTGCAATAAAATAATATTGCGGCTATAATTGAGATGTAAGCTATCCTATCTTTTAAGTTAGATCAAACTGCACAAGTGCACACCGTGTATAAAATTTGATTAAAATCGGTTAAGTAGTTTAGGAATCCATCGCGGACAAACAACGTGACGCGTTATTTATATATATATTAAGATATTTCCTGGTACTGGAATATATGAATCAACATAATTTGCACGCATCACTTTTCCCATCACTACTAAATACCAATTCAAGGCCGTGAGAGGCCGTGACTCAATAATCTCTTTAATCTTCCGCCTCACGATATTTAAGATACTAAGATTATTAAGTACCCAATAACGAACGTCCTCAAGCAAAAGATATGAAGACATAATCCAATAATCCACCATCGTAACGGCGCATTTGTCGCGATAAAAAAGAAGGAAACTCCGTATGATCTTAAGATAAGATCAGATCATCTTTATTGCTAAAAATATTAGTAAAAATGTAGAGTAAAAGATTAAAAGTAGAATACTACTTAGTTACTAAAGTATGAGTTTCACTCAAGTTTTTCATACTTTTGCTTGTTGAATCATTAGAATAATTTTTAAAATAGATATTATATTATTATGTGGGTAATATTCCAATCAAGGATTATTGATTGTGATAGTGTATGAGTAACAAATAGAAAAATCAGAGCTATTTTTTTCTCTTTGAATTTATCTTATCCATATCATGATCCATTGACCGTCTTTAATATATTGAGTAAGCCAGACAAAGAAGCTTTAAAAAGTTTTATTTTAAAGTCAATTTTAACTTGCTAACAACGTTTGAGCAGCGAATGGCGTCTACAAGAAATTATTTAATGTTATCAGGCCAATATTTCTAAAACTCGTGGAAACCAACTACAACTCACTTAGATCAAAGTTAAGAGAAAATGTAGCCCAGGGTCCATCTATCTAATACATTTTCAGGCCATTATCCAATCAGAAGAAGGATTTCCAATTACGTCAACGAGTCTCATTTTGAGACTCTCTCAGATGACATTTATATATTCATTCACAAATATTGTGTTAGCTGTTTTACTAGAAACTATAATATCATTCATTAAACGATGTGTTTAAAAATAGTACCCATTAACTACGCTAAATCTAGAATGCGGAATAGAGAATGTTAGGGTTGGTTTGCGTGGCGTTTTCCGCGCGTTATTTGGAAGCGGAATTTAGTCATCACATGCAGCAAAGCAAGTTCAGAGGTTACTGCCATGCGTATGTGGAGGTTATGGGAGGCATGCGTGCGTGCATGCGTGCGTGCGTGCGTGCGTACGTGCGTGCGTGTGTGTGTGTGTGTGCGTGCGTGTGTGATTGGATTGTATTAGAGAAGACTTGGTTAATTGTTAGTTGGTAGATCAGCTTTATTAGCTGGAGTCTAACAAAACCACCATGCTGCCTCCACAGGTCTGAATTTTTCGTTGGAGATGAAGGCTTTGCATCAAATTCTTATCTCGATAGTTGTACTTGTTAAGTCGATGAAAATGTGCTTTACAACCAAATTGTAGCAATTTTTATCTTCAGTGAAAGCTTTCTTACTTTATAACATCAAAGACGATCAGTTATAGAAACTCGCCAGCTTAAAACATGCCACGTAGATTACAATTCGGTGAACATACCTACCAATTTACGTAGACATATTAGACGCAGAATTGCCGTGTCATTACTCGAGTAATTCCTTCGAAGGAACCATTAGCAAATTACAATTGAACGTAGCGTCTTTATGCTTAAGTGATTCCTTTGATGCATGTTTATGTAGGTATATGATTATAATTAATGCATAGCTATGGCATAATAATATATCTACTAACGCACAAAGTAGTAATTAAGATTTTTTAAATTATTTCGCTGTCAAAACTCACTTTCTAAGTAAATAAAAGTAAGTAAGTAAAGCCATATTCGTTTATGTTGTTACGGGCTAAATGCTTTTTAACTGGTTTTTAAATAATATTATATTGATGTATATTATATTTATACATCTCTCTCTGAGAAAAGGCCGGTATCCCAGCAGTGGGAGCGTAAGGGGCCGATAATTTTTTTTTTATCTAATACAATAAGACATTTTGTGGTGGAATCGTGAAATTCAATGTGTTACGTGTACATAGTACAAAGGAAACAATTAAAATAAATTAACACTACATACGTCAAGTACGCGTGAAACCAAAATGACGTGATCACTACAATTCCACGTGAACACGTCTACAGAGAGGAAGCCAAAACAAAATATAGCCCAGTGAAACAACACGTGCTCTGAACGTCTTCGGGAGTTGATATGATATGCGTTCAGGGCGCGCGTTCGAGACGCGATCAAGTCAACGGCTTTTTTACCTGACTACGTCAATTCCAATTATGTTTTAACAGCCTACATTATCAGCCTCTTACGCTCCCACAGCTGGGATACCGGCCTTCTCTCAGAGAGAGAGGCACACCTCTCGGATGCACATGGGCTGTGGGCCATAATCCACCACGCGGGCCCAGTGCGGCTTGGTCGATGTCACATGTCCTTGAATTTTGTGGTTCTTGAACATGCGGGTTTCCTCACGATGTTTTCCTTTAGAGTGAGTGTGAATAATCCGCACATAACTTGATATAAGCTATTGGTGCGGGCCGAGTCGAGATTCAAACTTTGGTGCGACGGATTGGAAGTCGCACAAGTTCCCGCTCGGCGACATTCGCCATTAACATTAATTAACAGCCTATGTATCTTTGTATTAAGTTCCTTTATTTATGTTCCACGATAGCGTTTAAACTACTCATCCGTGTTTGATTAAGTTGTTATTCGATTCTTTGTATGGTCCAGGTCATAATCACAGAGTACATTCAAGACAAAAATTACTGATGTTACATCCAAAAAAGTGGGGCTCTCTGACTTTATTCTTTAGTCGGTTTACAGAAATAAACATATTTCGTAGTTGAAAGTGCCAAAAGTTTTGTCGAGCAGAGCACGCACTGAGCTTGCTCCCACGGTTACTATATCAAGTCCCTTATTTCTTCAACCGAATTGCGGCACCGAAAGAAGTAAGGCCGTAAAGCAATCAAGCTCCTAATCTAGTTCTCATAATTGAAACCGTCAAACGCTTGTCAAAATTCAAATTATTGGTCGTATTTTTTTGGAGATTGGGACGCGTTCTTTAGTTACGAACTGCGTAGCCGCATTTTGGATTTAGTTTCATGATTTTTTTTATTCTGTTTAATAAAGAGATGGGCTGGTCATTTACCTGATGGTAAGCATAACGCCGGCCAATAACAATTACAGTGCCACTTATAACTTTGAAACAATGCATGGTATAAATTTGTCACGACATTAACAACTGACAGTAAGAATTAGTATCAGTTTGAATAGGAATCTTTCACTAGATTAGGAAGTAGAGAAGGGTGGTTCACCCGTACATCTTTCAGACAATTTTTGCAGTTACAACACTTCTTGTTAATTTTTTTGCCAAATTTAAATGATTAATTTATATGTTAGACATTCGAACTTTCAGTGTTATTTATAATGTAACTTGCAGATTTAAAGAGTTATCAAGTTTAGAGTTAAACAATTCTTCAATTATTTAATTAAGTTACAAAAATTTCTATACCAACGGGATTTGAACCCACGTCTTCTGAGTTATCTAGAATATCCCCTAGTGTGTATTAACATTTAACAAAATATCTTTACAATTATGATATTAATTTAAGAGATCCAACCAACTGTGGGCTGGTTTGAGCTTTGGGCGAAGTGAAAACCTAGGGAATGACTATTAAAGTCTGCCTAGCTGACTCACCAATAACATATGAGTATCCATCAAGCGTGAGCACACATTTCCTGGGCGCACCCGATGCGGATCGATGTCGGAGTGTCCGAGGGGCTGCGCCCAGTGCCCTGCCACCGCCAGGGTCACTGTGGCATTTATGCACCAACTCCTTGTCGGTAACCACGTTAGCCACCGCCTTGCCGTCGACCGACCCTTGCCGGCTGCTCTCCAGCAGCGCTTTGCCACGCCGCATCATCACATCATACGATATCTCCCACTATGTCACAGAACACGACACGCCAAAACGACAATATGTCATACAGAACACAATATGTCGCTCAGAACACGATACGTCACTACGAACACGGTACGTCACTCAGAACGCGACACGTTACAAAGAACACGGTGAGAACAAATACTCGGTGATAGTGAATCTAGCACAGATTTTCACCTGAGATTCTTTCGCGTCACGGATGCCTACGTCACTTAATATCCTCAATTTATCACTCAGTTATTTTGAAAAGTAAGCCAGCCATAGCTGACACGTGATAGCACTGATCAATCACTCGAAAAAATTCAGATATGTTTACGTTTTCCACAATGTTTTGATATGCTTCAGACCGCGATCATAAATTACTGGTGAGTTTTAGGCATTTTCATTGCTTCGTCGGTCTTGGGGCAATAAATCGAGAATTATTAGTCTTATGGCGCTCTTTTTATTTTTAAAGTTCGAAAAAATTGTATCCCTTATCGAAATAATGGCTTCTGCTATTAAGGTATCGGAATTTGTCTACCGCAATCTTCTAACAATGTTTTATAACGAAGGAGGTTTGAACATAGATTGTAATAAATGAAGATCGGATAAATTACGCCTATGATAAATTACTTTGATAAGGTTTTAATGGTGAATTTAAAGCTTAGGTAATTCAAGTTATCTAAAGGATATTTATATAATGATTTATTACTTTTAAATTCTATTGAGACCGACCAAATTTACTCGATGCGGACGTAAGGAGCATATGTATTAGGATGTAACTCACGAACTTGAGAATTCTTTTGTTTATTGCCGCATTTTCTTGAATTCGCTCCTCGAGTTATACTCGTATACTAAACGCTGCCAAATTTATTCTTTATTTAAAAGAGTTTTTTCGTTTATTAATATCTATTAGCATTCCATGAATATAATTCCTTCGCTATAATTGTTGTAACAGTTTAGTTCGAAGTGTGTGTACAAGCCACCTTAGTTTCGCTTATTCGAAACCATCAGTGATTTTGTGCTTACGGATTGTTTTTCATTAAAGTGCTATAAACTTATGATTAGTAAAAGTTAACTATCAACTTATTCAAATAACGTCAGACTTTAATTTCACAAAATGAAAGATATTTCTTATGATCTCAATGTGTACAAACAAAACCATATATCGTGGAAGTTACCAGTGGATATTTTATAATTGAATACCGTGCAAGATCGAGGACACACACACTACTGGTTTGTTGTTTTTTTACTGCTCATTATTTACCGGAGTGTGGTTGGACCGTAATGAATGTTTGGGTTTACGCAGGTGGGAACACGGAAATCTATTTTGAAGCGACGAATGTTGTTTTTCCGCCATAGTAACGCACGGAGAGCCTATAAAACGTTGCGTCATTGCTTACGGTCGGGGGTGGCCGTCCCTCCCCTTACTTGTAAACAGATTGTGACGCTGTCCACAGGACTATGTCAAATCGCAACCAACAGGTGGTCCCGTCTCGAATTCGAACACAAGACCGACGAAGCGTTAAAAAAAGTTTTGACAAAATTTCCAAATTCAAATCTCCCGGTCAGTTTTCCCGTAGATATGATCGCGAGTCGACATGCACGGACGGAGGTGCGTTCGGAGCAGCTCAGTGCGACATGGCGCGACCGCGCAACCGTACCGCGTGGAAGCCTGCGCGCGACTGTCGTCTATGCCACATGCTCTACCCTCTACAGGTAGCCGCTGATTAGTATACCAAGTTCCAAATTCGAAATCCCCGGGATATTGAGCAATATCTTTTTCTAAATACGGCATTTGGTCCGTATTCTAGTAATGCTGTCAGCCAGTTACGCCGCAAACACTGACTTATGGAAATCGGTTGATAAGTTCTCTGACATCTTTCTTAGGTTAAACATTTTGTTAACAATTTTAACTTGTTTTTCGGCACGAAACGTAAGTACGGACAATTGCGCGCGAATGATTAATCATTAAAATGAAACAAAATATTTCTTTGAAAATATTCCAATTCACGCAAGACTGGGCAAAGCTTTGTCATACAAGTGTAAAGAGATGAAAGCGTGTTATGGATTGTACAAAAATAATATTACGGTACGTCCATTCGGATGTACACTAAAGAGGCCGTATCTCTTTTCCGGCGAATACATCCATTCGCCCTAATTCAAGCGGGATGCTTATACAAAAGCTACGAGTTTTTTTCCAGAAAGCCCTTTACATAATATTATTTCGAACAGCAAAAACAGTGACATGTACATGACTGTGTTTTTTCCGCAGCTAAAAATGGTCTCGGATACAGCGAGATTTAATATCCTATTTCGCTGCTCGGATATATATTTTCTATTTAATTGCCACTGAAAACTAATACCAAATTATGAATCAACTATGAGGACGCCTCTTTCACAACTATACGCTCTCATTCGGATCCATTTCTACAAGCGTTTATTTAATTTGCCTTGTTAGCACTGATAAAATCTTGCAAGCTAAATTTGACCCACTTTCCGGTGTTCGATTGAGCCGAAATTTTACATACATTATGTAAATCAGATGACAATCCAATATAATTATATCACAGAACAGATCTGATAATAGAACCAGAAGGCTTTTTTATTACACAATCGAACGTGACTTCAAATTCCTGATAATAAATCTCCATTGAATTACTCCAATTTACTAACAATAGGTACTGACATCACTAAGGAACTATTTCCAAAACAAGAATAGGCTTTTGATAAATTAACGCCCAGAAACTAAGCTAACCCAACCTTGAGACAAAATTGTCTAAACACGATCGCTTTGAAACAACAGACTGTCTCGATGTAATTATCATTTATATTATCTTTGATATTAAAAAGTCGTTAAGCTACCAGATTTTGTAATTAGGCAATCTTAAATGAAAATTGAAGTTAGATATTACGAAAGTGACGAGTCTATTCATTAGTGAGGATGCGGTTCTTATAGCTATTTTTAACCGACTTCCAAAAAAGGAGAAGGTTATCAATTCGATGGGTATTTTTTTTAATGTTTGTTACCGCAGATCTCTGTCATTTATAAACCTATTTAGAAAATTATTTTTTTATTTGAAAAGATATACTTTCAGATTGGTCCCATAGAAATTCCATCAAAATCGTTTCAGTAGTTTGTCACTGAAGTCGGTTCGTCGCTTTTTTAAAGCAATTTTATTTTTACAGACTAAACAAGGCTAAATCTGGAATGGACCGAGCTGTCAAAGGCATAAAAAAGGAACGTAATTTAGCGCGGTCTGGCTTTCTTGTCCGATAATGTAAACAAACTCTTCGGATGCCAACCAATGACATGATTTGAACAAAAGTGCATTAGATAACTTCCAAATCTGTTATAGGGTAGGAACATTTCTTCCGATTGTCTAAACTCTAAAACATATTTTTAAATTTAAATTCTTCGTAAACACCGCTTCATGTTACTTTAAAATATAATCACATATTAAAAAAAACATTACTAAGTAATTGGTTAGATATTACTAATAAGTTAATTTAAACAAATTGCTTTAAAAACCGACGAACCGACTTCAGTGACAAACTACTGAACCGATTTTGATGAAATTTCTATGGTACTAATCTAAAAGTATATTCTTTCAAACAAAAAAATAATTTTCCAAATCCAGTGTTCTGTCTAACTAACGTTTTGTCTGTTACGACTTTGCTTAAAAAAAATGGTCTTAGTAAAAAGTGTTTAATGTAAAGTTTCCACAAATTTTAGGCTACACAATAACATAGATCAAAGAGGAGTTTTCAAGTAGCATTATTTGCACCAAGTTTCTATTGTACAATTATGCACCACAGCGTATTGCGGAATGGCGTGGCCTTTGAAATTTAGTTACTTTTAAGTTTACCTGTACTAGACTTCCTCATAAATTCACAGCTCCAAAATAGTGTTACAACGCAAAATCTATTTCTGTACTGTTTTACGCAAACTAAGCTTATAATAAATATTAATTAACGAGCAGAAACTATTTTTTGTTACACCGTTTGATCTCACTGCGAGGCATGTGGGAAAAGTTACTAACAAGACGCAATAGTACAGATAAGAGAAAAAACATATTTTGGATTAGCTACGGCTCGCAATTTCACCCGGGTTGAGATTTTCATAGGAACCGTACAATTTTCCGGGAGAAAATCAGCTTATGTCACTCGTTTGTCCCGTCTTCTACTAACCGACAAACCGCACTGTCCAGCAGCTAGTTGGTCGGTTAGAATTTTTTTTAACATTCAGTCTATGCAAAAATTCACATCTCCGTTTCTCCGTTGCTGAGTGAAAAAAGGACTAACCAACAAACACACTTTTGCATTTGTATTATTAGTTTTAATGACAAATGCACAAAAAAAAATTTAAAACCCAATCATCGGTTTTCATCATGTCCGTTATACTTGCCTAATAATGTAAACAAAAGAGTTGTTTAAAAACATAAAAAATAAAAACCATGAAATCCAATATCTCCGCGCGGGTAAAACCGCGGGCAGTAGCTAGTAGTAAATAAAAATCAATTGCTATATGTATGCATCACTTGAAAACGGCTCCAGCGATTTGGTAGTTTTTTTTGTTTTTAAGTTACAACATGGTTTGTAAGAAATATCGTTTTTGGAAAATCTACGAGGCATATCTATCTATGCAGGGACGTATTTACCCTAGGGCCAAAAGGGCCATGGCCCGGGGCGGCAGGCTGCGAGGGGCGGCGCAAGCAGAAGAAATTTAAAAAAGGCTCTTATTAATAAACAATTGAATACTTAGTTAAACTCTGTTTTGTTTCTTTCGATTCAGTTTAAATGGTCAAAGAGCAACAAAGTAAAAAGTATGTTTAACTGAACCCCCGTTTAACATTGTTTCTTAATAAGAGTATAATTTATCTCGTAAGGTGGTCGTGGGTGTAAGTTTGATAGACACCAAGACGCGGTGCTATCGTATATAGTGACAAGCGCGACGGCAGGGCGGTGGGGCCTGCAGGCCCGGGGCGCTGAATCCTAAAATACGCCACTGTATCTATGGCACTGTAAAAGATTTACCCGTGCGAAGCCGTTGTGGTTAACTAGTATAAAATATATCGTAGTTAATTTAATCTTGTAGGCTGTTTGCTTTATCATTAAACTATTAAAGGCGAAGACGATGGAAGCAATTAAACTGATGTAGACATAGCACTAGCGTCACTCAGTTAATTGTGCAAAGAGAACTAATAGGCACCCATTTCTTAATAACCACATAACTACTATTGACGTTCATACACACGTACCATAAAACACGAACTGTAAGGCTTTGTATTCATGCATTAGGTCTAAGAGCTAGAGGCGCGTTTGGTAAAGGTGTTTGGAGAAAACTATAGTCTTAAGTAAGTTTTAATTCAGGAGAGTATCGTAGAATAGCATGTTACTAAATTTGAGATAATTCTGTCATTGCGCTGTTAGATCGTCATGTAAAGCTTATAAATGTATAATAATGACTTTACACTGTACATATGCTTAGTAAAAATGCAGCGAGACACATTTCTCTAAGAACAGCCTTGGTACTAATGGCGCCTATACGGGCGTTTTTTTGGCTGTCAGACACCAGTTTATTTCATAGACTAATCTGCCAAAGTAGTTATAGTAACCACAGCTCAGAATATTGGACATGTATTAAACCAATAGTCGATTTTATTCTTAATCCTCATCCGTATATATAATAAAACTAAGGGGTACTTTCTTACTAATGCATCTCAAAGTCTGTGTGGCTTTCAAGGTGCATTACTTTTGTAATGACCAGAGATTTATAGATCCTTGATAAGAAAACCATAACTAGTTGAGAAATTATCCGGAAATGGAAATGATTATGCCACTAGTAAAAAGTAATTGGGTTGTGATTTCCAAACACCAGAAATTTACTAACTGCTGGCTCTTCTTCTATTAGGCAATAATTGGATGGACGCTTCGCTGTCGGTAAAGCAGCTATCGCGTGACTTTCTTTTGCTCATGTTCAGTAAAGTAGCAATTTATTTTACTGCACGGGCATTGTGAATAATAGGAACGAAGTTTTACGTTATGTTTAGATAACACGAATTTTACGCAGAGTTTTTTTGTACTATTAGGTAACGAACGGATCGTTTGCCCTAGTGGTAAGTATAACGCCAGCCCATAACAACAACAGTGCCACCCAGAACTTCGAAGTCGTACGCGGCTCTGCAATGCACTCGTTACTCTGAGACATTAGGTGTTAAGTCTCATAAGTCATCGTGAATTGGTTAAAAATTCAGTTGCAAAATTTGATCCACAGATAACTACAAATAAACTATAGGTCGTAGGTCTAACTCTTCTGCGAGTGTCCGTTTGGGGGCTACTACCGCTTTGTTTGAGAAGCAGTACTCTGCAAGTATTAACTGTGTACCGGTTTGATGAGCAAAGCAGTTAGTAAATCTTATAAAAAAACGCGAAAAAGACCCCAAAAAATTTATTTCGTCTCGAAATTCTCAATAATTTGAGCGTCAATTATCATATTTTTATAAACAAGAAAAAAGTTAATTGAATAATTTAAACATGTAATGTACAAATATTTAAACTTTATGATATCTCATTTTCTTAATTAAATAAAAACTACGAAATAATCTTAACACGTTAGCTGCGGCACCAATTTTTGCAAACTTTCCGTTCCTGCGGCACGAGGTATTATCGGCCCGCGCCGTGACCAGACGTTAGGGCGACACGCGGTCTATTAGACCCCACCTCCTTTAACAGACTAAAATCCATTTTCTGGCGCGAAATCAAAGATAAATGAAAATTTTGGTCCTTATCGATATAGACAGTGAATTGATGAACCCTAATGTACCGTCGCCCCGGGTTCTGATAGCTAGTTTATGAATTATTGGCAAAACAAAATATGGGATCTTATACACCTTGTAACGCACTGAGAAAGGGTAAATTTTCACTAAGATTAGTGATGAGAAAAATAATATCGACGCAACGACGTTTATCTATTTTTGTGTGAAAGTCTTAATGCGGTTCACAGAATAGAAAAAAAAAGAATGTTGTTTTCGCGGCTTGCGTTGCATTTTTACCTTTTTTGGAGTAAAATTTTAAAATGTATCGAATTTCTTCATTAGATTCACTCATTTTGACAATACGAAAAACAAATGAAAATCACACATTTTCCTAATTTGAATTTGGAATTATGTTCTTTAAAATTTAAACTTTCAATGATACCAAAATCAGCCAGATACAAATAGTATAGCCAAAGAGATTTTATTACAAGTTCATATATACTATAATGCGAAAAGACTTTTTCCCCTACCAACATCTTTCGATACGGGACCCTAAAAATAAGTAGGTAATCTTTATTTACTTTCAAATCCTAGACAAAGAACTACTGAATTATTAATTAATTACTTACCTGTTTTGTCAACGGCTGCTTTACGTTTTTTGTGGAGTTTTTCACTACCTACAAAAATATCAATTAAAAAAGTTACCTGTTTTGGTTCTGTTTCTGGGTTTTATAAAATTAACTTCTTCCGACATCGTTTAGACATTTTCGGCGATGTAAAAGGACGTGCTCTCCAATCGACGTGATGCACAACACTAGTCGCGGGAAGCTCGCGTTGGGTGCGGTACGAGGTCCGGGGGGATATGGGACGTTTTAGCCTCGTTCCGCACTGCATTAAAATTATATTAATTCAGTGCGGTACGAGGCCTAAGACATCCGGTACCAAGGTAGGTATACCACCGAGTCCAGGACTATTAGCGCATCTCAAATATACATTTATCTCTTTTCTATACTGGACCAAACCAAAGCTATGCCCTTCGCACGGCAGAGATGTTCACGTTTTTCCTTGCCGCACCACAAGGAAGTTGTATGAGGGGTGATTTAGGCCTCGTTTCGCACTTAACGTGTTAAACTAAAAGCAAACGCATTGCCATTTTCAATCTTATTTCAATGCAAAATAATATCTAAAGGAGCGCCTTAAAACCACCTGCTCTTAATTAAAATCGATGTGTGATCGATCGCTAAATGATAACAAAATTTGAAATTAGACATTCGAAAACGTTATTCCAAAAATGTCTAATATAGAGTAATTTACAATGCTTGGAAGGGTCAAGATCGACGGCGCCATCGGTTCTGCACGGTAGGTACCGCTCGCGTGCCGTGTTCACTTTAACTCCTCTACCAATTTGTTTTATCGTCCAGATAAACCCGGGTGGAGGAAATTCCCCTCTTTTTGTATGTTTTTTTACTGAGCAATTGTAGGCGTATTGTTTAAATTGAGCCGTGGACACGCATAGCATTGCAATTATTTTAATGGATGTCATGTTTCTTATCAACGGTGTTTTATCATAATGCGAGTAATTAAAATAATAAGTACTACCCCAATATCCACTTTATTAAACCTTCAAAAAAGATTTGACTCGTCGGGAATTATACATACAAATAAATAAAATTGAAGTATCTGTTTGTACTATCAAAATAACAGCTTTTTACCAAATACATATGAAAATATAATTATACGGTACCTATATAACAAAAGAACCATTTTTATAATTTTTGTCTGTCTGTTTGTTCCGGGTCATTTCCGAAACGGCTGGACCAATTTTGACGGGATTTTCACTGGCAGATAGCTGATATTACAAGGAGTAACTTAGGCTACTTTTATTTTAGAAAAATAATTAGGGTTCCGCGCAAAAAAATAAAAACCATGACCAATATCTCCACGCGGGTGAAACCACGGGCTAGTAATTTTATCAAATACGCTAGATGGTTTAAATCAGTCTCTCTCTGCTTTCTGTCACTTAAGTAAGTAGGCACTCATTATATAGAAGTTAAGTCACGCGTTTCATCAACGAACCGACGTTTCTTTTGATGCGATCGATTTCTTTGACCCTACCGGCTCAATTTTTCAACATCAAATAGCTCAAATATTAAAACACTACCAAGGTAAGTATTAGGATACTTGCATCATTAGAGCCGCTCTGCATCGATGCTGTTAGAAATCAGTCATAGTTGCATAACTAAAATTATTTTAAAGACAAATTGTCAGTTTTTTTAGGTACAAAACTATTTCAGCTTTCATGCTAAGCATGAAAATCGTTGTCCTTTATGGTCTGCAAAATGCTCTCAAATAAATTACTTAATTTACCTATACGACTAAATTTAAAATTGTGTCTAAAATTGATTATTTAAGATGATTGATTATGATGACATTCTTTCAAAATGCGTGTAATTTGACTAATACAGAGACGAATCTAAGCCTGGACTGGTGCTTCAATATGTCAAAATTCGATATAGTTTTGACGTATTGAAGTAAACTTCCACGATTAGACTCCTTTCTGATTATTAGGGTTGAATAATTAATAGAGCCACTGATAAATGGTGTCACGAAATAGTACAATACTACTTAATTATTAGCTCTAATGAACATAAATTATGCAAAAATAAAGACCAAACCTTTGAATTCACGCCACCTAAACTTCAACGGTGGAAAGTGGTACTAAAACAAGCTTTCAACAACTCACCAATTGTGTAAGTGGCGCCATCTATCTGGAACGTCGCGCTCTTGCACTTCTTGAAGATTTTCCCGCTTACAACTTGGCGAGTCGCGCTTCCATGAGTCGCTGGGTTCGACGCGATTTCCCTCCGCACCACGTGAGTCGTGGTGGCGCTAGTGTCGAATCTATTCCTGAGCTCTTCGAACGATAAATCGGTTGAGAAGTCGGACGACAGATCGGGCGTTCTGTCCCGACCCCGCACTTGCCCGCAAAGTCGGCCCTGACTCGGCTCGGCCGGCTTTTTGTCCATTTTGATTGTCACTCGCACACACTGTGTCACTTAATTGCACTTGCTAGTGTCATTGTTTTTTTGCTGAGTCTAGTTCAAAAACACTTCGAAATAAAACAGAAGTGAGTGTGAAAAAATTGAGATTTGTTTTTAGTAGAGCTCTTGAAGAACTTAATCGGCTTTTACGAGGTATAGCTCTATAGCAATTTCATATTATAATATAGTGACTTTGGTATTTTTGGCTACTTTTAAATGGCCGCAAGACAACAATCTATTTTGTTTATTATTGGAAATTCAATGATTAATAAAAACCTTTAAAATCAATTAGTATCTACTTAAATTTGCTCTTGGGTCTTTGCCCGGACCTTTGGTAGGGGTTTGATGGAACCGTAGTCAACATTAAGAGGCCCTTTTAGAAAATTATGAGTTAAGATCGACTTTTATAGATTTTACACATAATGTGTATTGTAAGTATTATTTTTCTACGATTATTTTTGTAATATTTCTACGTAGTTGAGTTATCAATGTCATTTTCCATGCACAAAGCTGTGATTATGAAATTTACGAGTGTAAATTTGTTTCCGGGCTATAAATTGAAAATACGATATAAAAATTTCGTACCGCACAAATCCCTGATTGTGCCGTTATTCAAATACTTCCTCTCGCGGCGTGAAGCCATTTTAATTTTCTCAAATTGGTCGTAACGGTTACGACTAAAATTAATTTTGCTTATAGCATCAATTGAGAAAAACGATTATTATACTTAGTAGGTATTATAAAAAAGATTTTCTGAGAAAACATTAAACTGTACACTTAGTAATTTTATTTTTTGATATTCTTTAGCTGTTAATAAAATTGGAATTAAGTCAACCGTCAACCATCGACCACAACGTCAACCATCGAAATGTTGAAAATACCTACTGTTAGTAAAAGAATAAAATGTAATAGTAATATTATCTGATTGTATCTCAATAGGGATTATTTAAAAAAAATAATGTCAAAGAGTATAGGTACAGACTGCACGTGTCTGTTGGGCGTAATTTAATAATCATTACAAATCTTTTGGAACAGACTTGAACGAAAATATCAAGACATGAAATTTCATCTACCATTTTGGGAAAATGGTGGGTTATAGTAGTTAGTAATTTTTATGAAAGAATATTCTTTCATAAAAATTATTAAAGGCCCCCACTCTTAAGATATAATTAACATACTCATGAAATTATGGAGAAGTCGAGTAAAATCGCCAAAAAAGAGGCAAATGAAAAACTCCTCCTTTTTAAATTCGGTTAAAAGAGCACGTATCTGGCAAATGTTAAAGAAGACTAGAATAACAACAAAATGACATAATTGATCACTCACTTCATAAATAAAATGTAAATATTCTGATTCCAAATACATACTGAGAAATCCTGCAAACATAAAAAAAATGTCACACACTGATAATGACAGCCGCAATTTCATTTCAAGAAACCCTTTAGACTCGTTCACTGCAAAATAAGAAAAAAGGGAAAAGGACGTTCCAATACGCGCAGTATGGTAATACAATTCAATTGAAAAAATAACGCACGTGCGCACTGCTCTGGTCGCGGTATTTGTGGAAACGGAACGACACGAACACTCTGTGTAGAGATGGGACGATTGAAAATGAAAACCTCAGTCTTGAAAATCGAGATAGCGTGAATCTTTATTGAATAATTTAGGAATTAAGAAATTAGCTTTATCACAAAGTTTAATATAAGTTTTTCTGATATCTTTGAACTTGAAACGATATTATAAATGGTAGAGATTTGCACTTTGTCGCGTAACTTATAAAATCAGTATTTTTTTTCGAATATAGCCTACCCAAAGAATTGTCAATAATGGTATTGTGACTAAAATTCAAAACTATTGAGTTATAACTACAAAAATAAAGGATAAACCAAGAAAGTATTGGCATTTAGCTAAAACAAAAAAGTCTTACAGCATTTCACCGTACGCTTTTTTCGCATCACTATTTGTTTTGACAATAAATAACAAACACAGCTTGATAGTAATTTATTTGATTTCAGTCTTGAAAAATTCATTCTCTAAATTCGCTCTGATTTTGTTCTACTATTTATAAACTTATGTGACTTTAATAGTGTTTACGAGTTCACAGATCGTGTTAAAAACGGTTTAATGTTGTGAGTACGAATGAATGAAACTTTTACGTGTTAAAGGTTCATAAACTTTCCGTGGCGTATTACTGGTGCACGGTTTAATGTGAATAATTAAACGCTTTACAATTTTTTATACTATTGGATAAGAGATTATCGGGTGGTTTGCTTGATGGTAAGCATAACGCCAGTCGATAATAATTGCAGTGACACTCAGAACTTTGATAGGGCCAATAAAGGGCGCCGCAATGCGCTCGTTACTCAGAGACATATTCACTGACTACTTTGCTTATCAAACCGGATAATATTGGTCTTGGTACTTTGAATCTTTGCCCCAATTTGTAATATTTCAACTTCATGTTATTCCAGTCGTACCATTTATTATTAGACTGAATGTAAAAAAAAGATACGCTCATGGTGGCAATGATTTAAACACCGACCACAGACTAGTGTATCTCAAACACTGACAAAACATGAAGGATAGTACTTAAAAAAACTGAATTTCGAATTAAAAAACTATGAAATTTAAAAGTCTTAGAATAAGTATGCAGGTCGCCAAAAGAGTACCTACTTGACATTGGGCTAAAAGAGGTTTACGTATATGGATTTGTATAGGCTATGACCAAAAAATAATTAATTTTTAAATGTCATAATGTCATGCTCATTTGAGTAGCTGAGACAAGGTCCGAGCGGTCCCCGTTCAGAGGTAAAGCCGAGTCGAGACAATGTTCAAAGATACGAAGTTTAGAGTTCGTGAATTGTTTTAGTAACCTTTAACATAAATCGTTTTCAAATTATTTTTCTAAATTACTTTTTGCAAACAAATTAAGATCCTCGGAAGAACTTTCGCAGACAATTATGATTTTTTGACAGGAATCCCACGAAGATGAAAGCATCGTTATAAAAGTTGTCAGTAACCACTTTTAAAGCAATTGTAGCTCAGGGTAGTGACGTCGACTGGGAATCCGTAGATCGATGGTTTGAACTATACAATGATCTTGAGTTTCTGATGAAGAGAAACATGGTGATGCATGTCATGGAGAAAAGGCAGTGTCTAGCTACCATTCGTAATTAAAACTTTGTCTCCAATCACCTATCGTGTGTTGACGTAGTTGCACTTGAGCGTCAGTTTTTAGTCTTCGACTTTTATTAGGGCTCAAAACCGGCCATTGCGATGCATAAGACTGAAGCGACGGACAGTCCTCTGTGCCCGAGCTGTATGCTGGAAAATGGACTGTGGAGCACGTGATATGGCATTTCGAGGCCACAGAAGAAATATAAAGAATCACGACTGGAACGCGCGAGCAGCTGACGCAATAACAAACGACTAACGTACACACAAATACAACATCTACGCTACTGGAGTAGCTTCGCCAGCGCCCCAAGGCCGCACTCCGCTTCATAAAGGAGTTGGCTGGCTTGGGTAAATGCTGATAGGGGATGCAATACATACCCTAGAATAAGAGAGTACTGACTTTTTCCAGGTTTAGCTTATTTACCACTTACTTTATTTACTAACTTTTACTAAAATCAAGTAAGAAAGAGGTCAAATGCTAATCTTTCATGAAAAAAAAAAACGTGGCCCGGTGTTTTTACTATTAGTTTAGCCAATTTATTGACTTGAAGAGATCGCTTTTAGCGATATGTCTGCTCATTGTACTTTAATTTAAGATCTTAATTTCCAAACACTGGTGTACAGTGAAGAATATTGATTTGATTTTGATCGATTCTCAATTTTTTTTTCTTTTAGAGTAGCTTGCGTGTTTATATGCAGGCATAGATAATGTTAGTAAGTTGAAGCAATATACCAATGTGTCAATCGAAATCAGGTAACAACGTTTTGGGAATTTGTTGTTTTTTATTTTAAATAAAAATTAAGATTAGGTATAGCCACAAAATGCAAAACGGTATTTTTCTTGAAATTCTTTGATGGCTACACAAAGGCAGCGAAGACTGACGTTTCCAGTCCTCGCCAGCGATAACAAAGCCCCTGATGGATGGAGGCTCGGTGGAGAATCGATATCGAGAAACGCGAGTTTTTATTCAAATTCTCTAAAGATAATAATTCCTGATTGCCTTTTACTCAAAGACTTCATTGTTACGTTTGTGATTATATCTTCGGCTTTCTTTCGTGGGACTTTGTAGACAATTGATGCGAAATTGAAAATACTGTAGGAACAATTTCAAAGATACAAGAATACTACTGTCATGCCACATCTTTTTATACTCAATTTGTTTGACTATCTTGTCTGATCTAAGCGACGATCGTAGAAGATCGAGGACATGCTAAAGATAGAATGGCTTTCAAGTGCTATACCAAAGATTTGCAACTTGAGTGTGAAACGGTGAGATTGGTATTGTGACATAAATGTCAAACACTAACTTTATTTATAACATGCATACAACTAATAAATGAGTTTATACACGGCTAGGATATCAGACTCAACCACATTGTATCAGGTGAGGTGTGGTCATCTTGTGGTCAATACAAAGTAGTCAGTAAAATTACTGGGCTTATGAGTCCTAATGTCTCAGGGTAACCAGCGCAATGCAGTACTGTCAGGCCTTTGTTTTTCAAAGTTCAGAGTGGCACTGCAATAGTTATGGGGTAAAGTTATATCACGTAAACGATCCGCTCGTCTCATTAACAAACATAATTTGAAAAATTACTTAGCTTTTAATCTTTTTCATACGTTGCAAAACATACAAACAAAACGATTAAAATGCAAATTAATTTATTGGGGTAAATAAAAATCATCATGAAATCGTCATTTTCATCGCCCAAATATTTAGTTGTTATTAAATAATTTATGCGTCATTAACATTTAAAATTACCAATTAATTACAGAATAATATGAATTAAATATTAGTACAGATAAAAATTTAGTTTTAACAAATAACCACTTAATTAAGTATTCGAAAACAAAAACAATATTTTGTTACACAGAAATCCAAATAAAGTACCTAGTTCCTTTTTATTTGGATTTCTATGTTTTGTTACAACGCTGCATTAAAAAATCGACATGAACAAATTTGCACCACAGAATAAAAATTCTCCATAGCCCATCACTAAAAATCGGATAGATAGTATATTTAGGTTAGGCATGCGTAAAATACAAATTATGTACCTACTATTGTGGATAAAAATAATCGTAAACTAAACTTTATTTAAATCCCGCAGCATTATTACGTGCCAAAATCGTATGTTTTCCGTCCCAAACGTGATTCAATAAACAAATATTTTAATTACCTGACTAAAACATAATACAATTTCTGTAATGGTTACGCCCCTAGTCGTTGCCAAGCATCGCATGCCTACTCATTTGCGTGTTCCCGTAAACTCAAACAAACGCGTTCCTTCAATTCGTGAGCATTCCGTATTCATGCTTTGGGACCTCGCAGCCAGGTCTACAATCCATATGGACCTGGTGAATTGATTATGGAATTGAATTAGGTTAACAAAGGCGTACAATTTTGGCACGACATGTTTATATATATTAGCTTAAAATTAGAAGCCAATATATATGAACAAGTCGTTCAAACCTTCTGTTTAATCCGTATGCATACTATAATAAATGCGAAAGTGTATTTGTAGGTTCGTTCTTCTTTCATTCAACAACGGCGCCACAGATCAACATAATTTTTTTTGCATGTATATAGTTTTTTAGACCGGAAAGTAGCATAAGCTAATTTTTCCTGGAAAAATGGTCTCTTCCCTTGGAAATGGCCACGCAGTTGCAATCGCGGTCAGAATCGACTAGTATTCAAACCTGTTTAATCCGTATGCATACTATAATAAATGCGAAAGTATATTTGTAGGTTTTATTCTTGTTCCGTTTAGCAACGGCACAAAAAAACGACATGATTTTTTGCATGTATATATAGTTTGTGGACCGGAAAGTAGCATATGCTACTTTTTCCCGGAAAAATGGACTTTTCCTGTGACGAGTGATATCGCGGTCAGAAGCTACTAGTATTCTATAATAACATTTCACCACACACCGACAGGTGCTTAGCAACAGACTTTCAACGTGATGGTGGTAGCTAGACCGTAAGCACTAGAAAATGCCATCACCATGCCTTGTTATACATTTCTCTTTGTCTGCCAGTTTATTGAATACTGAGAAGGGGAAAATTATGTGATGACCTTGTATGGGTCCGCGTATTGGATATATTCCAAGTTAACAATTTTGTGTAGAAGTGTATCGACTAGAAACTATATTATTCGTATTGTACTAACCATATGTAGGAATTGGTCGATTGATATTGGTTGAGATTGCCAGTTTTTATTCCATGCATACCTACTAAGTACATGAATATATCTACTACATGAATTAATCTTCTATACAACACTTTCTTTCCATGCAAAACTTGGCTGGAAGATCGCTTTCAGCGATTAGCGCGCCTATTTTACTTTTTAGATCTGTTACTTTTGTTAATCCCTCAGGCCTGGTGCCCAATAAAGTATTTCCATTTCTTTTTAGTATTTCTGATGCATTGTTATGATATCCTAAATTAGGTATAACATTTTAGGATAGCGTTTGAGTACCATCTCATCCGGAAGACGTCCATTGCTAAACGTATACCTCCCCCATAGAACGCTACTTGGATTGGCTACTCGCCTCTTGCATTCCAGTACTTCCCACGGTTGTGACAAGGTCGTCTGTTCGCCTAATGTGGGGGCCGGCCTACACTAATTCTTCCGATTCGTGGTCGCCACTCGAGAACCTTTCCTCATCGGTTATCGGTTCTGGAGCGATGTGGCGTTCCTGTTGCTATTTCAACTTGCTAAATTCACAATTTCATCAGAATACATTGAAGTTTGTTTGGTGATAGTAAATAAAATGTGTAGTAAATACAGCAAAAGCTTAACTTTGAATAGCCGATGTAACAAAAGTTCAACATTTCGCAGTCAGTAACAATTCTTACTCTAGCTCAGTTAGGAAAGAGTCAGAGAGAAAAATTAAACAAAATATATAAAGGACTGCATGTATAGTAAAAAGAAAACATGAGATATTTAAAAAGAGTTGTTGAAATCTTTTTGGACGCACAAGTTTCCCAACATCGAATCTCAGTCGTCCTCAAATTAAAAACTTTACGTATCACATGCGGGCTTAAGCAAAGGGATTTCTCATTCCAACCAGCTTAAATTTAAACCCATAAGGTTCCACTTTTACTGAGAAGATTATAAACCAATTTGTTTCTGCGACGTTTGCTGCGCAGTATAAAATTATAAGCATAAATTGGAGACGTCTTAGCGTCGCTTGCAGGTGAGGGTCGTTAGTAGAAGCAAGTTGGAGGAAGTAAGTCTTGAATAACTCATTTCTTTGAGCTCCTGCTAAGGAATAAGACCTACTTTGACTACTTCTCAGATTGTAGTACAATAATTTAGTTTTTAGTTAAAAGAAACAAAGCTGAAATTAGTGTGAATCAAAGCTTGATCTCACGCCTCTATATATGTCAAATTCTATACAGTTTTGAGAAATGGAACCAAAAGTAAACGATTAAGTTAGAGACACACTGGTCCCACGTACGCAACGTATGCAACGCCTGCGGCGCAAGTACGGATCTTTTCGGTCGATAAAATTCGATAAAATTGATAGTTAAAATCGATAAAACCCACTTTATCGATTTTAACTGTCAATTTTAACGAATAAAACCCACTTTATCGATTTCAACTGTCAATTTTGTCGAATTTTATCGACCCGAATAGATCCGTACTTGCGCAGCTGATATTGTATGAAAAACTATGCAATAGAAATACACTGACATGTGATTGCGCTTCATTCGATAAGTCCAGATATCCTAATGCGTTACATACGTGTTACACGTTACAGTGTAAAATTAAGAGAAATTCTCATAATCTCTCGTTGGGATGGATTTAAACATGATGTTTCAAGTCTGAAAATATTAAACGCTTAAATGGAACCAAGCTTCGAAGAACAAAACATACAACGTGATCTAAAAATATGGATAAAAATAGCCCGTCCAAAAGAAGTAAGACAAATAGTAAGAAAAAGTCGGGTAAACGTAACTAATGAAATAACAGATGGGCTTCCCGAATGAAATTTGGACAGAAACTGGTGAGGGGTAAAAGTTGAATAGTCACTGAAATGGGCCGCCAGTAATTCAAGAAAGGTATCTTTAAAAATTTCACCAAGATTTTTGAAAGTCTACATTGATAATGATATTTATGTAAGACCTCGCGACTTCACACGCAGTTTACTAATTATGCAGTGGATTTGTGACGGTTGTTGGGTATGTGTGTGTGAGAGAGCGTATTACAAGTATGTGCTCGAACAGCAAGTGTAATTCTAGGACACGGAGCAGTGTGAGAATTTAATATGTATTACCAATCAATTTATTTAGACGATATCCTACTATTTGAAAATTGGTCTGGAAGACGTAACTTTGATTGATAAAACCGAAAACCGAAATTTGTTCAAGCATTTCAGTTATGGTGAAATAAAGAAACTCACATTTTGCAGTCGTGTAAAAATCACCTCAACCTAACAAGAGTAAAAAATGAATATATAGTTTCTTCCTTTATGCGACATTTTTTTACACTATTGAGTACTAATGATACGAGTGGGTCGATTGCCTGGTGGTAAGCCAGCCCATAACGATTACAGGGTCACTAAAAACTTTGAAACAAAACCTTGCGCACTCTGCATTGTTCTCGTTAGCCCAAGACAATAGAAATATAGTCTCATAAGCCCAGTAATTTCACTAACTTAATGCATCTCAGCTTTTTTACACCGATAACAATTACTACTGACACTGTCATGTTAATGTTAAACAACAACCACGGTAAGCAGTTCTCTTTAAAATCTATATATATAAAAGAAAGTCGTGTTGGTTACACTATTTATAACTCAAGAACGGCTGAACCGATTTGGCTGAAAATTGGTAGGAAGGTAGCTAAGAACTAGGAGAAGGACATAGGATACTTTTTATCCCGTTTTTTCCAAGTTGATTTAATTTGACAGATCGGTTTCACGGTTCCTGTGGGAACGCGAGTGAAAACCGCGGGGCACAGCTAGTTTAATATAAATGTTAGTTATTAGTAGAATAACATTTGAATTTTAACGAATTTGGCTAGAACATTTTTGTGTGAAAGTTTAAGTGAAGCCATTATGGTCTCGGAAACTCTGCTGTTGATAGGTGTAATAAAACTAAGCGAAAGTTCGCTGACCGACAGAAGGATGATAGATTTAATTATAGTCTGTGGGGATTCAGCGGAAAATCTATATTTGAAGCTAAAGGAGTTCGGTTGGTCGTTTCTGTTCGAAGTAACTTGGTATAGACAAATAAAATTACACAGTTCCAATTAATTATGTTCAGTCATATTATAATGTAAAATATGAAATCTTTTATATGAGTATGATCTTATATTACGATAATAATATTACAAAATTTTCTCTCTCTCTCTCTCTCTCTCTCTCTCTCTCTCTCTCTCTCACACACACACACACACACACACACACACACACACTCATTGTTACTTTAAATTTCTACTAATTAATTTTGACTAATAAGCCTGTTAAACACACTAGTTAATTATCTACCTACTTGTGTAATCCTGTTTTGGCCATGTTTTAAGAATATTTTTGTTTTTTATTTTTATTGTAATACGCTGTTGGATTGCCTAAATAAACAAAAAAAAAAATATATATATATATATCGGAGCAACGACGTCACAGGCGAGCTTCATGGACGGTGTAAAATGACAACAATCAAAACATGTTAACTTTGGTTTACTAATTAACGTTTAGAACCATAAATTACTCATTGGATTGTTAATAATTTCACTTAAACTTTGATTAACTAATTAATGTTTGTGAACCATTAATTACTCATTGAATTGTTAAAACTAGACAAATGATTGTAAAACTGAACAAATTCACTGTAAACACAATTTTTTAAAAGATTGCCGACAAGTTTCTTGCCCATTCTTCTTGTACGGCCTATTACTTGGAATGGGCGCCTAGAGTCATTTATTTTAACTATCATGAGTGCTCTCCTGGGCCCCATGTTAATAAAAAGTAATGAATTTCAATTGAAGATTAAAATCTAAAGTAGAATGACAAGATCTAACAAGTTTTATAAAGATTCTTTGTCACAATCTGTTTTGCTATAAATACGAGCGACCGACTGTTGGAAAAAGCAGTGTTACGCCTACCGTCGGACCGTTCGGATCTCCCATATAACTTTGCCGCAATAAATGGTTGAGATAAATCGAGCTACTTCGTGTTTTCTTTCTACGAGGGGTGAGCGGTCACCATGATGCTGAAGATGTTGACGTCACCGGTGGTGACGTCACCGTTTTTAAAAAGACCTCTGGACTCGCCGCCCCGTCATATATATATAGCACCAAAACCGGATTTACAAAATTATTATGCCTTACAGTTATCTATATTCCTTGTAACTCCAAACTTGCTGTATTATCTCTAGTAAGTTTTCTATAGGATTTTTTTATTTACCACGCTCACGTTTTGCCTCAATCTCACTTGATGGAAAGTGAAGATATGGTCAGCGTTTCCTTGAAGGTTAACTCTCGTCTTGAATTTTCCAAAAATATTTAAAATAGAAAAATAAAAAGAAACGTTTATGAAAATAATAACGAATAAAAATTAAAAGCATTTACAATTTTAAAACGAATGCCACATAATTTTTCACTAATCACTGAATACATAGCTATTATTAAATTTTTCTCGCATCATAGAGATCAAAATAGGCAATGACGTTTATCTAATCATTCTTGAAATAACTAAAAAACAAAGAACAACCCAAGACAGTGACATTCAAAACACTTAGATGAATGATTTTTCGTTCAGCGAAAATTATTAATCTGTTTTGCCTTCGAAAACTCGATGTTTTGCCAAACTTCGAGATGTTATTTTCCACACCAATTAATCTTAATCACAAACAAATCAGGAAAGGTAAATTGTACGTCAATAGTGACGTATCACTGATCGGTTGCAAGCGGATACAGGATGTGCACAGGATGTATGGTATACATTTCGTTCAGTCTTTAAAATAAACAGAAAATGGAATTTTCAGTGTCTTTTTTTCGGAGTCTATCATTAGATTGTTGTTGGGTACGCTTCCAACTGGTTGTGGGCTAGTACATTTGGATTATCCATAGGCCTTCATTGGCTTGTAGATTATCCAATTGTTTTTTATATCTAGGTTAGTGTTAGGCCTAGGCTAGGCTAGGCTAAAGGCTATTATAGCCTGTACCAAATTCCCATACTCTATCTCAATATAGTTAAATCAAATCTTTTTGTACTCACAGTAGGTTAAAGTTTGGCTATCTCACCTGACAATAAAGAATGTTGTATGGAATTTTGGCGGGAATGCGAAAATGTGCTGTTGTTGATTTTGTGTTATTTACTAAAACCTGTGTTTTATCGAGTGTTAATGTGTAATAATGGTGGATTATTATGGTTAATAATAATTAAGTGTTCGTAAACGTGCATGAGTGAAAGGCAAATAGTACAAAGGCAAAAAACGTGTATTTTCGTATTCTATCCAAAACTCCATAGAAGCTTCAGTAAAGTATCCACCGCTTTACTGAATCATTACTTCGACTTGACCGCGCCTAGACTAAACTTTAACGTGACTTTGACGACTTTCATGCACCAAAACTAGAGATTTATGATAATACATTATTATTTATATAACTTGACACTGGCTAAATACTCTAATCGCGTGGAGCCAAAAACAAAACAAAAAAAATAAATTGTTGTATGGTTACATTACGGTATTTTCCTCCAGAAAAAACTTAAGCTTACGAACCTTCGATCACTAGATCACAGCGGGCGTATTTATACCACTGATCCACCATCGCTTGTCGATCGTATAAATCGCTACGGAAGGAGGTTTTCGCACTGGGCTGATTTTGTAACCAAAATATTTAAACCGTGTTATTTTATTTCCCAATAGCTTCAAACAATTACTTAAGCTAAATTTCCAACAAAAATAAGAGAACAATCGTACAAAGGGTCGCCAGCCCACCTAGCCGCAAGATTGCCTCTAATCCTTTCCGGCCCGAATGAATATTTCACACTGTTTATTATGACAACTGGGCTCATTTGAATTGGGACACCTTTGGCCTCCACTGGGTTATTTTTTAAACAGGCATGTTAGAATAAATAAACATGCGGTTAAAAATAAAACCAACATTGAACGAAAAACCAGAAACGTGAAAGTTTCTGGTTTTTCGTGAACTGAGGACACTTATTTTCTTAACTTTAATACATGATTATATAAGTGTGGTACCTATATTTTTAATTATTACTAATATACTCCACAAAACTATTATGAGACGGTTTCGTGAAGGTGGCAGAAAAGCAATTGGTTAGTGGTAGGACTAACTCTTCTGCGAGTGTCCGTCTGGGTTGGTACCATCGCTTTGCTCGTGAAGTTTGCCGCCAAGCAGTAATGTGCAAGCACTAGTGTGTTCCGGTTTGATGAGCAGAGCAGTGAAATTGTTGGCCTTATGAGACTTATGTAATACCTAATGTCTCAGGGTATCGAGCGCACTGCAGTGCCGCGCAGGCCTTTGTGTTTCAAAGTTTTTAGTGACCCTGCAATTCTTATGGGCCGGCGTTATGCTTACCATCAGGCAAACGACCAGCTCGTCTCGTTACCAAATACCATAAAATATTGAAGTAATATTATGTAAGTTTAGTTTCAAAGCCAAACTAAGGCATTAAAAGTAGCCTAATTGTTTTATTTATCATTTACGCAAATTGCAAAATTTTTTCAAAAAAATTATTATAACGGGGTTAAAATCATAAAAAAATCCATTTTTTTTTATTTAAGACCACTTCACAGACCATCCCCCAACAAAAAATAATAGATCAAAAAATTAAATACAGTCTTATGCACACATTCAGTCTAACTATTGCGTCCTTTGGGTGATAGTCGAGTTCATTATAATATCATCATATACTGCAGAACTTATACATACATACGTACCTAGCTATGTATGTATGTAGCCTACAGTCTACTATCTAACCTACAGTCTATTGCACAATGCTCCCGGCTTGTATAGAATTTCTATTGGAAATGACAATGAGAGCGTATCTGACTGAATGCAGCTCTCTATTGACTTAGATATCAGACAGATAGATACCTATAAACACTTCATCACAGACCTATGGCTTTATGAGCTAGTAACGTACAGATTGTATACCCTCGTAACACGAGAATAGACCTCTAGGAAGATTACTTTTGGGACCCTGAGACGATCCTGGGTTTTGTTCATAGTGAAGTTATCCTTGATAGTGTGATCAAGGATATTTTACGAGGCTGATAGATTAAGTCTCTCCAAAGGTATGTATAACTAAATATATATAATACATTATACTATACACATACATTTTCGATTACAATTCTGAATTGTTCGGAATTGATTCAGATACGTAATCGTAAAAATTTGCTTTTAAAAAAGAGAGACGGTACTGCGACAAATACAGTCACATTTGAAATTTAGTCCTCTATTTTCCACCCTTAGGGGTGGTATTTTATAATACAAAAATCTGAGTTTTTTTTCTTCAAACCACCAACGGTTTCGTCTAAGTTTAACACCTCATACTATTACCTAGTAAAGTAAAAACCTCAACGCTAAAACTTCAAAACCGACTATCGTTTACATCGTTCTCATTTGCTGGATAAAGAGATTATGTCCCCACGCTACAGAAAATGAAAAAGAAATTCCATCACTACGAACGCTAACAGTCCATCGGTTTATCGGACGAGATAAATCTTTATCCCGAAGCTTTTACCGGTTTTCCGCGATTTTACCGGTTTTACCGAACTTCTTTCATGGGAAGGTGCCGATACTTATCGAGGGCCGTTTTGGTTTTTTTTTTTCACCTTAATAAGTTGTCGACCTTGTCTTCGCCCTTTCTAGAGCTCTTTTTTGACGGATTGAGGACTGGAGCGAATTTATGAGCCAATTTATCTTTGGAATTGAATTGGTTACCGGATTTGCATGAACTTTGTTTGTCCTGAACGTACATTGGTTTTGAAGTCTAAAGGCACCCCTGATGAAAATAAAAGTCTGAATGCCTTGTCTATATATTGTAGGAATAAATTGAAAATGTACCCAAGTTATGGTTCTAATGGATGTGGAGATTCATGAATCGACGAATGACGTGGCCATATTGGAAGTGGTCATGCCTCAGCGGTAATGTTGCCAACACATTTGTAGGTTGAGGGTTTGAATACTGCAATGAGTGCAATAATAGCATAATGGTGAGCATTTTCCTATCTTCGTCTGGCTAGCTACCACCCCAAGTTGAAAATCGATCTGTCTTAGTGAGAGAGCATTTGAGAGACTTCTATTCTAGGTTTAGCTTGCCTCACCAATTATATTGAACTGCTGTACCCCGCGGTTTCGCTCACGTAGCCTAACGTACTCCTTATAACATCAGCTATCTGCCAGTGAAAGTCCCATCAAAATCGGTCCATCCATTTCGGTGATTACCCGGAACAAACAGACAGACAGATAAACAAACATTTTAAATTAATGTTAAGGTTTTCGTATAAAAGCTGTTATATTACAAACAGACACTTCAATTTTATTTATTTATATAGATATAGAATTTGATCCAACGGTCTACAAATCAGCGGTCAAACCTACACCTTTAAGCAACCGATCACTTCACATTTCAAAAGATTAACTAACTTTTTAAACTTTCATGGTCACTAACACAAGAGTTAACTTTAGTTACGGGATATTTACCATGTATTTTATTTCTTTTTTTAACATGGCGCTTGCAATAGTGCCGAAATATCGAGTGCTCAAAAGAAATAAAATACATGGTAAATATCCCGTTACTAAAGTTAACTCTTGTGATTAACTAACTTATTCAAATTTATGCAGCCGTTGCTTCGTAATTTAGTAAGTAACAAAACAAAGGAGCTTTAAAACTTCCAAAACTATAATATTGTTGAAAGGATGCAAAAGCACGAGTTTCTAGTTGAAACAGGTTTCATCCAGTTATCTTTGTAGCATAGTTTCAATCGGGGTTGATGTTGTTACATTAATATTCCAAGCAGACATCCCGAAATCCTAAACATTCGTGACCTCCATGCTAGTTCTATCAGTTGACCAATACAGTGCTATATATAAAGCAGTACTGAATCTTCCTGAAAACTACTCATAATAATATTTTTGGCAATGATTTTTAAAGAAACTACTAGGTGATAAGACTAACGTTGTTGTGTTTGAAAGTTCTGAGTGGCACTGCAATTGTTATGGGCCGGCGTTATGCTTACCATAAGGCAAACGACCAGCACGTCTCGTTACCAATTACCATAAAAAAAGTTTAGGACTAAAGACTGAATATGTTATGTGTATAGGCTGAGAAGTGTTGAGTTGCTGAAGAGTAAGTTTATTTTTATTAACCTAAACTAATTAGACCTTTTTTGTAGCCTAGTTTTTTTTGTAGTCTAATTAGTTTAGGTTAATAAAAATAAACTTACTCTTCAGCAACTCGATTTTCATTTATTTTCTTACTTTTTATTGATAGAAGTTACACTTTTATTTACATTTAATTTCTATTTAAAATTTAAATAAATTTTAAATTAAGTTTATATTGGTGTTAATAAAAACACGGTAGGCTTGTGCCTACCATGTTTTTGATGATGATTTGGTAGGTTTTTAGGGATGAAACAGACGAGGATAGGTGCCTGGCGCGTGGGGCCCGCACCCCCGTCGCGCCACAGACTGGGTAATAGTTACTACGCCCGGCGCTCTACCGCGCTCGCGCATTACGTTAGGTCATGCATTTTATCATATTATATCGCGTGTTCAGATGCTCGTCTCATTATCCAATAGTATAAAAAATTCAATGTCCACTACATTGTATTAACAAGATTTTACTAGTATGGAACAATCCTATTTGCTATACTGGAGCAATGCTTAATATTTGCTGATTACCAAAAGGAATACCAAAAGGTCACTGTCCCTCGATCTTCGGTTTTTAGCCTCAAAATACAGGGAATTTATCCGGGGATAAAGTTTTATGTGAGTGATCGTTTGGCGTCTTTATGTATTTATGTATCATATTAATTAAAAATGTACAAGTTTATTTGGTTCAGTTCAATATCAAAGGACATCAATGGTACGAATGCGAAAATAATTATGCTATTTCTTTTATCTGCAAATATTAGTAGTGAGCATTGCTCCCGTGGGTCATTCCATGGTAATAAAATCTTGTTCCACTTGGCACCAGCGCAAATAGCCACAAACATTACAATAACGATCCGAACAATAGTCTCTATGTGAACTGAAAGAAGCTCCGTTTACTTCTTATAGTTACATGAAAGTTACAGAAAAAGTTTTGTCGAAGCTTCGTAGAGCTAATTTCCTTTATGAACGTCCGGTAGTAGGTAACTCATAAAGGTTGTGTATAATTTGGGATTATTGCCTAAAATGCGTAAAGTCGCTTATTAAACATCATTGAGAAACTATCTTAACGTTTATTTGAGTCGATAACAAGTTTTGCTATGATATGAAATTTCTCTCATTTTATCCACGTTTAGCGGTTGCATTATTTCAGAAAATGTATATGGGACCACTTCGAGAGTATAACAGGATACGCTAACCATCAGGCATACGAACCGCTCGTCTCATTAACCTATAGTTTAAAAATCCATTGAAACAAAAAAAAGAATTTTCAAAATCCGTCCACAAGTGAAGGAGAAAGCGGTGAACATAGGTACATAAAATAATCTTACAGTTGAACATAGAACCTCCTCCTTTTTATAGTCGGTTAAAAATGCAACGGTCTTATTCATAAGTAGTTACCGAGGCTTTCTAAACTCACTATAGTAAGATTCTCGAAAAGTATTAGTATTTATATTAAACGCTCGATAGCGCAAAAACAAGTTCCCGATATTTCGACACCATTGCAAGTATCATGTCCATGGGAATAGCCAGTATTCTTATACCCCTGTGGACGTGACACTTGCAACTGTGTTAAAATATCCGGTGTCATCAATTAATAATAACCACGGTAAATATTCCGTTGTAATGTTTAAAACTTCATTAAATTCTTAATTGTATTTCTGATTCAATTTTAACGTTATCTTTTCAAAACGCCTACAGATTAATAAATTAGAATTGATAATATCCAAGTGAAATACCCTCTCGCCCGCATGTCCCTTTGTGATGAAACTTCTAGTTTTGAATACGTACTCGTCTACCCTTCAATTAATAGATATGCATGTTCATTCAAAGGCAAATGAATGGTTTCAGTGGAGTTAGTTTGATAGAGAAATATTACTATTCCGCCAGTTGAAAATATCACTACCTAGCGCTTGGTTAATAATTTCAACTGGATTTGAATGGCTTCTGATTTCCTTTAATATTTCAGATTGTATCTATTTTTGTATCTATTTGTATCTATTTTTTTTTTTGTAGGATAAAAACTTCCAATTGTATTACAAATTCTTAACACATGAATAGAAATAAAATTAGATCAAAACAAATAAATTTTAAATAAATTTTCTTTTAAAGTCAACCATATAAAGACAATAAAAGGAAGGCTTCCTAAATAAGTACTCACTTCGTAGATGAAGGATTTATAGTCTAAACAATGACAGTACCGAACAGAAAGCAGTAAAGTTGGTAGATATTGAACTCTTCTCAAGTAAAAGTAGGCTCTGCAACTTTCAACAAGTCAAGTCTTTGAGTTCCAAGTTCGCAGGCACGAATTTGCAATTCAGTCGAGTCTTTACAATTTGATTATGTGCTAGCAAATTTTAAATGCTAAACTTTTGCTTAGCTTCTGTGATCTCTTGTATCTCAACCGTTAGAAACGAATACAATAAAAATATACGAATGTTTTCTTATTTGTATATTATTAGGCTTACGTTTGACTTTGAATGTTAGAACCCCGCTTCGGCCCCGCACAAAGATTCACAAAAATTCGAGGACATGTAACATCACACCAAATTTTTGATGTACATTTTACAATGTACACCAAATATTTGATGTACATTTTACAATGTATATTTCTAGAAGTTATTTATCACTTAATATGAACTTTTTTTTATCTGAATTGTTATAATTGTTGGGCAGTTTCGTATAAATTGAGCCAATAAAAATGATGTAGGTAGGTACTTTAAAAGATAAGATCGAAGGCACTTTTGCTTAGATTTTCCCCGCTCAATATCCCACCTAAGAGATATTTTATGCTTGGCAGACGCAAAGGCAGTGAACTTTGCCAAGTTTTAGCCATAATCATACACATAAACATACATAGTGCTAATCATTGAGTTTTTAAAAGTACCAGGCGTCCAGAATATCTAAAGAGCTCAGTCCAAAACCAAGTTTAACGTATAGACACATTGACACCCAACCTGACCTGGACTACCAAGTTTTGTTCCATAAACAAACTTACATGATTAAAGCTTATACAAGCCAAACTCAATTTCCGCTTGGGACCACTTTAATTAATCTTCAGAGACAAATCCGTGGACTCTAGCAAACATTCCCACTTTGAAGCTTATAAAATTGGAAATTTTACCCAATATTTGAAGTTCTTAATTGGCAGTAAAGACTTTGATAGACCGTCGAATGTGATTTTTAAGGAAAACTTTTGATATTAGATATAGCTGTTACATTGTTATTTTTTTAACATAAGCAGTTTTTAGCTCTAGGGGATCCTTATTCTTGTGATTTTTTTGCCGTCGTGTTCTATAATTAGGGAAGTAAAATGAGTCCAAAAAATTCAATGCAAGTCCTGAATGATAGATACTTAGATGAAATTATCACAAATCTATACTATAAAGTACTCTTAAGTATCGTAAAAAGTGTTGCAATGACATAAAACATCAGAGAAAATAAAGTTTATAAAGGTAGAAAAGTAATTTCTCTTAATTACCTTGAGACAGTTTTCTAAGCCGTAGCTTGTTTTTCGGGCCACGTCTGAGACGTTTTTTATATTTTCAGTGTCGAAATTTTTTATGTATGTCTAAAACATTAATGTGAAAATTTTATCGCTACAAGCTATAAGATTGCAGTTATATAGTACCCAAACTTACTCGCCTTGTAACAAATTATCACACATTAATGAAGCTGGTTCATAAGTTTTTGATAGATTGCCGGCCAACTTCCTCAGTGGTATTAAAGTTTACGTAGGTAGGTACTTAACAGGCTGCTCCAAATATCGACGAGACGTAAGATCGCGTACCTACTCGTACGTCCGGAACCTCCTATCTGTCAAGGGGTAATGTCGGATGTACGATTTTTATCTGAATATCAGGATGAACGAGTTGGGTGTGGTGTTTTTTAAAACAACATTTTTTTGTGTAAAGATGCATTTTTACAAACACTAACAAACAAACGAGCACAAAAGATGCGTTTTTACAAGCTATACAACTATATAGATAAACTTAAAACTTATTTAAATACAAAATTTCATCCAAATCGTTAGTGCCGTTTCCGAGATAACTGAAATAAATTTATATATACCTAATATTTATATACAAGAATTGCTCGTTTAAAGTTATAAGATTTATGAGTTGAAATAGGTGTTATGTTTCCATTATTTAGGCCTGAACTACGCTTATAATCTTTAGAAATTGTATAAACACTATTATCGAGACCTATTATTGGCTGTATGTATTTCGAAACTGTATGTACTTTATCTGTATTTAACATTAATGCTGTTGGTCTTTTAATAAACAAATAAATAAATAAAACTCAGCACGTTCAATTTGCAATTCACATAATTATATCTGTTCAATACTCCGCTACAATAGGTAGCATCTTTCTTTTGCAGATATGGAACAAAGCTGTCGACAGTAATTATCTGCTGGCGCGTACCATAGTGCTTCCTATATTTAGAATATTGTCGTAGGTAGCATTGACGAGGAGTAAGTTGAATAGATTGCAAATGTCACCGGCATGAAATACGTTATACCTACCTTCTAACTGTAGATCTGTACTCGTAGGTCAACTGGATTAGAATATGATCAAACGAATATTCTAAGCCTGGAGGCCTACTACCATCTCTTGGAGCAGACTTTAATCTTACATTAAGTTTAAAGTAATACTGCTCTAGCAGATGGTGGTACGCCTCCAGATCTTTTTACATCACGGTAACGAGACAAGTATAAGAACTTTAACCTGCCTATAACAATTGCTGTGCAACATAAAACTTTGAAATACCTAGGCCTGTACCTTACTAAAGTGCACTCTTTTCACTAAGACATTAGGTATGAATTCTCATATGCAAGGTAATTTCACTGAGAGGTCGACCATAGACGCATAGTTAGCCCTATCAAGTGCAATTAAAAACCTCTAAATAGGATTTCCTCTATACTTCCAGATTTCTTAGGAATCAGATATAGTCAAGTCTGGAGCAAAGTTCCACATCACCAACACACGGAACAAACACAAACCCACCTCGAAAATGTAAAAATCAAACTAACTCATGTATGATTATACCACAATGCCTACGGTAACCGTAATTTTGTACTTAGGTAAGTAACGTCATGCAAAAACTTAATATTCAAAAAGCGGGCCAATCTCCAAACTTCGTCTATTGATGGGCCATTACATTAAGTAATTAGTTTCACCGCGACCAAAATAGCTCATAAGTAACTCATAAAGCGAACCCTTTGTTATTGAACTACTTGTATAAGTGAACTAAATTTATTTATACTTCCACGCACTTAAGCAGTATTCGGTTTATATTTGAAAGGACGAATACAGTTTTTTTTATAATAACAGAAAAAGTAAACAACATAAACTAAAATAACTAAATAAAATACACACTAATTTATTTACAATCTTAATCTAATAATCCGCTACCAGTAGCAGTATTGAATTCCAAGATTTCATTACATAGATACAAAGGAAGCTAATTAAACTGTGTTAGAAAAAAAAGAATGTCAACTAATTTTGCCATACTCCTACAAAACCCCTATTCAGATTTTCAACCAACAAATTTGCTAGTAATATTAATATTTAAACACAACCACAGACCATATAATATTACTACACAACTGTTAGACACGTATCGTGTCGTTCCTAATCACTCGGCTCCGAAAAACTTTTTTTAATCTCTCTTCGCACAGACTTCGTAACTTCGCCGAAAGAAATTAATTTCGGTCGAAATAAGCGCCATATATTTCGCGAAAAAAATTTTCGGGGTAAGGAAGCATTACGTTAAGACGTGCGAACTTACAGATGTAAGTCTCAAGGTAATTTCGTAGATATACGAGAACGGCGAGCGAATTATTTAGGTGTTTATATATATGTTTATATTTTTAATACTGTTTTTAATATGCAATTATTACTATTGGATATTCTAATTTAATAATAATTCTATTGCAGATGTATTTAATGTTTCCTAAATATTTTATTTTATTTTATTAAATTATTATTGTTTAAACATTGTAATTAAAACTGTTATGTAATTCTAATTTAAGAATATGAATAATTATGATGAAAATATGACCGGTCTAAGCACATAATATTTGTCAAAAGATTGAAATAAATGAATTGAATTGAATTTAATATAGTCTGCAAAATATCTCTATAAAATATCTCAGAAAGCCTTTTAGTTTTATTCTTTCAACGGGCCTAGAGCCTTAATTAACTAGCTTCTACATGAACATAACATCTAACCTAGCTACAAAAACAGTTGGATAATCTACAAGTCAAAGTCCTATACTAACTAATCTAAATTTTCTAGGCCACTACCGCAGTTGGTACCCAGCATGTTGACAGCATTGTCTCGTTCGATCGCAATGCTGACTACCCATGTAGTTTGTAGCTTTCATTAGTTTTTATTTTACTGTCGATCTATAGATTTTATTTACATCATTAACGTCAGAAGTGAGGTAAATTCTTTTTAGAGGATATTTCTACTAATATTTCTGGTATTACTACTATTTTTCTAGTTTAAAAATTATAAAAGCTCGTGAAGTTTGAAAGAAACGTGCTAAAAAACTCTGACTTCGATAAGATGTGAATCCGATCTATTGATTTTATTTGCATCATTAACGTCAGAAGTGAGGTTAATTATTTTTAGAGGATATTTCTACTAATCTTTCTGGTATTACTACATTGAAAAATAATAAAAGCTCGTGATGTTTGAAAGAAACGTGATAAAAACTCTGACTTCGGTAAGATGTGAATTGGGATTGCTTCTCAAACACCCAAACGAGAGTGACCTTTTACGCCTCGAGTACGAAATCAAGAGTCTGATCATGTCTTGTGAAGCGAAACGCACGTTTAGTGTATTGTTATGTTGTTTTTTTAGTTTATTTTCCCTTTATTTTCCTGTAATGTTGTTGTCAATTTTGGGACGCACACATACCTTACATCGTGAGGCTTGTTTGTCCTAAAAATACGTTTCAAAGACCGCAAACTGTTAGTTGTAAAATATAGAATTAAATTATTAACCGAAATGTCGTCGCCAACATCATTCGTTCGCTAGCTTTGTCGGGTAAAACATCCAGGCTCGGATTGTCAGAAAAAGAAGAAGGTTGGAATCCTATACAATGAGAGTGTGATCCTATACAATTGTTAGTGGGAGGACTAACTCTTCTGCGAGTATCCGTCTGGGTTGTTACCACCGCTTTGCTCGTGAAGTCTGCCGCCAAGCAGTAGTGTGCAAGCATTACTGTGTTCCGGTTTGATGAGCAGAGTATCCAGTGAAATTACTGGGCTTATGAATGAGACTTAATACCTAATGTCTCAGGGTAACGAGCGCACTGCAGTGCCGCGCAGGCCTTTGTGTTTCAAAGTTCTGGATGGCACTGAAATTGTTATGAGCCAGCGTTATGCTTACCATCAGGATAACGACCAGCTCGTCTCGTTACCAAATAATATAAAAAAAAATACAATGAGATTCCCTGGACATTATCTAGGATCAGAGAACTTGTAAAGTCAAATCAAACGAGCACAAACTAGATGGGATACGTCGTTTCGTAACTGAGTTCCAATGACCATGAACAATGGTGCGTCGGATTGAAAGTCACACAAGTTCCCGCTCGGCCACACTCGCTGTACTACTCGTACACTGTGTAGACTTTTAGTAAACATACAAAATAAATAATCTCTTTTAAACACAAATGCATTACGGTAAAGTCTACAGTTATTGCTGCAATAAAAAGACGCTAAGCGAACTAAGTACACAACATTACTATTCGTTTTCTTGAACGGTGTTTCTAAGTTGCGAATAAGCTGCCCACAGCACGCGAACAAATAATGTAGGTAATAGGGTGAATTTGTTAGGCGTCGTCTACTATTTTTCATTTGAATGATTTTTAGTAACTATTTCATTTCAATATTTTTTTAGAAGATAGTACGCTAGGACATTCTACGCTCTACGCTTAGACACGTCTCCGACGTTTCCGTGTGTCAAAGTTCTACAGAATTATGACATAATCTAGAAGATACGTCTTTCACGCTTCTATATGTCAAAATTCTATAGAATTCTGTGATATGGCAGGATAGTACGTCTTAGTCGTATTCTACGCTTAGGCACGTCTCACGCATCCATATGTCAAAATTCTGTAGAATTTTTTATTATATTCCAGAAAATTCTATAGAATTCTGGCATATGGAAGATAGTATTTACGCTTAGACACAACGAGCTCACGCTTCCATATGTCAAAATTCAACAGAATTCTGACTTATGAAAGTTATCTACGCTTAGGCTAAGATTCAGAGACGATTCTAAGCGTAGAGTTTGGCTTCCATAATCAAAACTGTATAGAATTTTGACGTATGGAAGCGTGAGTCCACGCTTAGATTCGTCTCTGAATCTCAGCCTTAGACACGATCCTCACGCTTCCATATGTCAAAATTGTTTAGAATTCTTACATATTATATATGAGTTGAGAAATCATAGATGAGATTGACCATTGTAAGATGACTCAAACGACTCCTAATAATATTAGTCGTTACTTACTTATTACTTCCAATAATAATCCTACATAATAGTATATTTACTACATAGTGGTGTCAATTCTATCATTACATACCTAAACTAATTTTAGTTTCGCTCTCTCTCTTTCCAATGCATAACATGAGAAACAGACAGAAGATGTCTGACAGATCTAAATTTTGTTTTAGAGCTATCAAATATCTTTCGATCTTGATAAATTAGATGCCACTGAATTCATTGCCATTAAATTTACACTAGACACAAGCAAGTGGATTAATTTGACAGGTTTAAAATGTATTCCATCTCTTTCTCATGTTATGCATTGGAAAGAGAGAGAGCGAAACTAACATTAGTTTAGGTATGAAATGATAGAATTGACACCAGTATCTCTGTTTTTAATTAAACGTATCTTTGAAGATTTTTTGTCAGATAAATTAAGAACATCGACACATATAGCATGGATGTTCTTTAGCCTGATACATCAAGAGCACGACGGTGGTATTTCACAAAAAACACGACCGACAATACCACTACACAATATCACGGCCGTGCTGAGTCTGCAAAATGCACACCTACCCTAATAAAATGTATCGCCATACTTTAAAACTGTGTATACATTCAAAATTGCCACTATTGTTAGCAGATACTCGTCTTTAGCATTTGTTTAATACAAAGTTGTAAGCAATCATTTCATTTACGATTGTAATTACAGTTTTAAGTTTAAAAATTGTTAAGTATGTTGTTCGTGGGAAATAATTGGATAGCTTAAGCGCGGGTAACAAATAGCTAATAAAGTTACTAATAAACAGCAAACAGAAATATAATAGACGGCTCCGTAGCTAAGTTGGTAGTAACCCTGCCTGTAAAGCGAGGGGTCCCGGGTTCGATTCCCGGCCGGGGCAGATTTTGGGTAAACATAAAGTTTGCTCTCGGATCTTGGATGTTTTTGATGTGTACCTGTGTGTGTCCATGCCACCTGCGACACAGGGAATCCTAGTGCGGGGTATGAGTGTAAGCGTTTATTTATATTATTTATTTACTTTCGAACGCATAAGATGTTTGGTTATATAATGTTAATCTATACAAATAAATAAAATTGAAGTGTCTGATTGTAATGTCAAAATAACAGTTTTTACCAAATGCATATGAAAGTATATACGGTACCTATAACCAAACAACCATTTTTAAATTTTTGTCTCTGTCTGTCTGTCTGTTTGTTACGGGTAATCTTCGAAAAGGCTGGTCCCACTTTGACGGTACTTTCACTGGAAGATAGCTGATGTTTTAAGGAGTAACTTAGGCTACTTTTATTTTAGAAAAATAAATGGGGTTCCGCGCAAATAAATAAAAACCATGAAATCCATTATATCTTGCGGGTGAAACCGCGGGCAACAGCTAGTTTGCTATAAAGACAGAATACTACCCGAAAACAAGCATAATATGCAAATAACTCTTTCAGGAAAATAACGGGTGAAGCCGTAGGCGTAACTAATCACTGAAAGTAAAGTTGGGAAAAACGTTTAAGGGCCGGTTGGTTTAAAGGGTAAAAAATAAATAAACGTCTATTTAAGTGCTCATTTTTATTTTTTATCATTCATGCCTCACAGGGTCGCTCCCATCCGTAATGAAATTTTACAAATCGTTTTGTTATTATTCAGGGCCTAAATTTTGCGTACACATGTGGTTTTTATTGCAAGTACTTACCTAGTAGACCGGGTGTATTGCATTATATACCTACGGATGTTCCTAAAAGCTTTGGATCCTGGACGTGGCTAAAGCAAAACTTCCAAAAATGTCCTTTTTTTGTCGCACAAATCTTGTATACATTGTCATATATATTACAAGCAAAAAAAATACAGCAGTATAGCCAAGTGTTTATAGAAAAGACTTATCTATAAAATATAATACATAGCAATGACCCAGATACTTGTAAAAAAATGACAAAATAATTATTTTGTCGTGAAATGCTGAAATATTTTGAACGACAATTATCATATTTTTGAAACAAAAAAAAAGGAAATAGGTATATAGGGGTGTATATAAGCAGTATGTATGCCTATATGTGCGATGTTATAAGCTGTGTGACTTGCAACTTAGCATCATAAATGCACAAAGAAGTTCTGTTGTCAAAAGTCGGTCAAATCCAACAAAATCTGGCATGACGGAAGCACATCCAATGTCTCGCCAAAGAACGAAATGTTTTATTCATAGACGTGTTAAACAAAAGACTGATAAGGATAATTGCCCAGAGTGTGTGTGTTTTTTATATTATTTTTTAAAGTAAAACAGTGTAAAACCGCCTCCCGTTTAATGTCTCCTAAAATCACGTTTCAGTTTTTTCGTCCTTTCTAAATGGAAGGAGAATTTGGTATATTTGAGATACTTTTTTTATCGGTTTCAGTACTTGCTCCTGACAGACATTTCTATACTATGCTAATGCGCGTCTGCACTAAAATCAACTAAGATAAATCTTTACAAATAATGTAAAATTTTTAGCGCTATGTAATATCACCAAAATATGTTAAATATCTACAACGCGGAGTCACCAAGCATCGGGTTGCGCGTATGAAAGAACCACTAATTATCTCGTCATAAGTGTATCATAACATATGGACCGAGTAAGGGTATACTTTATGACAGTTCCTTAACTGAGCCCCGAGACACAGAAACTAACGCCAGCTGTCTAATAGGCGAGGAACTATTTTGACGTTACTTAAAAATGTCAAAGTCAAAATGGTTTCCATGGGAACTCTTCATGGTTACCATGGAAACCGATAACAATTTTTTTTTTCGTAATTGACATTGTGATTAGTTAATTTTTTTAGGTTTAAGTAATTGGGGTGTTCTAGTTATGTATTTATTAATTTTAAGTGCTTAGTTTTAGTGTTTTCTGTCATATTATTCATTTTCGATTGTTTTGCATTGTTGTTTTAAACAAATAGAGTTTCGATTATTAGATAGGTATGTGTCCTTTTGTGATTTCGTACATGATGGAACTATTTTCGTTGTAGGAGTAATGTCTAAATATTTAAAAACTTCACCACAGCGTCAACGTCTGCTACACAATTAACTTCGTTTTATACGCTCGCTGACTTACAATAAAAAAACAGGTAGGTACACTAATATAACTGCTAAACCATTTTTGCCCGTAACTTCAAGGCCTAAAATTCAAAATACAATGTCCTAGTAAAACGTGAAAGATACCTTATCTCTCTAGCGTAATCAGTTCCAGTAGAACAGCCAATCTAATGAAGGAAATGTAGCATAGGATGGTAATTAATAAAAGTCTCTTTGCGATTGATAGGTACGGGATAAAATGGCGATAGAATAGGACAAGGAAAAGGAGACACTGGAATAATAAAAGAGAATCCAATATTCATTGAAAACAAATGGTTCAGAATGACAATATTTAGGAAAGAATTAAATATCTGAGCACTTAATGATTTATTTATAAAGGTTGTTTGACAAACATTAAGTAATGTTTTTCTAAATAATGTTGAAAAATCTTGCTGTATTGTTTTACTAATAGACTTGTAAGAGGTGAAGCGGTATTACACTACATTTTAAGAATTATTATGTAGAGGAAGATAGGAGAAAAATCATATCATAATAAGAAAAAATATTTTTAAAAGTAAAAATTGTAGTTTATTTTGTAATTGTAATTATACGGTACCAATCGTATAATAAAAGGCATTCTTCTAATATGTCATGTTTAGGTATGTAATCGTTTTGTAAAGAAATAAGGTTGAATTTGGCGATGCGTTTTTATAACAGCAGAACGTTATTTCGTAGTTTTTAAAGAAAAAGAGACGTCACTACGTGTAATTATTTTTACATATTTAAGGTCTTTAGAAAATTAAATTTTCTTTCTTTTGTTTACGAAAAATATTAGAATAGTTGTCGCTCAAAATATGGAGTAGTTCGAAATATTTATAGATAAGTCTTTTTTCAAAAAACTTGGGCTGTATTACTGTAATTTTTGCTGGTAATATATACGGATATTTCTGCGATGAAAAATAGGACGTACCAGAGAGCGCCTTAAGCTGATACTTAAATTTCTTATGTGGTGATAGTTGTAGGCTCAGCGCTGGATAGAGTCGTAAGTTTCCACATGGCTGATTTTCAGCGTAGGTTTACTCTAGCCGAGAACTTAGGGCCGATTTTTCAAAGTCTGTGGTGAAGACAGACGTATATAAATTTTATGGCATTCGAAAGATATAAACCTTAGTTAGCTAACGGTCCATTAATTTTGAAATGAAAAACACACTAAAACAACGAAAATAATTTGATTGGATAGCAATCAGTCCGTTAAAGTGCAATTGAAAAATCGACCCTTAGTCAAGTATTATTATTAAATGGAAATTACGTACTAAGAGCCTGTAACAATTGTAGGCTTGGCGATTTACTCAAGTACCTACTAGAAAAACATCAAACGTCAAGCTGGCCTGCCTATAAACGTAAAGCAACTGCGTAAGTATTTAAGTCCTTGAATAAAAAAGTTTTTTAATACTATTAAATATCGAGAAGAGTGGATCGTTTGTCTGATAGTAAGCATACTGCCAGACCATAAAAATGGCAGTGTCACGTCTAACTTTGAAACATAAAAGCCACCATGTTATGTACTCTAAATGATAAAAAGTATCTCTATAGAATGAGACATTTTAATGAGATTAGGTGAACTACGTGAGAAAATAAATCTGAAAAGATAAGCGTTTCTGAGTTGTAGGTAACTTAACGTTGGCGACAGCTTTGTGAGGTTCAAGAGCTGAATTCACAATTTAGATTAAATACTTCCTGAAAAATTTGGGCAAGGTGAAATAAAAAACAATTTTTTTTTATAATCCCTCGACTTACACTGACCGGGATCAGCCGAGATCGGCCGGATTGAGTGTGGCCGAGTGGGAACTGGTGCGACTTTCAATCCGATGTACCATACTTCAAATCTCGACTCAACCCCGCACCATTGACTTAGCATATCAAGCTATGTGCGGATTTATAACACTCGCTCTAAAACGGTGAAGGAAAGCCTCGTGAGGAAACCCGCTTGTTCAAGAACCACAAAATTCGAGGACATGTGACAGGCACTAAGCTGCACTTGGCCCGCGTGGTGGATTATGCCTCGTACTCTCTCTTTATGAGAGAAGGCCATGCCTACCCCAGTAGTGGAAGCATAAGAGGCTGATAATGAAAAGCGCCGATTATCTTTAAACGCCTGAACAGATTTTTTTAATCATAGCCCTAGCTCAAGTCACAATTCAAACAAAAAAAATTAAATTAAAATTGGCCTATCCGTTTAGGCGTTACGATGCCCCAGATATACATACAGTCATACATATACCTTTGGCCACAGGAACTCTGTAACGACACGATGTAATCCCATCGAGTTTGGGCTCGTTTGATTTATCTTTACGTGTATTCTGATCCTAGAATATGTCCAGGGTCCTGAAAATAGTGCATAAAGGTGGCTACAAGATTACATTTCAATTACCTACGTATTATATATAGGCTTGTCTGGAAAAATATATTCTTCCACAAAAACTTAATATCAAGTTCAGTTACAGGAACCGCAATCCTCATGTGCTAATGAACTTCGTCCACTTCTCAAGCATAGCGCTGAGGCTATGAATTAAAAGGTAAACATAATGAAATAAGTATTTAATGCGACATAAACCTCAGAATTATGACGACGAAGGTACTCAGGCAACGCTAAACGTTTAATGTTCCTTATAGCCACTTAAGTCATAAAGTCTAACTTAATACTTAATTATTCCCTTAATGACGTCACAGTCTTTAAGCTGAAACTTTTCAGTGAAGCTTAATGGCATTTTTTCACGTAATTTTGTAACGTTTCGTAAATACGTTTCTTTCATCCTCCAAATTTTTGTTCTAGTAGTTTTATAATTACCTTGTTTATAAAAACGTTAATTTTATTTATTACTGACTGGAGCGTTCATGGCTTAGTAATAGCGAGTACGTCTATGGAAATTGATTTTATACGCACTGAAATTATACTATTATTTTATACCTATTATCACTAATGATAGGAAAGCGGTTGACAGGGTTTTGCTTTTGAGGAACATAGATAGACATACAGGTAACATAATATTGCTTTACCTACTAAACACAAGACAATATAAAAGCTTTTTTAACGACGTTGTCAGAAACACCATTAACACGATATAAGGTTTGAGGTGTGAACGTAACGGAAAGGTCATCGATCTTGTATTTTTTTAACTGACTTCCAAAAAAGGAGGCGGTTCTAAATTCGTCCGTATTTTTTTTGGCGATGGTACTCGATTTCTCCGCGAATTGTTAAGCCATTTAAATGATTTTTTTTTTCATGAGTAGCGTATATCTCAATGGTGGTCATTTTATACCCTTAGGGGTGCAATCATAATCATACATTTTAAGAAAGAATAACACTCCAAACGATGAAAAAATGGGGAATGAAATTTCATATATCACGACATTTTGGAAGAAGTCGTTTCTCGCTTTTTTCAAAACTGGTTTTTACTTTATTTAATATTTTGTAAAATAAAGAGAAATCTCTCGTTTCATTGATATTGTAACGTTTCTCAATTGAATAGGCAATCGCTGCAAAGCAAGATCTGCTAGATGGAGCTAGGGCTTGGAAGCCGAAAGAAGCCATCTTCTCAAGAATTTTGTAATCAACATCGATCGCTCGTAGCCATGTTTATGTTTAGCAGCGATATGTTTGAGATGTATATATTTAGACTACGTGCCACGACTGAAATCCTGCGGAATAAAGGAGAACTAAAATCGCCCTATCTTCGCATTTATTCATATATATCTTCTATAACATTTGGAATACTTTAATTCTTTAATATTTTATACTTTTAATACTTAAAATATAAAATGGGAATTATCTGTGGCCTCATATTTCTGAGCTACTACAGCGCCGCACCTATCGGACTTAAGTGGTGGTGTGGACTCTACGTTGTTTTTACTTAATAGGATTATTATTGGACCATTATTACGCCTGCTCTTAAACGGGGATGTGTTCGAAGAATTAAACATTCTAAACCTGGACCTCAAGTACTGTTGTCTAAACACACTGATACTATTACTGATATCAGCCGTGCTAGCATGCGCATCGTGACAAAGTTGTGTCGATGCTTATATCGTGCATTTGTCTCGTATTCGCAAGAGAAAGAGCGAGACAAAACAGTAGACAAAATTTTGTCGTGATGCGCATGTTAGTCTGGCATGGCTGTTCGTGACAGATTTTCACATTGAAGGTGGCAGCTTCCAAGGCGAGTACTAGAAAAATACCTTACCACCAATGATATGGTTCCATCACAATGTTTTCCTTCAACAAAAACTGAAGCAGGAGCTTCAGTTTTTGTTGAAGTAGGTATCTACTAGGAAGTAGGTATCGAACCATGAAACTGCTGATCGGTAACAACGTCACCACCAATGAGCTATCATCGCATAGGTTTCTTCGAATGCTGATATGCAATACAGGTAGATGGAATAAGCTTGCATAATCTGTAGGAAAATCAAACAACTCTGAAACAAGAACTTCCAAGAACCTCGCATGAAGTTTTAGTAAGTCTCACAGCCTCAGGGAGTGTATATTGAGCACGACTTTGTCAATGGCCATCCTGCAGTCAAGACTTGTTTTCAAACTTACTTGACCGGGTTTGTTCCGGAAATCTCCCATTGCTGTCCCAAACGTTTTTTTTTTTGTGATAAACAAGCATACGGCACACCTGACGACGTCTATGAACGACTGCAATAATAGGTATATACAAAATAAATGTTTTCTTTCTTTCTTCAATACCAGAGGCACTGTCATGAACGTGTTGCCTACCCTACGTGAGGGATTTAATTTTTTTTAAATCCCCCAAATCAAATCAACACTATCTCGTTGGAGATTTCAGGAAAAAAAATCCATAAATGTCCCACATATCTCGAGCATAAAGCTTTTCCATTGCTGGGCTATGGCAGATCGAAACGCTTGTATTAGAACATGGCGCCCACAGCTCTACTGAACAGATTATATTTGTAAATGTCAAAATGAGTAAATATAATATACATCATTTTAATATTTCTACCAGCTAATGTTGATTCGGCTACGTAGACTTTGCTCCCCCGGTGTCTCCATATAGCGAAACGCCACATGGACTCTTTTTCTCTTGAGTTCTCTCTTTCCATCTAAAGGTTGCTTGGCAGAGATTGCTTTCAGCGATAAGTCTTCATTGTTCTTTAATTTAAAATATATTACTATTGTTAATTTCTTAAAATTCGTATACGATAAAAACTATAGTTTGATGTGATTTTATTTGACCTTAAATGGCAATTGTGCGGCCGGAAACACGGACTTCTGAAAATCAAACATAATACACAATTTTCTTAAAAGTAAAACCGAAAATAGCTTTGAATAGAGGTTTTGGTATATAAATAGATGTACTGTCACGTTACCTTGGGTGTAGATCTTCTTAAAACCCAACTCAATAGCTTCTCATATTTTATATATCGAACAATTTTTTGACCGTCAAGAGGGTCTGCTATATCTACGGAATGAAATCTATTTCTTACACTCAAGGCTTCCTGTATTGGCTATTTCGCCTCGAGTGCTACCAATTTTCTATCAAAAATGACGATACAGGAAAAAATGTTTGCAGTTTGTTATCTATCATTTCTTTTGTTAGGAGTACGGTGTGGAAAGTTTTATTTACTAGCTTTTGTACAGGTTTTAACGACAGCCAGTAAATCACCTTTTGTAAAGTCAGCTTTTGTTGATTAATTGGTTAAAAATTAAGAGAATAGAAAATAAGTAATGTTTTAAACTTCAACATACATTATCATAAAAATTAAAGTAGTCCGTTAGTGGGAGGACTAACTCTTAGTACCACCGCTTTGCTCGTGAAGTCTGCCGCAGAGCAGTATTGTGCAGGCATTACTGTGTTCCGGTTTGATGAGCAAAGTAGCCAGTGAAATTACTGGGCTTATGAAACTTAATACTTGTCTCAAGGTAACGAGCGCACTCCAGTGCCGCGCAGGCCTTTGTGTTTCAAAGTTCTGAGTGGCACTGCAATTGTTATGGGCCGGCGTTAAGCTTACCATCAGGCAAACGAACAGTTCGTCTCGGTAGAAATAACATAAAAAAAAACAAAAAGAATACCTCGTTGGAGGCACAGTTTTGGATGACAAAAATTAAAACAGACGCTCAAATACCTATCTGTTAAAACATGATAAACAACAAACGAATCGAATGAAGAACATCTTCTTCCTCTACTAACTTTTGTGACATATTATGGTGAGTTTGATGACATACGAGTATCATTAGTTGCGAGTTACTCGTGGTACGACCATTTCGTTCTACTAATTGTGAATTCATTTGAATAAGTCATTGAGCGTCTGTACCACATGGTACGGGGTGGAACGAAAACACCCGTGATTGTATTATGCGATATTATTCTTTCTAGTCACACATTTTGATGCATTATGAGCTAAGCGGGATAGGTTTGTGAATTTTTTGGTAAACTCTGTCAATCTATCCATTTTTAATATTTTTGTCTGTCTGTCTGTCTGTTTGTTTGTTCCTGGTAATCTCCGAAACGGCTAGGCCGATTTTGACGGGACTTTAACTGGCAGATAGTTGATGTTACAAGGAGTAACTTAGGCTACTTTAATTTTAGAAAAAGTATTAGGGTTCCGCGGAAAAAAATAAAACCCATGAAATCCAATATCTCCACTCGGGTGAAACCGTGGGCAGCAGCTAGTAAAGTAATAAATTTCTATTTTATTTTATTTTTTTGATAGTAATGGCGACAGATTTTCTACTTTAGGATGGAAGCTAGCCAGACGGATAGAAAATGACTCAACCCTATTATTGCATCAAAATTTTTCCTTTACCAAGAGCTCAAACTCGTTATAGAATACGAACCTTCAGCATACGAATCGGCGGACCATTTTCTTACCATAGAGCCATCATCGCTTGCAAATCAGTTTGAATACTTAGCTTAAAATATTAGTACCTACTTACCAATTGTTAGAATTTGGTAAATATCCAAAATAACTCGTAAATTCAATCTAAATTATCGTTCAACATACTAATAGTAAGCAAAAACTATCGCTCGCAAACAGATGTAAACAAAACTGACGAGGTGGTAATAGATGTACTCTTATTTAGATTACATCTGCGTACAGCCACTAAATGTTTCTATCTACGTCAGCAGCCACGTATATACTGACAAAGGTCGGGCTGGATATCAAGCGAGCCAAGGTAAAAACAGCTTATAAAAATACGTATCTAGCGAAACTACTACGTTTTCTAGTTATACCAAAGTCGACCGCTTACGGGTATCTGCTTGCCTGGTAGTTTTTATGCTAAAACGTTTGGGAATATATACAATTACTCTCAAGTACAGCTTGCTGGGAAATTCTAATATGTGATTTATAACAGTTTTTTTATACTATTGGATGACGTGACGAGCGGGTCGCTGTGCCATACAGAACTTTGAAACACAGAGGCCTGCGCGGTGCTGCATTGCACTCGTTATCCTGAGACATTAGGTATTAAGTCTCATAAGCCCTTGACGACAGACTTTTCCTGGCTATGGTTCCTTGGGAATCTACACGCGGGTAAAGAATCCCAAGGATTCACGTGGGCAGCAGAAAGTAGAAAATAAAAGATTATCGGGTGAAAACGAATATCATATAGTACCTATGTCCGTACTTCCGTACTACTCGTATAAATGCGAAAGTGAGTTTGTAGGTTTGTTGGTTTATCCTTCTTTCACGCAACAACGGAGCAACGGATCGACGTAATTTTTTGCATCAATATGGACCGGAGCTTATCGACCGGAGAGTAACATAGGTTGATTTTTATACCGGAAAATATGCACTGTTTCTATGGGAATTGCGAAACGGTTTAACCGTGGGCAGAAGCTATTACTAAAAAAGGGTAGAAATAGGTAGTGTTTTTCGCTAGGAATAGGTAATCCAATTTTCAAGCACCAAATTTCATCATGACTGTGCTTTTTTCTACCTGATGCTGTAGTTTCACTACCAAGTTTGGGTGACGTGGCAGATCCGCCAAAGTAAAAGGTTGTTATGAGCTACGGAGCGTGCAATACCATGCTAGGTACGTAGCTATCTACGTTAGCATACCTTGATATAATCTATTTCATAATCGAGGTGTGGTCATTTGTAGCCCGAAAACGTATTTTACGAATTAAATTAAGAAGCATGTTAAATAACAGTTATTTTATTTTTTTTATGTTATTTGGTAACGACACGAGCTGGTCATTTGCCTGATGGTAAGCATAACGCCGGCCCATAACAATTGCAGTGCCACCCAGAACTTTGCAACACAAAGCCCTGCGCGGCACTGCCATGCGCTCGTTACCCTGAGACATTAGGTATTAGGTCTCATAAGCCCAGTAATTTCACTGGAAACTTTGCTCATCAAACCGGAACACAGCAATGCTTGCACACTACTGCTTGGCGGCAGACTTCACGAGCAAAGCGGTGGTAACAACCCAGACGGACACTCGCAGAAGAGTTAGTCCTCCCACTAACAGTATGTAGTATTGTTTAAAAAAGTTTCTACACGATTACGTAAGATAACAATTCTAAAGAAATCAGAGGCCCAATTATGCTACCAATCATAGTTTTATTAATGTTGTGTTATAAAATAATAATTATTATTATATCCGTTGTGTTTCAAAGTCTGGGTGGCACTGGAATTGTTATGGACTGGTGCTATGCTTACCATCACGCAAACAACCAGCTCGTCTCGATGGCCAATAATATAAATAATAATAAGTCCTAGACCAGAGACAAATGAAATAATAATTTTCTGTGCCTTCAAGTTTATGTCAACAGTATAAGTATGGATAGGTTCCTCTATTTCTTTGTACGCTACTTACTATTCTCTACCTGCTACTAGAAATGCCAGCCGCATACTTGCGAAGGATATTCAAGTAAATATTTCATAAACATGGCTCACTGGAATTGATGTCTCGAAACAATATTTTGTAGCAAATATATTACGAGATTATTTTCTTGAACTCGTACTCTGCAATATGTACTAATGTTATAGTTGTAACTATTAAAGTAGGGAAGTTGCATAAAAAACAACGTAATTACTGTGGCCATATTTAAGAACATAATAAAAAAGTAAATAAACAATAACAAAATAAAAATGAAATTCACAAAAAAAATATATACTTCCCACAAATATATAGCGGTGACTAAAATTTTTCTGAATGCAACGATTTGTTTTATTATCCAAGAATTTTTTTGTTCTTTATATTTCAATGAAAATAAAAAGTATATCAATTATGTACTTAAGCGGAGTTTCTCACGGCCAAAATCAACAAAATCGATGTTTTAGTACAGCTTTAAGGCCCGGCCAGAACATATGACAAGTCATAACATGCTCTGCCCAATTTGTATGGGGCGTTTTAGCGTTCACTAGCTCGACTGTTGACTGACAGTTATCATCAGAGTACATATTAAAAAGTTGAAATATTCATATCAAAGTCGGTATACACTTTTTTAAAAGCAATAATACTTGTTAGTTACTTGTGAACATACTTATTATTAGGTTTGAGCTACGACGACGAAAGTTTGAATTTTTACTAAATCGTGATCCATCGTAGAAGGCAGTTTTCCAATAAGTAGACTCCAGTTGAAAACCTTAGTTTCCCAATAGTTTTCCATTTTACGAGCTTTAAGTAGCTTTAGTTCGACAGATTTCCTCGTTCTTTCGAGAAGAGGTATTCTAACCATAGCTCGTTGAGAAGATTTGCTCTTATGAATGAGGCCAACAGTTAAGAGAGTTTACGCCCTACGGCTTGTCATACAAACTTTCAAGTCCTTAATCTCCGAAATGAATGAACCGATTTCAATTAAACTTTATATATATAGGCAGGAAACATAGATCTAACAATAGTTAGTAGATAACATCATTCAATATTGATCACGGTAAATAACCCATTACAATGTATGAAACAAAAAAATACTTTAGTGAAAAAAGCTAAAAATTCTGTGGTGAAGGCAGACCTACATAAATTGTTGCCATTCTAAAGACATCATTGTTAGCTAACCGTCCGTTAATTTCGAAAAGACCCGAAAACACCTGTTATTGAATCAGTTACATTTACCGATTCAAAAGCAATCAGTTCGTTAACGCTGCAATTGAAAGGGCCGGTCCTTAGTTAACATATTATGCCTGATTCTATCAATTAACAATTTGTTTTTCCTAAAATAAGCCTACTACGTCTTTCGCGCCCGTACAAATTGTTATCGAGTCGGTCTACCAACCGCAGAGGTGATTACACGTTGTATTTTAGCTCTCAGAATACACTCAGAGACGTTATTTACGATGTTGCTGCGAATAATCGATTCCATTCCGATTGTGAGATTGAAGTGTACCAAAATAAGCATATGGACGTACGTTTGGGGAATTCTTACTTGATTTGGATACGTAACGAAATGTTGTTTGGTGAAAGAAGAACTGGGTGTAAATCTAAATGTTGTTTTGTGGGAAACAAAAGTTTTTTAAACTACAAGGTCATGAGGAGAGCTGTTTGCCTGATGGTAAACACAACCAGTCCATAACAATTTCAATCCTGCTCAGAACTTTATTTATACTTGATAGGTGACGACTATAACCTCACCATATCAGTCGGGGCAGTCGTCGGCAGACAGCACTATCTGGACGAATTGCTGTTCTTGTCTGTTTCTTGGTTTTACTTCAAGCTGCGCGTGAGCGTGTAATACCTCGTAATCCGCGCTTGTTGCAAAACTACGATTTCCACAGCAAAACGCAAACATGCAATGACATCTAATGCCAGCCTAAGAATTTACAAGTCATGCCGGCCAAATAGACATCAATCGATTCGTGCAACTGGATTTACATGTACTCGACACTTGGAACTCAACTGTTGTAATAAAGGGGCACCAGTGAATACAAATTGCAATTTAATCTGAAACTTTACTATAGAGTTTCTACGTGAAATGGAGCGAATAAGTGCAAGTAAATAGAATTAGGAAGGACTGGCTCGAGCGTGGAACGAGTGTGCTAAGTAAATAATAGGAAGCTTTGTAGTTCCTAAATTATTAGCTATTTCGTAACTTTAATGCAAACAACTATGTTTACGTGTTTATTTTGTTGATGTGGGTGTGTTGAGAGAATGCAATAAGCAACGCAGAAAATATCTGAAAGCCGACCACAAGTCAGTAAGCCTTGGTCTACCTCGGTGGTTATTTCATTAGGTATTTTCAAAGAAGTAAAGTTTTTTGAACCACACACACACAACTGAATAAGCATGCACAAAATAACATCAGCACTGTACATTATTATTACTTATTATAGACTACATAGTGTTTTAATTAAACTTAGTACGGGCACATAGATTTAAGTTAGAAGCCGTTAGAGTTGTGTGAATGTGTAAAAATTAAAAAAACCTATCATTTATACCAATAGACGGTGATTGGACAAACTACATGAACAGACATGAAGCGAAATAAGTACCCATGCTAGAAATGAGTGAAGTGGTATTTCTTCATTTTTGTCGCGGGCACTTATAGAACTTTTGTTGTCTACGCAACGAAAGTCGCTACTGTAAGCCCCTCGGTTTCTTTTTCTCTCGTTTCTTGAATTGCTCTATAAAGTATCTTCACGAGCAGGCTAGGGTTTAGCTGTTAGCTTATTCACATAATGCTGTTTGTAGCAGAAACGATCTCGAAACACGAACAATTGTTATGAAATTTTCACGAGCCTATACAAAGGTGTGGATAAACCTTTCGTTTAAGACGAGAGCTCAGCAATTCCTCTGAGTATTTCCCAGTATATATATTGCAGGACAACTGATGTTGTGGTGAAAATTGAGATATAAACAGCTACCTAAATGAAATGTCTCAATTTTTACAGACAAAAAAACGCAGGTTCTCAAGCAGTGCCTTATATTTTTTTAGTATATTTTATGATTACGCATTACTTTGTACAAAATAGTCCGATTTTTCAAAGTGATTATTCTTTTTTTATTAAATACGGTTACTTCGAAATTGGTTCCGTATAAATTTGAAAAAATAACACTATTAAGGGTGGAAAAATAGGGGATGATTTATCGTTTCAACCACTGAATTTTCACCACTGGGCACCGATTCTGTTGAAACACATGTTGGCGCACATCCTACTTCCTACTAATATTATATATACGAAAGTGTGTTTGTTGGTTTGTCCTTCTTTCACACAGTAACGGAGCAGTGGATTGACGTGATATTTGGCATAGATATAGTTTATGGACCGGAGAGTAACATCGGCTACTTTTTATCCTGGAAAATGCACGGTTTCTGTGGGAACACGGGTGAAAATCGCAGGCAGAAGCTAGTATAATAGTTATATAAATAAACAGGTTAAATTTTTGTTGAAAACTTTTTGCGTTAGTTTATTTTATACCTAGTGATAGCAAAATCTGTTACCACTAAAATCCACAAATATTTTTACGGAAGCTCCTTTATAAGCCGTAATCTGCTACTCATAAATAGCTTCAAACAACCCACCCTATTCAGTAAACAAACATAATAAATGCTTTGGGTAAAACTAGTAAATCGGGAACACTAAGGCTACCATAAAACCAGTTAGGTTAATCTAGGTCTGAGTGAGACTTATTTTTCAGTGAATAGCCACATCTGCAGTATAATTAGCCTTTTTAAAGAAAAAAAAAGATGAGCTTTTATAATTAGTTTAGTTTCGAAAAGAATGTTATGTTTTCTGAAGCTCTAACTTTAATTATTTGTGATTTGTGTTCTTAATCATGAAAATAACGTTGTTTTAGTTAGTCTTTGAATGCCAAAGATTCTTCTAAGGATCTCATTCTAGGAAAATGATTCGATTTTACATTGAAGTTGGTGCGAAATTCTAGGAAAAGGTCGTTAAAATTTTCCAAAAGGTTTAATAATGTCACGTCTCCTTTCCAATATTATGAAGACTTTTGAACAAATTGTATTCACCACCAGTTGACGAGAGAATGAACAGGGTTTTGAATTATATCTCTTTAAACTCTTATTAAAAGTTAGCTTGGTCGTGTCTTCAGAGTTTATATTGGATTTTGTGTTGCGAAATTTAAAGTTGCTAGATGTATAATCTTAATTGATAGAAGTGGTCTTTGTTTTCTAAATTGGTCTTTTGGTTAGAAGCAGAACCTTCAGTTAATTTATTTTGATAGAAAGAAATCACTTATTTCAATTTACATCTGCAAACAGCATACAAAAAATACATTTATACTAACTTAAGTATCTAGTTTAATTACAAGTTCTTGGGCTATCCTAAAAATGATGTTCAGATTGTAAAAAACAAGCAAAACAAAATTCAACTCAATTTCTAATAACAGAAACTTGCAGCAAATACTACTTGAAGAGCACGTATCCTTTAATATTTTATCAAAAAATGGTTCCCCACAAAATATTTTTATTTTTGTTTCATGATTATTTTATTTAAAGTAGGTTAGTAGTTTAGCGAGGTAATGTCGCCAGCTTTTTGGGCACCCTACCTGCAGAAGGCGACCTTAATGCTGTTTTTTATTTATAAGGTTTTGTTTAATTTTGGTTTTAATTGATAAATTCTTAGTTTTTTTATTGAAATGTAAATAATCCTATGTATAGACGTATGTTGTTGTATATTTTTAATGAATAAATTTAGTAGTTTAGTAGTTATATGTAATACTTTATTATGTGCTTTAGATTAAGTGCTAATAGATTTATTGAACAATATAAATCACCGAAATGATTTAAATATATGATGATAATATATAAATATATGATAATATAGGTATCATATTTATCGGAGTTTCAAAAATATTCAGTCAAACAATGATAGAGGCAATGATGAAAATTAAATATTGTTTAACTTCTTTTTTGCTCTTCTTAAATAAGCCTTTATATAACAACAATTAAAGTTTTTAAATTTAAAGATGTGTTGATATGAAAACTAAGTGTGAACATATCCCAGAAAAAATAAAATGGTAGTGCCAGTGTTACATATTGGGTCACTTTATAAAAGAGATAAAAACCATCCAATCGAAAGAAAATGACATTGTTAGAACAATTCTGAAACATAACACAGAACTAACCCCGACAAATTGGACACAATATGAATGACAAAGAAGTCTTTTCAACCCATGTCGTTCGAAACTAACTTGAAAATATTTCTTGTGACCCACAAACAAATTTTGCGTGAAATAGGAGGGGCCATCCGCGATCCCCAAGGGCTAACAACAAAAAAATGGGCCAGATCTGGACCTACGTGGTGTTAAATGTATAGCTAAGGGCGCATTGTGAGCAGAGCTGTGACCTTTGTGGTCTCAGATTTGGGCTTGAGCCTATTATGGGATTATGAGGGACCGACCCAATCTACGTTGTCAACATTAGTTTCAGGGAATTGACGATTAGTACTAGTAAAGATATAACTGAGTAATTTGTAACACCAAGCAGCCAAAAGTGAAAGTCAAATTCAAAATCATTTATTGCGGAATACCAAAGCACTGCATGCTTCGGTTAGGATTTATTCCATCACCGAAAGATCAATCCCAATTTAGGGTTCAAACCCTCAACCTACGGCTTGAATAAAATAAATAAATAAATAAACGCTTACACTCATACCCCCGCACTAGGATTCCCTGTGTCGCAGGTGGCATGGACACACACAGATACACATCACAAACATCCAAGACCCGAGGACAAACTTTATGTTTACACAAAATCTGCCCCGGCCGGGAATCGTACCTGGGACCCCTCGCTTTGCAGGCAGGGTTACTACCAATTTAGCTACGGAGCCGTCAATGGTAACCCACTACTTCAAATCTATATCCACGAAAGTAGCTGCCAGATTTAAAAAAAAACGCTAGTACATCCTTTAGAGGTATTTATTAATTCAACGTTCAGCTCAAGAAAAGTTGTTTCCCGGGCCGTTATTTTGTTTTATCCCGCATTCCCGTCATAATGTATCCAAGTTGATTAATGGCCCGATATTTGGCCGATTCGGAAGCTTAAATAACATTTCGATCATTCAACCATTGGCAAAGTTGATAATGAATGGTTTGATCGGGTAAATACATTACAGAGCTTTGGAAGACAGACTGTGTATTTCGTGTCTTAAATTTGGCCTTATAAGGTTGTTTAACTAGCTTACTTATAGAACCGGACGTAATAATTACGAGTATTTCAATTAAGTTGGTAATGATGGCCCAGTAATAGTGAGCACGCCAATCCTTAGAATGCCACCACAGCAATCTATCGATTGTAGAATGGATCTGTAGACGTCGATCGTCAGTTGCTACCATCCCAATCGATCGATCGTTGATAGTCAGTAAAATGAATGAGTCGACCTTGATCTTCAGTTGAATCAATATCGATTAGTACTCGATTGACGTCGATCGATGATGGATCGAATCGATCATGGTTATCGATTGGTATCCATTGATCTGAAAAAGCCAACACAACAACCGATCGAGGGTTGATCGATTGGTATTGTGGCACCCTAACGTTGATGGTGCAAATTTTACATAAATGTGAGAACCTGAGTTAATAAAAAAATTCTAGTGAATAATTTCATCCCTCCCACCCTCAGGTTGAAAATCGGTTGTCAAGTACACATAGATCTGTTCCGCCAACTGCTTCATTAGCAGTTCTACTCTATAGGTTTTACGTGCTGTTACCTTTGATAGTAATATCACTCACAATTATGTGAGATATTGGTCAAACACCTAAATCAACTGATACTGGTTACATTTTAATTAAAATAGTATTTAGACTAATAAAGAGCTCTTTGCACGATCAACCACAAATGTCATTCAGCACTTCAATTGCCTACCAATCATGCCAACTCGATTGTAACAGCGAGTCAAGGTCCATAAATCGTTCGTTCAAACGTTACGGTTAATTGTTGTCAAATTGATGATTAAAATTTTTCACCTACGGCCCCGTTTTCGCTTAAATGAGATGAGATGCGGTCAAACGCGAGTTTCAAGTAATTTTACTTGAAACTCGCGTTTGACCGCATCTTATCTGATTTAATAAATATTTTTTCTATTTTATTTTATCTATTTAGATTTAAATATTTTAATCTATTTAGATTAAAATATTTATTTTTATTAATGCAATTTTTAGTTTTAAAATGAGTTTCTCATTGTTTTGTGAATGCAGTTTCATGAGTGGGCAATTCAATTCAAATGAAATAGGCGATGCTTTTTGTAAATCTGTGGCTCTAGGGATTAAGGTTGAAGGAAAAGTTCTTTGGACCTATTTGTGAGTTCCAGTAGATTCAAATTTGCATATAAGCGTTTTTAAAACCTTCGAGTTAGCCCTTTCACCCAATTAGAAAGTTAAAATAAATGTTTAGTTCAAATAACAAAACACTAACTAAATGTTTTATTTGAAAAGTTATACAAACGGTTGGTCACAATCTGTGTTTAATTTTGTTTCTCCTAAACTAAAACAATTTAGAAAATAACATTAGAATAATTTAAGTTCTCAACAATTTTATTTAGATTAAACGATAATTGACGTTTCATTACACCTCATTACAGTCGAGAAGGTAATTAGTTTCTGAAGTTCAAAAGTAAATATTTGTGAAACAAATTAAATTGTTTTTCTTTGAAATTCAGCGTAGTTTGTCTTTTCAAGTTTTCGTGGATAATTTTAAATTGATATTGTGACCTGGTTTAAGAAGCCGTTAGAATTATATTATTCCTATCCTATACTACTTCCTACTATATATATAATATTATAAATACGAAAGTTTTTGAGGATGGATGGATGTTTGTTACTCTTTCACGCAAAAACTACTGAACGGATTTTGATAAAATTTTACAGTAATATAGTTTATACATCAGAATAACACAAGCTACAAATTATAAAGATATGATTTTTATTTCAAGGTGCGATCTAAATTCCAACGTTGTTCTTTTATGAAATTATGAATTTAATAATGAGGTATATTCACAACAATAAATAACATGATTAAAAGAAAAAAACAATAATGATCTAATAACCGCTTAAGTCTAATTGATCATTAAAATGCTTCAACTAATTACTAGAAGGCAGTATACTCAGCGCGCTGGTCCCGTTATACATACAATACATTACATTTTAAGATTTTCGGCACTGCTTTTATGTCGGTAAAAGGTAGAAAACCTTGCAACCAAATTGAAAAGCAATGTATGAAACGCATCCAATTATACTTTTATGTATCACAAACTCTTTTACCTGCTCCAAACACTTCCAAAATTCGCTTCAAAGAAGTGGAATATTTATTTAGGTCGGGGCGCGCGAGAGGTCGGGAAATTGGGAACAAATCCTGAAAAACGGGCCTTAGAAGTTTGTCACCCGAGACCTGCCCGAGGTATTAATTTACTTTTAAACCGCAATACTTGTTCAGGAATTATAATATACGGAAAGGCCAATTTAGTAAGGAGACGTTTTAAGCAGAGCATCGTCACCGTAGAGGGAAAACGAAAAGTCGAAAACCACTGTGTTGAAGCGCGAGGGATTGTAACGTTTGAACATGTAACTCGGCATAATTCTTGATTGATACATTACATAATGTTAGTTTATCATCCTATTAGGACAGGGACTATAGTGATCTAATTTTTTTTTGAATCTACAATCTCTCTGCGTTCGTACTGCAACACAATATTTTTCGCCTTAGTAACTTTTCGTTCGACGAGGTAAAATGACAAGGGCTTTCGCCAAAACTATAATTTTTCGTATTTTAACTTGTAGATAGTTAATTTTTATATGGTATTTTTGCAGCTTGTGTAAGTAATTATACAATTATAATAATATTGTATACAAATGTATAAAAAATGGGACCCTGGAGCGTTTTTGTCCGCAGTGTCTACTTCATAAAACGTTTCGTAATTATAAATGTTCCACTACGGATCAATAGGTATACACAGTATACCTTCTTTAGGTATACACGAGTGAATAACCTTAAATCCCACAGAGTTTTCCTAGACCCAACTAATTTTATAGATCATTAAATCAAAACTTGGAGCAAATATGTAATCTTGAACTTAGTGACTAGAATATACGGAAATATTCAAGGAAGCTTAAATCTGCGAACGTTTCAAAATAATTCTACTCCAAATTTGATGACAACTTTGTTGAAACATAATTTTCTACTATAATTACGTAGAAATATATAACATATCTACCTGTTCCCCATGATTTCACCGCGTCTAGTTTCCCACAGGAACCGTGCATTTTTCAGGGAAAACCTATATCTCTATGCAAAAGTCATGTCGATCCGTTGCTCCATTGCTGCGTGAAACATGGACAACTACATAATCATGTAGCTTCAACTTCGAATTATTTTACAGAGCATTTGGACATCTGCTGTCAGAGAACGGCGTGAATTGACGATGACTTGAACGTCATTTATTTTACAATTGGCGATCTCCTTTAGTAGGGAGAAGGGATGTATAACAGACGTACATGGTGTAACTACGTACGCACATAATGTAACGTACTTAAAACTCAAGGAATGTTTAATGACTTTGCCTGTAGGCATCACCGTGACTGACTGCCAGCCCCTCACGTTTTGCTGATTTAATCAGATCTTTGCTAGGCATTTTCATGTATGTTATGGAGTCTTGAGTACGTGTAGGTTCAAGTCACTGAAACGTGCTCGCATGATGTAATTACTTTGTAATGTATTTACCGAGAATAGGTGTTGAGACCATGCACTTTACCTACGTGTGAAATATTGGTATATTATTTATTGGTATTTTTACGTTTTCTTTAATTTATGACATTTAAACAGACGTAGTTTTTAAATGAATTTCGATAGGGAAATTATTTAGGTATTTTGCTTTTTAATAAACATTTTTTTCCAATAGACTTTGACACTTCTAGAATTGGATTGACATAAATTATTGATGATACACTCCTTATAACTGTATAGCTTGAAAGTTGGTTCCAGTTTTTTTATTCTGTGGTTGTGAACTTATAACTTCATACGATTTATTTGAAAGCGTGGCATGGCAAGTGTCTATCTGTATATTTTTAATAAAATAATGATCTCTAAAAATTACTAGGTAAGTTGCTTCAATTGTCACATATATTTATTATAAAAACTGTTGAAACAAAGATAAATCTTGAAAAAATGAAATTATTATAGTTTATCTAAATTATTAGGTTTTATTTGTTATGTGTTTAAAACATGTGACAATTTAAGCAACTCCTAGTAACTAGCAATTTTTAAAGCACAAGAAGAACTTATAGAAATGTTTGCATCGCCTCGTCGTCTTGCAGGCAGGGCTTGTTAACGTTACCAAATACCATAAAAAAGGAAAAATACCGTAAAGTAACGTTAATTCCAAAACTTTACCGTGCAAACCATTAAAAATATATAATGTTAATAATTAACATAACATTATTTAACGTTATTTAGTAAGATTAATGATTTTTTATTTTTTTAACAAAATCAGTAAAAATTGCGCTGTTGGCACAGCGTGTGGCACACAGCTTTACCTATTTCAAAGTAACGGTAAAATTAACGTTAATTTGAAAGTATCGTTAGAAATATTTACCGGTATGACGTGGCATAAGTAACGTTATCTTAACTAGGTACCGGTAGTTTATATTCACCGGTAACGCGATCAAGTCGACCGAGAAAGGTAACGTTACAAATGTTTTACTGATATTTAAAGCCCCGCTTGAAGGATTATTAACCCTTCTTGAGTCAGTTCGTTATCCTAATTAAATGAGATACTTATTCGAGATAAATCTGCTCATCATTTACCGCATTTCCTCGTTAGAAGAAAGATTACACTTACATTGGAAGCTGGTTTAGTATCGATGATTTTTGACTAGAAACTCCGTAGTCGGATATTTGATCTGATTTTATATTTTAACACTAATTTTTAGTAATCTTCTAATAATCAGATTTTTGGGGCATCTGGTTGTGGCAGAATTTGTGTCGTGAGATATTGTTCTCGGGTCTTGCTGTATTATATATCTGTGTGTCAATGACACCTGCGACACAGGATATCCTAGTGCATGGATATATATGGGTGTGCATGTAGTCGTTTTATTTTTATCTTTATTACGAGTACAGTATATTAACATACGATACTGTACTATAAGTCTTTGTTGTTCTTTGACAATTTTTAACTAAATCGAAAGACACAAAACATTGTGTAACTATTCCACCGGTATACGAGTTTATTATTAAGGCTGTGTAAGTCTATAAACCTTATGTGCCGCTTTTTATTTACAGACTATCGACACACGAAACAAAAGGTCTAATACGTGAACGAAAAATTTCGAGTATCTTTTTATAATTGTTCTGATTTACGAGAAAAATGATTATTAATTAAGATAAATACCAAAACATTGCCCTAGCAGTCAGGTTCAACGTTATATATAACATAGAGTTTGAGGTTTTATTTGTAGGTATACCTACAAATAAAACCTCAAACTCTATGTTTCGTGAAATTTCAATTTATTTTCATTTTACTGAAGACCGTTTTTCCCCAGGCCTCAATTTTGCAAGCCCCATTCACTGCCCCAATTTACACGGACCCTTGAAGTCAACCGAGGCTATAACATCAATCACAATGTTAGACAGCCCTGACTTAGACAGAACATAAATGTAGTTACTTTAAGCTGAGAGCAAAAAAAAAGTAACTAAACTGTCTTCGGATTGCAAGGACGGAAAGAGAGACCATTTTCTAGCACTCTTTTTTTTTTTATTCAAACTATATTCTGCAAGCTCCAGGGCTCGCACCTTTTTGTGTCATAATTTCTTCACAAACTTTCCAAACAAAGCTATATACTCCGAAGGCCTAAATATATCTATCAAAACTAGTTAAGAGGCCTCAACTCGCCATACTTTCCATACAAAAGCTCGTACGTGATTAAAGTGTTGTATCAATTTTTTCCTTTGTGTTTTTTGAACAACTAGGTTTTTCGTGCATTATATCTAGGATTTTATGTACCCAAAAATTTAAAATTTTGACAATCCAATTCAGTAAAAGCCTTAAAAACATAGCCTTTTAAATCAAATTTTACGGCATTATGATTACCATCAGGCAAACGACCGGCTCGTCTCGTTATCAAATAGTATTTTTGATGCTTTTTAATATATCATAATAATAAAATGAAATAAGAGGATTTTATCTACATACCTTAAATGGATTTCACGTACAGGCAATATATGATTTAAAAAAATTAGAGGCTTCATTCTCCAAACATCAAAATAAAAAAACACGCTCCGTTCCTAATTTATTTTCATTTGACAGCTGTTATTAGCAGACCTCAATTTCGCGCCCCTTCTGCACAAGCCTCATTTGACAGGCTCTCGATGTAAAACGAGCGTCGCTGTAGGTTCGATTCCACGAATGCCAGTATTTAGAAATGGAATGACGAAAAAAATGTTTGAATTTATATTTTGGTATGGCAAGCACCGTAATTTCAACTTGTCCGAAATTTTACTAGCATTTTTTTAGGCATATATTATGCATAGAGCAAAACAAGGTCTACGAAAACTACACTGCAAAGGGTTAAAAATAAAAATAATGAAAAATATATTGTTAGAATCAGAAATGGAATTTGCTTAAGAAAAAACAAGTTAGAACAAGAATTCCGTTTATTACACGAATTAAATCAAACATTTAAACCAAGGAAAAGTACTCACAGTTCACATAATTCAAATAACGATTGCACACTTGTAAAACCAATACTAATCACGATAAAATGACTCACGTGACCTTTATAAGGATCGACAGGGATTCTAGCAGCCGTCCGTTCGCTTCGAGCGTAGAAAAATAAGTGACCGTTCTTATCGAGGCGTTCGGCTTTTATAGATGACGGTAGGTCCGTTGTGATGAAAAAGAGACGTCCCTAACACGGCCTCTCCTGACACGGCGGCGTCCTCGCAGCCAACTCGAAGACCGACGGAGCAGCACCGGCAGCAACATCCTCTTCACAGGGCACCGCGACGTCGCTGGCACGGCGCGGCGTGACATCTCCACGACGCGAAGGGGGCGCCGTGACGTCACCGCGACATGACGTTGATGCTTCAGCACTGTCTTGGTCTAGACAATGTTTCATGCTCCTCTTTCACTTAAACAAACACACCCGATAGGTTGATTCCATGAAACGCTAGGACATAATCTTAACTTTTCATAGATTTTTGCACATACTTCATAACTTGCACAGGTCCTCACATCAATCATTCATCTTCACACATCATGTAGGGCAAACATCCCGCAGTCTGTCTGCCATAGGAGCGTCCCGCAGTCCGTCCTCCCTTGATGCTGGCAACCCGACGTGGAACGTCCCGCAGTCCGTCCACCACTCACTTCGTAGAGCGTCCCGCAGTTCGTCTACTAAGTGACATTCATCATCACACATCATGTAGGGCAAACATCCCGCAGTCTGTTTGCCATAGGAACGTCCCGCAGTCCGTCCACCACCAGTAGCATGATCTGAAACACAGACACTTGACGCAGACCGTCTTCATACTTTCACCATTTTTAGTTTATCACACACATGACACAACATTATCAGTAAACATGTAAGGCAAGCATCCCGCAGTCTGTTGCCAAAAGGATCGTCCCGCAGTCCGTCCTTTACATGTAAGTAATACTCACGCTCAAAGAATGCAGCGCAAGTATCGGGACACCACTTTCCCTTCGGCGGCACCATGCACTGGGCTGTGGCCTGCATGGTCTTGCCATAGCAACCGCTAAGCAGGCGAAGAGTATAGTTTTCTTAGCAGCGACACCCTCGTCGCCTCGTCTCTTCCACAACCACACTGAACAGCGAACACGCAGCTCGCGGCCGTAGGTGCGCGCGTCTCGCCCAGCGGATCCCAGCACTCCATCACGTGGGACTAACCGCGCAGCATAGCGGCCAGCACAGCAGGAGACGTCCGTTGCACTAAAGAGCCAACTCAAGACAACACAACATTACCAAATACCTCCAGCTATAGGAGAGGTCTGTTCGGCTTGAGAACCGAGCGCCAAGAGAGCTCGACACCATAACGCCACCGACTATATACCTCGCCACTAACACAGAGGAAATAATACTAAGTAGAAAGGCAGCTTGTAAACATAACAGATCGCTTCTGACAGCTGGCTAACATGAAATTTACTCTCTAATGTCACTGAGTTGCCATTTCATTAAATTAATAGACAACCAACCACTACCACAGACTATCTAAATATGGCTGTCAACGACACGGTCATCCTGCGATGACACACGTCCTCGTGTGTTAATATGAAAAACATGAAAACACAGCACAGTTTCCGCTCGGCTAAACCTGACTATGGTCTTAGCTATAAGATCCAATTGTACCACAACGTGAAAAGCAGAGTATAAACTACCTCAGTTACAGCAGCAGCTGTGTTACCATATCACGCATGAAACTCAAAACTTCCGAACTCAAGTACCATTGACTATCGTTAAAGAACAAAATAAGTTTCACATCAAAATAATTTTAGTCTAACAAAACCCCAGCTACATCATTCGTCTTCAACAGCTATTGCTATAGCTACAGCAAATACAATTGCTACACACGCGCTTCCCTACAGGAACGCAAAGATTCGACTATATCACAAGATACCACACGTCAGACTAAAAACCTCAGAGTTCAAGTAAGGTACCACGCGTCAAACTAAAAACCTCACAGTCCAAGTACTGGAAGGTACCGCGCATCAAACTAAAAAGCTCAGAGTCCAAGTACCATAGAACGATTATTTTCAGAAAATCAAATACTCTCACATCAAAGCAACGTTAGTCAACCAAAACTCTAGAAACTCTCGAGTAAGACATCTAGCGTCCCGGCTATCCAAGCCGACCAACAATCGCATTGCTCTCACAAACTCATCCAGCGCATGGATCAGATCCCTCTTGGATCTCCCGTGTCAGTCACCCCCTGGTAACTACACGAATGGTCTCTACAGACCCCGACCTCCACTAGAGTTGAACGCACACCGCGCACCCACGGACTACTTGAGTTACCTCAAGAGACACCGATTTCTACCGGGCTACGACTACGAAACAACCACTAGTTCAGTCGCACTCAACACTTTGACCACTAGAGTCCCCTTACTCGAGTTTCCGCCACAATTTACGCTTCAACTTCATCAATCACGGATTTATTTTCATTTACATCGTCAATAGGTACTTGATACACCCTTAAGCATAACGCTCACCAAATGATTTAACATCTAAAATGTTTCCTAAAACTTTTGGCTCAAAATCAAATCATTTGTCTCTTTTTTTTTTACATCAATGAAAACGAGAGAACACTATTACAAAATTCACACGTCAGTTAAAACAATATCGACTAGCACAGCACCAACGGCTTATTTCGTTTTCGCACGCACCAACGAAAAAAAGGGTAAAATCATCAACCAATTCCAACTGCTGCGATCAGATTTTGTTAAATGCGCGCAGTACCAACTACTACTCAATCGGAACCCCACTATTTAGCATTATCTTCACTATCTTGTGAACATGCCTACTTGTAAACACGCCTTAATAATTTCATCGAATACCTGACTATCACTGTTATTCAAAACGGCATTATCAATTTCACTGGTTCTTTATAGGCACCCTGAATCTAACGCTGTGTGATACTTTGTGGATCGGCTGCCACTCAACACTTTTGCATTTCAAACACGACAACAACAAATGCACAATTTCTTAACCCTGTTGCGGGTTCTCCGTACGTTACAGGTAGCACGGACACAATATAACACGTATGGCTCAAAGATTATGCTCGTTACATAACGTTTACCTATCTGGTGATCAATACCCAGACGATATTTTCAAATAAGAAAGCCTTACACAGTAGTCACAACCAACAGATAACTTTTTAGGAACTACCCCCTTTACACTCACTTGTTCATGAAACATCTCACGCTTCAATAAATCACAATAGTACTGCTTTACAATTCGGACCCCGAATCATTAACCGAATACCACTTATCTTTAACAGTCCTCGCGCATTAGAATACCTGGACAAACACAAGTAACTCAGAACAGGGAGTACCCGACTCCACAGAATACTGTGCACTGGCACCAAGAAGTACAGCAATTGGAGTCACGGGTGTGGGCTCGTATTCAATGAGGGTAGGATGCCCCCAACTAGGCGAATCCCTACGCAGGCGCAACCGTGTCCTATGGTTTTGCGAGCGACTTCTACACTGATGAGAATCGTTACGCCTAATCCTATCACGCCGTCGACGCCCTTCAGTACTGCGAGAATCCCGTCGATCCCGGACACATGACACTATTCGCGAGGCACGAATTTTATCGCTCAAGATGCGCCGCGAATCACCATGACAATGCGACCTACTTCGCGTATCTCTCCTACTCCGAGATTTACGTCACTCTTGGTTACGCGACCATCTCGAGTGGTTTGTCTTTTAGGACTACGTGACGTACGCCCCATAATAAGAATCACAAGATCGAATAACAAGGTTAGCAATCGTTACGCAATTCAAAAACAACGGTTTTCTTGTTCCCTCGAAAATTCAACAAGTTTCCTTGTTTTGTTTTAAGTGGGCGAACTAGTCCTTTATCCCACTTCTGATGTTAGAATCAGAAATGGAATTTGCTTAAGAAAAAACAAGTTAGAACAAGAATTCCGTTTATTACACGAATTAAATCAAACATTTAAACCAAGGAAAAGTACTCACAGTTCACATAATTCAAATAACGATTGCACACTTGTAAAACCAATACTAATCACGATAAAATGACTCACGTGACCTTTATAAGGATCGACAGGGATTCTAGCAGCCGTCCGTTCGCTTCGAGCGTAGAAAAATAAGTGACCGTTCTTATCGAGGCGTTCGGCTTTTATAGATGACGGTAGGTCCGTTGTGATGAAAAAGAGACGTCCCTAACAATATAATAAGTACCTACGTGAAAGAACCATTTAAAGTTATATCCATTTTAATTTGTATTATACTGTGTAGTCCTGGCGTATGAAAAGGATCTTATATCTCTTCCTGTGGGTGCCATAACAGCCGGTTAATACAATATGGGGAAATGAGCAGAATTTTCCTCGGTCAACATAAAAGTTTACTCTGATCATAAAGACGTCTGCCAAGCGTAGTTTATTATATAGCGATGCATGCATTTATGTGGGAGGTCTATATTGAGCAATGGACTTCTTCCGGCTGATGATGACCTAAAAATTATTTAAAAGCAAACCTTCATTGTCATTGCCATGCCGTATAGTTTAAAAAAAAACTCTTGTTTAAATATTATTGCTACGCAAAAAAATACCGCAATGAACGGCAGCGGAGCGGTGCGATGCGACGCGGTAAGGCCATGTACAAGACAAACTTCAAATTTTTAAAAATAGCTGATTGTCTTCAAACTGCTAAACAGGCTTTTTTATTCATAGCTAAGAAAACTACCGAACAAGACACCTATCTAAAAAAAAATCAAAATCGTCAATCACTTTATGATGCCACGATGCCTCAGACACATGGATACACACGTAAACTTTTGATACCCCTCCTTTTTGCATCGGGGGCTAAGAAAGAAAAAAGCATGTTGTATTTTTGTCAAAATTTCGTCATAACACGATAATATCAGCTTTTGTCTAGCATTGCACTGCCGCTGTTTCAGATCCATCGATCAGCGATGTTCGACAGGCATAACGAGATATGATGAATGGTGTGTCTCCGCCCTATCTTATCTCGTGTACTAAATAATTAGGTTTTATGCGTGGCTCGGCTGCATGATAAATCAAATCGTGATTCGATATGTGCTGAAAAATGAAAGGGATTTTTCTTTGAAAACACGCGCTAGAAGAACGCAAGCATCTATTTTCAACGCCCGGTATGAGTATGTTCTTTTTTATAAAGTGTTGTGTGTCTTACGTGTGACCACTATCTCATTTGCTGGTGAATGACGATGAAGCTTACTTCATCCTTAGTTAGGTTAGTCCTGTGCTAATATCCTGTCCTGTTATAACAATTAAGGTTCACGCTGTAAAAGATAGACACGTAAATCTGTCGCAAACTGGGAAATTTCACTCAAGCCACTTTCATGTTTACCGTGTACTGTATATAAACCACAATTTCACACACGCGACTTGATGCAAGAAAGTTCTCATCGCACTGATTTCTCATCACAAAGTTGTAAATAGCACAGGGGGCCTACCACCACCTCTTATAGCAGTATAATGAAAATTAGATACTCGAATTTTCAATGCAAGGTTAAAGTAATACTGCTATGAGGTGGTGGTAGGCCCCCTGGACAAGTGGATAACCCATCTTCTACGTTTCGTGATCACCATGCTTAAAATAATAGGACACCGGACAAAACATTGAACAATTTTTATTTAAAAAAAACATTATTACAAACCTAGTAACATCTATTCCCATCGGAACTATGACTGGTGTAATACAGCGGATAGCGTGACTTGCTTTGTTTAATCTAAATAGATTTATTGCTGGGCCTGTGTACACGACGAGGATGAACGGGGAAATATCAGATACTAATAATAACGTATTACGGGACGTAAGAAACCTTCTACAAAGGATGATTGGTAATCCCAGTGTAACTATTTATGGTTTCACTAGCAAGAAAAGACTCATCTTAAATGTGTCTTTTCCTGGAACTGAAAGAATTACCCGTTTGTGAAATTGTATATTATATTTGTTCAACGAGTAAAGCGTACAAGAAGGAAAAAAAATAAAAGAATATCTTTTTTTAGTATTTTTTTTTTATTTTTTTAGTTTAATTTTCATTTATACGGTAAAATAGAAGGAGTGACAAAAAATCGATTACCTATAGGTATATTCTTAATAATATAATCCTACTAATATTATAAATGCGAAAGTGTGTTTGTTGGTTTGTTGATTTGTCCTTCTTTCACGCAGTAACGGAGCAACGGATCGACGTGATTTTTAGCGTAGACATAGTTTATGGACCGCAGAGTAACATAGGCTACACTTTATCCTGGATAAATGCACGGTTCCTGGGGGATCGCGGGTGAAAATTGCGGGCAGAAGCTAGTATAATTATAATAGGTAAAAATTGTAATTAACAACACGACTGATATAATAGTGTCATTCGAGAATGATGTAAGAATTCTAACGACACCCCATGTATCCAAACCTGTAAGTTATCGTGGAACGAATAAACTCATACATACATGAACCCTGAAAACATTACACTCCTTTTTGGACAGTCGTGTAAAACGACATAAGTCAAATAGATTTTTTTATCGGCTACGATTAGAAAAATCCATCCTGGGAGTCGTAAAATGTGTTTAAAAGAAAGAGTGGCTGTTCATTGACTAATAAAATTAGCAATCAATAAAAATGACGCTCGACAGTAAAGATCTTACTCGATTAACTAGTATTTTTCGTACCTAAAGAGAAGGACAAAAATTCTTAGTTTTATATACATACTGATACACCACTTAGTCTTATATTTTTGAAAGTATCAATCAAGCCAAATCATTGAGACGTGGGACTGACAGAAAATACACCATGTATTGTTTTACTTTTTACAATTATTTTATAAACAAGAATAGTAATTCTCTTTGGAGTAAGTTTTTTTTTATAAGGGAACAATTATGTCTGCTCATATCACATTACCCTTTTTTATTAGCTAGTAAATAGTGCTATAAAACTGCTTAAATCAAATGAATTATAATTATAATTATGACCTAAGAAACGCTTTGTGCCGTAAAACAAAGCCTTAACTTAATTACAGTTTAATATATTTCATACGAAGTCATCAATAGCGAAGAAATTTTAATGAAGTATTTGCATATAAAAGCCGAATAAGTCTTCGCATAAACAGATTAGCATAATTTATTCCATTATAGTCTGACACCATCATGAAGGAATATTCAGACTATGGAACCGAATCATTAATAATATAATAAAAATTTCATATGCTCTCTTATGAGAACGTATAAAACTCTACAGTTGCAATCATAAAAAAGGCATTTGTACAGAAATTAAATTACGTATATAAAATTGGGGGACGATAAAAAGAGCTCAATAAAAAATCCAAATGATATAAAAACAGGTATAAAAACAAACGAATTCTCTAAACAAATCTTGAAAAAGTCAGTTGAAAAGTTTAAAAACTTTTTCTGCCGAACTCACAAACCTTCACAGTTCACGTTCACTTTCAAAATCCGATTCAGTTTCAAATTAAGAATTCACTGATCGAATAGGATTTAAGTCCATTGCACCCGCGGAACCGACTCACCAACAGTGGTTGGTGGTTTACGTAACTGACGCTATTTGATGCGATTCTGGCTTCGAGCCGCGTCGGGCGTGCTTTCTCGAAAGCGTTATCGGCGCGTCTGACAAAATCGGCTCGCACTACCCCCTTGTTGGTGAGGCTTTAGGGCTGAGATATAACTGCATTGCGCTCGTATAAACTGAAGAACCACTCGTCGTCCTGTAATAGGCCGGTAGCAAAAGTATTGTGTTATAGAGTTTTTATAGTGATTTGATATTGGTACTTTGTAAGGAGACTGAGAATTGGGTTAAAGTTTGAAAATGTGCTTTAGCTAGGATCCGCTATGAATTTCATTAAAATATTAGTTTATAGTTAATAATATAAAGGTGATATATATCAAAAGTTGTATCACTTTTAAATAGAAATCTATGGTACAAAAAGAAATCATAATAATTGTTTTTATTAATAAGAATGGAAGATAAAAGCTTTAAAGTAGTTGTGAAACTCATAGTCATTATTCATAATCCTATTTAATTGATTTTTAATAAATTAATCAAAAGTAATACTGTGCATTAATTAATTACTTAAACTAGTGAATATGACTAGGAAAGTGTTAGTAAATTCAGTTTTGGAAAAGGAATAATTTATTTTGCAATAGTATTAAATTATTAAAATTTTAAATTAATTTTTTTAGAGACATTTTCGACCTTTTTATTCTATTTTCGTGTTCGGTATCCTAATTATAAATAGTCCACGCTTACCATTTCGGTTGAGATTTGAGTGCCGTCATAATAGTACCGTTTATGGCCACCATCCGTCTTCTCCCCCCTTTTGTGGTAATTTAATCGCTTCCTGGATTACGGCAGATTACGGCGAATGAATGACGTGGGGTTTTGACCTTTTAACGTTTTTGGATTTCATATGACAGCATTTGTAGCGTACAAGTTAAGTACGAGTTGATGAGCGACGACGCCTCAGTTGTAGCCGCATATCTGAAGGTCAGTGGTTTGAATCTTACAATGAGCTTGAGATTTTGATGAATGAAAACATCGTGGTCCAACCGTAGCTTGGTGGTAGAGTATTTTTAATGCTGTGGAATATCTGTTGATAAGCACAAGCAGTGTATTCGCTATATTTGTATATATTCGCTATACTTGGAAGTGAGTTCTAATCTAGGATTAGCATATCCATAATATTCGACCACATCTACGTTTAAGATCAGGTAAGATCTTATCCTCAAGATTTTTTTCACATGTCACAGTATAAAGGTAATAAAAAAGCAATGGATACCAATAATTAGGCTAAATCTATACAAATAAATAAAATTGAAGTGTCTGTTTGTAATATCAAAATAACAGCTTTTTACTTAGTGCATATGAAAGTATATACGGTACCTATAACAAAACAACCATTTATAAATTTTTGTTTGTCTGTCTGTCTGTCTGTCTGCCCGTCTGTCTGTTTGTTCCGGGTAATCTCCGAAACGGCTTGATCGATTTTGACCGGACTTTCATTGGCAGATAGCTAATGTTATAAGGAGTAAGTTAAAAGTAGGCTACTTTAAATTTTTTTAAATGTAGGGTTCCGCGCAAAAAAATAAAACCCATGAAATCCAATATCTCCACGCGGGTGAAACTGCGGGCAGCAGCTAGTAAAACATATAGGTAAGCAAGAACGAAGTCTGAAAATTGATATGTATAATACCTATATTACCTCTTGATTTAACTAAATTAACTATCATAGAATTTAAAACCAAAACTAAAGCTTTTTTCAAAACACATCCATATTCTTCATTAAATAAACTATGACGAAATACTGGACTGCAGACATATTCAATTTCTAATTTGCTTTATGAGACTGAAAAACAATTTGAATAATGTAAATGTAATAACTAAGAATATGAAAATTAATTGCTGACAATATATAATGTATAATGACATGTCTAATATAACGTACTATGTTGTAATGTGGTCAATTAAATAAATGAAATGAAATACATGACTATTTTTCAGTTGCACCTCGATAAATGTTTTCCGCAGGTTTTTCATTGTTAATTAAATGAACCCTGTGAAATTACTGGGCTTATGAGACTTAATTCCTAATGGTTCAGGGTAACGAGTGCAGGACTTTGTGTTTCAAAGTTCTGGGTGGCACTGCAATTGTTATGGGCTGGCCTTATGCTTACCATCAGGCAAACGACCAGCTCGTCTCGTTACCAATTAACAAATAAATAAAAAAACAGTAAATCCTTTTTGACAACATAAAAATATACAACAACATAAAAACTAAATAAATGTTTTCTTTATCATTTTACTTTGGATACTCATTTCGTGTCGAGATTTGAGTGGTGTCATAACAGCTGTACACTAGAGTCGGTTTATGACAGTCATTCATCTGCCGCCTTTGTAGAATAAACGTTTCCCGGATTAAGGCGAATTAATGAAGAGATTTTTCCGTTTTCCGTTTAAAAGTTCTCCAGATAATGAAGGATTAGTGATGTTCCTTTGTCATTGTCCTGGTTTGTGAAGCTTTTTTTAGAATTTTTCTATTTTTGTCTCCAGGTCGTTAGAAATTGATTCAATTGTTTTTTCGGAAGGTTTGCGTTATTAATTTCATTTTTATTTGGTTTGTTTTTTTTCACTATGTTTCCTAATAGGTAGAATGAGGAAGGTATAAGTATTTAATTACCAGAGTGAGTACTACTCGAGATGTCTATAATAGCTTCAATTTAATTAAATTAAATTAATTAATTTAATTTAATTAAATTAGATTAATTTAATTTATAAGAGCTTCAAGCCTGTACAATGTTACAGTCTGAGAACAAAAACTACACTGTTATGTACCTAAAATGTTATGTTCAGTTAAGGTGAGTGTATAGCTGAGGCAACCTCAAGCAGTCGTAATGTTTTAGTGTTTCAAAATGAAATACGTTTTAATTATGAAGTAGAACCGAGTCATTGTATAAAGATACGATGGTGAGCAACTTTGTAGAGATCGTGTTTTTATTGACCAGCGGGAAACGGTGTATCGGTGCTGTGGTATACTTTAAAGATTTACAAGTCCAATGCTTAGAATAAATTTTGAAGCGATTTTAACTCGGTGGTCGTAAAATTGCTCGTCGAAAAACCACTCGATTACTTGTCGAGAGTTTAATCATACAATACGTTTCAGCTTTAGATGAAGAAATATATGCTAGATTTAGCAAGTATTCAAGTCACTTGGTCCAGGTCACTACCCTTTACCCCAGGTGACTTGGTTCAACTCACCAGGGTAGTGATCATCGTCATTTAAGATACGAAAGAAAGAAATTATTTAGATAAGGTTATAGGACAGCGGTCAAAACCTACTAAGATAAGTAATATTATCAGCTTAAATGGAACACTATAATTTACAGGCTTTATATTCAGTGGACCTGATCTTTTTCTTTGATCAGTAATTAGATATGCTTTCATCTGTATTCAAACAAAAATGTTGAAAGCTGTTAACTTTTCAGCTTGTCATTTGACTGATTATAGGTAGGAATTGGGTGTAACCACCGCAGGAAATAACAGTAAGGGTAGGCAGAAACTTGATTTGAATAGAGAATATAAAATTTCTTTGAAATTGTCACCATAATTTTCGGTGTCACAGTACAGTACATTTGCTCGGAAAAAACTCATATCTTAACTTACATTCATTTAATTTAAATTTGAAACAGATTGATTACGCTAGTGATTGCTTGTTTGTTATAATATATTTCAACAGTTGCAATAGCGCATGTTTCATTTTTCTGCAACTACTTAATTATAGTATTTTTTATATCATTAAGGTGGATTATGGACTACACTCTTTGAATTCCCAAGATAGAAAGGTTGGTGTCAGGTAGGCGGCCAGCTGAACTATCTACTATTGTCCTTACTGGTTTATACCAAAATAGAAAGATGTGGCCCGCCTACGAAATTACTTTGAAGAAAAATAAGAAGGAAAATTCGATTATTCGCTTTAGATAACAATGTTTTTCGGATCGGATTAATTTAATGTAGTTTAAAGGCCATGATTGACGAGCGAGTAAAACCGTGGTCTTATGGCTCGTCGAACTTAAATAGCACAGATACATAAAACATTTGTAATTTCTTTATATTTTGTAAATAAGTACGAGCAGAAAGTTCAAATGTTTTATTCAAAATAAAAAATATCTAGTATATTTATTATCATCATCGCATCCTAAGGCATAGTTATAATTATGAGTTGTGCTGTCAGTCATTATTAGTATCAGCCTCTTAGGCTCCCACTGCTGGGATACCGGCCTTCTCTCAGAGAGAGAGGTATGGGCCATAATCCACCACGCGGGCCCAGTGCGGCTTGGTGGATGTCACATGTCCTCCAATGTCGTGGTTCTTGAACATGCGGGTTTCCTCACGATGTTTTCCTTCACCATTTTAGAGCGAGTGTGAATAATTCATACATAACTTGATATAAGTCATTGGTGCGGACCGAGTCGAGATTCGAACTATGGTGCGTCGGATTGAAAGTCGCACAAGTTTTAAGATTCGAAATCAGAAACAGAATTTCTTGCCTGGATTTCGACACACCTCTGTTAATATTAAACAGGGACTATGTTGTCGATTCTGGCGTCCCATTCCTAAACCTTATTTTAGTTTCGTTCTCTCTTTCCAATAACTAACACGAGAAAGGGGTGGAATATGTTTGACAGGTCTGAATTTAGTTTTATAGCTGTCAAAAAGTCCATCTTTGACAAATTAGGTGTCACTAAATTCATGGCCGTTAAATTTACACTAGATACAAGCAAGGTAATTAATTTGACAGGTCTAAAATATATTCCATCCATTTCTCATATTGTTATTAAGAAAGTGAGAGTGAAACTAAAATTAGGTTAGATCAGAATCGACACCTATTATGTGTGCTTTTAATTATGTTTATAGCATTAGTTGCCAATGTATTTATTATTATTATTATTATCCTGTACCAATCCACTGCTGGACTAAGATAAAATCCAATAACCAATAGGTACTGGACCCAATCTTCAGCTTTTCTTATAAAATAGCTACCAGCTTCTATGTGTAGGTCATCGCTCCATCTCGCCCGAGAAATATAACGATCAAAAACCTTATTTATTATTTGGCACAGACCAGTAAATCTAGACGCCGCATAATCCAAGTTTTGTATGAGAACAGAATTGTCAAATGTTGGCGGGGAACGGGGGAAGACGGTGTGTTGTGGTTATTCAGTTTAAAACTCACACATCAGACGTGTCAAGATGGCGTGTTGTGATTGGTTCGGCTGGGCGGCACTAAGCAGTGATAATGCTTAACCTTGACGAGTAGGGGTAACTGGCTAAGCGGAGTCTATAGGTTTAATGGTCTATGATTTGTTGTTAGAAATCTTCACTGCAATATACGATTCTTTGTATCTAAACTCATGAAAAGCGACGGTCAGATACTCCGTGCAATATTTTGTTCGACTGTTTTTGTTTTTTTTTATTTGTTACGTTACACTCTACGTACACGTGGTACAAGATTATATTAAAGACTAGCTATTGCCCGCGGTTTCACCCGCTCGGAGATATTGGATTTCATTGTTTTTATTTTTTTGCACAGTACCCTAATTCTTTTTCTAAAATAAAATTAGCCTAAGTTACTATAGCCTATGTTATTCGCACCAATCCGAAATGCGTCAGAAGTACCAGAAATATATTTACTACATACGTGAAATGAAATGTTGTTGTTTGCATACACAACAATTGTAACGCCATTACGGTAATGGTTTAACAGAATTGCTGTAGGCTTTTACTACTAATAAGCTAAAAGGAATTGAAATGTAGCAACACAACATTGTTCAATTTGCTAAAATTAGCCCTAAATCCGAAAAGTCAACATCAATCAGTTTAATTGGTTTTAGGTATTGTACTGAGCATGTTATCGTACTGAGTGGATGTGTGGATTGAGTGGATGCGTGGATTGAGCCTGTGTGTTGAGTGTGCCAGTTCTCGTAATGAGGGGCTTGCTTCTGTGTTTGTAGGGAGTTAGTGTGAAGGTATGTTGATTGAGGTATTTGCACCTCATATTCCCACGGCGCTATCATTGAAATATCATAAAGCATTTACGGAATGGTACCGAAAGTAAAAGATTGTAAGCCAATTGTAGCACAGAATAGGGAGAATTTTGGGATCAAATTAAATACAGTAAAAAAAGTTGGGCGAAAGCACAAAAACACTACACTCTGGGAGTCTTCAAGAGACGTGTGGACAAGTGCTACATCTTCAAGCGCATCATAGCTTAGCTTCAGGCGAAATAGTAGTCAAAAGCAAGCCAAAAAAAGAATTGAAGATCGGCGAGTGCAGACTTCATGAACCCTATGTCGTCATTGTGTATCATTTTTATGACTTTTTCAGTTCATTTTATAGCTCATCTAGTGAGACCGATCACGCGATTGTGAGCTACCTCAGAAGCTTATACATTGCCACATGCAATCAGGGGCGTATTTACCATAGGGCCAAAAGGGCCATGGCCCAAAGCGGCAGGCTGCGAGGTGCGGCGCAAGCAGAGGAAATTTAAAAAACCTACCTAACCAAGACTCTTATTGATAAACAGTGTTAAATCGTTGAATAGTTAATTCAACTGTGTTTTGTCTCTTTCGATTCAGCTTAATACTGTCAAAGAACAACAAAGACAAAACATACTTTAACTAAACCACCGTTTATCATTAGTAATTGATAAAAGCCGAAATCTCGTAAGGTACCGTGGGTGTATGTTTGATACACATCAAGGCTTGGGGCTATCGTGTATACTGACTGACAGGCCGGCGGGGCCTGCAGGCCCAGGGCGCTGAATCCTAAAATACGCCCCTACACACAATCGCGCGGTTTTACTGCTAAATTTGAATTCAAATCTGAACGCGTGACAAGGCTCTCGCGTAAAACCTCTCATCTGTCCTGTCAAATTTCAAAACGTCATTCATTTCGATTCCTTTCCATTAATTGTCGTAGAGATATGAATCGACTCGTATATCTTCAAATAACCATCAGATTTCAACCTATCAATTTCCTAATTTCTGTTAATATTGATCTTTCCTTCCCTTGGCCATGTGAATAAAACGTAAAACAAAACCCTACATATCAGTGGCTACTGTTTATCTTGCCCGCCGGTGTACAAAGGCAGCATCGGATAAAACAAAGTAGCTAAAATACAGAAGGGATTCTTGAATAAACTTTGCTTTGCAAATTATTTAAGTGGTTATTTTATTCTTGATACGTTTTGCTAAAAGTACATATTGGTAGGAAATTTTCAAATAGGTACTTCGTGCCCATCAAAGTAAATAATAATACCAAAATGCTGGTAACTATTTGGCTCAACGGATCAGCATTGCGGTTCAACGAGGCAATGCCGCCAGCATGCTGGGTACGCTTCCTACTGGTAGTGGGCTAGAACATTTGGATTATCTATAGGCCTACTAGGGCTTGTAGATTATCCAACTGTTTTTGTAGCTAGCTAGGTTAGATGTAGTGTTTATTTATGTATTAGCTAGTTAATAAAGGCATTTAGCCCGTTAAAAAAAAGGTAAATAATTATATGTTTAATAACATAAAAAATACTCTCGCCCTCTCTACTCTTCCTAGGTTCATCATCAGTTCCTTGACACCAAGTGCAATATATTGGACTCGTCATGTTATGATTTCAAACTTAATGGGTTTAGTTGTAACGACTGAACTCCACTATCCTCTCCTGGCTCTACAATCAGATCAACTCCATTGTACCAAATTATAATTAGAATCAGTGTAAAAATTGACTTCCAAGTTTGATTACAGAGTCAGTCTGTGATAAGAAGCCGAACGGCGTACTCTCGCTGCTGAAATTGAGAGCAAGTTTTTTTTTAAATATTATTTAGTAACAAGACGAGCTGGTCGTTTGCGTGATGGTAAGCATAACGCCGGCCCATAATAATTGCAGTGCCACCCAGAGCTTTGCAACACAAAGGCCTGCGCGGTACTGCAGTGCGCTCGTTACCCTGAGACATTATAGGTATTAAGTCTCATAAGCCCAGTAATTTCACTGGATACTCTGCTCATCAAACCGGAACACAGTAATGCTTACACACTACTGCTTGGCGGCAGCCTTCACGAGCAAAGCGGTGGTAACAACCCAGACGGACACTCGCAGAAGAGTTAGTCCTCCCACTAACAAAGTTTCCATTAGTTTGGTTTAGCTTGTTTATCATCATTGGCTACATCAGGTAGATACATATTTAAAAACTGAGGGAACACCACTACGAATTACGATATAGCACACTCAGTACCCATAAAAAATATATTATGAAACTTATCTATATGTTTATACGTATAGTTGTAATACCATCGACTGTAAAGGCTCCTAATCTGCGTAATTAATTGGCAAAGGCAGCGCGCAGTGTCCCCAATCCACGCGAGAATTGCCAATGCCTCGCTATCACGTAAGTGTAGTAACGTCATCAATTCAATTTCGCTAAATTGCTTGCATCGTATTTTAGGGCGATGCGGCATCGCATGGCATTTGTGCGTTTTAGCAAAAGACAAAGCCTAGAGCGGTGACAATTTTATATTATTTGTTTAATAATGTGAACAGGTTTTTTTTTATGTTATTTGGTAACGAGAAGAGCTGGTCGTTTGCCTGATGGTAAGCATAACTCCGGCCCATATTAATTGCAGTGCCGCGCAGGTCTTTGTGTTTCAAAGTTCTTCAGTGCGCTCTTTACCCTGAGACATTAGGTATTAAGTCTCATAAGCCCAGTAATTTTACTGGCTACTCTGCTCATCAAACCGGAACACAGTAATGCTTGCACCCTACTGCTTGGCGGCAGACTTCACGAGCATCACGAGCTTCATGACGTAGGAATGAATAGGTTAAACGCTTGGTGTTAAGTCTTTTCATAAACGCAAAGCACTCTCTAAAGTTAAGTGTGACCAAATCCTATACGGCACCACACCACGTTGACTCTAAGGCTAAGATTCAGAGACGATTCTAAGCGTAGACTTTGGCTTTCATATGTCAAAACTGTATAGAATTTTGACGTATGGAAGCGTGAGTCCACGCTTAGATTCGTCTCTGAATCTCAGCCTAAGTATTCTCGTGTCTGGCACAAGCTACAACTAAAAAACTCAATGCCACTAAAACCGGAGGAAGTTTACTGACTGTTCGTTTTTATAGTACGTTTTCCATACGAATACAATAGTATTTTACTCTCTCAACTATGTTTGATAATTTATACTCCCTACATTACCCACTGAATTCCACCGTGATCTGTGATGTTGGTTTGCCATTATCGGGAACCGCAGACGTTTCGTGCCTGACAGTGATTCCTTAACGATTTGACGTGAGCAGCCGCGGGCAGCAAACGTGGGCCAGCTCTTGCGAAGTACAGATAAAGGATATGGAAATGTGTACCGTTTAGATAGTCTCTATAATAACTACTTCTAATTATGTTATTCCCCAAATACGCCAAATATACAAAGTATTGTCTGTTCTTTTCAAAACAGAAAAACCTCTTTAGAGTCATTCATCAGCGCCTACGTCTTCAAAAATTACTGATATGTTTTTATCGTAATTTTATAAACGGTAGTCCTCAATTCTTAATTTGACTCAATTTTACCGAGATTGATTTAAATTTAAACGGACAATGGAACTGTAAAATACCCTGTTTTAAACTTTCACGGTTATTTACTAATTCAAACATTGTAACGGGATATTTACCGTGATTATTATTGGGCGATGAGCACCCGACATTTCGACACTGTTGCAAATATCGATTGCTGTGGTAAATTATAATATATAATAATATATTGCTATGGTAAATATCCCGTTACAATGTACGAATTATGAAACCTCGGTACAAATAAGCGAATATCGCACACCAGAGTGTCAAATTGTGTTAGCAGATATAACTTACTAGCTTCTGCCCGCGGTTTTCACCCGCGTTCCCACAGGAACCGTGCATTTTTCAGGGATAAAAAGTTTCCTATGTTACTCTCCGGTCCATAAACTATACCTATGCCAAAAATCACTTCGATCCGTTGCTCCGTTACTGCGTGAAAAAAGCACAAACTAACGAATATACTTTCGCATTTATAATATTAGTAGGATTATAACTGTTGGGTATGAAAAAAATTAAAACAGATGCCACATCACAAGTACAAACGTGGATACCTTTGTAAGTATGGCTTATTATAATTACCTTTAAATGGATAAAACTTACGATGTATGATACTGCCAAGTTGCGTGAGAACTGCCCGTTTAACAAAAATTAGACCTCTTAACAGATACTATTTTGTAATGCCCAATAGCATCATGCCCTATCATAATAATTATATATTTAAATAAATGCAATATGTTTTAGCCAAAAAGTAATTCGTATTCGTTTAGTGAAATTACTAGGCTTATGAAACCTAATGTTTCAGAGTAATGATAGCATTGCAGTGCCACGCAGTTGGTGTTCCAAATTTCTGAGTAGCACTGCAATTGTTATGGGCTGGCGTTATGGTTACCATCAGGCAAACGAACCGCCCGTCTTGTTACCCAATAGTATACCTAAAAAACCGGTTTTCTACATTGTTATATGCTGAACCCATAAATTGAGGATAGAGAGAAAGTTTACTACCGTTATTTGTAAATACCAATGAACTAGAGAACTTCACACTCTTTATTTGTAACAATCTAGCCCCAGCTTAAACGTGAAAATGAACGGCATCGGTGCTTGGTGAGAGAGCATACCTGAATCGAATGAAACACAAAACGAATCAGGTGAAGTACAAAATAAATCGAATAAGGAATGAATGGAATAGACTCCATTTGTAGCACTTCGGGCAGAGTTATACTAATACAATGAGAGTGTACGGATTTTGTACCTTAATTCCAGTGAAATTACTGAGCTTATAAGACTTAATATCTAACGTGTCAGGGTAACGTGCGAACTGTAGTGCCGCGCAGGCTTTTGTGTTTCAAAGTTATGAGTGGCACTGCATTTGTTATGGGTCAGCGTTATATTTACCATCAGGCATGCGACCAGCTCGTCTCGTTATCAAATAGCATAAAATTAAAGTACCTATTGTTTAAATTATCGTCTGAGCTTATGTGATATTATGGCTAAAGATGTTAAAGAAGTTAAAGCTACAACAACTGCCTCTTAAGAACTGCTACACCAATAGGTGCTTGGCGATTTTTATATTGAGTTTGGTACCTAGTCCAAAAAGCATTAGGTAGGTAATGCCTATCATACTATGAGGTTTACATTTAAAATTCAAGCTCATTGTTGATTCGAACCCTCTATACAGATTTGAGGGTAAATTTACTACCATTGAGCCATCTTCGATTCCTTCCATCTAACAAGCTGCCCATTTGAGAAAAATAACGGCCTTTAAAATATGTTTTCTAATAGAAGCTGTATATTATCGAAAACGCTCTTTATTCCTTTCACAATGTAAAATAAGAAAACTCAACTTTCTCAAACGCAATTATGCTCCTATATTTTCTTTCATATAACAAGAACAGAGGAACGGAAGCGAATGTATCTACAATTACAGAAATGGTATAAAAACAATATAACTTTGATGTTATTTAAAATCGATTGACGTTTCATTTCGAGAGAACGTGGTTGTTTAGGCAGTGGCGTATTTTAGGATTCAGCGCCCTGGGCCTGCAGGCCCCGCCCCCTGCCGTCGCTGCGCCGCCGGTTAGTATATGCGATAGCCCCACATCTTGATGTGTATCAAAACTTACACCCACGAACGTTACGGTGGTTTAGTTAAACTATGTTTTGTCTTTGTTGTTCTTAGACAGTTTTAAACTGAATCGAAAAAGACAAAACACAGTTGAACTAAGTATTCAACCGTTTAACACTTTTATTAATAAAAGGGCCTTAGTTTCTTCTGCTTGCGCCGCCCCTCGCAGCCTGCCGCCCCGAGCCATGGCCCTTTTGGCCCTAGGGTAAATACGCCCCTGTCAGTTTAGGGCGTTTACATACCAAGC